>OY812999.1:57843348-58542351 GCA_963681545.1 Germaria angustata | reverse complement strand
TATATATATATTATATATATATATATATATATATACAGTGAACTCGCGAAAACGTGAACACTCGAACACGTGAACGACTCGAAAACGTGAACAAAGTCTGAAAGCTCTAAAACGTGAACAAAGTTTTCTGAGTTTTTTTCGTTTTATTCTTTGAATTTACCATTTCTCTAGCGAAAGAATGGAACAACAATTTCGACGAGAACCAGACAGAATGTGAAATTTTTGAAATTGATAATGAATCTGAAGGTGACGAAGATAGTGATTCTATTGTAGAACAGCCAGAAATCGTAATAAAACACAGGGAAGCAGTGGAAGCATTTAATAGTCTTAAAATGGGCTGAAAATAAAAAAGGTTGACCAAACTGAAATAAGAGTTTTTAATAATCTTAAAGAAAAGGCTGTACTAAAAATGGTAAAACAAAACACATACCAAAAGAAGATTAACGATTTCTTTGTGTAAAAACTAATAGAAAACAAAACCCGTCCCTTAAAGGGATATTAGTTTTTTTTTATTTATTTACATATTTTAATCAAATTTTATTCAGTTGCTAAGAATTACATTTGTTAGTACATATGTATTTGAGTTTTTTTTTTTAGAAGTGAAAAAGTATAAACATTTTATTTTATTTTATTTTTGTGAGTAAAGTGAATAAATGAAAAATTTTAATTTTTTATCCAATCTTAATATCTGATATTTAATTGTTTGTTTAAATGTGCTTTTCTGTTCTAAAATTTTCACAATCGAAAACATGAACAAATTTGAAAACGTGAACACCCTTGGTAAAAATTAGTTCACGTTTTCGCGATTTCACTGTATATACATATATATATATATATATATATATATATATATATATATATATATATATATATATGTATATATATATATATATATATATATGTATATATATATATATATATATGTATGTATATATATATATATATTGTTACGTTTTTACCTTTTTAAAAAACGTTTTCCGTGGGTTCTTAGATTGCAATGAAATTAAACGCACAATAGTTCAATTGTCAGTACTTAACAGCTACTACTTTATTGAATTAATTAACACTGCACTATGCTCAAAAGCAATAGTGAGCACTTAATACACTTTACACGATCACGGTAAAGTCCAAACTGTTCACTCACTAATTACTGACTCAACACTGTCTGTCTACTGACTGAACTGAACTCCTGAAAGTTGATGTGCGCAGCTTATATAATCTCAATGATCATTTCTCGAACATTCAGGCTGCGCACATCATCGTACACTTAAATTAAACATGAGCACAAGACACACGCACATACACACACGCTCCAATCAGACATACAAATGCCGACGGACAACAACAACAATAATCATGAGCTTATTCGCTGTTTCAATCACTTAGCAGCCGCGCGTATTTAACATGTGTGTTTGTGTGTATTCACGACACCGTCGCTTTTGCTAGTTAACACGTATTTATGTATGTATAGTTGTCATGTGCTCACTTACAATGAATAATAAAAGCAAGTAACAATAACAACAGTAACAATAACAACAGTAACAATAATTTAATAACAAGAATAACAATAATTCAGTATCTTCTAGAATAATTATATTAGAACTGTTCACAGCATTGATACGAATAAAAGAGGTGAGTCACTCCTAGAATACCTATTACTTACTAACATGGGGATTGCAAATAGGGGGAATAGTCCAACGTTTTGCAACGCCATCAGGGAAGAGGTTCTCGATCTGACACTTATAACTAACAAATCTCTCGATATGATCAGGGATTGGAAGGTCTCTGAAGAGGACTCCATGTCGGATCATAAACACATCATTTTTGAAGTTAGGGGATTGATGAAGAGTCAATGGCTCTACAGAAACGCCAGGGCAACAGATTGGAGATAAGATACTTGCACGATCTGCAGTCTAGGTACACTAGAAATGCATCTTCCATTACATCACCTGAGGAATTGGATGCATCAGTCGAGAGACTGACTGATGCAATCATATCCTCATTTCAAGACAACTGCCCTGTCAAGATAAAATCCTCCACGAAGAGGGTACCTTGGGAAATCTGGAAAACTGCGAAGGCAGGCAAGACTGTAATTCAACAAAGCCAAACAAACTGGAAATTGGGAAAGGTACAGAGAAGCCCTAACCACTTACAACAAGGAGCTAAGGAAGTCCAAGAGAAAATCATGGAAACTTTTCTGGGAAGATCTTGAGGACGTCCGGCCACAGCCAGACTACACAAAGCCCTTTCGAAGGGGGGCACGGGTCCGATAGGTACACTGAAGGGGGCAGATGGCACATACAGAGATACTTTCAACGGGACACTACCTCACGATTCTCACATTTGGAATTTGTAGAAGAAAGGCAATATTTGAAGCTATATATATTCCCTCTTATTATGATTGTCGCGTCGACGTCACATCAAGTCGACAGTAAAAAAAGACAGCAGTTTTGAACTCGTTGTAGGCAATAATTAACTAATATTGATGGCCAATTGTAATTTTATAAGCCATAGTAGTAGTAATATCATATCAATAATATTTAATAGTTCTCGATAACGATTCCACAATTGCCAATATATTGATGTCGTTTTGATGTGACGTCGACGTCGACAATCATAATAAGGGCAATTATTTCAAGCTGGAGATACTGGTACTAGAATTCTTGGTAAAATATATATATATATATATATATATATATATATATATATATATATATATATATATATATATATATATATATTTCACGCTAATATTTATTTATTGTATCTTCAAAACTGAACTAACAATAAGTATTCAAATCTTAAATACATACATATATATATATATATATATATATATATATATATATATATATATATATATATATATATATATATATATATATATATATATATATATATATATATATATATATATGTAATTATTAGGCCCAACCAGTGTCGGACATAAACTTAGTGATAATAATTAATAATACATAAATGTCATGTTAAGCACAAAAAATATTTTCAAAGAATTTCATCTGGAGAGTTGCGTATTAATGCCGTAGTGTCCCTCTTTTTTAAGCGGATGTGTCCAGTAAAGTTCACGATATAACGAGCAAGGGGATTAGGATGGGACTCGAGTTTTGTTAAATTTTTGCCTGCATATTTTGCAAATTTCAGCAGTTACAAGTGGCATATTTATATCACGATGTAAATTTGAATTTTTCATGTACCATGGAGCCGATGTTATTAACCTTAAAATTTTGTTTTGCATTCGTTGTATTCTCTCTACATTGGAAGCTGAAGCAGTGCCCCATAGCTGAATTCCGTAACACCATATGGGTTTCAAAAGCGACTTGTATATTAAAAGTTTACAATCTAGACTGAGGGTTGAATTTCTACCAATCAGCCAATGTTTCTGAGTTAATTTAAGTTTTATTTGTGTTAGCTTAGAGTCGATTTGGAGTTTCCATGTAAGCCGTCGGTCAAGGTGTATACCAAGGTATTTCACCTGTGAATGTTGAGGAACAACTTAATTGTTGATTCGAATGGGGGAACAAGTGTCCCTTCGTAGGGTAAATGTGACATGAACACACTTTTGTTTATTTACTTTTATTCTCCATAAGTTCAACCACAGTTCCAACAGGTTAATATATTCCTGGAGATAACGGGATGCCTCGTGAAGGTTTTCATGCATACTGAGGCAGGCTGTATCATCGGCAAATGTAGAAGTGTGGACATTACTGCTCACAGGCATATCACAGGTATAAATCAAATACAAAAATGGCCCCAGTATACTCCCCTGTGGCACACCGGATGAGATAGTTTTGGGCACACTCATGAAATCTCCTTCCACAACAGTGAACTTCCGGGCAAGAATGTAACTTTCCAAAAGATTTACTATGTTTATTGGTAAATTGTCTTCAATTTTAAAATAAGGCCTTCATGCCACACTTTATCAAATGCCTGAGAAATATCAATAAAGAGGGAAGAAAAATACTACTTTTCTTCAAATGTTCTTATTATAAAATGAACCAATCTATGAATTTGTTTAACGGTACTATGATGACTTCCAAAACGAAATTGATGGTCCGGTATGCACCCATTATCAGTTGGAATTGGGGACAATTTTGTCATGAGCAGCTTTTCGAAGAGCTTTGAAATTGTTGACAGTATACTTATTGGCATATAAGACTCAGCCTTGGTAAGATCTTTGCCCGCCTTTGGAATCATTTTGACCATGGCAAGTTTCCAGATGTGTTGATAATACTCCAGTCGTAAAATGTCATTAAAAGTAAATAACAGGATTCTAATAGCAATACGAGGCAACTATATCAGCATCTTGTTACTAATTCCATCAATACCCAGGGCCTTCTTCGGGTTGGTTTCAGCAATTAGTTTATTTACATCACGCATCTTAAACTGTATGGGTCGAGAGGGTAGAGCAACTACACTCGGCAAATCAACAGCACCAGTACATGTGTTTGGGGTAAATAATACGTATTTTAAATGCCCAGCAAATATGTTACCTTTTTCAGTATTAGTTCTTGCCCAACCTCCGGTAGAAGTGCGCAGGGGTGGTTTAGACTCAACGGGTGTTTTAAGTTTTTTAGCAGCGCGCCACAAGGAGTAATTAGATGCTGCTGTGACATCGAGACCTTCCAGATAGTTCCTAATAGAAGCAGATTTTTCAGATGCAAGCAACTCTTGGAGTCGTTTAGAGCATTCTTTAAGTCTGATTTTATGTTGGGGCGATCTGTGCTGATCCCATTCCCTGCTCTTCTTTTTTCACATACAATTCAATATCCGCAGAATAAATTCGATTAAACCCAGTCTGCGGATAGGAAGTAGTGGCATGTTTAGCAGCCTGTTTAATATTTTCGGTACGATTGGCAATGTTAAATTCAATATCATCGGAAGTTCTAAGCTTGATGTTTTCCGTACAATGACTACTGAGATATTTTTTGAACCCCAGCCAATTAACACGATTTATCATCTTCACATATGGGTGAGGTAAGTCACTTTTTAGTGGGCTACAAATTGTAACGATCGTGGGAGAGTGATCGGAGGAGAGATCATGTAAAGCTTCGACATGAATTGAATCCCTAGGGATATTTTTCATGACGCCAAAATCTATAATATCCGGAATTTTTTGTACATCAGTAGGCCAGTAAGTGGGCTCCCCGCTCGAAATTGCATCCAAACCCATGTTTGAAATTGTGTTGAACAATGCTCGACCTCTAGGTGTAATAAGACGCGATCCCCAGAACGTATGTTTTGCATTGTAAATGCCAGCTGCTACGAAACAAGGTCCAAGAGTTTTGTAAAAATCCTCGTATTGAACCTCAGTGATTGAAAATCTGGGAGGGGAATTAAACTGATGATATTACGAGATTTGTACAAAAATGTTCGATACAAATATTTGTTGCTTGTAGATGGTCTTCACAAATGTTCTCAAGAATATATTGCTTGAGTCTTGACTTTATTAGAATTGCTGATCCTCCTCATGCTCTTCCTCTCGTGTCCTTTGAGTCATATAAGGTGTAGCCATTCATTTTAAAACAGCTTCTCGAAGTCAAATGAGTCTCAGATACCAACATTATTGGCATGTTTCTACATAACAAGTAACCCAAAAATGTTGCTCAATTGAGCATGAAAATTTGCTTTGGGGGTTTATAACACAAATGTCAAGTTTTGTTGAGTGAAAACGTAAGAGCTGTGGTTTCTACATTGCAATTTCAATTGTCGAAACTGTCAAAAGAAGACAATCACAAAAAAGTGATTGTGTGCATGGCAAAATAGTATTTTGTTAAATTTTTTCCAAAAACAGAAATTAATTTTCAAAAAATAATTAAAAATCCACAATATATATAATACAATATACATAATACTACATATAAATATGGATTTAAAGAATAAAAAGTTTGTAAGTGTGCATATACACATGTATGTATATACATATGTATATGTATTAATAAATTTTGATTTATAAATAAAAAACAGCTGCTCTTGTATTCGGTCTAGAGTTGCCATTGAGTAGTAAAAAAAATTGGTTTTTGTATGGAAAAAAGTAAACGAAATACTAAAATTTTCACTGTGGCAATCCTGCAATGTAATAAAACGTAAAGTTCTAGGTAACAGCACGTAGGTTAGACAAGTGGGTTATAAAAACTCATTTTGTTACGTACTTGTCTGAGTAGTACTTGTTTGTTTGTTTGCTTACTTGTTATATAGAAACATGCCATATATCAAAATTTTTTAGCGTGAAGAAGTGCTCAAGTTCGTTTTTATGTTGGCGAATGCCGTTTGCGTTCCAGAAACATAGTTTTAACGTGTTCATGGCTTCTTAACTAATGCTAGAAGCAGTGCGTTCTGCATTCGCAGCATTCTTGCATCATGTTAGTCATATTTGTTGTAAAGTTGTTTATAGTTTGCACCAGATTATCAATAGTAGCTTCAAGGCGACTGAAATTAAAGCTTGCATTTGCATTTGTTGTATTAGTTGGTGGTGACACTTTTTGCACGGGAACAGAGTTGATCTTCACAGCGTCAGCATACGATACCTGTGTAGTGATAGGTTGGGCCATTACAGGATAAGTGGCGGAGGACGTATTTCCTGTTTGCGCTGGGACTACTTTAGGCTTTTGACTCATAGCCTGTTTAAAGAAAGTATACAGGACATCCTCTGTAGTTAGCAGTGTAATTACCTCCACAATTACTGCACTTTTTTTCCTTCTGGTCCTTCGACTTATTGCAGATAGCAGTATTGTGTAATTCACCGCACACAACACAAACAGTAGGTAATTTACAATAAGTTTTCGTATGACCATATTCATGATAATTATGGCACTGTACGGGTCCTGAACGCTTGTGTGGTTCTTCAACTGTGATTTTTCGGTATAATAGATATTTTAAATTATAAATGGGATGGGTCTCATTTTTCTTCAATATTACATCGTTTGGTTCCAGTTTAACACGAAAAAGAGGTTGGGGTATATTATCCGTTTATTATGTTGGATACATTTTTTACCTTGAATCCTTTCAGGGTGAGAGCATCTTTTATTTCAGCAGGTACAACGTAAGAATCTATGCCCTTCAGTACGATCTGTAGGCCTTTAGCGCTTTTAAGCTGGAATGTGTAAAAACTTTTTTTATTTTTTTCGAATTCATTAACCATTTTGCGGAAATCTTTTTCGTTTCGTCAATGTTACCACGTTTTATTGGAACAATGTGAAATGCCTTTTCACCAATGACTGAGATTAGTTTTTTTGATAATGGTGTTTTTTCTCTCAGATTGGAGGTGGTTTGGAGGTTTTCATCGAGGATGCTTCGGGTTTGTCATTGTCATCCTGCAATATTTTAAAGCGGTTTTGGCGGTTAACTGTGGCGGCGTCGATATCCCTGGATATCTTGGGAACAGATGAAATCTTTGAAGAATTAGGGCTTCGCCCGTGCTTTACCACTGTAATATATCTGTCCATTCCGACAGGCACCTTAGGCTTCTGACTGCTATTGTCTGTTGTGATAACTTGGTTAAGTGATGAACACGATCCCGGAGCGGATAATGGCGCTAACATAAATAAAGATGAACTAGGCAATGGTAATGTTACCGAATCACTACTTGGCATTGGAGTAAGCGAAATAGATCGCTCGCGAAAAATTGGCTTTGCCGTTAGAAAAAGACTAGCATCCGTTTTTTTTTTTTTATTTTTATTGTGTGCATTAAGAATATCAGAACTCACAGTAAAATAGGCATTTCTGCCGTTAGAACTCACTTCACAATTGTTTGTTTTTAAGGTACTCATGCAGAGTATTCCGCAGTCTCTTTGTTTGCGGTTGTTTTCTTGTTTGTTTTTGTTGTTTCAGAATATATGAAATATTATTAGTGCAAATTTCACAAAATCAGTACAATTACGAATCAGTACCTATTACGATTTTTTTTTATTTTTTTGTACTTTTGTTTGCAAAAAAAAAACTCCGCTAATACGTCTGTTCACTACGAAGGATCAACAAAGACTGAAATATTTATATAAACTCTAATATTAGCTTACAAAACAAGTCAACATAGTTTTTTAGGTGATTCTGGTTATCCCTTGGAACCATGGATTTTGACACCATTCAGAAATGCTATTGAGAGTTCCCATTTTTTAATGATAAACATTCCAGAGGAAGATCAATTATAGAAACAACTTTTGGAGTACTGAAGGCAAGATTTCGTTGCCTTTTGGCAGCGAGAGAACTGCACTACTCCCCACAAAAGGCAGCCCAAATTCTAAACGTATGTTGTGCACTGCACAATTTGTGTGATGTATAAAATACAATGACAGTTTGGAAACTGAAGAAGATGCATCTTTATCTTTACTTTACAGCATTTACTAAATATAGCAAAAAATATTCGAAATGAAATAAAAAATTAATAAAATAATTAAATCGCAACTTAAATCAAATATGAATATATGTAAATAAAAATATTTATTTGAAACTTGAATAAAAATATTAATTCTACTTAATATTTATATTTATAATTACATACATACATATTAAAAACATAAAAAGAAAAATAATTCTTAACAGTATATATAAAACAAACAAACATAACACAAAATAATTTATAATAATATTGTAAAAAAACTTAAAAAGAAACTAGGAAGTCTAATTATTTACATCTATTAAATTTTCTTGTTATTTAATTCAAAGATTTTTCTCTTCTAATTTTGCAATTTTACATTTCGTTGTTTCTAATTGATTTTTCTTTAAAAATGCTAATTTCTCTTTTTCAGATTAAACAAACGTTCCTCCCGTCCTTAATTTTCCATTTAATTTTTCTTAAAAAATTCAAACTTTTCTTTTTTTAGTGTACACATACGCTCCATTGTGTCACTGCTCCGTTTTAAGTATTTATTGGCCGTTGAAATATTTTCATTTATTTTGTCTAATTCTGTTAATATTTTTTTTGTTTTCATCACAGTTTTTTTTTTTAAATTTGTATCGAATTTTCTTGATATTTAATTTAAAAGTACAAAAAACAAGTAATTGAGTACATCCTTTTTTCGTTTAATTGTTTTATGGTACTCTTAAAAAAGCAAATAGCTGTTCTCTTATAAGAAACAAGCACAATAAATCAATCGATTATTTGAGAAACCTCACATGTCCATGAGACCCTATTTTACAGGAGGCACAAAAAACATTCTACTAAAAAATTTTCTTAAGAATGTTATTATGATAATTACACTAAAGTGTTACTAGGACCATTCTACAACTAAGTAACATAATACAACATTCAAAATCCTACAACTTCTACTAAAAAAAAGGATTAAAGTCACTGGACTTATGGGGTTTCTCAAATACATAAATAAAACTATTATTTTTTTATCCATAATCAAAGTTATTTAGTAAATAATTAAAGAAAATGTACTTTTTTAATGCAGAATTTAACCTCCATAATGTTCTTCACATTCCTTATCCGTAACTGGCCATTTAAAAATAGTTGCATAGAATTTTTGAACTCTGCTTGTTTGTGGAAGGTATGTCTTAAATTTTTGAAGATCAATCATCTTCTTTTTGTTTATTGGTCGCTTTTCCATGCTTGCAGGTTCTGTGGGAAACTCCATAAGCGCCTTAGATGTGTTTTTTTTAGCGGAAATGTATCATTAGAGAGACCTCCAATGTATGCCCGGGCTTTAACAATGCCATCAAAATTTTCATTGTGGTGGAAGAAGTTATACTGGCTAATGTTGAATAAAACTTTTTTTATCTCTGGCCACATTTCGCCCAAGTGATTCAAGAGAGAGCATTTTCTTCTTGTAATATTTCGGCCACCAGTTCTTATAATTCAGTATGTCTTTGTGAGTAGGCAAAAGTACCAAAAAATTCTTTTTAACTCCAGCAGACAAAATCAATTCAGCCACCTCTTTCACAGTATAAAACTGGTCACTCCTCCGAATTTTTCTTTTTAAAATGGCAGTCTCTATCACATGGTAAAAAGGAGTGACCTCTTATTGGGAAGTATTGTTTTATATCCTTAAAAACTTTCATGGAGACTAGAGAGGACATGAGTCTGACTATTGTGTGGTTCTTATTTTGTCCACCACATCCGTCACTAAAAACATGCAGGTATTCAACATTTCCCATATTTTGCTTAAAATATTCATGTAAAAAGGTGCAATACCCTCATTGTATACCACAAATGACCAGAATCATCTCTGAGATTATGTATGCAGAATACATTGACAGTAAGCTGTCTTAGATAGAAAGTTTCTTGTACTGGTATCTTAGGTAAATCAATATTCTGCATGTAATCAATACAGATCCCTCCAATTTTACCAGATTCATCTTTTTTAATTTCTTCTGCAACAGTTTTCATTGTGTCATAGAATTTTCTTGCCCTTCTCAAGTGTACCATTTTTTCTGCTACAGCAACTCTCTTCGCACTGTCATTCAGGAATTTACTTTTAATCTTTACATCAAGTTCTTCACATGTGCAACAAGTGTCGACCTGAGGCCGTCCAAACTTTAAATCAAACTGTTCTCTAAAATCTTTCAAATAAAAGTGATAGCTTACGTCATTTTTCAAAGAAGGGTGCTTGGCTTCAAACAAAGAATGCATAATTTTAACATTCAGGTCAGCAGATAAGTATTTATACTCTTTGTTTCCATAATGTGTGATTTTCTGGGGAAATGACTCGATATGCTCCCTGACAGTTTGAACAACATGACCTGGTTTTGCATTTCCTGGTGTACTTTTACCTCTATTATCCACAGGTACCTTCCCTTGAGATACTAAGTTGCACAATCGTCTAATACGGTCAGGTTTTATGCCATGTATGCTTCCAAATGCTTTTTTACATACAGTGTACTTTCCTTGAGGAGTGGAAACACGATAGTCATAAGATGCGCCATGAGGCTTTGATTTTGAGCCTTCTGCAGTACTTCGTGGCCTGTGACGCTTAATGTTAGACGCAGAAATTAAACTGTGTAGATAGGCATCCTGTTCATTTTTTGTGTTAAATGTCAAAAATCGATTGAAAATGTCTATTCTCACTTCTTCACTAATACGACCATAGCAATTTTTTTTTGCACCTAAAACCAATCAACCAACATTATTTATAGTAGATACCTATTTATTTATATACACAAACATTCAAGTAGGTCCCTACATGACATTAATGCTATTAATTGATGAAAAACTCACAAGCAGTTATCTCCAGGTTTTGCAGCTGGGATAGATTGACCTTTCCAGTTTGTATAAGCTTTGCCTTTGACCCTAGCCAATTTAATAGATTCCGACTTGTATTCTGATTTGTTTACTACGCCTCTCTTCCTTTTACGAGGTGGACTAACACTAGGACTGCTGCTATCACTATTTTCTTCCATGCTAATTATTTTTCGAAGAATTTTTCGATTACAAAACGTAAATTTACCACGCGCGAAAATGATCCTCAACTTGACAGCAAGCAGCTGACGTTGACAAGACACTATAACTGACACTACTGGCGAGTGTTGCCAGTGTTATATTAGAGAAACCCCACATGTCCGGACTTATGGTGTTTCTCAACTAAACGTGAAATTCGACCGGCTATAAATCGTACGCATGAAGCAGGACTTGTGTGGTTTTTCCGTGACTTGTGTATTTACCCCTACTGAATTAATTGCCATACTTAACTCAATTTTGCCAAAATTGGGACTTGTGGGGTTTCTCAAATAATCGATTCAAATATTGTGTTTGTACAAAATAAATACAGCAAGTGGTAGAGCATAGGAAAAGTAAGCAAAATTAATAATAAGACTTGGAGTTACGGCAAGTAGTACTTAAACCATTTAGTATAATACTTGAGTATTTTTGTAATTTTTATTTTATTTGTATGAAATTACATTTTTATTTAATTTGATTCTAATATCAAATTATCAAGATATCTACCTAGATATCGTTATCTAAATTTACAAAAGTCATATTTGCGTTGGAAAAATCTTACAGAACTTAAAAAACAATTTAAAAAATAGCTTAAACTTAAAAAAAATTTTAAGTTTTGATTTTGAGTGAGTTTACAAATCTTGTTTGCATATCTCGCATGTGACTATGACTTTGTTAAATCTTCTACAAAAATTATTCGAAAGAAAAGTAATAAATTATGTAACTTTAGCATGAACTTTAACTAAACACTCAAGCGTTGCTTAACCGTCATTGGGGAGGGCATATGCTTCTTAAAAATATAAAAAAACAATTTTTTTATACAAATAAAAAATAAAATTTTATCAAACCAAAATTTAATAACTCAAAAATTCAATTTTGGGATGGGTATAAAATATCCTCACCTTCCGCGGTTGAAAAATATAACACATTAAAAAGTCATAACCATTGCTAGATTTCAATACTTAAAATACTCATATGGTAAAATAAATACATTGTAAAACACTTACAGCATATCAGCAAAAATTTGTTTTACTTGGACTTGCTTATAGTGAGCAAGAATGAGTAAATATAAATGCTCTGAGCATATAAAGACAGTAAAGGTTCTTTTTACATTTGTCTCTCTCTTTATTTGTTTGCTTTGATCCTCTTTTGTATTTAGCTTTAAACTGAGAATCTTTAAAAAAAGTAAATGTATTTGAATTTAAATGTACTTGTGCAAAAGCCTAGTAAAAAGATTATATTGGCTGACTTCGAAATGTATGAATACAAAGTTTGTAGACAGTTTTACTGCGGTATTTAAACTTTTTTCATATGCAAAGTTCGGAAACAATGCAACTATGTGCTTTGTTTAAATTTTCATTATGAAACAGAAATGTTGCAATGCACCATTTTTATTATTGACAAACACGAAAATGGAAACGTCGGGTGTAAAACTTTTATTTCATGTTTTTTTAAATTATCAGAAAACTCGAGTGGAAACTCTGCACATAATTTCTTCGCAAAATTTCTTGTGAGTCGGTCAACTAAAAAAAACTGATGCCTGATTTTGTTTTTTATTTAAATTTAAAAAAATGCCTGATTGCTTTTTTACTGCGTTACAAATACTCATTGGCGACGTTTTCAAATCGTATACATTGTAAATATTTTGTACAGCAGCTTTATGAAACAATATACATTATATTCGAATACAAAGCAATTAACGTTTTGGAAGTCAGCCATTGTAAGTTAATGTATTCAAATTTATGTATGTACATGCATATTGCAAATACCTTTTTCCACTTTTCTACCTCATGTGAAGGTGGACCCGCAGCATTCAAATCTTGCGATAGTCTCTGCCATAACTCCCTGCATTTACTTTTGGCATTATAAACATTTAGGTGTCCTTTTGCCAATTCTGCATGCAATGTCATAAATTCCAACATTATTTCATATTGTCTTGTCTTCGTATATAAATTATCTTTAGACGTTTCCCTTTAAATAATTTTAAAATCAAAGCATTTAACAAACTTTTTTATTAATTAAATATTAAAGGTATATACTTACATTTTCAAATATGTATTCTTAATTTCTTTTATGTATGTAAAAAATAAAATAAAATGGCATTCGAAAAATGTCTATACGTTAATAACACATTTGACATTTGCTTTCGTACTACATATCAATTTCGAAGGGGATTTTTTTTGGTTTCCGAATGGGATTAAAAAATTCCCTTAATGTACGAACGTTCGGAAATAAATTTCCGAAAATCGCACTACGTAATCCCATTTTTACGAATTCATAAATTTTCCGATTCGAATAGAAATACAAAATAACCCCCCTGAGCTTAGTGTAGTACTCTGTGCGAGAGTACCACGCGCGCACGGTTCAGATTGAACAGACGGTGTCACTCTCCATCCTGAACATGCTCTTAATAAAGAGTTTTATAACGGTTATTTAAATTCCCCTATTTGGGGTTTCTTTTATTTAATTACTGTACACATACAACGACCCTGGACCCCGCTGAGCTTATCCCAGCAACCAGCGGAAACGTGTCGTTACAATATAAACTCTACGGGTCAGTCTCACTACTTGACTCCACAGCCAAGGTGCTGCTGTATATAAAAAAAACTAGTCCTGGAAGTACATATATGTAATTCTCTTTCTCTTATTTGCCTAAATACATAGAGGCTGTTAAGATAAATGTCCGCATCTATACAATGATTATAGCAATATATTACATAAAAAGCAAATACCACAAAATGTGTTGCTTAATTTGGAAGAATATTATTCATCATTAATTAAGGAACCCAGTTTATGTTTGTTTTTAAAATTAAGGTATATTTTCTTATTTTATGATATGTATACTTTATAAAATTAATTTTTAAAATATTCAAAAAGGCGCGGACAACTAGACTAGTGACAAAGTGAGTGTAATTTGAAAAGCAATAGATTTGCTTTTAACAATTTTTTAGATTTTGAAATGGGCAAAAACAAGTCATGTACTCGAAAAATGAGGGAGTTAATTGTGTTACCAAAAGGAAAAACTATCAATGTCGGTTATTGCAAAAAAGTTTTCTTGCTCAAAAAAAATGGTGCCAGTAAGAAGAAACCATTCTTGTCTGCGCGCAAAATTAAGGCTGAAATTGGAAAGCAAATAACAGCAGATATATCCACACGGACAATAAGGAGGCGTTTACAGGAATCGGGACTTCGTGGGTGCATTGCACAAAAAAAAACCACATGTGTCAAAGAAAAATATTAAGAAGCGGTTACGGTTTGCAAGGGAAATGCTTAAAAAGAATCCATGTTACTGGAATAGAGTTCTCTGGAGCGACGAATGCAAATTTAATTTGTTTCAATCTGATGGAAAAATGTATGTGAGACGTCCCCCAAACAAAGCCTTAGATCCCAGATACACTGCGAAGACGGTAAAACAAGGTGGCAGATCTATCATGGTCTGGGGTGCCTTTTCTTGGTATGGTGTTGGTCCAATTGTACGAATTCAAGGAATAATGGATCAACATAAATATAGAAACATTTTGGAAAATGTAATGGAACCGTATTCTTTTGAGAATTTGCCCGTCCATTATATTTTCCAACATGACAATGACCTAAAGCATACTTCAAGGTTAGTGAAGCGATGGATTTCGGATCAAAATATTAATGTTCTGGACTGGCCGCCCCAAAGTCCTGATCTCAACCCAATTGAAAACTTATGGGCAATTGTGAAAAGATATCTAAAAGACACAATTCCACGAAATAGTGACGAATTGTTTCAGTTGGTGCAGCAAAGGTGGGAAAATATATCTCTCCAAGCATGCCGACATTTAGTGCAAAGTTTACCGAAAAGAATGGCGAATGTTGTCACACACAAGGGGTACCCAACAAAATTTTAAAGGATATATCGATTTTGCTTACCATACAACGATTTTTTTAAGTTTTTTGTACATATTTTTTGTTGTTTCTAATTATGTGACCAAGCTGGAATTGATCTTTTTGTGTGGTTAGCTAATATTCTTGAAAATATTACCTAAGAAGTGAAATTTTTTAATTTTAACGTAATTTAATTTATATATATATATATATATATATATATATATATATATATATATATATATATATATATGTATATATATATATGTATATGTATATATATACATATACATATATATATATATATATATATATATATATATATATATATATATATATATATGTATATATATACATATACATATATATATATATATATATATATATATATATATATATATATATATATATATATATATATATATATATGTATATGTATATATATACATATATATACATATATATACATATATATATATATATATATATATATATATATATATATATATATATATATATATATATATATATATATATATATATATATATATATATACTTATATTCTTTCTGTTAAGATCACATGAAATTCGCTTTTTGAATAAAACTGAAACTTAAAATTCTAATAGGTTATGTGCCCTGTCCACATAGCACTGCGCCGGTAGTAAATGGAAAGTTCTTTGTGTGAACAATTAAATTAATTAATAAAACGTTCTGTGTGAAAAAAAATTATCAGTGAAAAGATTTCTTTGTGAAACTAAAAAATAAAGATAAAGCAAACAAAAGTAAAAAAAGGACAAATTTAAAGAAAAAAAATGAACCTTATGCAAATAGAAAAGCTAGATGATTCCAACTATGGAACATGGTGCATCCATGTGAAAAGTCTCCTCATACACTCTGACTTATGGGCAGTGACCTGTGGTAGAGAAACGAACCCTACGGAGGTAAATGCTGCCGCAGTTTTTGACAGCAAAGACGAAAAGGCACTAGCTTCAATATCACTATGCTTAAAAGCCACTCATCTAAAAAACATTAAAAAATGCAAAACAGCAGCTGAGGCGTGGAACAAATTGAAGGATATCCACCAACCAAAGGGACCGGCCAAAAAGATCTTGTTGTTTAAAAAACTTTTATACATGAAAATGTCAGAAAATTCAAATATAGTCGACCATTTAAATGAATTCGAAAACGTTAAAGAAAATTTGGCTGAAGTGGACATTAAATTGCCGGATGAAATATTGGTAATCATATTGTTATCAAGTTTGCCCAAAAGTTTTGAGAATTTTGTGGTAGCAATCGAAGCACGAGACAGTCTCCCGTCGTTAAGTGTAATAAAAGTAAAATTAACGGAAGAAGGAGCAGGACAGAGAGAAATGGATAGCGCAAGCAGCAGTGGTAAAGTAGAAACATTAATGCAAACAAAAAGTACAACAAAAAGTTTAATAATCGGTATAATCAAAGTAAAAACAAAAATAGCGAGCATAATAGAAAGTGTTTCAACTGTGGGCAAATCGGACACTATGCAGCGAAATGTAACAAAAAGAAAATAGAAACGAACTCTTGTTTTATGACTCAGTTGCTTAATATGAACAACAATAATAAGAATGTAAGTGTTGAAAGTTGGTGCGTCGACAGCGGCGCAACCAGTCATTTTTGCTGTGTGCGCGAATTATTTAAAACATACGAAGAGTATGAAGAAAAAATTGTTTTGTTCAAGAACATGTACGCAAAAGCAATCGGTCGTGGCAGTGTAGATGTTCGTGGCACAAATATTACTTTAAATAATATTTTGCATGTGGAAGAAATTTCAAACAACTTTATATCGGTTAGCAAAGCAACAAAGAATGGATTGAGTGTTATTTTCAAAAACAACTATGTTGAAATAAAAAACAAAACCAACGAGTGCTTGTTAAAAGCACTCGTTGTATATATATATATATATATATATATATATATATATATATATATATATATATATATATATATATATATATATATATATATATATATATATATATATATATATATATATATATATATATATATATATATATATATACATATATAGTATATAGTATTAGTATTAAATAAAAATTTAGTAACAGGTATCTCTGATATTGTGCTTCAGCAAACATCTTATTTTAATGACATTCACCCCAATAGAGCAATCCATAATATTCTCCAGGGAGTTATCCAGTCTAGAAAGAAGACATTCTATAAGTATATGTGTTGCAGTTAGAACAAGTGGGTGGGTCGGATTCATCATAATAATGTTTTGTAAGAAAGAGTGATTTCCCAACTCTTAAGCGAATACTTCAGACTTCGATGAATATGTTGCTGTTGCGATTGTAAAGCCCTGAAAGGATTTACTATTGCTTTGCGTAAACATGTCATTTCCGTTATATTTTCCAATGTTATCTGCGAATTCATTGCCCTGTATACCAATATGGAAAGGAATCCAAAGCGCTAAGATTTCGGGATTTAGTTCCGGTGGAAATATTATATTCGTCCTTATTCTATTTGTCGCTATCGACATCGACACCAATATTTCGGCAACTGTAGAATTGATGTCTACAACAATTATATATATTTATAACCTGTTACTATTACTAAGGCTTACAAAGTGGCAAATGGCCGTCAATAACACTCAATTCTTGTCATCAACGAGCACAGAACTTACATTTATTTTCACGTCGATGAAATAGCATAAGGGAGATTGTCATGAAATCATTTGCGATTATTTATCAAGGCTCTGCAAACACTTAAACTATCTGTACAGATGAGCGTTTTTAATCCATTCTGGACTTAATGAGTGATGGCAGATTTTATAGCCGCCATTTCTGCAGTAAATATTATAGTATACTGGGGCAAACGTTCTCTTATAATTATTCTATTTTCGAATGTTGAGCTCTGTTTTATTACCGAATAAGTGGTTACTCCATTTAAAAATGAGCCATCAGTAAAATGAGCGAGATCAGGTAAAAAACATCATTTTTTCTGAAACATTAATTGTTTAAAAATGCTGGGGTGTGTACTTAACTTATCATAAGCTCTCAGACTATCATCGTTTAAACTAGCTGCATAAATTTGTTCGGAGTTTCGGGTTTGTTAGAGATGGTGATATTTTGCTCTTTTAGCAAATTGAAGATCTTATCAACTGAAGATGATCTTAATAATGTAGATGAATTAAGGTCTTTCCAAAAAATGCTGTGTAATCCATCCGAAACCATTGTGATTGACTGCGAAGCCAATGAAACAGAACTATTTTCGACCATAACTGAAAATCTAGAATATGTGTTTCTGTTCTTAAGAGCGTAATAATAGAAGTGTTGTTAACAGTGTTGTTTTTCAATATTACCTTTTGAATTCCAACCACACAAAGTAATTCCGTGTAAGAGAATACAAGATGTTAGAGAACGACATATACCAAGAGCGGTTTCAATGTGTGGCCTTTGTTCCTAGAACAGAGTAGTTTTAATAGATTGTTTATTTTGCATAATTTCGTCACCAAAAAGTTAACATGAGCGTTCCAAAGAAGATTTTTTTCAATATAAGATACCTAAAATTGTCATTTCCTGCTCTACTGAGATGTTCAAATTCCGTATACATAAAACATTGCAATTGCAGTCCCTCTTGTTGCATACATGTAAAAGTTCAGACTTATATGGAGGAATGACTGCACCTCTGTGTTTAGCCCAAGTGTCTAAAGTCTAAATCTTCCAAACACAGCTGAACCTCTGACCTACAGCCAGATGCAACAGCAAAAATATTATCCGCATATATTCCGACGTAATCAATACCCGGAATACCTTTAATGGTAAGCGTTTTGCTATAATCTTCTCAACAATTTTCGAAAGTGTTGGTAGTAAAATAGAAATAAATAAAAATAGCGCGGTAGCCGTTTATTCTGTTTGGGTCTTTTCCTTGCTGTGAAATAAGAGACAAAATATAGCAGTTTTCCACTCTTAAGGAAAAACACCATTAGACAAAATTCTGTTATATATAATTCACAAACACGGCTTTTCAAAATTACTGGGGCATTTTCTACCATGGAATATGTTATTTTGTCTCTAGCTGGTGAATATCCTTTTAAAGTTTTCACAGTATTCTTGAGCTCATTGGTGTCAATTTTTCGGGGACTGCTGTCTCGTCTATGTTAAGACTCAATTTTCCCGATATTGTTTCAGAATCAAAGGCATCATTTGCACTAATAGAGCTGCAGAATTCAGCAACTTTTTCCGCTATTACTTGAGGGTGTGAAAGAGTATTAATGTTTATTCAAATGGCAGGAAAGTGCTCCATTCTCTTGGATCTTAAATAGTTGAGTTTTTCCCATAAATATCTAATGTTCATTTCAGGATAAACGGAATTGAGAAAATGATTCCAAGTTACCCGTTTACCATTTCTGCACGGTCTTTTAACTTTTGCACAGGATCTGCGGTATTCAATGCAATTTGATTGGCTACGATTGCGCTTAAAGGTTTTCCATGATTGATTTCCAGCTTTGGTAATATAATAATTACCAAGTAGGGTTGTTATCTTTTAAAGGTTTGCGCGTAAGAAGAGTTTCGTTCACAGTTTTTCGTAAGATGTGCTTTATTTGAGCAGCTTCTTTTTGATTTATTAGATTTAGTATATTCGTCATTAACTAATATTGCTCTCTTTAAAAAGGGACAAATCAACATTATTAACCCGAAAGCGCGGTATAAAATTCCTTGCAACAGTTATATAGTCGTCAGCAATTTTAATTGGAAAAAGATATCCAACCTCTGCTAAAGCTAATCGGGACCACAATAAATCTGGAGCAATGTCTACACTAGCTATGGAGACATCTACAGACGTAAAAGTATGCCGAGTGCTAAGTAAAGTTGGAGATCCATCGTTCAATATCACAAATCCTCTGTCTTCCGCAAATCTTTCCCCAGCTGTCCCACTTGAAGAATTCGTTGCAGACCCCCAGTTTAGGTCACCTAATAAAATGTTATGAGCATTTTCCAGAAAGATGAGACCATTAAGTGTTGAATTGATAATATTTAAATCACAATCTTTGTAAATATTAGTGATATGTAGTTCACTGGCGCATTGAATAACGATGGTTTGGAAAAGCAGTTCACTTGAAGAAAGAAGGTGTTGAGTTATATTGATGCCATTTTTCACGAAAAGATAAACTCCGTATTTTGTGTATGAATAGCTATGATTATGATAGAAAACTTAAAAGTTCAAGAGTATTTATGGCAAACAAATCCTTGAATATTCCACTGAAGTATACTGATACTCAAATCAAAACTCAAAAAAATACCAGAGTAAAAATTCTTTATTCATTTTGAATGAGGCAGATTCGTTTTCTTATACGTATCAGGTGTATTTAAATCATTTAAATCCGGAAATTTTCTCTATGTAGAGTTGTGTGCAAGACGGTAAATCATAGCTGGAATTCCCGTCATATGATCTATTAGGGGTAATTATATCCAAACCATCACAAATATCCTTTAAGATGTTCTCCAGACTTACATTTCTGTATAAACATATGTAAATTTGTTGGTTGGTAATGGCATTCAAAATCTTTGTCCATGTAATAATCTGATTCGGATTAATTTCTTAACCCGCATAGAGTAGAGTTTGCACAGGATTCCGATGAATTTGTTATTTGCGAGAAATCCACATTTCCTTTTGAGGATAATTCATTTGTAATCGTTTGTTTGAAGTTTGTTTATATTTGTTGCTGTTGTTGTTGTGAAATCAAAACAAACGGATTTTATTGTGGTTTTGTTGTCGTATAACGGATGTATGTAATTAACTGATTTTTGCTTCCAATAACTAGGGCAAAGAGGATCATACGATGGGTCTTGCTCTGTTAAACAATTAACACAATACTGTCTTGACCATGTTTGGTGAGGTGGTGGAAGTGCACATTCTTTGCATATTCAATTGACTTGCATCTGTTTTTGGTGTGGCCAAATTTTTGGGATATTACTTCTACAACATTTTCTTTAAGACAATCAATTCTTTATGTGGAATATCAATTAATTTCCTGGAAAAAAAGCATGCTTGAATGGTGTTTAAAGTCTTATGTAATATGATTTTAACTGGAATGTGGTCTATCTATTTGGCTTTCAAGAATTTATCTGCAGTTATGTTGTTAGCAACCTTACTTCAAGACGATCCTTTGATATAAAATTGAGCCCACGTTTTTGGATGATAAGGGCCCAGGTTCGACATTGTTTTTTTTTTTGTAAAATAGCTGCAGCAACTAAGTATCGGGGAAGATGATTGACGGGTTTTTCTGGTAGTAAAGGGAAATCATCAGGGCGTTGTCTTTTATTTCTATTGCCTTTGCTTTTGCTGGTAGATGGGTCCAAGTCTCGAAATCGGTTAAAGTTCGGGGGATAAACCACTTTCATTTTACTTCAAAAAGAAAAATCACTTATCCACAAACTAACGATATTAAATTCCACATAGAAAAAATATTAATTGTAAAAATTGCGTTAACATAAAAGAGATAAACCTAAATTAAGAAAAAAACACGCGATATCACAAGAACACAAGCGTCACGAGAAAAAATGTTTACTCGGAACTGCCTGCAGTAGAATTAACTTACGTATATATTTTACCTAAAACTGTTAGTGATTACTACAACAGAAGCAAATTTCGAAAACCAGTAAAACCCTCCCATATAGAGAGCTTTACAAAAAAATCTTTTTGGTTACGTTTTCAGTCTTTATAATTATTACAAGAGATATATTATACTTTCAAATTACCTTCGTATGCAGGAGCCAATTGATTAATCGATAAATAAATACTTGGTAATAAATCTTCCGGATTTAACGAAATCACTGAACTAAAAAAATTTCCTAAGATTTCCACCATTTTTAATCGTCCTTTGGTACCTTCAATTAATTGGAAAGTTCTAGTAAGAGCCAAATATGGAGTTCTGGAAATAAGATTTAATTATTTTAATTAACTAATAGGTTAGGTTAGGTTAGGTTGATTGGAGGGGTGTGATAGCCCATGTCATACGACATACACTTAAGCCAGTTAAGGCTTGTTGTGCGCTCCCTTTAGTTATCAGACACAAACTGCCAGAGTTCTGCGGCAGGAATCGAACCTGGGACCTTCGCACTACGAGTCTAGTACACTACCTACTAGTCTACGAAGGTCAGTTAATTAACTAATAAATACATAAAAAACTTCAAGGAATGCTTAGCATTTTATAAAAAGAACTTTAAAACACAATTCCAGGATCACTAAGTAGAGTCCTTCATCCGACTTAAGTGATTTAACCGCTGTTTAAGCCCTATATAAAATATTGTTACGAATTTGGTTGTGAACAGTCCTATTATAATTATTCTAGAACTTACTGAATTATTGTTATTCTTATTTGCTTTCATTTACTCTAGAACATACTGCATTGTTGTTATTCTTATTTGCTGTTATAATTCATTGTAAATGGACACATAACAGTTATACATACATGTGTACATAAATACTTGTTGTTTAAGCGACGCACAGAGGAGCATTTTGGCTCTAAATCCGTACAATATAAAACGTACAAGAAATTATTGAAATTATTTTTGTTGTGTACCTGAGTAAACGTGCCTTCAGAAAATTATAAAAAAGTAGCCCCTCCCCACCGTTGCGCTGCGCACGGTTAATTGCAATCTGAGCATCGTTCAGTATGCACGCATTCATTCTTGATCGGTTAATGTTTTGACTGGTGTCAATTATTTTGCAAAGTGAATATTAAAAAAAAACCTTTATGATGGAATCTGATAAACAAAGTATGTACTTAATTCTAATATATATTAATTAAAAATTTTATGACTATTTAGTACTCTGGTGAATCTGAAACAACATGCAAGAAAATTTCATATTTTTTGTGCTTCATTTTAATAAAATAGTGTTTTTGGACTAGAGATATTCAACGTATCATAAGAGTCATAACATTTTCCCCATGTTTCAACCCCAAAAAAGAAACTGCTCTGTATTTCACGGGTATTTTTCTTTTTTTTTGGCAATAATGTTGGTTATATTATATTCAGATACATATATATTTTCTTCTATAGGTGCAGATGTGACATCAAATGTTGTTGAAGTACTTCGGAAAACACTGTATGTGATTTTTAAGGAAAGTCCATCTAGATCTATTAATGATAACTTGTCTTTTATGGAACATAAGCTCCGTGAAATAATGAAATGTCCTCAAAACGAATACCATATCTTAATGCAATATTTAAAACATTTTAATGGTGATCTGAAAAAAATGGATATCATATAGCTATAGTGAAGAAAGATTTTTGAGAAAAAATTACGATTGGCTTAATAAATCCATACCAATACATAATTGGGTCACGAAGTCCACGGGACGGCCAAGGAAGCATTTTCAGGAATTAAGTGATCGCAGTAAACGACGAAATACAAAAAAAAACTACGCGAACAGGTACCTGTTGAGATGCAGCCAGTAGAAGCCAACCATTCCAGAGTGAAACGATAGAAATGCTAGAACCCGAAGATCTCAACATAAAACCTGCTGAAGATGTAACTGCTGGAATCAATCAATACTTATTAATACTATGTGTTTTTAATTATTTTTAGCTCATGCATGTTTGTTAATTTTCGAGAAAAAAATACGTTAAAATAGTTTTGTCCTGTTTTTGAGACAGAAGATCAAATCGCGACAAGTGTATAGAGAGCCTAACAACAACAAATATCTTTGTGATTTCGACTTCTTGTATTTAAAATGCATACAGTTGTTATCGCAATGGTTCGGGTTTATGTTATTAGTGTCCCTTTAAATCAAAAACAGGTTTTAGATTATAAAATAGTGGATTTGCTACCTGGTTTAAACACAATTGTTAAAATGTAGAGGAAAGAAAAACCAGGCGTATTCTAAGCTTTATTAGTACAGCTAAAATCTGCAAGATTTATTTAATAAAAATTCATTTATATTCAATATTATTATAATTTGTACATACACTTGTGCTTAAGAAGTAGTTCCTCAATTATTTAACAATTATTGCAAAAACGTGGTGTTTCATGCAATAGTTTTAGGAAAAAGGAAGCAAAATTTCTTTCAAATATGAAAGGTGACTTAAAGTAAGTGACATCTGTTGTCAACCCCAGGGATGTATAATTCATTATTATTACAAAAATGAGTATTCCAAACTGTTAATTTCAAATTATTTAGATATTAATTATGCGCGGCAACATAGTCCCCCCGTAAACTCGTGCGCTAACACGATGTTTACTTTATCACGTCCAATTTAGCCAATTTTATGACGGGTCGGGTTACTAGGCCATTTTTCGTCTTCACCACAGCACTTCGCACAACGTTATTTTTTCCTGGATGAACATCAACTACAATGCCCTTTGCCCAAGAGTTCCGTTTGGAATTCTCATCTACAATTATTACATCATTTACTTCAATAGTACTTTCCGATTTTTGATACCACTTAGTGCGCCTAGCCAAGCAAGGTAAAACTTCTCTCAAGCATCTTTTCCAAAAACAGTCAGCAATCGCGTTGGATAATCTAAAGTTTTTACTGTGGCTAAATGTTCTACCAGTTCTGCACTTGGTCGGCCACGTAAATCGTTTGAGGAGTGCTGTGATCGCGCCAAGCGATACAAAAGGGATGAAGTACGTGCTATGTTTCCTCAAGAAATAATTGATTTTGCTTCTAGTATTTCAAAAACCAACCACAAAATTTGTACATTAAAAACTCTGGGGATGTTTACAAAGCTTAAACTTAAAAATAAAAATACGAGTATCTAATGCATTGGTTAAAAAATGAAGGTACAAAATATTTGTACCATACAAAGAACTCATGAATGAAAAAACTAACAGTTATCCTTAAGGAATTTCTATTACTGAAAGTTCAGCCAGTGTACCTCTGCAAAATCTGTTGGATCACACTGCTAAAAGAGTCCTAGAGACCAAGTCAGTAAAGGAAATAAATAAAATTGAAAGCGTAAATCTAACAATGTACTATAAATGGAGATGTGATGGGGCATCTAGTCAAAGCGAATACCAACAGAGGTTTTCAGATGATCAAATTTTTGACTCTTATTTACATATGACATCAGTTGTACCACTTAGATTATCATTAAGTGATGACATAAATAAATTAGTATGGAACAACAATAAACCTTCTTCCACACAGTACTGTAGAACACTACAGTTTGCATACGTTAAAGAGGCACCTCAAGTTATAGAGAAGAAAAGAGAAGAGCCGATCAGGAGATATCTCAACTAAAAGAATTTGAGTTAACAGTAAATAATCGTAACTTTAAAGTAAAACATAAATTATATTTTACAATTAATGACGGCAAGACAGCACAATCAGTAATAGAAACACCAGCAGAATCTTCTTGTTGTTGTTTTTTTTTTTTTTTTTTTTTTTTTTTTTTTTTTTTAGTTAAGGCCTTTTACATTGTAGGTAACGATATACATTTGTCTAACTGTCTTCATTTTGATTACTTTTGTGTATTACTATCTAAATAAAACTAAATTTGTAATGAAATAACTAAATTTTTTGACAAATATATTTTTTTCCTCACCTCCATACAAAAATCCCCAGTGTACACAAACACACTTGTTAAATACGCACCGATGCTTAGTGATTGAAACAACGAATAAGCTCATGATTATTGTTGTCCGTCGGCATTTCTCCCCGGGGGCACGGATTATACATCTTGTCATGGTGGCTTGGTGTTGTGTTTCCTGGGGTATAGGGTTATCAGGTTTCCGGACCTATGCCTTTTTGCTGATAATCCCAAAAAACTTATATGTTGCTACTCAATCCCTGAATTAACAGGGCAACGGGCGCGCATGCAAGTAAATTAAAGGTGAAAGTGGGTTCGCTCGCTCGTCCGGTAAGTGCGTAACATGGTCTTTCCAGACCTTGACCTTTGGCCAATTACTCCTTGAACTTAATATGAAATAACAGGGCAACGGGCGTGCATATAAGAAAATTAAAGAAGTAGCTCTGCCTATGCTTGTCTTGGTAGAGGTGCTACCGATACCTCAGGTTTGCATGAGACCTAAAATCGGAGGTGTTTTTAACACGCGGCTGACCAGAGTCCCATCTGGTGCCACGGGAACCAGTAGCCCCTTGGACTTGTCCTAGACTGGTTACTGGTGAGGCCCCTTAGGGAATCACGTGGTGTCTGTGGTTAAAACTCAAAGATACGCGGGAAGAGTTATGGGTCAGATGAGTGTGTTTGCAAGATGGTGCTAGTGACCGGTTGTAGATGCTCTCTTCAGGCCATATATCTCTAGGTGTTGTTGCTATTCGACAAAGCTGCCCTGGTGGTTGAGGTTGGTGAGTGCCTATTAGGATAGGGGGCATCTTACTGCTGGGCCTTTGGGGTAGTAGGAGGTTAGATAGCTCCAACACTCTAGCAAGGTGTCTGTACATGGTTCTGCAGCCTGTACAGAATTTGCTACCATGTTCGTCCCTATTAGGGGCACATGTTGTTGTCTCACCCGGTATGTGCCTCTGGAAGGGACGACGGGACGGTGGTGAACTGTTTTATTCACCCAGTGCGAAGAGCACCGTCAGGTTAAGTTTATGACAGGTACTGACGTAAAATCTTTGACATATTTGACATATTTGTAATATATCTGTCCCCCGGGGGAACGGTTTATACATCTTGTCATTGTGGCTTGATGTTGTGCTTCCTGGGGTATAGGGTTATCAGATTTTCGGACCTAGGCCTTTTTGCTGATAACCCCTAAAAATTTGTATGTTGCTACCCAATCCCTGAATTAACAGGGTAACAACGGGCGCGCATGCAAGTAAATTAAAGGTAAAAGTGGGTTCGCCCGCTCGTCCGGATGGGTAATATGGTCTTTCCAGACCTTGACCTTTGGTCAATTACCCCTAGAACTTAATATGTTACTACCCAATCCCTGAAATAACAGGGCAACGGGCGTGCATATAAGTAATTTAAGGAAGTAGCTCTGCCTATGCTTGTCTGGGTAGAGGTGCTACCGATACCTCAGGTTTGCATGAGACCTAAAATCGGAGGTGTCTTTAACACGCGGCTGACCAGAGTCCCATCTGGTGCCACGGGAACCAGTAGCCCCTAGGACTTGTCCTAGACTGGTTTTTGGTGAGGCCCCTTCGGGGATCACGTGGTGGCTGTGGTTAAAACCCAGATACGCGGGAAGAGGTATTGGTCAGGTGAGTGTGTCTGCAATATGGTTGAAGGCCTGTTGTAGATGCTCTCTCCAGCCCATATATCTCTAGGTGTTGCTGCTATTCGACAGAGCTGCTCTAACGGTAGCGGGCCGTTGGGGTGGCTTGGTGGAGGTTAGATAGCTCCAGCACTTCAGCAAGGTATCTGTACATGGTTCTGCATCCTGTACAGAATTGCTACCATGTTGTCCCTATTGGGGGCACATTTAGGACCGCCCCCTGTATGTGCCCTTGAAGGGGACAACGGGGACGGTGGTGAACGGCTTTATTCACCCTTGTGCAGAAGTGCACCGTCAGGTTAGGCCTTCGGGCAGGTACTGACGAGAATCTTTTGCGAAATCTGTAATATATCTGTCCATTCCGACAGGCACCTTAGGCTTCTGACTACTATTGTCTGTTGTGATAACTTGGTTAAGTGATGAACACGATCCCGGAGCGGATAATCGCGCTGACTTAAATAGAGAAGAAGTAGGCAACGGTAATGTTAACGAATCACTACTTGGCATTGGAGTAAGCGAGGTTGATCGCTCGCGTAAAATTGGCTTTGCCGTTAGAAAAAGACTGTCATCCGATTATTTTTTTTATTGTGTGCTTTAAGAATATAAGAACTCACAGTAAAATAGGCATTTCTGCCGTTAGAACTCACTTCACAATTGTTTGTTTTTGAGGTACTCATGCAGAGTATTCCTCAGTCACTTTGTGTGTTTTTTTTTTTTTGTTTTTGTTCTTTCAGATTATATGAAAAATATTATTAGTGCAAATAAAACAAATTTCACAAAACCCGTACTTATTACAAATCAGTACTTATTACGAATATTTTTTTTGTATTTTTGTTTGTTTAGTATGTAAAAAAAAACAAAGACTGAAAACCATTAAAAGTGATGATAAAAACTTTGGCCGTAATACCAACGACAACAGACTTAATGCGTCTTTTAGTGTTTTGAAGGACAGATTATGATGGTCTTTACAATGTTCACGAAAACACAATGAAGGCTTTGTTAATTTGCAAAATGAAAAACAGAGCCCAATCACGGCTACATTCTAAACCTACCCCCTTATCCTGTTTGGCGATTTTCGACTGCAAATTCGACAGTTTGTACTAGATTAAAGAAAAATGTTGCTCGGTATCTTTAGTCTATTACAAACTGTCGAATTTGAAGTCGAAAATCGCCAAACACGATAAGGGGGCTAATTTTGTCAACAAAACCACAAATCAAATTTTAAATGAAATGGCTGAAATTTTTTGAACAAAAGAGAATAAACTAATAATGTGCCGTAGCTTCGAGGAGCGTAAATGGAAATTCGACATATCATTTCTAGACTACTATAAATAGAAAATAATGGTATCCACCAAAATTGTATCGACAAAGAGGAACTTGTTGACCAGTGGCATATTTATTCCTCATATATCTCATGATGAGTACATAATTTCCCATACAACTCCCATACCATTTAATAAAACAAAAGAAATCATAATAAAACCATAACGAATCTATAACAATGAGAAAATTCAATCCCCCTTATCGTGTTTGGCGATTTTCGACTGCAAATTCGACAGTTTGTACTAGATTAAAGAAAAATGTTGCTCGGTATCTTTAGTCTATTACAAACTGTCGAATTTGCAGTCGAAAATCGCCAAACACGATAAGGGGGAATATTTCGATAAATTATGCAAGAAAATCTAAAACCTGTATCACTGTAATGTAAGCTTACAACTAGAAACAATAACATCCAACCGTAAACTCAATGATATAGGACAGAAAATGAAGATTTCCCAACCTGAAAAAGGACTCGTGAAATCTACTACCAACAGAAATGTAGACATCATGCGATACTTAAAACATATCGAAGGAAACTTATTAATACATTTCAATAAGTCTGAACTTTTCTTCAACGAAATAACATACAAGAATACTCCAAACATAAGTATATTGGAATAATTTTACCCTGAACCCAGCCCCAAAACAAATATAAAACATTTGTCTACAATGGAAAGCTTAAGTACACCCAATATTACCTGAAAAATAAATTAGAATAATACACAACTACAGACACTTAAAGTACGGCCTCATAATTGTAATAATTTCCACAATAATTATCATTTTCTATCCCAAAGTAAAATGAAATTCGTCGTAAAAGAGCTTCCTGCCACAAGTATTATTGCTCCTGACCCGCAATTCTTTTGGCCATCGCTCCACTCTAAAGGGGGAGGAGATACAGAAACAACTGCAACTACAACAGAACCACCAACAAAGACCTAGATTAACAAACTTTAATGTTTTCACAAGAAATAAATTTCGAATTTCTATATGCACTTTTATTAATTGCGAAATTATTTTTCTAATTTGTGTAAGCAATTTTGTATTTAAAAAAAATTTATTTTAAAAGAAAAGAATAAATAAAACCAATAATTTGGGAGTGAAAGAAAGAAGTTGGTACAACTAATCTTAAAGTTAACTCGCAAATCGCATAATCACTGCGGGCGGAAAAAGCATAAGTGACATAACTTATGATTTTCACTTTTTCACCGCAATTGATAATTTGCGATCACTAAAATGTATTCTTATAATTATTAGAAGTCTCGTAACAAACTTAAAGCAAAATCAATTTTGTACGTAGTATTCATACAACAAAAAATATAACTCGCATGCCTGCTTTTTTTGCGGTTAGGGCAGCAATTGTTTTAATACGGCGTTGTTGTTGTTGGTGTATAGAATACATGGTAAAATTTGTGAAGTATGGCGCCCAAAACTCATAAATGCGGCTTATGTGATGATACCATTGGAAAGAAAAATTGTATTCAATGCAATGTTTGTGCTCTGTGGATACACCAAGTTCGGCATCCAAAATGCCGGCACAAGTTTGAAGTCATGGGAAAGAACAGGCTCTTTAAGTTTATTTGTCAAAAGTGCGAAGTAAAAATTGGTAATGATAGATCAGTTGGTGATGAGATCCGTGCGTTGAATGGAAATTGGATGATGTGCTTAATAAAGTGAATGATGATACTGCCTCTATTAAGGAAGCTTTTTCCAAAGCAGTTTCTGACTTTCGGACCGACATGAACTCTTTTTTAAAAGAAATGAGAGCTGACATTGCTGCCTGTGATGATCGTATTAAGCGTGTTGAATCTACCACTGTGGCGAAGATTTCATTCCTTGAGGCTGAGAATCACATCTTTTACCGACGACTAAACCGTGCCAACATTATTATACGTGGGCTACCTGCTGGTTTAGCAAATCTTGTTGCTGTCGTTGCTGCTCTTGGTGCATTTTATAATATTCCTATCAATAGTCATGATGTCAATCATGTGTGCTACATGAATAACAAACGCAATATTTTGGTTGTCTTTAATAATGTGATGATACGGGATGACATAATGAGACAATACTTCAAGACTCGTAAGCTTAAGAAAATGGATATTATTGGTGGCATCTTGGATGGGGATAAGGGTAATGCTACTACTGATACCACCTCTGGGAGCTTGTCTTCCGATAGGGTGTTCCTGAACGACCATTTCTCGCGGCGGCTGGGGAACTAAATTCTACTTGCAGAAAACTATACCAGGATAAACTAATTGCTAAGTATAAGGTATATAACTTTGATAAATTACGTGCAGTGCTCACCTTACCTGATGGTAAAGATGTTGAGGTCCATGATGTTTCTGAGTGTACTAGGACACGAAACGAGGGGTCTGGCTTTGCTATGTAAAACAAAGATTTATATATACCACATTTTATATACCACATCTCTATACAAGTATGGCTTATTTTCATATGTACATATACAAATTTTTTTTTCTTGTTATTCTCTCTTTTTCTTTTTTTCTTCTCGCCTTTTCTTTTTGCTTATTTGAGTTTATATGTAATCAAATTTATTGATCTCATTTCTCTGTTTACATGATTAGCTATAGTTGATTGAAGATGGTTATGAATTCATATTTTTATATCGCTTATTTTACTGCTTCATGTTGCTTTTGGTTCCCCGCCACACCCTCTGCCAATGACTTCATATAACGGTAACATTGGTCCGGTTGTTAGCTGCAGCTCTTTTTGGTCTAATATGTTGATTTCATACAGAGATGTCTTGAAGGTTTCCCACTTAAACTGCAATAGTATTAGACCTTCGTATAGAGTTTCAAAGTTTGATGAGTTTAAAAGTATTATATGTGGCTCGATGTTTAACCTAGTAGGGGTTACTGAAACCTGGTTAAAGGAGGAAGTTTCGTCTAATGCTGTTAATATTCCTGGATATAAATTTTTACGTAATGATCGACTTCACTGTAGGGGTGGTGGTGTTGGTGTCTACATTGCTGATAAACTTAACTATAGAGTTGTTTACAAGACCTCAATCCCTGATAAGTGTGAATCACTTTTTATTGAAGTTGTTTTTGGTAGTGTAAAATACTTGTTTGGTGTTGTTTATCTGCCACCTCCTTCTGATCTGACTGCATTTGAAGAGTCTCATTCTGAACTATTTCTCAATTATATGAATGTGGTTATAGTAGGTGACTTAATATGTTTGACAGTATGAAGGCTGACTTAATTTGATCGCTTTGTGCAAGAACTGACTTAACTGTACTCCATAATTCTATACCTACACATTATGACGTAGGACGTATGTCAACTTCATTGATTGATTTTTTCCTTGTCAGTGATCGCTTGTCTGTTAATCTTTTTGGGCAGGCACAGTGTCCGTCTATTTCTCATCATGCACTTATTTATGCTGTTTTTCCAGGTAACCTAGATTTTACTAATTCCGTGATCGTGCATAGATAGATAAGATAGATGATAAATGCTCTATTTTTTCTTCGCTTATTTCGAACTTGTTCTCATTTGTTCCTGCTAAGAGGGTGAGCTACTCTAATAGTAATAACTGGATGAAATCTAGAGAAATAGTATTAGCTAGGTCACTGCGTGACATGGCGTTCACCACCTACTACTCAAACCCTACGGTACAAACTGGAAAATTTTCTGTAAATATCGAAATAAAGCAAAATCCGTGATTCGGCGAGAGAAGAGAAAGCATTATGCCAGAATTTTTGGCGGTTTGGATAGTGGTGGTATGTGGAAAGTGCTTAGGGAAAACGGATGTGTATCTTCTGGAAATACTACTTGTGATGAGGATTGTGATGAAGTGAATGAATTTTTTGTTTCTGGTGTGGGCTCGAATGTACGAAGTATAGTGAACTTTGGTGAATTTATTGATAGTTCTGATTCTTTTTCATTTCGATGTATAAATGAGATTGAACTTCTTGAAGCTCTCGATAAGGTCAAATCCCAATCGATTAGTGTTGATGGGATCCCCATACGTTTTATTATGATAATTTTCCCCCTTATCTCGGACATTGTTCTGAATTTGATAAACTCAATTTTAACCTATTCTGTGTTTCCTAGTTCTTGGAAAACCGCAAGGGTGGTGCCTATTCCCAAATCGGGTACAGTTGGAAGTCTAAATAATCTTAGGCATATCTCGATTCTCCCAGCCCTTTCAAAGGTGGTGGAGCATTTGATTAAAAATCAGATTTTATCGGAATGTGAGAGTAGGATTTCGAGATCGCAATATGCTTTTCGTCGGAAATATAATACAACGTCTTTATTGCTGAACTTGACGGATGAAATTAGAGCGAATGAAAATGAAGGAATTTGTTCACTGCTTGCTTTCCTTGACCTATCTAAAGCCTTTAACTCAATATCCTACCCATCGTTGATCTTGAAATTAAGAGATAAATTTGGTTTCTCTAGATCTTCTTGTAAACTTATTATGTCGTTTTTAGCAGGTAGGAGTCAATTTGTTGAATTGAATGGCAATTGTTCTAATTGTCTTACGCTAAGCTCTGGTGCACCCCAGGGCTCTATCTTGGGGCCGCTACTGTTCATTATGTATGTTAATGACCTTCCTGAGGCTGTAGATCATAATACATGTCGACCTTTTATTTTTGCCGATGATATTTTGCTGTTATTTAGTATGAGCCGTGGGTATGGAGATCCGTTGGAACGTAACGTAAATATGTGCCTTGAAAATATCTCACATTGGACGACTACAAACTCACTGGCCATAAATCCTTTAAAGACTAAGGCTATGCTTTTCGGAACCTCTGGGCGTTTAATGAACATATGTGTTTCTTTAATGAACATATTCTCCACATATTCTCGCTAGCGCCTCTTTTTCAAGACTGCTATAGTTTCTTTCATTTGAAGTTAGTGCTCTTGAAACAAATGCAATTGGTTTAATACCACTCGAAAATTTATGAGACAGGACTCCAGCTACAGCATTGTGCGAAGCATCAGTAGTCAATATTATTGGCAAATTAGAATTGAAGTGTACTAAGACTTGATCTGACGTTATAGCTCTTTTCATAAAACCATAAGCTTCTTGACATTTCTTTGACCATTTATAATTTACACATTCTCCTTTAATGAACATATGTGTTTCTAATCAACGTATTGAATTTGTAAGTGAGCTAAGGTGCTTGGGTGTTATTATTGATTGCAATTTAAGCTTTGACTCTCATATTGGATCTGTACATCGGAGTGTCTTTTACCCTACGTAGGATTTATTCTACGAGTATTTACTTGCCCTTTAGGGTGAAGCTTAGAGTCGCTAATGCGCTTATGGTGCCCCTGATTCCGTATGGATTTGAGGTATTTTCTGGAAGTATTTTGGCTAATCTTGTGAAACTGATACGGGTAGTTAGGTGTGTGTAGATTCTTGGGCTGCTCTTTTTCAGATTATACTAAGTACCGAAACCTACTATTCTTTTATAGAACCTTTAAGGATGGCATTAATACCCAATTATGTAACCGTTTCTCGTTTTCTCGATCAACTAGGAATAAGCAGATATTGATTCCAAGAATAAACTGTTCTACATTCAGTAGATCATTTCTAGTGCGGATTGCTCGGTGGTGGAATTCTTTACCACTTGAACTGCGGATTGTCTCCCATTCTAATAGCGTTTTTCGTCTTAAACTTATTAGGTACCTCTTAAATTTAAATTTGAACTTGTAAAATGGTAGTGTACATATATTTATATCCTTTCTTATAATTCATGTTGCTGCTAATAAATACCGGATAAATGTTAGTTCAATATGCATATATTTCTTACTTTTTAGATTCAGGCATGTTCTGCAAATCACTTTTTGTGAAAGTGATTTGAAATCACAAAAAAGGTGTTCTGCGCACAAAACTTTTTGAACTGTTGTGATTTGAAACCGGTCAGCTATGTGGCTGGCGATCTGAAATCACTTTCTTAATTTTGGACGGCTTTTTATATTTAACTCAATAAAAACTCATTAATTGAACACATTTATTTGTTTTTTATTTATTTTAAGAGTAAAACTGATGATTTTGTACCAAAAAATTGGCTAAAATATAAAAAAATTGCAAACACTTTCTATTGTAACTAATGTTGTTATTTGCTTTTGTGATTTGATATTTTCTTTTTGTGATTTGCATTTACTTTTTAGTTGTCAGGTGTTTTTGTTCTTCGAAAATACACCGATGCTTGCCAGAGTGGATAAATATTGCTTTCGACGAGAAATATATTTAATTTTTTTTAACTAAACAAGCTATTTCCAATAAAACTTAATTATTTTTGTTAAGTTATATTCAAAATATTTATTAACTATCAATTGTTTGCCTAATTTTGAAAATAATTACGCATAAAGTAGTAGCAAATGGCAACAATAATTATATATTAAGAACAGTGGCAACCACAAATTACTAGCTATATTTGTGGTGGCAACTTCGGTGTGTATTCTTGAAACTACTTTCATTTGTTAAATTAATAAATTTCTTTTCAAATATATTACTGACAATAAAGCCCCAGGCATATCAACTTGTGTTTCATTTTTATTTTAAAAAATAATTTAGTTTACGTTCACTTATTATTTTGACTAAACCTTTATTAATTTTCAATACATAAAAAATTGTCATCAAATCATAGCAAAACATCAGCCGTTTCCTTGTGTTTTCGAAAAGGTAAAATCACACCGAAAAGTTAAATTTCTTGTGATTTTCAGAACACCACAAAATCACATTTGTGATTTTAAAATCACAAGTGATTTTGAAATCTTGTGATTTGCAGAACATGCCTGATTGGCTGGGGAGCCAAATGTAATATGTAATATGATGTAGTGAATAAGTCTGAAACTGTACTGGTAGTGTTATATGATTTATTATCACCTTTAATGATATGGCTTTGTAATTTTAATGTTAATTAATTTTACTCAGGTATTGTAAAAATTTTTTTGAACAATGTAATACGTTTTTTTTTTTGGCCAAGAGGGCTTTTGTATTTCAATATGGATTAATAATAAAATAAAAAATAAAAATAAAATAAATATAATGTTCCCCTTGCTTAACACCAATATTGATTTAAATCATAAACTACTATATTCTGTGATTTAAATTTAGTTTTCTTTTCTACCGGCGTTCACATGCTAGTATACCTGAGTTTAGCGCTACTGTGCACGCTATTGTAAGGCACTATACTCTTCAATTCGTTAGAACTCATTAAGAAAACTCTGAAAGTAAAGTCACTAACTAAATGGAACTACCTAATTTTCGGTATTGTTAATTTCCATATTATTAAATGTATTTTGGTTTAAATTGTGTTCTAAACTATACCATGAAAAGTTTTAACAAACTAATATAACACATTTTGGATTATCATTATCAAATACTAGAAATGACATATTTGTTTAGTAGAGCATAAGTACATAAGTACATTTGTACATATGCACATTACCCGAAAGTATATGTTCTATATTTGTTAACACTCACTTTTGTTGTTTAGCCCAAAACGCGTCATTTACTGGGTGATAGTTAATTTTAGCTGGATTGTATTCTGTACTTATTGCAGAAAATGATCTATCTCTTAGTCGTAGAGGCACTGTCTTCTCTGGATGGATCTCGGTCCGACCACCCTCATTTTCTGGAATGTCTCCGTCCGCTGCTTGTTGCAACTTAATACCATTCGAAATATTACTCAGTTGGACATCAGAATGACTTTTGACATGAATCCGAGTTTTATTGGTAGCCATTTTGACATCAGCTACATCACATATTGTATTCCTTTGAATGAGAAATTGTATTATGTACATATGTATGTATGTATACGACTTACGTCTGAACCGTTTCTACAATTCTTTGTACTTTTGGTTTGAAGAAGGATCTAAAAAATTAAAATTTTTTAATCATCGTTAGCATTCGGATTATTCTAATATTCTCACGTTATATTCCTCTGCGACATTGTTCAGAGACCGGCGAAACAAACAGCCACGGAGTATATATATTATATATTTATTTATCCTATGATACAGCACAGGATACGATTTTTTTTATCACGAAGCTGATCAAAACCCGCCGACAATTAAATATGTAAATTTGCAAACACATCGCCGCCACCATACAATGCGGCCATAATCGTTTAGGATTTGTTAAAATCAGTGCTGCCACAACCAACAAATTTTTACAACCAAAATTCGCTTAAAAAGTTACCAAATGAGAAAAAAAAACAAATTTCAATATGTAGTATTTTTATTAAATAACATTTAAAATGTATACATATTTTTAATGTAACGCATGTGATTTGAATACAGTTAATAATAATTAATAATAACAAAAGAAATACAATGCTTTTACCTACGTATGTAGGTATGTAATAAGTTAACGCTTGTACAGATACTTATGTATATAGAAAAATTACTTCGCAGTTCACAGTATAATAGTTTGAGACCATAGATTTACTTATTAAAAATTCATTTCATTTTGAAGTCAAATTTCACTTGTAATAATAAAAACAAGCAAAAGAAATAAATATGTTTACTTATGCATATACATATGTATGTATTTAGTTAACGTTTATACATGTATATAAAATATAACACGGTTAAATTTTTTTATTTCAAATAAACAAAATTTGAGATCATAGAAGTGCGTACTTAAAATTAATTTTATTTTAAAATGAAGATTTTTTAGCAGACCATACATAGTGTGATATATATTCATTTCTACACAGTTCTTTTGACTACATTATGTTATTAATAGTTTTAAAATCAAGACTGTTGCTAAATTTAGTTTTTATCAAAATCAGTTCGGAAAACATCCTTTCGGCTGCAGCTAAACTGTGGGGCAAACTTAGTAATTTTTTCACGAAATTGACAAGCTCAGCGAAACATTTTTCATTGACTCCATTTCTGTCCATTGATATTTTATCCCAAAATTCAACAATATCCATATCGCTCTTTACAGCAATATTTTTTCCTCATTATTATCCGTTAAATTCGGGAAAGACGACAATAAGAGCTCAATTTTTGTTTCTGAATTACTTAACTCTTGAGGTGGTGTTATGGTTGTTAAGGTTTTTTAAGTCTTTTCGTGAAAAATCAAAACGTTTTGAAATTTCTTTTAACAGTGCTATATAAAAAGATTGCATATTTTTTTATTTAATATCACAGAATATACATAGTTTATGTTTAATATTTTTCCAAGTGTGAGAACCTATTATGTTCTATCCATAGCTTTTCGGCCGATAAAGACGTTTTCCACGTTTAGATAGTTATTTTCGTCCAACAAATTTAAATTTTCTAATGATTTTAAACTTTTAACGAATTCAATTTTAGTAAAATTGCACAAAATTAATTTAAAGTTCGATTCAAGTTGAGTATAAACATATGAATGGCGCACTTATTCTGGCTGGAATTCCTTATTTAAATTATTAATCACATTTATAACATACAAAAGAAATAAGAAGTATTATTTCAAATTTGGTTCACCTAGTTCCCCCAACTCACAAGCTTTTATGCCGCTTACCTCAAAGAATGTTGATATAAAATGTAACTGCAAGGCGGGCCACTGTTCAAAAAATATTCACATCTCCAAAAAAATATTCACATCTCTACATTAAAGGAAAAAATGACCACTTTTGATTAGAAATAACCAAAAACGGCAGCCCTGGTTATAATGCACCCATCGTTACCATTTGTCAAGTTTTCCTTTTTTTAAGTTTTTTGAGATGCCAAAAAGTTTTAAATTTATTTGGTAAAAAGCAAGTTATTTTGAAAATATATGCCCCTATTGCGGTTCACCACTCAACTCAGTTTGGTCGTGTGAGAGTCAACCCAACTTATGCACAACCACACTCACTTTAGTTATTGCGATACACAATAACTAAAATGAGTTTGGTTGTGCATAAGTTGGGTTGACTCTACATGACCAAACTGAGTTGAGTTGTGAACCGCAATAGGGGCAATAATATAATAAAGTTATATATAATATAATAAAGTTTTGTAAAGTTTTTTTAAATACATAATTTAACTTTTGCACTACATTGGATGAAAATATTAAGTGATGTTAGTATGCAATGAAAGGATATTAACGCCTGTGAAGAAATCATACCGTAAACAAGCCTTTTTTAACATACTTTTGCTCTCAGTTGGAAAAAATAGGAGTGTCATTAAAAAAGTATGTAAACACGAAAAAAAGTATTAAAATACACATTATTGTAACCCTGCTAGCTAAAAAATTTCAATTCCATGTTGTTCCGACCTAAAAATGCCCAAAAATATGCGAAGAAATCTTAATACTAATGAGCGACACAATTTTGAAGATCAAACAATAAAATATAAAAATATCTATATAAAACTAAATAAATACTTTTACATATATTAATAACTAACAATAATCCCACATTAAGCATATGTACATGTTTTATAGTCTATAAAGGTGAAAAACATACATAATACTTAATATACATGTAGACATTGAGCGAATATATAAGAAAGTATGCTGGTGAATAAAATCAGTAAATCAAGAGGTGCGTTAAATTTGAAAACTGTTTTGGAAAGCTAAAAGAGCCCCAAATCCCACCATACGGTTGTCACTTTTGGAATTTTAGCCGTTTAGAGGGTATCCCCTACTTAGGTGAAAAGTGCCCATACCAAAATACCAAAGTATGCTGGTGAATAAAATCAGTAAATCAAGAGGTGCGTTAAATTTGAAAACTGTTTTGGAAAGCTAAAAGAGCCCCAAATCCCCCCATACGGTTGTCACTTTTGGAATTTTAGCCGTTTAGAGGGTATCCCCTACTTAGGTGAAAAGTGCCCATACCAAAATACCAAAGTATGCTGGTGAATAAAATCAGTAAATCAAGAGGTGCGTTAAATTTGAAAACTGTTTTGGAAAGCTAAAAGAGCCCCAAATCCCCCCATACGGTTGTCACTTTTGGAATTTTAGCCGTTTAGAGGGTATCCCCTACTTAGGTGAAAAGTGCCCATACCAAAATACCAAAGTATGCTGGTGAATAAAATCAGTAAATCAAGAGGTGCGTTAAATTTGAAAACTGTTTTGGAAAGCTAAAAGAGCCCCAAATCCCACCATACGGTTGTCACTTTTGGAATTTTAGCCGTTTAGAGGGTATCCCCTACTTAGGTGAAAAGTGCCCATACCAAAATACCAAAGTATGCTGGTGAATAAAATCAGTAAATCAAGAGGTGCGTTAAATTTGAAAACTGTTTTGGAAAGCTAAAAGAGCCCCAAATCCCCCCATACGGTTGTCACTTTTGGAATTTTAGCCGTTTAGAGGGTATCCCCTACTTAGGTGAAAAGTGCCCATACCAAAATACCAAAGTATGCTGGTGAATAAAATCAGTAAATCAAGAGGTGCGTTAAATTTGAAAACTGTTTTGGAAAGCTAAAAGAGCCCCAAATCCCCCCATACGGTTGTCACTTTTGGAATTTTAGCCGTTTAGAGGGTATCCCCTACTTAGGTGAAAAGTGCCCATACCAAAATACCAAAGTATGCTGGTGAATAAAATCAGTAAATCAAGAGGTGCGTTAAATTTGAAAACTGTTTTGGAAAGCTAAAAGAGCCCCAAATCCCCCCATACGGTTGTCACTTTTGGAATTTTAGCCGTTTAGAGGGTATCCCCTACTTAGGTGAAAAGTGCCCATACCAAAATACCAAAGTATGCTGGTGAATAAAATCAGTAAATCAAGAGGTGCGTTAAATTTGAAAACTGTTTTGGAAAGCTAAAAGAGCCCCAAATCCCACCATACGGTTGTCACTTTTGGAATTTTAGCCGTTTAGAGGGTATCCCCTACTTAGGTGAAAAGTGCCCATACCAAAATACCAAAGTATGCTGGTGAATAAAATCAGTAAATCAAGAGGTGCGTTAAATTTGAAAACTGTTTTGGAAAGCTAAAAGAGCCCCAAATCCCCCCATACGGTTGTTACTTTTGGAATTTTAGCCGTTTAGAGGGTATCCCCTACTTAGGTGAAAAGTGCCCATACCAAAATACCAAAGTATGCTGGTGAATAAAATCAGTAAATCAAGAGGTGCGTTAAATTTGAAAACTGTTTTGGAAAGCTAAAAGAGCCCCAAATCCCACCATACGGTTGTCACTTTTGGAATTTTAGCCGTTTAGAGGGTATCCCCTACTTAGGTGAAAAGTGCCCATACCAAAATACCAAAGTATGCTGGTGAATAAAATCAGTAAATCAAGAGGTGCGTTAAATTTGAAAACTGTTTTGGAAAGCTAAAAGAGCCCCAAATCCCCCCATACGGTTGTCACTTTTGGAATTTTAGCCGTTTAGAGGGTATCCCCTACTTAGGTGAAAAGTGCCCATACCAAAATACCAAAGTATGCTGGTGAATAAAATCAGTAAATCAAGAGGTGCGTTAAATTTGAAAACTGTTTTGGAAAGCTAAAAGAGCCCCAAATCCCCCCATACGGTTGTCACTTTTGGAATTTTAGCCGTTTAGAGGGTATCCCCTACTTAGGTGAAAAGTGCCCATACCAAAATACCAAAGTATGCTGGTGAATAAAATCAGTAAATCAAGAGGTGCGTTAAATTTGAAAACTGTTTTGGAAAGCTAAAAGAGCCCCAAATCCCACCATACGGTTGTCACTTTTGGAATTTTAGCCGTTTAGAGGGTATCCCCTACTTAGGTGAAAAGTGCCCATACCAAAATACCAAAGTATGCTGGTGAATAAAATCAGTAAATCAAGAGGTGCGTTAAATTTGAAAACTGTTTTGGAAAGCTAAAAGAGCCCCAAATCCCCCCATACGGTTGTCACTTTTGGAATTTTAGCCGTTTAGAGGGTATCCCCTACTTAGGTGAAAAGTGCCCATACCAAAATACCAAAGTATGCTGGTGAATAAAATCAGTAAATCAAGAGGTGCGTTAAATTTGAAAACTGTTTTGGAAAGCTAAAAGAGCCCCAAATCCCCCCATACGGTTGTCACTTTTGGAATTTTAGCCGTTTAGAGGGTATCCCCTACTTAGGTGAAAAGTGCCCATACCAAAATACCAAAGTATGCTGGTGAATAAAATCAGTAAATCAAGAGGTGCGTTAAATTTGAAAACTGTTTTGGAAAGCTAAAAGAGCCCCAAATCCCACCATACGGTTGTCACTTTTGGAATTTTAGCCGTTTAGAGGGTATCCCCTACTTAGGTGAAAAGTGCCCATACCAAAATACCAAAGTATGCTGGTGAATAAAATCAGTAAATCAAGAGGTGCGTTAAATTTGAAAACTGTTTTGGAAAGCTAAAAGAGCCCCAAATCCCCCCATACGGTTGTCACTTTTGGAATTTTAGCCGTTTAGAGGGTATCCCCTACTTAGGTGAAAAGTGCCCATACCAAAATACCAAAGTATGCTGGTGAATAAAATCAGTAAATCAAGAGGTGCGTTAAATTTGAAAACTGTTTTGGAAAGCTAAAAGAGCCCCAAATCCCCCCATACGGTTGTCACTTTTGGAATTTTAGCCGTTTAGAGGGTATCCCCTACTTAGGTGAAAAGTGCCCATACCAAAATACCAAAGTATGCTGGTGAATAAAATCAGTAAATCAAGAGGTGCGTTAAATTTGAAAACTGTTTTGGAAAGCTAAAAGAGCCCCAAATCCCCCCATACGGTTGTCACTTTTGGAATTTTAGCCGTTTAGAGGGTATCCCCTACTTAGGTGAAAAGTGCCCATACCAAAATACCAAAGTATGCTGGTGAATAAAATCAGTAAATCAAGAGGTGCGTTAAATTTGAAAACTGTTTTGGAAAGCTAAAAGAGCCCCAAATCCCCCCATACGGTTGTCACTTTTGGAATTTTAGCCGTTTAGAGGGTATCCCCTACTTAGGTGAAAAGTGCCCATACCAAAATACCAAAGTATGCTGGTGAATAAAATCAGTAAATCAAGAGGTGCGTTAAATTTGAAAACTGTTTTGGAAAGCTAAAAGAGCCCCAAATTCCACCATACGGTTGTCACTTTTGGAATTTTAGCCGTTTAGAGGGTATCCCCTACTTAGGTGAAAAGTGCCCATACCAAAATACCAAAGTATGCTGGTGAATAAAATCAGTAAATCAAGAGGTGCGTTAAATTTGAAAACTGTTTTGGAAAGCTAAAAGAGCCCCAAATCCCCCCATACGGTTGTCACTTTTGGAATTTTAGCCGTTTAGAGGGTATCCCCTACTCAGGTGAAAAGTGCCCATACCAAAATACCAAAGTATGCTGGTGAATAAAATCAGTAAATCAAACGGTGCCTTAAATGTTAAAACTGTTTTGGAAAGCTAAAAGTGTCCCCAATCGCCCCATAGGGTTGTCACTTTTGGAATTTTAGCCGTTTAGAGGGTATCCCCTACTCAGGTGAAAAGTGCCCATACCAAAATACCAAAGTATGCTGGTGAATAAAATCAGTAAATCAAACGGTGCCTTAAATGTTAAAACTGTTTTGGAAAGCTAAAAGTGTCCCCAATCGCCCCATAGGGTTGTCACTTTTGGAATTTTAGCCGTTTAGAGGGTATGGCCTACTCAGGTGAAAATGCTCATATCATAATACTGATAAAATCAGGTATTATTTAATAAAGCAGGTAAATTAAAAATAAGCAAAAAGAAGATTGCCATGAATTCGAATTTATATATGAATAAACATCATAAAATTTTATAATAGCATATTTGTCTGTTCAAACTGTTTTTCTTATAAATAATTTTTTCCTGTGTATGCTAGCACGTTGTTTAATTCCACTTGTTCTTAATGAAACTGGTGGCAGCACATTGTCGAACAAGCATAGTTGTATTTTTTAAATATTACATCCCTGGCTGCTTTGACACCTTAACTTTATGCATCGGGTTTATATATAAGTTTTTGTTCCGTATTTATTTGTAATTATTTAGAGTTTTAGTTTTAATATGCTTTCGTAAAATTTATTATACTTTTATGAATAATATTTCAGATATTTTATGCAGATCTTTGACTATATTATGCTTATGTATAAATAATTTTGTGTATTATTCAGAATATTCTCTCGATTTCGTTAAAAAAAATTTATTCTTCGCTCACCGTAGAAAGTGATTGGTATAGCTTAGAAAATTATTATTTAGTTATGTTAACGCTTTTAGTTTTGTGAAAAATCTATATTCATAAATACTATTTGTGTTATTAAGCAAGGTTCCACTTTATATATATATATATATATATATATATATATATATATATATATATATATATATATATATATACATATATATATATATATAATTATATATATATATATATATATATATATATATATATATATATATATATATATATATATATATATATATATATATATGTATATATGTATAATTTTATATATAAATTTTTTTATATATAATTTTCTTGCATATACAGTGAGACCTTGCTTAACAACACAAATAATATTTTTTATAGCATTTGTAGTATTATCTTACATCGTAGTGTATAAGGTAAATACATATGTATGTACATACAGTGACCTCTCGGTAATGTGAACTTCCAATATAATGAACTATCCAGTAATGTGAACACCTATTTTTTTTATATGGACGCTCTAAATAGTGAACAAAGTTTAATGGCTCTAAATAGTGAACAACAATTTTTCCGATTTTTGTTTGTTTTCTAATTTTGGAAATCCCCCGATTGAATAAAAAACTGTAAACTATTGTACTTGCACACTTTGAGTTTTGTTATGTTTCGTCACGCATAGAAACCTGTGTATTTACAAAGATGTCTAAGAATAACAGAAAGTTTTCAACCATTAGTGAGAAATATGAAATTCTTCAACTTTTGGAAAAAGGGTCAAGTATTACAGTGTTAAATATAATGTTGGGAAATATACCATTTATTCGATGCACAATAAGAATAATAAAATTTATAAGTGTGTTAAAAATACGTATTATAGACCAGTGAAACGTAAAACTACGTATTTCAGAGCTTCCAATGATGGATAAATCTCTATACAAGTGGTTTCTTAACATGAGAGGTAAAAACCTTCCAATAAGTGGATTGATGCTGAAAGAAAAAGCGAAACAGCTTCATTCTAATTTTAATAAAAATGAACACGACTTTAATGCCAGCTAAGGGTGGCTCCAAAAATTTAATATAAAACGTGAATTTACAATTTAAGAAATCGTTAAGTTTGCAACAAATTACATTTTATGTTAAAAATTCCAAGAGTTTCAATATTTTGTAACCTTTTTTAGGCAAAAAACACAATCGGCCCTATTCCCGTTGGCGTTATCGTTCTAAATGTCGTTTCTATATTGTTGTCGTTTTTATCGTCGCTTCGTTGCTAAATTGGCATTCTTGAAATATATTGAAACGAAGAAAAGAAGTTATCGAAAACAATATTTAATGTTGGTAGCACTGCAATATTTTACGTTGGAATTTTTGACATTTTATTAATATTTTAAATAGTTTTGTTGCTTTAAACGAAAAATCAAACAATGGCGAGTACTGAATTTTATTTTTCAAGTTCAAGTGAGGATGATGAAATAATGAACATACATATACACCGGAGAATGTTACGCCACAGCGTTGACATATTAGCTATCCCAGATTCAATGTAAGTACCTTTATATTTTTATAAAAGTAATTTCCTATACAATAAATATTTATGGACATATGTACTATACGTTTCTTAAGGTTTGTTAACACATTTAGACTCAATAAAAGTGCCTTTCAATATGTCCTGGAACAAATCCAACCAAAGCTAAAAAATAACGTGCGAAAGTCTGCAATTACCCCAACAATAAAGCTGGCAACTGCTCTGCGATTTTTTGCGCAAGGATCATATCAACTAAGCGTTGGGAATGATTTTAATTTGTCATTGGCTCAGCCGACAGTTAGTAAAATTATATCCGAAGTTTTGGTCGCGATGAATACCACAATTTGCAACAATTGGGTTAAATTTCAAATGTCGGAATTTGAAACAATGGAGTGCAAACGATTTTTTTATGAACGAACTGGTTTTCCTGGAATCATAGGCTGTGTAGACGGAACTCATATTAAGATGATTGGCCCCTGCAAAACTTCTCAACATTTATATTACAATAGAAAAGGCTTCTTCAGTATAAATGCAATGATTGTAAGGTTTACCAACCAATATAAACACTAATACTAAATTTGATTTCTAAATTTTCATGATTAATTATTTTTAGATTTGTGATCACAAAATGCGCATAAGATATGTAGATGCAAGACACCCTGGTTCCGGTCATGATTCCTTAATTTGGAATACTAGCCGAGTAAGAAAGTTTTTACGAGAAAAGTATGAGGCAGGCGAACGTAATTCGTGGATTCTTGGTATGAAAATTTAAATTAAATAAAATCAGGTTAACGTTTAAATTTTTAGGAGATGCTGGGTATCCGTTGGAACCATTTTTAATGACGCCCTTCAGATCTGCGACTGAACATAGCGCGGAAAGCCGTTACAATTCGGTACATTCAAAAGCCCGAAACATTATAGAGCGAGTAATCGGAATGCTTAAATCGCGATTTCGATGTCTTCTTGGAGCACGAGAATTGCATTATGATTCTCAAAAAATTACACAAATCGTTAATGTTTGTGCTGCTCTCCACAATATTTGTATTCATTACAATACTTTTTCCGATTGTGATGTAGAAATTCCTTTCGAAGAAACCGGAAATTTCAATATAAGTAATGAAAATGATAACACAGATGACATAGAAGCTACTAGAATAAGAGACGCTATTAAAAACAGCATTTCGTTATGAATTTCTTTTATTCAATATTTACATATGTATATATAAACTAAAATACTAAACTAAAAAGCATTAAATAAAAACAAGTTCATGTAAAAGCAAAGACAAATTAATATACTACGTAAAATAAAACTAATAATTTGAATTTAATTGTTTTTCTAGCAGTTCAAGCTTTTTCTTTTTTATTGCTGCATCAAGATCCATTAATTCCTCTTCTCTACGAGATTTCCTTTTATATATTTTTAGTCGTTCTTCTTCTAATTCAAACCTTTTCCTTTGATAACGGGAAATGTCTTTCAAATAAGTTTTTATTGATTCTAAATTATTACATTTATTTTGCTGCATTTCAGTTTGCTTCCTCAGTAATATAATCCTTTCCTTTTCACCGGATTTAGTTTTTGTTGACGGCCGAACACTTGTGGAAGTCGTGGGTATATCGTCATCTAAGATATTCGCAACATTTACATTTTGATCAATTTCCGAAGCTATGTTATATATTTGTTCCATCGGCAGATCAATTTCTTCTTGGTCGGCGTCAAATCCTATGTCATTTCCTTTTGGATTTATTTGTTTCTCAAATTGTAATAAATTTGATACAGCCTCTTCTAATGCTGATAATGGAACTTGCTTATAAGCGCCTCCTCCAGTTGCTCTGGCTTCAGTTTTGTTGTTCGTCAGCTTCTTTTTTACTTTGAACTTCAAGTCCTTCCATACCTTTAATTGGAATTATATTCATATATTTCTCATGAAAAATTTAATTTTGTTTTACTTACTTTGTGCCAACCGTCTCCATCACGAACTGGAGGTCCCATCGCATTTATTTTTTCTGCAACTTCTTTCCAAAACCTATCGAAATTCAGGGGTTTTATACCCTTCCGAAACCCCTTTGCATAAGAGGGATTTTTTTCCATTTCGGAAACTAAAATTTCAAATTGTTTTAATGTTGTTATTTTCATTTTTAATTTATTTTGCACAAGCCGTTTCAAATTCGTTACTAATAATGGCGACGACAGAGAAAGAATGTTTCTTTGTCGTTATTACCTTCGTTTCAAAATGGAGAATACCGATATACTTTCGATAAACATCGATAACGCCAACGATGATGCCAACTTGTCGTTTTAGTTTCGTTTTAAAATAAAAACGCCAACGGGAATAGGGCCGAATAAAAAAATAATAAACCCAAATACAAAGATGTTTTTGTATTTCGCATGAAATAGAAAAAGTTATAGAGATACTGCCGGAATAAAATGATTGCATGAAAATTCCAGATTAAGCGATATACATACATACTTATGTATGTTTTCTATATGTACATACATAAGTATGTATGTATATCGCAAAAAATCGCTTGTGATTTGCATGAATTGGTTAGGGAGCTAATATAAAGTATTTTTCATTTCCAGGTTAGCAATATAGGTATATATATATATATATATATATATATATATATATATATATATATATATATATATATATATATATATATATATATATATATATATATATATATATATACATATAAATATAGGTATATATATATATATATATATATATATATATATATATATATACATATAGGTATATATATATATATATATATATATATATATATATATATACCTATATGTATATATAGTATATATATATATATATATATATATATATATATATATATATATATATACATATATATATATATATATATACATATATATATATATATATATATATATATATATATATATATATATATATATATATATATACATACATATATATATATATATATATATATATATATATATATACATACATACATATATATATATATATATATATATATATATATATATATATATATATATATATATATATATTCATTGTTTATTGTTTTCTTTTTCTTCATTATTAATAGTTTCTTGTGCCGGAGACATTGTTGTTGAAATCGGGGAGAAAAAGAACACAAAATACGATTTAATTAATGGGGGTTATTTTAAACACTTTGTATATAAAGAAAACATAAATAAAATGGGATAGTATAAAAATACATATTAAGATTAAAGAATGCTTCAAATGATATTTCTCCTCCATGACCAATATAAATTTGCGAAACGAATAATCGTTATTTGTCTTAATAGCGGGCCTGGGATTGATGTTTCCTAATGGTGTACCTATAGTGTGTCTTGAATAGACATCACGATTGCATAATATCGGATTTTTGGAAGGAGTAATTCTTGTTGGACCCACTGAATGACGTATTGGTGTGGCCTTGAGATTTTCCAAATTGCGAGCAAATTGGCTTAGAAATGGCGCCTCAATTTCTGTAGTTGGGATTCTTCGACCAAAACAACATCATCCTCTTCGTCATAGTAGTCATCATCATTCATCCCAACTCCATATAACGGTGTATCACTTCTGAGTATATTGTACCCGGAAGATGATATATAACTTTTACGTGCATAGGTTGATGACAAGTAGTTGCGTTTGTTGTAACTACGGGAATCCAATGAACTGTAACGTGTATTGGAACTAAGACTTGTAGTTAAGGCTGCATGGGTAGTAACGTTTTTATCCAAAGCTGGCACATAGCTAAATTTAGTAGGATTGCTTCGTATCTCCACCTCTTCTACAATTTCATCAATCAAATCAATCTCATCAGGAACAGCATAAATCTTATTAATTGGAGTAGTTTCCTGCACGTAAGAAGTAGTGACGACGCCCGTTTTACTTGATTGCTGGAGGCTAGGAGAGTGTTTCTTTGCCGGTAATTTGGGATAAAGTTTAGGTGGCTTTTCTGGAGTCATCGTTTTAGCTCTGGTTCTACACGGTCATATGAAACATCTGAGTATTGGTTTGGAGACATGCATTTTCGTCCGACGGCTAGTTTTTGTAGGTATTGCAGTTGCTGGTTTACCCGACATTACCGCCTCTAAACGAATCGGTAACAGGTAAATTGGGCATACCAAATTCAATGTTAATTTCTTTCTTGAACAGTCTCTACTAAAATACACAAGGGTCCTTTTGGTGTTAATACGGATACTAAATCTAAAAAAGAAATAAAATATGAATTTAAGTTAGCAAAGAAAATAATTATAATAATAATAGATAAGTACCCAATATAGAGATTTCAGCAAAAACAGCCCAGGCAGTCCATTCTGGCAAATATTTTATAAAGACCAAAACCATTATAGTATAAGCCTGCTGCAACTTTAAGGGACAATGCCAACGTATGGCTATCATTTCCATAACTTCAAAATTCCACAATATTAATAATGTGGTAGGATAATCCATAGCCAAACCAAGAAGAGAGCATAGATTTACCACTTCTGGGTACATTGTACCCTGAAGATGATATATAACTTTTGCGTACATCGGTTGATGACAAGTAGTTGGGTTTGTTGTAACTACGGGAATCTAATGAACTGTAATGTGTATTGGAACCAAGAGTTGTACTTAAGGGTGCAATGGTAGAACATTTTTATCCATAGCTGGCACATAGCTAAATTTAGGAGGATTGCTTAAGGTTTCCGTAACTCCTCCTCTTCCACAATTTCATGAATCAAATCAATCTCATCATCAGGAACAGCATAATCTTATTAATTGGAGAAGTTTCCTGCACGTAAGAAGTTGTAACGACGCCCGTTTTACTTAATTGCTGGGGCTTAGGAGAGTGTTTTTTTGCCGGTAATTTGGGATAAAGTTTAGGAGGCTTCTCTGAAGTCATCGTGTTAGCTCTGGTTCTACACGGTCAGGTGAAACATCTTTGTATTCCGACGGCTTGTTTTTTTAGGTGTTGCAGTTGCTGGCTTACCCGACATTACCACCTCTAAATGAATTGGTAACAGAGATATTGGGCACAACTTCAACAATATAAATTCACGTCACAATCGTTATTTTAAAGAAAATTTTAATTTTTTGCGTGGTACAAATGAGGCAAACTGGAATGAATTTCAAAATTATAGGCAACTACTAAAAGTAAATGAATTTATTCTGCCACAATGCATTTGATACATACATGGCGTGGTTTGCCGCCATGATGAATAAAGTATTTTGTGATGCCATATTTAATTTAAGTAGTAACTCATTTCGGAACAGTAGAAAATAAACATACACTGTGAATATTTTTATTAAAAGTGCAATTTTATTCCAATTTATTTATTTAACTTGTTTACGCATGCAAATATATTTATTAAGATTATTCTAGATGAAAAAGATTCTTTTTTAACATTATATTAAAGAAAATTAGTTGTTTTAGTTAGATTAATTTTTCTCCATTAATTTTGGTTGCAAATAGTTGTATCTTACCCTTTTTCAATACATTTTACAAAAGAAGTATTTAGTACTGAAGTCCTATAAAATGCAACTCTACAAGCGGTATGTTACAAAAAGTATGTTTTCTTCACATCGATAGGATATTATATAATCTCACCACCTTATTACTGCAACAGTGTCTAATAGTCTTTACTCCGTCGTAAGTACAACTATGCCTATTTTATACATTGGGCCGTGTGAATAAAAGGGTAGCTATAGCTTATGCTGGTAATTTTGTAGTTTTAACTAGTATTGAGGTGAATAAAAAATTCAGCTAAAGCTAGTACTTTATATAAACTAGTAAAAGCTAGTTTTTCCAGCGTTGGCTTAAAAAAGGTGTGAATAAAAACCAACGATTGCTTAATATTACTAGTTTATGCTTTGATTTATATAAGCATCTGGTTGAGGTGCTTGAATGTGTTTTTCTGCTTTATATTAAAAAAGTGTTGTTTTCATTTAAATATAAATATGCCTGCTTTTATGCATGTTCGCATGAGAACACATTCTCATCCATCCGACTATTTCAATTTATACAGATTTCGGGAAGAAAATGTTAAATGGTTAGCGGAACACATTTTGGAGGAAAGTCATGAAAAGAGAGGAGCAGCACTGTCGCAAATTAAGAGGATGGAAAATTTTCTCCGTTTTCTAAGCGATCCAGGTTTTCAAATGAGAATTGGCAAAGAAGAAGGCATACACCGCACAACAGTTTGCAAAACAGTAAAAGTCGTTTTAAAGAAGGTTATGAATAGAGCTCATCTGTGGATTAAATTTCCGGCGAATAACGAAGAAATTAAACTAGCTCAAGAGCAGTGGGCAATGCGATATGATTTTCCTTGAGATATACGTTAGGATACGTTGGTTATATTTTAAAACTTTTAAATAACAAATGACATTATACGTTGCCACCACGGTTTTTTTAATTTACCGCGTAAATACCATTTGTGGGTATTTATGAAATAGATTTAAATTTAGCATTAATTAAGCGAGGACTGAATGCATATTCAATCAATTTTCATTCTGAAATCAGTTGAAAATAGCATATTTATTTTGCAGTTTATGCAAATAATTCCATCTTTTAAAAAATTGGCGCAGAAAATATCACAATTTTGATCAAATTAAAAACTAAAATTAATTTCAAAAGAAAAAAAATTAAAAAAAAAAAAAATATATATATATATATATATATATATATATATATATATATATATATATATATATATATATATATATATATATATATATATATATATATATACATTCATATGTATTTTCCTTCACATACAAGCAGAGCCCTTCACCACTTGCTAAGATTTTTCTGACTCAGAGTACAATTACCGTTTTCCACTATCAGCATTTTAAGTGTTTTTGAATACTTTATTCCATTTTTTATAAAAACTTAGATGCCTCTCACCAACGAACTAAACATACTAAATACTTGAAACTGCGATAGTCGAATGTACGTGGCCCACGAAATTTTTAAATTAACCTAATTTGTCGAGCATAGCCCGTATGTGCAATCATGTTCCACAAAAGTAAACGTAAATGAACTTTATTTTTCAAACTCTATTTTTAGTTTCCTGCGGAAGTATAAGATTGCTGTAAGCATTGGTTTCTTTAATTTTTAAATGTAACAGTAAAACGAAGCTTTTCCAGATATTAAAATATAAAACAACTTAAAAGAAAACATCATTTACTTTAACTTTTCTGGAGCTTGCCTAATTATATATAGAATAAAATGAATTATTTAATGTCGAAGTAAATTTGCAATTCATACTTTTAAATTCCGGAAACATTATGCCGGGATTTAAAAGCAAAAAGAGCTCTTAAATAATTTTTGCCAGCTGTTAAATTATCCAGCTTATGCTATCGTTTTTCAGCACTAGCAAAGATTTATTCACACTTTTTCTAGTTTTAACTACTAGATTTAGCTAGCACTGAAAAAGATAAAGCTAGTGCTACTACTTAAGGTGCCAATAGACGACATGTTTTTCACATTGTATATGTCAAAGTTTACATATGTAAACGGAAACATGTCGTGTGTTACCTTTAAAACATTGCTTGTGTAAAAAACATCACAAAAAACATAAGACATTCAGGCATGTTCTGCAAATCACTTTTTGTGAAAGTGATTTGAAATCACAAAAAAGGTGTTCTGCGCACAAAACTTTTTGAACTGTTGTGATTTGAAACCGGTCAGCTATTTGGCTGGCGATCTGAAATCACTTTCTTAATTTTGGACGGCTTTTTATATTTAACTCAATAAAAACTCATTAATTGAACACATTTATTTGTTTTTTATTTATTTTAAGAGTAAAACTGATGATTTTGTACCAAAAAATTGGCTAAAATATAAAAAAATTGCAAACACTTTCTATTGCAACAAATGTTGTTATTTGCTTTTGTGATTTGACATTTTCCTTTTGTGATTTGCATTTACTTTTTAGTTGTCAGGTGTTTTTGTTCTTCGAAAATACACTGATGCTTGCCAGAGTAGATAAATATTGCTTTCGACGAGAAATATATTTAATTTTTTTAACTAAACAAGCTTTTTCCAATAAAACTTAATTATTTTTATTAAGTTATATTCAAAATATTTATTAGCTATCAATTGTTTAACTAATTTTAAAAATAATTACTTATAAAGCAGTAGCAAATGGCAACAATAATTATATATTAAGAACAGTGGCAACTACAGATTACTAAATATATCTGTGGTGGCAACTTCGTGTGTATTCTTGAAACTACTTTCTTTTGTTAAATTAATAAATTTATTTTCAAATATATTACTGACAACAATAAAGCCCCAGGCATATCAACTTGTGTTTAATTTTCATTTTAAAAAATAATTTTAGTTTACGTTCACTTATTATTTTGACTAAACCTTTATTAATTTTTAATACATAAAAAATTGTCATCAAATCAAAGCAAAACATCAGCCGTTTTCTTGTGTTTTCGAAAAAGTAAAATCACACCGAAAAGTTAAATTTCTTGTGATTTGCAGAACACCACAAAATCACATTTGTGATTTTAAAATCACAAGTGATTTTGAAATCTTGTGATTTGCAGAACATGCCTGATTATTTGAAATAGAGCGTGCTCTATTTTCTTATGTTAAACATAAAGCTCCAAATGTCTATGTCATGCGAACAAATTCGTCGGCGGTTGATTATGTGCACTATCATTAGCCGTCTGAATGAAGTATTTTGCAAGACAAATAAACTATATATATTTTTTTAATTTAACGTTGTCGTTTTATTAAAATAAATCCTAAAATATATAAATTTTTTTATGCAACCTCAACGTCTTTGTTTAAAAAAGAAAAAATTAAAAAAACACATTTGCGTTGCCAGTACTTCAACGACGGAACCAAAAATATTTCGACGGATGCAAGCCAACAACAAACAAACGACGTGGATATTTATGTACTGAAAAAGAAGTCAACAAATGAAAATTGTGTTTTTAAAGTTGCAAATTGTATTCTGTGTTGAAAATTATTATTATTAAATTCATATTTTTAAAATGGAGAAAGTTCTAATTGCACAGTGCAATTTTCTTATCTCTCAAATCCATTTCACAAAAAGTTATTAGCTAGCTTTCGCAAACACTTTTAGCAAAAAACAAATTAAAATTTTTGGGCAATCAGCTGTTCTCAATAAACATGACCGTTGTCATGTGTGATATACATGTACGTTTGTGACCAAAAATTATAAACCTTATGTAAATTAACCAATATTGACAGACATAAAGAAAAACATACAAATCGAAAGCTTAAAAAACACATGTAAAAAACATGTCGCCTATTGGCACCTTTAGCACTTTGTAGCATAAGCTACATTTTTATTCACTCTACCCAATGGGTAGAGTAGCTGGCAAAAATTATTTAAGAGCTACCACTATTTTTGCTTTTAAATCCCGGCATAATGTTTCCGGAATTTAAAAGTATGAATTGCAAATTTACTTCGACATTAAATAATTCATTTTATTCTATATATAATTAGGCAAGCTCCAGAAAAGTAAAAGTAAATGATGTTTTCTTTTAAATTGTTTTATTTTTTAATATCTGGAAAAGCTTCGTTTTATACCCTTGACAGACATATGGTTTACATACCATGGTACGTATACTACGGTTCTGTATACTACTTATGGGTGACAGACTTGTGGTATCTATACTATGTTTTTGTTTTTATGTTTGATCATATGTTTACAAATACGGAACGAGAGAAACGGTTGACTGTTGTTATAAATAATAACAACATTTTGAATTATATGCGGGGAAAAAATTTGTTTACGTTATGCATTAATTAGGTATAACAGAATAAATAGAAAATATACTATATTAAGTGTTAAAAAAATAAAGAAAAAATACAGGCGTTTTTGGACATGTATGAGTATTGTTGTTGGAATAAATTATAAATGGCAAACATCAACGGATTTACAGCTGACTTTGTTACCAGGGTTGCTGTTCTGTGTACTGAACACAGAAAAAAGGAAGTGTTCTGTGAGATACTACGTTTATACCACGTTCATGTACGTAGTATAGAAACCAGCTTTTTACCAGCTTGTTTCGTGGTTTAATTGTGGTTTACGTTGACACACATGTAGTATACCATACTATTGTAGTACACGAATCCTATGTGTGTCAGGGGTATTACTGTTACATTTAAAAATTAAAGAAACCAATGCTTACAGCAATCTTATACTTCCGCAGGAAACTAAAAATAGAGTTTGAAAAATAAAGTTCATTTACGTTTACTTTTGTGGAACATGATTGTACATACAGGCTATGCTCGACAAATTAGGTTAATTTAAAAATTTCGTGGGCCACGTACATTCGACTATCGCAGTTTCAAGTATTTAGTATGTTTAGTTCGTTGGTGAGAGGCATCTAAGTTTTTATAAAAAATGGAATAAAGTATTCAAAAACACTTAAAATGCTGACAGTGGAAAACGGTAATTGTACTCTGAGTCAGAAAAATCTTAGCAAGTGGTGAAGGGCTCTGCTTGTATGCGAAGGAAAATACATATGAATGTATATATATATATATATATATATATATATATATATATATATATATATATATATATATATAATATATATATATATATATATATATATATATATATATATATGCATATATATATATATATGTATATATATATATATTTTTTTTTTTTCTTTTGAAATTAATTTTAATTTTTAATTTGATCAAAGTTGTGATATTTTCTGCGCCAATTTTTTAAAAGATGGAATTATTTGTATAAACTGCAAAATAAATATGCTATTTTCAACTGATTTCAGAATGAAAATTGATTGAATATGCATTCAGTCCTCGCTTAATTAATGCTAAATTTAAATCTATTTCATAAATACCAAAATAAATACCCACAAATGGTATTTACGCGGTAAATTAAAAAAACCATGGTGGCAACGTCGTATAATGTCATTTGTTATTTAAAAGTTTTAAAATATAACCAACGTATCCTAACGTATATCAAGGAAAGTTATATAGCAGTGCCCACTGCTCTTGAGCTAGTTTAATTTCTTCGTTATTCGTCGGAAATTTAATCCACAGATGAGCTCTATTCATAACCTGCTTTAAAACGAGTTTTACTGTTTTGCAAACTGTTGTGCGGTGTATGCCTTCTTCTTTGCCAACTCTCATTTGAAAACCTGGATCGCTTAGAAAACGGAGAAAAATTTCCATCCTCTTAATTTGCGACAGTGCTGCTCCTCTCCTTTCATGACTTTCCTCCAAAAAGTGTTCCGCTAACCATTTAACATTTTCTTCCCGAAATCTGTATAAATTCAAATAGTCGGATGGATGAGAATGTGTTCTCATGCGAACATGCATAAAAGCAGGCATATTTATATTTAAATGAAAACAACACTTTTTTAATATAAAGCAGAAAAACACATTCAAGCACCTCAACCAGATGCTTATAAAAATCAAAGCATAAACTAGTAATATTAAGCGATCGCTGGTTTTTATTCACACCTTTTTTAAGCCAACGCTGGAAAAACTAGCTTTTACTAGTTTATATAAAGTACTAGCTTTAGCTGAATTTTTTATTCACCTTAATACTAGTTAAAACTACAAAATTACCAGCATAAGCTATAGCTACCCTTTTATTCGCCGTGAAGAAAACAAACTTATAAAAAATTTTTTGTATTGACAAACTCTACGCGTTGTTTATGTAAACAAAGAATGAAAAAAATTGCTGAATATAATGCAAAGATTTTATAGGTATATATCAAATAAATTAAAAGAAAGGTATTGATATCTGTAGCATGCAGTGTCTTAAAACAAATTTTGCAGTTCTCAAATTATTTGAGGAATTCAGAATATATTTAAAATTTACTTAGACCACTTTTGTATCGAGTTTTTCATCAATAATAGGAGAACAAAACTTCCAATTCATATTGTGCTACCTTCGGTCGATAGCAAATGACATTGCACGCAAATCGTAGTAACAGTTTTTGCACGGGAACCTTTAGGGTAATATTTGTGGACCAAGAAATTATGAAAAACGTTGCCGAAAAGTACACATTTAGTTTTACGCCCATAACAGGCAAGAACTTCGGTGGCAACACACAAGGCTATTTGCAATCGAAAGCTGACATTAATACGCGTCGATTGATGTATAGGGTATATCCCGGGAGACTTCCAGAAAAAAATTATAGAACCAGCAAACTTTCAAAAAATAAAAAAATCGATGAAAATACTTTTTTTAGTGTTTTACATATTACACACAAACGGTCTGCTGGCACAAATCACGCTACCTGTTATTAAAAGGTGACAATAATGCGCGTTGATTGCTATATAGGCTATACCCCTGGTCACTTTCAGAAAAAAATTATAGGACCAGGAAACTTAAAAAAAATTAAAAACCCAAAAGTTTTTGTGTCGCTCTCTGGGAATGTACGTAATAGTTAGTATTTTAATAAAGAATAAAAGATTTGGTCAAGATATAAAAAGAATGAAGAGATATGTAAAACTTAATTCTTATCTAAAGCAAATTTTTGTCTATTTTACAGTTAAAAAAAATTAATGTTTTCTGTTGATGCCAGTAGCCTTCATATCAAGAGAATGGTAAGTGTGTATGTGTATGCTGTTAGGGTAAATTAAAAGAAGTTATAATCAAATGTTTTTTAGATGTGCATGTAGTTTCGTTTACCTACAGAATCAAATTGGTGGACGGCAGACACAATACAGTACAGAGCAAGTTATTGGAAGGAATGTCTCATAAGTATACGCAAGTACGGATTTGTTAATCTGGAAAAGTACAAAAATAGTACAAAATTAAACAAATTTATATTTAATATAATTCCACTAGATTACAACTCAATATGGAAAGGATGCCCTTATGCGTGCTAGATTATTGGCTGGAATTACATCTGCATCGATGGTAAGTTTCTTTTAAATACGTTTCAATAGCTGATTCAAAATATTATTATGTATCTCCACACTAGGTGCGTGAATCGGAAAGTCATCCAAGCAAATCACCAAACCTTGAATACCTCCAAAAAGCTTCACCATTTCAGAGTGAAAAATTTCTGTAACTGCACTTATACCAAAAGGTAAATGCTAAAACCGGTACCTACCAAAACGCGTATTGAACGTACACAATCTAGATGAATCCTCATCAAGGTGTATCATCCAAAACCTACACTTCGCATCTAACAAGCTAAAAAACTTAGAACCACTCATTTTTGATTTACACTCATCTATAGTTGGAAAATCAAACCTAGGTCTCACTATTACCTTATTCAGATTTCTTGGATCAAAGCACAGTATTAATTTCCCATTCAGTTTCGTTACTACAAGCAACGAGTTTACCCAATCTGTAGGTTCCTTTACCTCCTAAAATATATGCAGGTTTATGTTAATATATTTTCGAAATGAAATTAAAGTTATATGTATGCTGAAAATTAATTTTTTGTGTTTATTATTTCTTTTAATGGAAATTATATGTATGTGCATACTTTAAGTTCAAAAATATAACTACTACCAAAATGTGAGTTGCATGCGCCTATGTATTGACAGGTAATACGTCTGCTTTTCTGTACCTGGAATAAAATCTTTCATCAATGTGTAGGTTTCCACACTACCATTGAGGTACCACACTCAGTGTGATGCCAATTGTTTTTAGTGGCTGGCATCCCCAGTAGGCCTAAACCATTATATACCTAATTATTTATATAAATACATTACTGCATATACGATATTATTCGCATGCTTTTTTAAACAGAAAACAAAAGTCTGAACAGTTGTCAGCACTCATGATATGTATTCTGTGATGTTTGTCACAGAATATACAGAATATTTAGCCTATGATATTTGTTTACATTTTTGTAGAGATTTTGTTGGTTTGTATGGTTGTCACACACTCATTATTTTTTAAGAAGCCACATACATATATTCTAAGGGTAAATTCACCCATTCGTTCTGTACGAAATTTTTGTTGTGAGACAATTTTTGTTTACTTAGAGTTTGCTCACAAAAGATTCACCCACATCGAACAAATGTTCTGAAGAAACAAGGCTACCAAAGCGAACAACTCTGTAAATGATGTGTGTTACTTTTATAAGCAGGCAGCACAGTGGCAGATGATTGCAATTTGTTGTGTTCTAAATTAAACAACTTTTTATAAAATAAAAAATATACAAATGAATAAAAGTCGATTTCATGTTCTAATAGCTATTTTGTTAAATAAATATAAAAAACTTACAAATATACTCTGTATGTTATTACACATACATACATATGTACATACGTAATATGATGTGGCAGCTCATTTCAGTTTTGCATAAAAAATGCATGTATCTGGCAGCACAGTTCAATTCGTTCCGGACGATAATTAAAATTAAACCAATTCAATCAAAAATTGTTCCGCATTATTAGCCTGTTTGTCAATATCGAAAGAAAACTCATGCGAAAGAAAGCTAGTCACTCACAATCGTATCAATTTGAGTTTGTCTATGTCACTCACTTCCGTCCGCAGCTACTTACGTCATTAAATTTTTGTATCTTACGTGTTAATAAAGCAAAGTAGTGCCAACTTATAAGTATTTATAATTGTTTTACAGCAATTTCCTCTAAAACTACAAAAAATACTACTAAATTGTTTGAAGTCAAATGCAACTACTTTTGAAGTTAAACAGCTGTCGAAATAAAACAAATGTAACCAAAACAAACTAAAAGTTTACAAAATAAAAGAAATATAACTACAACCACCTGTTTCCTGCATACGTTTTTGTTGTCAGCTATTTTCTTTTTGGTTCTAGATTTCAAATCAGAATTCAAATCTGCAAACAATATGTGCCATTTTTGCAAGTAGCAAACACAGAGTACTCAACCAGAGTACTCAACTTTGACGTATAAAAAGGGTCCCAATCATATTTTGCATACTTTGTATAACGTGCATAAAGTTTGTGTGAAGATATATCTATATAAAAACAAATAGCTTTGCTATCTCTTTTACACAAACTTTATGCATGTTTACAAAGTTGTCGAGTCTAGTTCTAGTTTATGGTAGCAAACACAAAATAAGTACCTATGTATGTATGTACATATATGTATATGGTCATGTAGGCAATAACCCACCCCAAATGCACATACATATGTATGAATGTATGTATGCACTCACAACTAAAAAAGCTATTTGTTGATTAAAAAATTTTTTCATAAAATATTTGTTTATATATATATTTTTTCAAAAAATTATTGTCATTCGAACACAAAATAACTGGTGCCTGATTTCGAAATTTGTGTTCGCAAAGTTGACAACAACTTCGAAATAGACAAACGCATTTTTGTATGAAAACACTTACGTTTTCATTCGGGTTGTCGTTCGAGTCATCGTTCGCATAGAAGCAATTTAGGTAAACCCAAATCAGTTTTCTTTCGACATTGGCAAACAGGCCGTAAATTTACTCTCTTTCTCTCACACTCCCAAAAACAGAGACGTCAAACTACATATTTAACAGGGATCCCCAAAACAAGGGCGCCGGGCCAATGCTTAAGGCCGTGTCAGATAAAACTTTGTAGCGTTGCGTGACGTTTTTAACTCTGACAAAAAAACGTAACGCAAAAGGTGTATGACACAATGAAAACTTTGACACAACGCGCGCATTGTGTGTTTACCAAAAAGGTGGTTATGAATTTTGCTGATTATTTTTTATTATAAAAATGAAAGTCAAAATATTATTGGCTTTTGTGTGTTTATTTTGTTATCACCTATTGTAGTTTATTGAAAATGCACCACTGTACAGTATAAATATTTTTGTTTTTTGGATTCTCAAATACATTTTCATATAAAAAGGTAAAATATTATTAATAATACGCTGCCACTGATCTTTTACAATAAAATAATCTTATGTTATATACTTACATATAGCATGCAAATATGTACTATTTTATAAATTAGTTAAAAAAAACAAGCTCATATTCTTCAACAGAAAATAAATTTAAAAAGAAAAAAATAAGTATTTTTCATATTACATCACATTTTCATATCATATTCTAACATACATACATACATAACTTTGATTGTCAAAGCACGCAAAAAGGTGAGAGTTGCCGAACTTTTTGCGTCACGCTGCGTGTTTTATGTGGCATGTTCGTATACGTATGTACATTTCATCTTAAAGCACTAAACACATAGACGACAGCAGACTTCACGACTTCACGGCTTCAAATGCTGCCAACTTCAAATGCTGCTCTGAAGTCAGCTTCATAATTATTTTGAAGACAGCCACAGCATAATAGTCAGTTGATGTGTATTTGAGCAATGCAAATTTCAGGGATGCCGTACATATATTTTAAAATGAATAAAATTAAAGTTATTGATAAAAAATGTAATATCACGAAAAACTATAAAAACACATTAAATCATGTCTTTATTGTATTTTTGTAATGTTCTTTTATGTTTAATACTAAAAAAAAGTTTTTATTTTTATTTTTCCAATTTATATATATATAGTGGCAACACTATATTTGTTTAGTGCTGCCCGTCAAAATAGAAAATAGCCTAAATTGGCAGCAGCAGCAAATGCTGTTGTGCAGTCGTGCTGCTGTGCTGCCGTCAAAATAATCGTTTTCATTTAAACACATGGATTTTATTTTTGACATATTGCTGCTTGCTGTCTGCTGTCGTCTATGTGTTTAGAGCTTAATGCTGGAGTTAATGTCGACGTCGTCGACGGCGTCAAATGTCAAAAAAGTTGAATCGTATGTAATTGTATGAGACAAGGCGAATTGAATACTAGGTGGCCTTGTTACTACTACAATACAACAATACAAAAAACAACACGCAAACTGCCTTACCACAACTTTACCAGTCTGTCAAAAACATCTGAATACAAAACAAATTATTTTAAATATATTTTTCAATAAATGTGTTCGGGGAGAAAATACAAACAAGTTTTTTAAAATAATTATTAGATTTTTATTAAAAACGATATATATAACAGCTCAATATTAATGATGAGCAAATAGTCTTAAATGCAAGTGTTCCTATAATTGCAAATACGGTAAATATGACGGTGCAGCAGAATTTTATTGAAAGTGAAATTAATGTGTGTATGTATATATCAATGCTGTTTCTTATTCTCATCCTGTCGCAAATCCGTTTCATGTAGGTCATCAAGTTCAACATCGTTCGCGTCTGGGGTTTGCTCTTCCAGAAAGTCAACATCCTCCACTCCGACTTTCTCCATACTATGCAGGACACTACATCAAGAGATTGTATTTAGCCATTTAGTTGTGTCTGTTTCGACATTCCCTTTGCCATCTAGATGCTCAGTATTTTTCACTAAAAAAGAAAAATTACTAATATAATAAAATATATGTTTTCTAATATTTACCTAGAATGTACTTTCTCAGCCTATTTTTTAAGTCCCTTGGCGTCGGATGGTCATTCAAACCACCTTTGCATCTCATTGCAAAAAAAAAAGTTCTATAGTACATATGTATATTTGTTGAAATACATTTTCCTTCCTTTTTCTTGTAATTTTTAATTGAACACCAAACAAAAAAATAAACAATTTTTGACACTTGGGGTTTGAATAATGCAGTTTTCATTAGAACAGCTGATAATCACCTGCGCTAATGAGGCCACCTGTTTTCAATTCGCCTTGGTATGAGAGCAGTTAATCTCAACGACGTAAGAAATTTGACGCCGAAAAAGTTCAATCTGTTTGAACTTTTTCGGCGTTGAGAGGTGAAAGAGAGAGATAAAGGCCATGTCACATAAAACTTTTGCTTCGCGTTGCGTTACAGCTTCGCTTTGACATTTAAGTTGAGATGTACATACTTATACGAAACATGTCACATAAAACACTTTTAACGCAGCGTGACGCAAAAGTTCGGCAACTCTCAACTTTTTGCGTGCTTTGACAATCAAAGTTATGTATGTATGTATGTATGTTGGAATATCATATGAAAATGTGATGTGATATGAAAAATACTTATTTTTTTATTTTTAAAATTTATTTCTTGTAAAAGAATAGGAGCTTGTTTTTTTAAAACTAATTTATAAAATAGTACCTATTTGCATGCTATATGTAAGTATATAGCATAAGATTATTTTATTGTAAAAAATCAGTGGCAACGTATTATTAATAATATTTTAGCTTTTTATATGAATACATACATATGTACTTATGTATTTGAAAATCCAAAAAACATATGAATTGATGACAATAAAAAGCTTTATACGGTAGAGTGGTGTATTTTCAATAAACTACAATAGGTGATAACAAAATAAACACACAAAAGCAAATAATATTTTGACTTTAATTTTTATAATAAAAAATAATTAGCAAAATTCATAACCACCTTTTTGGTAAACATTCATTGTGTCATACACCTTTTGCGTTACGCTTTTCTCTCAAAGTTAAAAACGTCACGCAACGCTACAAAGTTTTATGTGACACGGCCTTAAGTATATGCGGGAGAGAAAGCCAAAAGAGTGTTCTCTGTATATTCAATGCAGTAGTACACAGATCAGTGATGGGAAATGAGATTTTCATTTCGGTTTAAAAAAATTTTTCTGAGAGTACTTTTTTAACCTCAAGAGTAACAAATCTTATTTTTTTTTAATTTTTATTAAACAGTAAAAAATCTTTATGAAAACAAAAAAGTTAACAAAAACCATAAATCAATACATAAAAAGTTCATTTTACCTATAAACAAAACATTTTTAAAATTTATTTCGTACTTTTTAACGTATATCACTTTCAACTGAAATAGCCCCTAGATAAATAGCGCCAATTGAATGGATTTGGGTTTATTTCGAAAATAATTTTCTCTTACATTTTAAGACCATTTTCAAAAAAACTTCCTCCATCATATTAAAGTCAAAATCAATGAGTATTGTCCTTCAAATAAGCCCAAATCTATACCAGTAGCTTTATTCACCTAGGATTTATTTCAATTTAAAGTTTTATACCTTAACAAATACCCAATATAAAATTTTACATATTCAAAAAAAAAAAAAATTAACAGAGGACATGAATATATATATTTAAATACAAATTCATTATTATCAGGCATGTTCTGCAAATCACAAGATTTCAAAATCACTTGTGATTTTAAAATCACAAATGTGATTTTGTGGTGTTCTGAAAATCACAAGAAATTTAACTTTTCGGTGTGATTTTACCTTTGATTTGATGACAATTTTTTATGTATTGAAAATTAATAAAGGTTTAGTCAAAATAAGAAGTGAACGTAAACTAAAATTATTTTTTAAAATAAAATTTAAACACAAGTTGATATGCCTAGGGCTTTATTGTTGTCAGTAATATATTTGAAAAGAAATTTATTAATTTAACAAAAGGAAGTATTTTCAAGAATACACACCGAAGTTGCCACTAACAACATTTGTTACAATAGAAAGTGTTTGCAATTTGTTTACATTTTAGCCAATTTTTCGGTACAAAATCATCAGTTTTACTCTTAAAATAAATAAAAAGCAAATAAATGTGTTCAATTAATGGGTTTTTATTGAGTTCAATTAATTAAGAAAGTGATTTCAGATCGCCAGCCACATAGCTGACCGGTTTCAAATCACAACAGTTCAAAAAGTTATGTGCCCACCTTTTTTGTGATTTCAAATCACTTTCACAAAAAGTGATTTGCAGAACATGCCTGTATAACTAAACAATCTATTTTAACTAATAGTTATGTAAAAAACAAACAATAGCTATACTAAAACAGATGAATTTAAGACGTATCACTGAGAGTATCAAATGTAACAGAGGAGTAACACGGTATTTTTTCAAATGAAATAGTATCAAAAAAAGTACGATCGTAACAACTTTTCCATCACTGCTCCAGCATAAATGTCAAAGCGAAGCTGTAACTCAACGCGAAGCAAAAGTTGTATGTGACATGGCCTTTACGCCCTTTTATCGTGTACATGTGCACACGTATTGCAGAGAAATAAAAAACGGTGGACGTGTTACGCTTGTTGTTAGAAATTAGCGTTGCCATATGCAAAAAGTGTCATCCCCAGAAATTCATATGAAATTAACCTGAGGAAATACTAGTTCTGATCACAGAGTACTCAACCAGAGTACTCAACTTTGACGTATAAAAAGGGTCCGAATCATATTTTGCATAAAATGTATAACGTGCATAAAGTTTGTGTGAAGAGATATCTATATAAAAACAACTAGATTAGCTCTCCCTTTCACACAAACTTTATGCATGTTTACAAAGTTGTCGAGTCTAGTTCTAGTTTATGGTTCTGATGAACAAAATTTTATGAGGGAATGGAGATTTAGATTTCAAATTTAGGTATGACATGAAAAGTTCAGATCTGGCAACACTAATTCTTTATGTGTGTGTGTGAGCGCAAACAAAATGTTTATATGTATTTTTGCCGATCCCTGATATAAAAAAAAACGTTCGGAATGTTCAGAAAAAATGGGTGAATTCCCCCTTTACTACTCATAATTATACTGCCAGTCTTTATGTAAGGAACAACTTAAATGAAAAAATAATTTTCACCACACATTGTTGATATCAAATTTTCATCATGTTTAATTACAATTATAACAATTTCAATCAAAATAGTATTAATATGCTATTATTTCCATAAAAAATACAGATAAGAATTAAGTTTTGCATATCTCTTCATTCTTTTCAAATATTGAGCAAATCCTTTATTGTTTATCAAAATACTAACTATTACGTACATTCCCATAGAACGACACAAAAACTTTTGGGTTTTTAATCTTTTAAAAGTTTGCTAGTTCTATAATTTTTTTCTGAAAGTGACCAGGGGTATAGCCTATATATCAATCGACGCGCATTATTGTCAGGTTTTAACAGCAGGTAGCGTGATTTGTGGCCACCGAACCGTTTGTGTGTAATATGTAAAATACTCAAAGAAGTGTTTTAGCAATATTTTTATTTTTTGAAAGTTTGCTGTTACTATAATTTTTTTCTGAAAGTCTCCCGGGGTATAACCTATATATCCGTCGACGCGAATTATTGTTAGGTTTTAATAGCATATAGCATGATTTGTGGCCGCGGAACTGTTTGTATGTAATATGTAAAATACTAAAAGAAGTGTTTTAGCAATATTTTTATTTTTTGCAAGTTTGCTGGGACTATAACTTTTTTCTGAAAGTCTCCTGGAATATATCATATACATTAAACGACGCGTATTAATGTTAGCTTTTGAGTAAGTAGCCTGATGTGTGGCCACCGAAGTTCTTGCCTGGTATGGGCGTACAACTAAATGTGTACTTTTCGGCAACGTTTTTCATAATTTCTTGGTCCTCAAATTTTACCCTAAAGCAAGGGCGTAGCCAGGATATGAAATAGAGTGGTACCACGAAAAGTATGATTTTTTATGATTATGATTTTTTATGATTATTACAATTTCGATCTATTTGAGGAGTAATCTGCGTGGATCTTCTCGATTACCAATCTTCGGTGGACGCTTAGCATACATAGTCCTGCAATATACAATATACTTATTTTTTGATAATAAGTAAAATTGCATATTATTTTACCGTTTAAACGAGCTTCAGTCATTGTGGAGGGCAACCATGTTTTTACTGGCCTTAAAGTGCTAAATGATCGCTCAACAGTTGCAGTAGTGCACGGCTGTGGCAATGAAATTAATAACGCCTTCCTTATATTTGGATAAAATAGTCGAGCGTCTTTCAAAATACTCGCCAGCTCTAAGTCGGCTACTTCGTCTTTACCCATTTTTTTTGTTGCCAAGAATTATACCAAAGCTCAATTTCTCCTTCCAAATCATCCAACTCATAAAAATGCTCAAACGTTTTTGTGGCATCTTTAAGCTCTTCAAGCTTCAAAGAAAGCATGTTTGACGGGTGCAAACAATGCAAACGCTGGCCTATTCTCTTCATTAAATCTTCTGTTCAGTGATGAAATTAAAGAATCTATATAAGGAATGTATATACATAGATCGCTTCCAGTGTTCAGCAGGTGATGAAAATGGGGATTTGAACGGTGCGTTTGACAAGAGACTATCCTTGGAACAGACATCTCTATTCCTAAATTGGCTGTGTTTTCTTGAATAGAAAAAAGCAATACGTCCAGAATACCCTGTAGTTATATAATATTCCTTTATATCCTAAATCATTACTTCTATTGTAATGTGATAACTTTAATACCAATATATTTATTTCGTTAAACGATATGTTTTTACGTTTATGTTTTTTTTTTAAATCAAATACTCATATAAGTATTTGTAATTTTAATAATTTTCATTGTAGAAATAATTTTAAAGAAGAATAATTGAAATTGTTTAATAAATTATATATTTTTGTAAAAAAACTAAAACAATTAAAAGGAATAAAGAAACATTTGTATATTTATTTCAAATAAATATAAAGTTATTTTACTCTATACATTTTTTAATAATTTTATATTGTATGCATGTAAAAAAAAATTATTATAGAATTAGGTGGGTGCCACGGCCCTCTAGGCCCATACCTCGCTACGCCCATGCCCTAAAGGTTCCCGTGCAAAAACTGTTTCTATGATTTACGTGCACTGTCATTTGCTATCGATCGAAGGTAGCACCATATGAATTGGAAGTTTTGTTCTCCTCTTATTGATGAAAAACTCGATATAAAAGTGGTCAAAGTAAATTTTAAATATATTCTGAATTCCTCAAATAATTTGAAAACTTTAAAATTTGATTTAAGACCCTGCATGCTATATATATCAGTACTTTTGTTTTAAATTAATTGATTTATACATATACAATTAATGCATTCAATTCAGGAATTTTGGAGTTCGACCATGACTGTCATGAAAGACGGACGTTTAGCGGAGAGCTCGAAACTCAATCATAAATAATGACAAAACCAATATAAATAAGTGCACATTATTAAATGAGTCGCTCAGTGCACACATCGATTAACTCCACTTTTTGAAGAATCTTAAATTTAAGTGTCAAAGCCCTTGATATAGTCATAACTTTTAATATTTATAATAACTTTCCTGAATAATAAAGATTAGGACCGTTAAATGGCAAATTTTTTTTGCCATTGAATAATAAGTAATTTATTTCAGAAGCCATTTCGATTAACTCCATACTCTAATGTAAATCGTTTCAGTAAATAAACCAAAACACACGACTGTTTTCAAGAAAACAACAACAACAACAACCGATATGCAATAGACAAAAAGGGAAAAAACATTTTTTTACCTTTTCTTAAATATTTGTTTTTAATTTTTTTATGTTTTCCAAACAAGTTGAAATACGCTTTGCAACTGTTTTCTCGCACTCAATCAACTTTGCGCTCTGACCAGCTTGGCGCCCACTTTGACCTGTTTATAATAAATCAAAACACAGGACTATTTTCAAGAAAACAACAACAACAACAACAACCGAAATGCAATAGACAAAAAGGGAAAAAACATTTTTTTACCTTTTCTTAAATATTTGTTTTTAATTTTTTTATGTTTTCCAAACAAGTTGAAATACGCTTTGCAACTGTTTTCTCGCACTCAATCAACTTTTCGCTCTGACCAGCTTGGCGCCCACTATGACCTGTTCGCGCTTATTTGTACTAATTTGTATGTTACCAGTTTTCTCGCATTGGTTCTCTCAATAAGTGTCAAGCGGCCACTCTGTACGCACCCTTAGTCTTTTCAACATTACTTCAAGATTCTTTTTAAAATATTAAACCGTTATAATCAAGATGAGTGAGACTAATAATGTGAATGAGGAAAGCAGTGATGATTCTTCAATACGAAAGTCGGGTCCAAGAAGACGTTTATCGTTTTCCTCGGATTCATCGGATTGCAACAGTACAAACCCAACAAACACATTGATTGGGAGGAAAAGAAGTAGTAATCCTGTTAAATGGATACGAAATTTACAAAAGCATAACAGGATAAAAGGTTTGGCATACAGGAATAGGGGAGGAAAATTAATACCTACAAAAACATTTGTCGATATACAATGCAGATGCCGTCAAAATTGTAATAAAAAAATTATTTCCGATGAGAGAGAGGCTGCCATGAAAGCATTTTATAGTTTACAAAGTCAACTTGACCAAAATATCTTCTTAAGAGGTTGTATCAAAGTTAACGAAATAAAAAGAAGGCGCCCTACGAATGAAACTAAAGAACGAAGATCACGTTCGTTTACATATTACTTTCGAAAAGAAAGACTTGATATTCCCGTTTGTAAAAAATATTTTAGAGACACTTATCAGGTGAGTGACGGGCGGATATACGATTGTTGTTCTAAAGAACAAGTTACATCTTTGGTTGATAAGCGCAAAGGGCGCGTTGCAAGCAATAAAATAGATGATACAAATGTTATAAAGCATATAAAGTCATTTCCAGCCTACAGTAGTCACTACACCAGAGCTCATAATCCAAGACGACAATATATAAATCCTGACTTAAATATTAAGAAGATGTATGAACTATACGTCACAGAATGTGAAAAGGAAAACGTAGCACCAGTGAAAGAAAAATATTACTATAATGTGTTCTCTACAAAATTTAATTTATATTTTAAACAACCATCAAAGGATACGTGTCAAACTTGTGATGCTTTTCAAATAAAAATTAAATCTTCAGACGATGAGGGAATAAAGATGGCAAAAATTGAAAAGGAAACTCACTTAGAAAAGGCTGAACGGGCTCGTAGTCAAATGGCTGCCGATCGAATGGCAACATCGGAAAAATTGTTCGTATTTTCTTTTGACTTGGAAAAAGCTTTAGCCTTTCCCAAGTTGACCACATCCGTAGCTTATTATAAGCGAAATTTATATGTTTATAATTTTGGATGTCATGAATTCAATAAAAATATAAGCCACATGTTTGTTTGGCCAGAAACTGAAGGATCTCGTGGGTCTCAAGAAATTTCATCTTGTCTAATAAAGTACATAAAGACTTGCGCTGCAAACTTCGAAAAAATAATAACATATTCGGATTCGTGTACCGGGCAAAACAGAAATATTAAGTTTAATCTTAATATTTCTGTTATTCTATTCTTAAGTTTATTGAAACTTGTTCAAAGCGCGGAAATCAAAGCTGAATCAATTGAGATGAAATTTTTGGTAAGTGGACACAGCTATTTGCCAAATGACTCAGACTTTGCCATTATTGAGTCATGGGCGAAAAAAAATCAAAACATTTTTTCACCAGATGATTGGTACCATATAATCAAAACATGTAAAAAGAAAGCGCCATTTCATCTAATTCAAATGACTCACCAAGATTTTTTGTCAACAAAACCTTTAGAACAGTCTGTCATTAACAGAAAAGTAACCGTCACAGGGCTTCCAGTAAATTGGCTTAAAATATGTTGGATAAAGTTAGAAAGGTTTAAACCCTATCTCATACAATTCAAATGTGACTATAATGAAGATACAGAATTTCAAGCCATTAATATAAGAAAATCTTTAGTGGGTAGACCGCAAAGTTTGAAAAATATAGATCAGCCTTTATTATATCCTAAAGGTAGGACTGTGACAAGGGAAAAATGGAGAGACATGATGGACCTGCTAAAATTTATTCCTCCTGTTAAACACGATTACTATAAGAACTTGTCAACAAATCGAAATGACGAATCCTCGCATACAGCTGATGAAGAAGACATTATTTATAATATTGCTGAATCATCCCAAGGAATAGTGCCGCTAACATAAAGCTGCTATGAATTAATTACAAAAATTATATTATAACAGAACTGCCAACATTCATTTTTATGGAAAACCTGTGATAAAAATGTATAATAACTAACTTTTTCTGTAATAAAAAACTTAAAAATGTAAAGACTAAATTTAACTTTATTACTTTTTTCAGTTGCCAAATCGATTAACTCCACCAGTCACATAAAAACTGTAACATTACTGACGATTGTTTGTTGGATGTTCTTTCTTATTACAGTTAGATGAAAGCTATATCTGCAATTATGCATTCTACATTATATATTTGAATTCATATTATCAGAGGAATTTTAAAAACAATATACATTACATCATCGTGTTTATCAACTTTTCGTTTTATGGAGTTAATCGATGTGTGCACTGAGCGGCTCAAATATTGAAAAAAGACTTAAAAGAAAGAGCATAATGAATATAGAAACAACAACTAAACAATCCCGCAATAATTATTTTGCAATTCTTGATGACGACAAAGAATGCAATGCTGAATATGTGAAAAAATTCGAAAAGCATGTGTCAGCTAACAAAATTGCAACTACGTGACAAACCGGTTTGCAAAATATTACTTTGAATGAACCAAATTATATAACTAATGGGAAACCATATGACAAAACAAAAAATAAAAAATTCCGCTTCTCAATATTTTTGGGGTGGATCCCAATGTACTCATAGAATTTATTACAATTGGCCTTAAAATTAAGGAGTTCAAAATAAATGAGTTTAAAAATAAGAAAATAGCTCTGTTCATGAATTTTATGAACGATTATAATAGAATTAAAGCTTACTTACAGAAAACCAATACTTAATTTTTCACATTTACACCTAAAGACAATAAAACAAAAACTTATTTACTGAAAGAGTTAAGTGATAATACTGACCCTTCAATTATTCCAAATGAACTAAAGAAATTCGAAAATGAAAACTTGAAAATTGTAAAAGTAAGCCAATTCTCTACCAAAAATCAATTAAAAATGGTACAGAGCTACCAATATTTTTAGTACAAATAAGCACGGAGAGCAATGTCAACGAGCTAAAAAATATTAAGGGCCTACTATACCGATGCATTCGTTGGGAGACCCCAAGGCGAATTGAAAACAGGTGGCCTCATTAGCGCAGGTGATTATCAGCTGTTCTAAAAAACTGCATTATTCAAACCCCAAGTGTCAAAAATTTTTTATTTTTTTGTTTCGTGTTCAATTAAAAATTACAAGAAAAAAGAAGGAAATGTATTTCAACAAATATATGTACTATAGAACTTTTTTTTGTTGCAACGAGATGCAAAGGTGGTTTGAATGACCATCCGACGCCAAGGGACTTAAAAAATAGGCTGAGAAAGTACATTCTAGGTAAATATTAGAAAGCATATATTTTATTATATTAGTAATTTTTCTTTTTTAGTGAAAAATACTGAGCATCTAGATGGCAAAGGGAATGTCGAAACAGACACAACTAAATGGCTAAATACAATCTCTTGATGTCCTGCATAGTACGGAGAAAGTCGGAGTGGAGGATGTTGACTTTCTGGAAGAGCAATCCCCAGACGCGAACGATGTTGAACTTGATGACCTACATGATACGGATTTGCGACAGGATGAGAATAAGAAACAGCATTGATATATACATACATACATTAATTTCACTTTCAATAAAATCCTGCTTCACCGTCATATTTACCGTATTTGCAATTATAGGAACATTTGCATTCAAGACTATTTGCTCATCATTAATATTGAGCTGTTATATACAATATCGTTTTTAATAAAATTCTAATAATTATTGTAAAAACTTTGTTGTATTTTCTCCCAACACATTTATTGAAAAATATATTTAAAATAATTTTGTTTTATGTTGTAGTCAGATGTTTTTGACAGACTGGTAAAGTTGTGGTAAGGCAGTTTGCGTGTTGTTTTTTGTATTGTTGTATTGCAGTAGTAACAAGGCCACCTAGTATTCAATTCGCCTTGGGAGACCTAAGAAAAGCCGAGATAACACAGTGCAGAAATTACCAAGGTTTTTTCCATAGTGCAGCAAACTGTTTCTTACCTTCAAGATGCGTCAAATGCAAAGAACAACATGAAGTTGGAAAATGTTCTCTAAACGAAATTCCTGATACAGAAAGAGAAAAAATATTTTATGTGCTGTTCAACAAGTACGGACATCCAGGGTCATATAAAGGATGCGAAAAGTACAAAGAGCTCTAAAAAAGCTTAGAAGCAAAAAACAACAATCGACATAGAGGAAAATCAATAATACTCTACAATCTTAAAATATAAACCCAAATATTTCTTTTGATAATGTTTTAAGAAATGATAATTTGGAAAGTATTAATAACTCTAATCCAATTAATCTAGCATTAGAAGAATTTAAAAAGTCTATGCATAATCTTACTAATCAAATAATAAATTTACAAAAACTGCTTCAATTACAAGCATCGAGAATGGACTCTATATTCTCAATGTTAGAAAATTAATTTTTTTTAAATGGTTGAAACAACTGCAAAAAACTTAAAAATAATTGAAATTAACGATTTGACTCAATTCATTAATTTACACAACCCTGACTTAGTTCTATTAAATGAAACAAAGTTGAATTACAGACAAAATATCAGCTTTAAAAACCATACACTAGAGCCCAGACTTGCGTTGTCCCGATTTGCGTCGTTTCGATTTGCGTCGCTTTTTAAAAACGGAAAAATTCGATTTGCGTCGTTGCAATTTCAAGTTGCGTCGGTCCCAGTTCCGTATTTTTGAGCCTGATTTGCGTCGGTTCGATTTGCATCGTTTTGATTTCGATTTGCGTCGTTTTGATTTCGATTTGAGTCGCTAAAAACGGTTAAATTGTTTACTGCAGCATTGTGGATTACCATTTTTAGCATTTGTAGTGCCTGATATAGCATATTTTCTGTCCTAGCATTTTCACAACTTCTGGCCTGTACATTAAAAGGTTTTCAAATTGCGTAAAGTAAGGGGAATTCCCTTTTCTTTGTTATATAAGTGGTGCTAATAACAACTGTCTGGTTATGATAAGAATTTACTGTGTTATTCGCCAGAATCCATTCAATCAAATGTTGTGTTGTTGATTTAGATTTATCATCTGAACAGAGCTCGATGTAAGCTAAATGAATTAAAATTTTTTAATGCATCTACTTTATATGAATATACATACATATGTAAATAAATTTAATTGTTATTATGTTTTTTCTTAATATATTGTTTTGTTATTTCTTTATAATAATTATAAACATTTGTTGAAGTAAATGAAATAAATAAAAATGTATTCATACTTGTTTTTTATCAAAAATACTAAATTTTTTGCTTTGTTTTGAATATTTTCCCCAATAAATTAAAATTCAGTGCATTTATATAGAAAAAGGTGATTCGATTTGCGTCGCGTTTCTCCCCTTTAACGACGCAAGTCGGGGCTCTAGTGTAATTGTATCAGAAATGATAGGGTAAATGCAATATTGATCAAGAATGATATCAAATACTGGAACTACTGTAATACTGTGATTAATATATTTAAATATCTTGAAACGTGCATTATTAAAATTCCACTAGTTACAACTAAAATTTTATTTATCATTTCGGTTTACTATCCCTCGGGCAATAACAACAGCTTTTTCAAGAACGAACTACATGGAATTTTTGAACAGTTAGAGTTACAGAACGCTAATAATTTCTATATATTAGCGGGTGATCTGAATTGTAAACACACCGACTGGGGTAATAATAAATGCAACTCAAAGGGAAATATGCTGAAAGAGTGGCTAATGGGTAACGAAATACAGTTCAGATGTATTTTTTTTGCATCTACGGAACCTTCATTTCCAAGAGGTGCATCGTATTTAGATTTATGTATAGCTGACTCACGTTTAGAGATACATAGGGAGAATAATACAATTAACTGTTTAGAGACACTTGATTATGACAGTGATCATAAGGCAATGCAAATAATAGTTTTGGATATTGATAATGACCACCCCCTTTCATTTTTTAGGGATTCCCTTAATTTGAGACTGAATTAAAAAAAAACTAACTGGAAGAAATTTAGAAAGAGTATTCTAGATAATTATAATAACAATATGTATTAGTATTCCAAATGACAGAAATCTTTCGAATGCTGAAATAGACTACTTCTTACTCTAGCTGAAAAAATATATAAATACGGCTATAGAAAAAGCCGTTCCCAAAATTCAAACTGAAGATTCTATAAATAAATGTTCGAACTCAATTATAAAGAAAATGAATATAGAAAAGAGTAAAATTTTAAGCAAAGTCAAAAAATACAACAGATTGGAAATTTATATGACACAAACGCAAATAAAGTTACTAAAAGCAAAATTAAAATTGTTAAAGAAGCTCATTAAAGATAATTTCACTATCTCCCTCAATAACCACTTCCGAGAGCGGTTGGCTAAAATGGATCGGCGAAATCCTTCAAATACTTTTAGCGAAGTTAAAAAACAATTTAGAGTGTCATAAACGTTGTGTATTGATACGTTAAAAATTAGTCAGGAAGATGAATCTTGGTTTAGATATACTGGAATTGATATTAACTCATTACAAAAAGAAGGAGGAAGTGAAAAACTCATAATCAATAGATGTTGATACAACTTTTCACACATTTTTGCAAAGAAAACATGAGTATGAAAGGAACAACTCAACGGTCACCACTTTTAGTCCAAATAGAAAAGCAAATGATTTGGAGGAAAATTATTTTGTAACCAGGGACACAATTCTATATATATTTAAAAATTTACGTAAAAAGCTCTCTTATGGCATTGATAATATACCAAATTTCATACAAAGAGACGTTCCAAATGAAATTGTATTTGAATATTGTACACTATTTAACAACATTCTAAATAATTCATACTATCCTCATGCCTGGAAAACAGCCCTAACAGTATCTTTCAAAAAAAAAAAAAAAAAAAAAGGACATAACCGATGTTAAAATTTTTCGACCAATAAGTTTGTTTCCAAATATTAGTAAAGTTTTCAAATTGTGTATAACAATTTAGTTAAATTTTGCAAAAATAATAATTTAATTGAAGATCGACAGTTTGGTTTTAAATTTCAACATTCCACTGTGCATGCGGCTCACTACATACTTAGTTCCAAACATCATCTGGAATTGGAATAAATCTTTATGTACTGGGGCCTGTCTTATAGATTTTAAAAAAGCGTTTGACAACATATGGATTCCTGGATTAATATACAAGCTTATAAAATATGGAATGCCTCTATATCAGGTTGTTTTAATTCACAATATGTTAAATAACAAAAGTTTTGTCATAACTAATAACTAACTAACTAACAGAAGGAAACCTTCGTAGTGAACAGACGTGTTAGCGGAGTTTTTTTCTACATACTAAACAAACAAAAAGACAAACAAAAAATATTCGTAATAAGTACTGATTCGTAATAAGTACTGATTTTGTTAAATTTGCTTTATTTACATTGATAATATTTTTCGTATAATCTGAAACAACAAAAACAAAAAAAAAACAAAAACCGCAAACTGAGGAATACTCTGAGTACCTCAAAAACGAAAAATTGTGAAGTGAGTTCTAACGGCAGAAATGCCTATTTTACTGTGAGTTCTGATATTCTTAATGCACACAATAAAAATAAAAAATCGGATGATAGTCTTTTTCTAACGGCAAAGCCAATTTTTCGCGAGCGATCAACTTCGCTTACTCCAATGCCAAGTAGCGATTCGTGAACATTACCGTTGCCTAGTAATTCTGTATTTAAGTCAGCGCCATTATCCGCTCCGGGTTCGTGTTCCTCACTTAACCAAGTTATTACAATAGACAATATTATTCAGAAACCAAAGGTGCCTGTCGGAATGGACCGATATATCACAGTGGTAAAGCGTGGGCGAAGCCCAAATTCTTCAAAGATATCATCTGTTCCCAAGATATCCAGGGATATCGTGCAGCTAACCGTCAAAACCGTTTCAAAATATTGCAAGATGACAGCGACAAACCCGAAGAATCCTTGAAAAAAACTTCGAAACCACCACCAATCTATCTTAGGCAAAAAAAATTTAACACACTTATAAAAGGCATTTCACATTGTTCCAATAAAACGTGGTAACATTGACGAAACAAAAGTTCAAATATATAATGAAAAAGACTTCCGAAAAATGGTTACTGAATTTGAGAAAAATAATACAAGTTTTTACACACTCCAGCTCAAGAGCGCTAAAGGCCTACAGGTCGTACTGAAGGGCATAGATTCTTACCCTGCTGAAATAAAAGATGCTCTCACCCTGAAAGGATTCAAGGTAAAAAATGTATCCAACATAATAAACAGGGAGAAGATCCCCCAACCCCTATTTCGCGTTAAACTGGAGCCAAATGATATATTACTGAAGAAAAATGAGACCCATCCCATTTATAACTTAAAATATCTCTTATATCGGAAATCACAGTTGAAGAACCACACAAGCGTTCAGGACCCGTACAGTGCCATAACTGTCAAGAATATGGCCATACGAAAAGTTATTGTAAATTACCTACTGTTTGTGTTGTGTGCGGTGAATTGCACGAGACTGCCATTTGCAATAAGTCGAAAGATCAGAGGGGAAAAAGTGCAGTAATTGTAGAGGTAATCACACTACTAACTACAGAGGATGTCCTGTATACTCTTTCGTTAAACAGGCTATGAGTCAAAAGGCCAAAGTAACCCCAGCGCAAACAGGAAATACGTACTCCGCTACTTATCCTCTAATGGCCCCACCAATCACTCCACAAGTATCGTATGCTGACGCTGTTAAGATCAACTCTGTTCCAGTGCAAAAAGTGTCACCACCAAAGAACACAACAAATGCAAAAGCAAGCTTTAATTTCAATCGCCTTGAAGCTACTATTGATAATCTGGTGCAAACTATAAACAATTTTACAACAAATATGACTAGCATGATGCAACAAATGCTGCGAATGCAGAACACACTACTTCTAGCATTAGTTAACAACCCATGAACACGTTAAAGTTATGTTGCTGGAACGCAAACGGCATTCGCCAACATAGAAACGAACTTGAGCACTTCCTCACGGTGAAGAATATTGATATAATGATGGTATCTGAGACTCATTTGACTTCGAGAAGCCTTTTTAAAATGAGTGGCTACACCTTATATGATACAAAGGACCCGAGAGGAAGAGCATGCGGAGGATCAGCAGTTCTAATAAAGTCAAGACTCAAGCACTATATTCTTGAGAACATTTGTGAAGACCATCTACAAGCAACGAATATTTGCATCGAAAATTTTTGTTCAAATCTCGTGATATCATCGATTTATTCCCAGATTTTCAATCACTGAGGATCAATACGAGGATTTTTACAAAATTCTTGGCCCTTATTTCGTAGCAGCTGGAGACTACAATGCAAAACATTCATTCTGGGGATCGCGTCTTATTACACCTGGAGGTCGAGCATTGCTCAACACAATTTTAAAATGGGTTTGGATGTCATTTTGAGTGGGGAGCCCACTTACTGGCCTACTGACATACAAAAAATTCCGGATGTTATAGAATTTTGGGGTCATGAAAAATATCCCTAGGGATTTAATTCATGTTGAAGCTTTACATGATCTCTCCTCCGATCACTCTCCCACGATCGTTACAATTTGTAGCCCACTAAGAATTGACTTACCTCACCCATATGCGAAGATAATAAATCTTGTTAACTGGCTGGTGTTCAAGAAATATCTCAGTAGTCATTGTACGGAAAACATCATGCTTAGAACTTCCGATGATATTGAATATAACATTGGCAATCTTACCGAAAATATTAAACAGGCTGCTAAACATGCCACTACCTCCCATCCGCAGACTGGGTTTAATAGAATTTATTCTGCGGATATTGAACGTCTCGTATGTGAAAAAAGAAAAGCTAGAATGGAATGGCAACAGCACAGATCACCCCAACACAAAATCAGACTTAGAGAATGCACTAAACGACTCCAAGAGTTACTTGCATCTGAAAAATCTGCTTCTCTTAAAAACTATCTGGAAGGTCTCGATGTCACAGCAGCATCTAATTACTCCGTGTGGCGCGCTGCTAAAAAACTTAAAACAACCGTTGAGTCTAAACAACCCTTACGCACTTCTACCGGATGTTGGGCAAGAACCAATACTGAAAAAGGTAACATATTTGTTGAGCATTTAAAATACGTATTTACCCCAAACACATGTACTGGTGCTGTTGATTTGCCGAGTGTAGTTGCTCTACCCCCTCGACACATAAAGTTTAAGATGCGTGATCTACAAAAACTAATTGCTGAAACCAACCCAAAGAAGGCCCCGGGTATTGATGGAATTAGTAGCAAGATGGTGATGAAGTTGCCTCGTATTGCTATTAGAATCCTTTTATTTATTTTTAATGGCATTTTTCGACTGGAGTATTATCCACACAGCTGGAAACTTGCCATGGTCAAAATGATTCCAAAGGCGGGCAAAGATCTTACCAAAGTTGAGTCATATAGGCCAATAAGTTTACTGTCAACAATTTCAAAACTCTTCGAAAAGCTGCTCATGACAAAATTCTCCAATTCTAACTGATAACGGGTGCATACCGGACCATCAATTTGGTTTTAGAAGTCAGCATAGTACCGTTGAACAAACTCATAGATTAGTTCATTTTATAAGAAGAACATTTGAAGAAAAGAAGTATTGTTCTTCTCTCTTTATTGATGTTTCTCAGGCATTTGATAAAGTGTGGAATAAAGGCCTAATTTTAAAATTGAAGACATATCTATCAATAAACATTGTAAATCTTTTGGAAAGTTACATTCTTGCCCGGAAGTTCACTGTTGTGGAAGGGACTTCATGAGTGTGCCCGAAACTATCTTATCCGGTGTTCCACAGGGGAGTATACTGGGGCCAGTTTTGTATTTGATTTATACCTGTGATATGCTGTAGCATAATATGATTTAATTCTTTTAAACCACACCAACATGAAAGATTTAATTACTTTAAAGGCATTCATTAAATAACCATAAGGGCATCATGTGTCACTTAAAAAACTTATTAACGAAGACCGGCAAACACATGCGAATTGTTTAAAAACACTGCCGCCCTTTACACCTCTTGAAGTGGCCGGCAAACACATGGGAATTGTTTAAAAAACACTGCCGCCTTTACACCTCTTGAAGTGACAATTATTTTATTGCTGTGTGTGTATGGCACACTTAAAGACTATCATGTGAAGTTAATTTATTTTCTCTAAATTAGCCATGCATATTAGGTTACACCAAAACACTCGCCGCTATGGGAAACAATAAATAATTTTAAGGAAAATCAAATTACATTTAAATTCTTAAAAACATTCCCACAGTGTTAATAAACAACCTTGGAAAAATAAAATCTAGAATCTACTCATAAGTAGTATATAAGCCGAAATAATTTTAAGAACAAATCAATCTGAAATCTAGAGCAATACTAATAGCAGCTCCTGCTAAATTGCTTTAAATAAAGATTCACAATTTTTTCAAAAAACCAAAACAAATATTTTTCATTTTAATCCTTTTTTGGTTTTAATGCCTTTGAGCAGTAATATCCTCACTTCTACTTTCGCCGATGATACAGCCTGCCTTAGTATGCATGAAAACCCTCACGAGGCATCCCGATATCTTCAGAATCATATTGGCCTGTTGGAACTGTGGTTGAACTTATGGAGAATGAAAGTAAATGAATAAAAGTGTGTTCATGTCACATTTACTCTACGAAGAGACACTTGTTCCCCCATTCGAATCAACAACCAAGTTGTGGCTCAACATTCACAGGTGAAATATCATGGTATACACCTTGACCGACGGCTTACATGGAAACACCACATTGACTCTAAGCTAACAGAAATGAAGCTTAAATTAACCCAGATACATTGGCTGATTGGTAGAAATTCAACCCTCAGTCTGGATTATAAACTTCTAATATACAAGTCGTTTTTGAAACCCATATGGTGTTACGGAATTCAGCTATGGGGCACTGCTTCAGCTTCCAATGTAGAGAGAATCCAACGAATGCCAAACAAAATTTTAAGGTTAATAACATCGGCTCCTTGGTACATGAAAAATTCAATTTTACATCGTGATTTAAATATGCCACTTGTGACCGCTGAAATTGCAAAATATGCAGGCAAATAATTAACAAAACTCGAGTCCCATCCTAATCCCCTTGCTTGTAATATCTTGAACTTTACTGGACACATCCGCTTAAAAAAGAGACACTACAGCTTTAATACGCAACACTCCAGATTAAAGTTTTTTTTAAATATTTTTCTGCTTAACACCACATTTATGTATTATTAATTACTATCACTAAGTTTATGTCCGACACTTGTTGGGTTTTGTGTGTGTTTTGTATTTATAGAAAGTGTGCTTTTATTTTTGAGACTCCGCTGGCAAGGTGTCTAAAATTTGAAGGTGAAACTCCGCCGGTAAGGTCAATTGAAATGATAGATCGGTGTTGCCGTTGCGGGATTTTGGTCGAATCAGTGTTGCCATTGTTTTCTGGGGAAGTTCCCGCGGAACTTCTGGGATTTTGGAGATTTTCGTCACAGTTTTGAGAATCCCGGGACCGGGTTGTGTCTCGGCTAAGCGGTTGGTGTCTCCGCCAAGTCGGTTTTTGGCGATACTAAATAGGGTGTGTGTCCGTGCTGATATCGCGGACTATCGCCTTAACGTCTTCCTTTAGATAGAAGTTCGATAGTTGCTGTTTGCTGGTTGCTGCTTTTGCTGAATTGAAAGGTAGGTGTTTTTTGATTTATTTTTCAATACTGAGGGGGTATGCCGCCTGCCAGTAAGCGGAAGTCCTCTAAGGACAAGGTGGATTCGAGGGCGGAATCAAGTGATGCGGGTGTTGTGGACGTGATGGGGCCACCTCTGCCTGGAAGGAGCTTGCTGAAGCACTCGGACAGTGAGACCGAGGGTGAAGGCAAGCGCTTCAAGCCGGGCACCCGATGCAGCAGAGGAGGGGTGATGGAGCTAATGCTGATTCTGGGGCTGTTGCTGTCGAGGAGACTGCTACATCTGACGGTGAACGGGGAGCAGGGGCAACCAGGAGGGAAGGCAGGCGCAGGCGTCGTGTTGCTGGCGTCGACTCGTCGGCAGATGAGTTCATTGCGGAACTGAAGGATATTTCGTCCGGCCTGATGGGGGTGGTTTTGAGGGAAGGTGTCGACAGGGCGCTGGTACGCCATGTTCACGAGTGTACATCACGTTTTGAGGTGCTGCTCATGAGGTTGGTTGCTGAGAACGAGAGGTTGAAGGGAAGACTGGAGTCTGGTGTGCAGATCCCCGCTGCTGTGTCTGCTGTTGGTGTTGGTGCTGGTGCTGTTGCTAAGGCGCCAGTTAGGAGCGCTGATGGGGGTGCTGCTGCAGTGCCTGCTCCAGTGATGTCCAAGCCTGTTGAGACGTGGTCGGTGGTGGTGAAGGGCAAGGGCACTGCTTCGTCGAAGGAGGTGGTGCAGAAGGTGGTTGGTGAGGTGGGACCTACACTTGGCGTGCGTGTACATGAGGTGCGTGCGACGCGTGATGGTGCGGTCATCCGCACTCCATCAGTATCTGAGCGGCAGAGGATTGTAGAGAACAGCAAGTTTGCGGAAGTCGGGCTGGAAGTCTCTGTGAGTGACAGGCTATGTCCGAAGATCACGGTGCAGAGCGTACACCAGCAGATCTCACCTGATGTGTTCATGGAGGAATTGTACTCCATGAACCTGAAGAATTTGATCTCCGCGGAGAATTTCCGACGCGCTGTCAGGTTGAATAGCGCGCCATGGAAATCTGGTGATGGTGAGGTTAATGTCACGCTGGAATGTACACCGCGGGTGGCGGTGCAACAGGTGCCTGAGTTTTGACCATCGTGTCAGGGAGTGCAGAATGACCGAGAATGTGTGCAGAAGGTGTGGTCAGTCTGGTCATGAGGTCCATCGCTGCCTGAACGACGTTAGATGCCAGAATTTTGTATTCAAGGGACTTCCCTCGGATCACCTGATGATGTCTGCTGCATGTCCGGTGTATGTGGTGAGGATAGCTAGGGCGAATGCTAGACACTAAATATGGAGGGACTCATTATACTACAACAGAATCTCCAGAGGGCTTACGTGGCAACATGCGGGTTTGGACAGGCGATGCGGCGTCGAGGTGCTCCTTTTGCATTATTGCAGGAGCTTTATGTCACGGATGGCCAAGTTAGGGGTCTTCCGGGGGGAGTGAGGGTTTTTACGGACTTGACAGGGGGAGCCGCTGTTGTTGTTGATGGCGATGACTTTGACTGTACGGTACCAAGTCATAACCAGTGGGGGGTCTGCGTTGCTGTGGAGGGGGGTTTTGGGAGGATGCTTCTGGCTAGCATCTACTGTAGGTTTGGGTGCCCATTGGACCCGTACTTGGGATATATGGATGCGGTGTTACTCCTAGCGAGTAACTCTCTGACTACTCTTGGCCTGGACGCGAATGCATGCACTCGTGCTTATGAACGAGGAGTTATGCTAAGTGAGTGGCTGGTCGCAAATGGTGTTTCTGTGTTAAATGAGGCTAGCGATCTTTATACCTTTGATGGGCCCATGGGTGCCAGTGACATTGACGTGACTCTTGCGAATGGGGCGGCGGTGGCGTTCTACCGATTTCGGTGGAAGGTGCGTGACGGTGCGGGGGTGAGTGATCACAATCTCATTGACATTTTGGTCTCTTACCATGGGCGTGCGGTGGTGGCTGCGCTGCCTCGTAGATGGCGGCTTTGCGGGGTGGACTGGGACAACTACGCGGACTGTTTTCGGGGGGCTGCTCGGGCGCTGCCATTGGATGACTTTAGGGCAATGTCCTTGTATGAGCAGGTTGACCAGATAGATCAGTGGATGTGCATGGTTAATGATGCACTACTGGGACGGTACCATTGTGTCCGGCCAAGTGGGGTCAGGTGGTGGACCCGAGAGTTGGATATGATGCGGAGCAGTGTCAGGAGGTTACTCCAGAGGGCACGGCGCTGCAATGCTGAAGATCTAGCTCACCGTAGGGCTGAATATCTGGCTGGCCTGCGTTCATACAAGGACTTGATTGTTGAGGTTAAGGAGGACGAATGGAGGCGTTTTGTGCGGGACAATAGGGACGACCCCTGGGGTATTGTTTACCGTATCTGCAGGGGTAGGACTAGGAAGCTTGACGTGGAGTGTCTCCGGGTTGATGGTGTTGAATTGTCAACTTGGAGGGGCTGTACGGAGGCTTTATTGGGGGTTTTCTTTCCGGTGGCGGAGTCGGTTGGTTACTCTCCTCTCATTAGGGAGGGGGCTGGTCCTCCGAACCTGGAGAGCTTTGAGATAGGTGACAGTATCTGCCGGATCAGATGGAGGAAATCTCCTGGTATTGACGGCATGACTGGAGAGATGTGTAAAAGCATCTTGAAGGCTGTGCCGGAATACTTGGAGTCAGTTTTTGGAAAGTGTCTGAGTGAGGGCTATTTCCCGAAAGCTTGGAAACGTGCACATGTCGTCGTGCTCCTGAAGTCGCCTGATGGGGTCAGGAGTAAGCCTCGCTCATATCGGGGCATCAGTCTTCTCCCAGTGCTTGCAAAAGTACTTGAGAGAATAATGGTGTCAAGACTGAAGGAGCTAGAAGGTATGGGTACTTCTGAGTATCAGTTTGGATTTCGGGAGGGGAGGTGTGTTGAGGATGCGTGGCTGCATGTTAGGCGTGGTGTTGGTGACTCATCTAGTAAATATGTCCTTGGCATATTTGTGGAGTTTAAGGGTGCGTTTGACTATCTCTCGTGGGGTGCGGTTTTGGACAGACTTCGAGAGAAGGGCTGTCGGGAACTGGCCTTATGGAGAAATTACTTCAGCGACAGGAAAGTTTGTGTGGTTGGTGCCAGTGATACAGTTTGGAGGGATGTTACCCGTGGCTGTCCTCAGGGGTCTATCTGTGGTCCATTTATATGGAACCTCATGATGGATTCTCTGTTGCGGCGGATGGGGCACTCCTTTAGGCTGTGTGCGTATGCGGATGACTTGCTTATCTTGATTGAAGGTCAGTCTCGTGCTGAACTGGAGAGAAAGGGAGGGCAGGCCATGCAAGACGTAAATGAGTGGGGTAACCTGGTTGGGGTTACTGTAGCTCTGGATAAGACTGTGATGATGCTGCTGAAAGGCAGGTTGTCGCAGGCTCGTCCACCGCTCATTCGATCTGGCAACGTTAGTCTCAGATACGTGACACAGGTCAAGTATCTGGGTGTAATGATGGGTGAGAGGATGAACTTTTTAGTTCATCCTGCTTACATTAGGGACAAGCTGAGTGCCGTTGTGGGTAAAGTTAGACGCATACTTAGAAGTGACTGGGGCCTAAGCAGACGTGCCACTCGTAGCATTTATAGTTGACTGTTTGTTGCTTGCGCAGCTTATTGTTCTGCTGTGTGGTACGAAGTGGTTTTGTCTGTTGCTGATAGGAACAAGGTCTTGTCCTGTCAGAGGATTGCTATGCTCGCCTGCATGCCAGTTTGTCGGACGGTCTCGACAGATGCTCTTCAGGTCTTGCTGGGTGTGGTCCCGCTTGACTTGGAGGTAATGCGCCGCGCTATTGCCTTCAAGGTCAGGCGTGGACTACCACTTTCCTCACATGACTGGCTTTCTGCGGATGATCTGGTGGGCGTGGACGTTAGGAGAATTAAGGTGCTCTTAGATGAGCATCTTGTTTCTATTTGGCGGGCGAGATGGGCGGATAGTGAGAACGGTAGGGTTACGTATGAATTCGTGCGTGACGCTGACTTTGTGCGTGAACGCCCCGACTTTGACTTTAGCCTTAGCCTGGGGTTTTTGCTGACGGGGCACGGCTCTCTCAATGCATTCTTGCATCGACGAGGCCTGTCGGATACTCCGGACTGTGGGTGCGGGGGAGGGCTGGAGGATTGGAGGCACATACTGACGGAGTGCCGACTCTACGCGGACATTAGGGATTTGGGCGCAATGGGGATTTCTCGCGTTGGGGCGGGTTGGGACTTCGGTGGTGCGTTGGGGGATGGACGGACATGGGCGAGGTTGGGCGAGTTTGCTCGGGAGGTGTTTAGGAGGAGACGGGGACAGGGTTAGCATGGAAGAATCTTGCTTGGCTATCCGTGATCTCGACGCTTGCGGATATCGCAGTGTGCTGTTCGCTCAGCATTGTTGTTACCTAGGCTTGATGTTGGTTGCTGTCTGTGGGTGGTGGTCTTCTCTGTAGATGGTGTCTGGAATTGGTCTTGCTCTCCTCGTCGTGCTGTAGTGCCTCTACTCTTGGTCCCTAGTGACCTTGGGAGGGGTTGCTGTGGCTATACGCCTGGCTTGCGGAGGCTGAATCCGGCGGACCTCGGCTGTGTTTATGGTTTTTGTTTGTTTTGCTGTTTTGGTTTGGTTGCTGTGTCATTTTGATGACCTGAGTTCATCCGTGAGGAGGACTGTGTTCAATGTTGTCCTAACTTGTGAGTATTGTCCTTTGCTGGTCTCACTTGTGTGAGAAAAGTGTCCCCCGTGAGGGTGGCTGTTAACTGTTTTGTATGTTCTGTCTGGTATCCTTGCTGTTGATGTATGTTTTATTGTTGTTGGTGGTGGGCCACCAGTCCGGAACCATTTGGGGTTCAACTGGCAGTAGCTTCGGCTACGAGGTCTGACCGGAGACTTAATTCTGGTACCACGGGAACCAGTGGCCCCTAGGACTTGCCCTAGACTGGTTATTGGTTGAGGCCCCTTCGGGGACCACGTGGTGGCTGTGGTTTAAACCCAAATCGCGGGAAGAGCATGCGCTCGGTGTGGAGTTGCATTGCAACCGGGTGCCGTGACCCATAGAACGGAAGGAGTGTTAGATAGGCTCCGCTCCTTACCAAGGGGGAGGCCATGTCCAAATGCATGGTTTCGAATTGGTACTCAGGCATGACAATTTGTTGCGTGTGGGGGCGTTAGTGGACGCATTGTATTTACCCAGTGCGAAGAGCACCGTCAAGTTAGGCCTTCGGGCAGGTATTGACGAAAATCTTGGACGCATATCTGTCTATTGTGATAACTTGGTTAAGTGATGAACACGAGCCCGGAGCGGATAATGGCGCTGACTTAAATAAAGAAGAAGTAGGCAACGGTAATGTTAACGCATCACTACTTGGATTTGCCGTTAGAAAAAGATTGTCATCCGATTTTTTGTTATTATTGTTTGCTTTAAGAGCTTCAGAACTCACAGTAAAATAGGCATTTCTGCCTTTAGAACTCACTTCACAATTTTTTGTTTTTGAGGTACTCATGCAGAGTATTCCTCAGCCACTTTGTTTGCGGTTTTTGTTTTTTTTTTGTTTTTGTTGTTTCAGATTATACGAAAAATATTATCAATGCAAATAAAGCAAATTTAACAAAATCAGTACTTATTACGAATCAGTACTTATTACGAATATTTTTTGTTTGTATTTTTGTTTGTTTAGTATGTAAAAAAACTCCGCTAACACATCTGTTCAGTACGAAGGTTCAACAAAAACTTCAAGTCTTGGATCAAATTAAAAATCAAAATTAATTGCAAATTATTTTATATTAACGAAAACTTAACTAAAACAAGCTTTCAAATTTTTCATACTGCTGTTAGGCTTAAAAAGGGAAGACTCATACATAGCGTTTTACCTTGCGTGGATTTGTTTACATTAAAAGGACAGCAGTTGATGAATTATTACAAATTGATGAAATTAAACTCCTGTATGATTTGTTTCCCTGTGCTGCCGATATGGATATCGTTGAAAACAGCTGTGATGGCCAACCTGCTTAATATATTTCAATTTTTTAAACTAAAAAACAGTCAAATAATTTTTTTAACACTGTGTCTTCTAATAAATTTTGTCATAAATTGTATCCTTAACTTAGTTTGTTAGTTTGTTTACAAAAACTTTGTTTAATACATATTCAAATTGTTATTACTTCTACTCAGGTAATTATCGTTCTAAAGACTGCGTGTACATTATGATAAGAATTCTTTTTAAACAGAAAAATGGCCTAAAAATCGCAAAGTCTGAACAATAAAATGGATGAATTTAGATACATTTTTGCGGGATCAGGAATAGATATTATATGTGTGTCCGAAACTTGGTTCCCGGTTGGAGTTTCAGACTCTATATTCAATCTGTCGGGTTTTAGGCTTTTTCGTTCTGACAGTAGAATTTTGGTTAATGAAACTGAAACTAGAGCTCGTGGTGGTGGAGTCGCAGTCTACATTCGTAATAGCATTCGATGTAACCAGATATTGCGGTTTGACCTCGGCAGTGAGATTGAATATCTGTTTTTTGAGATCTGTACTTCGGACAGAAGAAAAATGCTGTTAGGCAGTATATATATATATATATATATATATATATATATATATATATATATATATATATATATATAGAGAGAGAGAGAGAGAGAGAGAGAGCTAACAACAACATAAATTTTAAACCTTTTATTAGCACTCTCGAAAACGTTTCGGTTCAATATAATGATATTATAATTCTTGGTGATTGTAATAATAACCTACTGAGTGAGAACACACTAGTTGAACCAATGCAGGCTCTTGATTTAAGCCTGTAAACACTATTATATCGACACATTTTCATGCGACATTAAATGGTTTAATTGATATTGTATTTGTGAACCATAATGCTAAAGTGCTTCTCTATGACCAGCTATCTGCATCTGCTTTTTCAAAGCATGATATACTTTTTTTAACTTATGATTTACCAGTTGCAAATCAAAATACTTACATTTCATATCGGGATTTTCGTAACGTTGATTATATATCACTCAATCGATCTTTTGAAAATATAAACTGGGATCAAATTTATTCAATTGAAAATGTGGACGATCAAGTGGATTTCATTCAAAACAATGTTAATAATTTGTTTGTTTCTTGTGTTCCTATGAAAACTAAACTTATAAAAGCCAAGGAACAGCCTTGGTTTGATAAAAAAACGTGATGATGCTTACTCTCGGTGGAAGAGGTTCAAAACAGATGATCTTAAGGCCATGCATAAAGTTGCTCGTAGAGAAGTTACTAACCGCATTAAGGCTGCAAAATCCCTGTTTTATCAGCGAAGGTTTTCTTCCGCAATTGATTGCAAATCTAAATGGAGTGAAATACGAAAAATCGGAATCGGGCAGAAAAGTGCTCCTTCACCTAACCATGATGCTGGTGCAGATCAACAAAATGATAAATTCTTAAATGTAGCTACACCATCACCAGACAGTAATATTTATGATAATCTATGCCATGTTCCAATATCAAACCCATTTAGTTTTCATTGTGTTGACCAGGTGGAAGTTGTTGTTTGCCTTAATACTAAGTCCCATTTTTTATGAATATTAGTTCCTAGGCTATTGCCTTACTTAACTTATCTATTTAACACGGTTCTGACGAAGTCTACATTCCCAGAAAAATGGAAATTATCAAAAATCATACCAATCCCAATGACGAACAATAAATTTCGACCAATCGCCATCTTACCATTCTTATCCAAAGTTATTGAGAAAATTATGGGTAAACAGATAAGTAATTATTTAGCTAGAAACAATTTAATATCCGATAGGCAATCGGGTTCATAAAAACCAGAAGCTGCATAACAGCATTAGTGGACGTTGTAGAAGATATCCGATCAAAACTTGACGATAACATGGTAGCATAATTAGTCCTTTTAGATCACAGCAAGGCGTTTGATACTGTGGATCATCAAATTCTTATAATGAAACTTAGCAAATTGTTTAATTTTTCGGACACAGCCTGCAATTTGGTTTCATCTTACATAATCTCCAGATTTCAAAGGGTAAATTATAATGGTGCGTACTCTAAAGCGCTTAATGTCACCAAGGGACTACCACAGGGCTCAATTCTTGGTCCTATTTTGTTTTGTTTATTTATAAATGATTTACCTGACACTCGTCTGTAGTAAAATCCAAATGTATGCAGATGATGTTCAAATCTACAACAGCTCCACTATAACTGATATTGCAACATGTGTAAACAAGATAAATCAAGACTTCAACAAAATTAATACTTGGGCTAGGGCCAATGGTTTATGCATAAATCGATCAAAATCGAAATGTTTATTTATGTCAAGGTCTGCAAATATCACTCACAACTTTGAAGTAAAAATAAATGGTGACTGCATAGTTTCTGTTGACTCGGCGACTAATCTAGGAGTTACATTTAATAATAAACTTAACTGGTCCAACCATATCAAAGTCGTCGTGGGAAGAGTATACAGCTAGCTACGCAATCTATGGGCTGTTAAAGATTCCACTCCTTTTGCCATTCGAATGTTACTGGCAAAAACGTTTCTTATCCCAGCGCTTTTATATGGTTGCGAGCTATTTGCGAATTGTGATAGCGATGATCTACGTAGATTAAACGTTGCATATAATAACATAGCAAAATTTATTTTCCAGAAAAGTCGCCGTGACCACATTTTATATTATTCATACCAAATCTTCAAGATGCAATTTGTTAATCTTCTCAAACTCAAATGTCTTATTTTACTGCACATAATCATTACATCGCAACAACCGACTTATCTTTACAATAGAATAATTTTTGCCACGTCCAGCCGCGGAAAGAAAATAATTCAACAAAAACATAGGTCTCTTATCGCAACGACAATTTTTCATTTATACCGTCAGTCTTTGGAATGCTTTACCCAATTTTACACAAAGAACAAGCAACGCAGTTATTTTTAAAACGGAGTTGTGTAAATTATTTGCATTAAGTAATGTATCTATGTAATTTTTCTCTTTTTAATTTTTCTTAATTATCCTTTCTTTCTTTCTTTTTATCTTTGCTAAAAACAAACTTTGAGCAATCAAAAGAAATCAAAAGAAATACTCTTCGATTTATGTATAGCGTATATCCCGGGAGACTTTCAAAAAAAGGTTATAGTCCCAGCAAACTTTCAAAAAATAACAAAATTGCTAAAAAACTTTTTTAGTATTTCACATATTGCACCCAAGTGGTTCTGTGACCACATACCACGCTACCTGCACTTCACTTGGTTATATCCCGGGAGACTTTCAGAAAAAAATTATAGATCCACAAACTTTCAAAAAATAAAAAAAATCACTGAAAAACTTTTTTTTGTATTTTACATATTACAACCAAACGGTTTGGTGACCACATATCACGTTACTTGCAATTAAAAGCTGACATTAAAGATGAATTCACCCATTCGTTCTAAACGAAATTTTTGTTGTGAGACAATTTTAGTTTACTGAGAGTTTGCGCACAAAAGATTTACACACATCGAACAAATGTTCTGTAGAAACAAAGCTACCAAATGGAACAACTCTGTAAATGATATGTGTTACTTTTACAAGCAGGCAGGACAGTGGCAGATGATTGCAATTTGCTAAAAATAAAATAAAATAAATAAAATAAAATAAAAAATATACAAATGAATAAAAGTCGAGTGCATGTTCCAATAGCTATTTTGTTAAATAAATACAAAAATTTACAAATATACTCTGTATATTATTATACATACATATGTACATATAATATGATGTGGCAGCTCATTTCAGTTCTGCACAAAAAATGCATGTATCTGGCAGCACAATTCAATTCGTTCGGGAGGATTTTTAAAATTAAACCAATTCAAGCAAAAGACGTCAAACTACATATAGAAAAAATTGTTCGGAATGGGTGAATTCACCTAAATACATCTGGCGTAACATGTATACGTATACATGGCTTTGTGGGTATTATGGTGAATTCACCCATTCGTTCTGAACGAAATTTTAGTTGTTGTTCCGTATTAAATTTACTCTCTTTCTCTCACTCTCAAAAAAATAGAGACAAATATACTTTGTATATTATTATACATACATATGTACATATAATATGATGTGGCAGCTCATTTCAATTCTGCACAAAAAATGCATGTATCTGGCAGCACAGTTTAATTCGTTCGGGAGGATTTTTAAAATTAAACCAATTCAAGCAAAAGACGTCAAACTACATATAAAAAAAGAGTTGGGAACGTATGGGTGAATTCACCTTTAGTGTTTTACATATATTTGGATATTGTTTTCGTTATGCACATGTCGGCGCATAATCAAATAGTAGTGAATTATTAAAAGTTGACAGAAATAATGATGATTTGGTAATTATATTGGGAGCAATTTTAAGTTGATGCAATTTGGAAGCAGAGACAGAATAGAAATCCATATCTTGTTGGGTTAAGCCATGGAGGGAGTCTCGTGATTATAGTGGTAATATTCAGTTTCTCCTGCAAGAGTACAATATATTTGACGAAGAAGAAGCGTATAATTCGTTCATACGCATGGATCAAGGGTGTTTTTTGAAATATTGGGTTTTATAAAGGCAGATATTGAGCGGAGTGAAAACCATGAGAAAATGTATTCCGGCTGAGGAAAAATCGGCTGCAACATTACGATTCTTAGCCACAGGGGAAACATTGAAGGAATTTGCGGAAAATACGAAATTATCTGCATCGTATTTAAACTCTGTTCTAATGGAAGTGTGTACCGCAATTGGCTAAGAACCGAATTTATTTAATATTTTTGTAATGAAGGGGAACTATAAATTATGTATATTTTTAGAAAACTATACAATTGTGTATTTTTTTCTATATACATATAAAAAATCAATAAATATTGAATTGAAACTCAAGCTATTTTAGTATAATTTATTGAAAACGGTAAAAAAGAATGTAAGTTAATTTTTTTGGTTAAAGAATTAAATGTGCATGAAACATGTGTGATTTTTATATAACTTTAGGAAACAAAATTTTGATTTATGGACGCCTGTAAATAATGCAAAAAAGGTGCATAACTTCATATAAACATAAGTATGTTTATTTTTAATGATTACATTACGCGATCGTACTGTACATGTTTGTTTTCGCAGGTAACGAAAAGTGTAAAAACCCATCATACAAAAGGATTTCACAAAAATAGGGAACAAACAAAATAAAATAAATTTGCTACCTATTTTTTACGAATCTATGCAGTATGCATAAGCCGCATTATTGTCAGCTTTTGATTGCAGGTAGCACGATATGTGGTCACCGAACCGTTTGTGTGTAATATGTAAAATACTAAAAAAAGTTTTTCAGTGATTTTTTTTTTTGAAAGTTTGTGGATATATAATTTTTTTCTGAAAGTCTTCCGGAATATAACCTATACATCAATCGACGCGTATTAATTTCAGCTTTTGATTGCAAGTGGAAGAAAATGCCTTTATTTTTAGCAACCCGAAAAAGTTTGTCAGTGTTGCCAAGTTTGTTTCCTTCACTTGCGTCAACGTCAGGGCTGCCAGAAAAATTTGTGTAAAAATCGTCAATTTGCTGAGAAAAAATAAAAAAATCGTCTTTTTCGTATTTGAAAATCGTCAAAAAATCGGGCAACTTGTAAAAATGTAATTTTTAAACACTTTTTTATTATTATTAAAAAACAATAGGGCAAAAAACATAAATCAATCATACTTATTGCCTTTTTCTGATTTAAGAACGTTTTTTTTCGTTCGCATAATGACATTGAAATCAAAACTCAAAATTTTGTTCTTCTTTATTATGTATGTAACTATATGTCTGAAAAAAGGCTATTAAATACTTTTTTTCACTTTTGTTTTTATTAAAAAGCAAAAAAAAACAAAAACTTAACAATTCAATCCTACATATACACTAATATTTAATTGTATCGTATAGATACAAACATATGTACAAAAATTAAATTTTATGATGTACTTAAAAGCGTTACAAATAAATATCTGCATCTAACATTTTTATTAAGTCAGGTTAATTAATTATAATAATTTGAATTATTTATTTTTAAATAGTCTTTGGAATAAAAGATACCTTCAACCGAATCATTTTCACATACATACATTTATGTATACCCGCAAAAGAAAAACGACCGTGAACTTTTTCGTCTTGCCTTCTTTCTTTACTTTTGTATGGTTGATGTTTTTTGAAGCAATATGGTAATAAATGCCCACAACATAGACTGTGTTCAGACACATCATGTCTTATTGACATGATTGCTATTTTATAGGCGAGATCGACGAGGGGAAAAGAAACGAGTACGCATGTTTATGTACTCTGTCAGTACGTTTTGCTTTCCCATTCTTAATGTCAAAAATGCTCCAACAACGTTTTTTATGTACACATACATAAAAACAACTCGTCAACAAGACATGACTTGTGTGAACGCCAAAGAAAGTTCAAAGAAGAAAAAGGAAGAATCAAGTCAATAAGACATGATGTGTCTGAACGTAGACATACCAAATGATGAACACTTTATTAACATAAAGAAATGCTCTAAAGCTGCCACTGTTCAAAAGACTAAAATCGTCAAATTTAAAAAAAAATCGTCAAATCGTCAATTTGCCAATTTTGAAAGAAAAATCGTCAAAATGACGATAAATCGTCAAATCTGGCAGCCGTGGTCAACGTTATTACGGTTCTCGAAAACGTGATTCGAGTATAGTCGTATTCATTGTGGTACTACTTAAAATTTTCGACCGCATGAAATTTGTAATAGGACTAAAGGACGAAAGTGACACAAAATATTAAAAATAGTATAATATTATGAAACCGACTGTTATGAACTGTCAATGTACATTATTATGTTATTAATTTTGCTCTTCACTGTATTAAGTAATATTACTACATACATTTGGATTAAAGTTAAACATAATACATACTACACTTACACCTACGCAAATCTAATAGATTTCAGCTCAAATCTCGAAGAAAATCTTTGCCGTTTACACCACAGCTTTTTGACGTATTATTGGATTTCATTTTCATAACAAAAACAACTGACTTGTGGAGCAGGAAGGCTCTATTCGAAATAAAAAATAATAATTATATACAAATAATATATCACAATATATATTGTATAAAAGATTAACAAATTTTGAATTTACAGTTTTCAAGGCAAAGGTCGTTTACTTCATAAATTTCAAGTCTTTCAGTTACAAGTGCTGGAAAGAAAAAGGAAAATAAGAATAGTGGTAATTCAGATAAAACGTTTGAATTAAGTCTTACTAGAATTCCTATTTGTTCATTTGGTGATCCCGAAGTGATCTTTGTGTAAGAACGCATGACCAAATTCAAATCAACAAACTGCATATCGAGTAAGCGAACCAACAGTCAACATATCAAGCCGTCTGTTTTGCGTTGGTTTTAAATCCTCGACGTCTGCAATTACATGTCTTTAAAGGAAGAATTAATCAGCCTACAGAATATTTTAGGTGAGAACATTCAGCGTATTATACGAAACTTCGAAAAGGATTCTGCTGATAGGAAAACCAAAGTTTCCTACTTTGAGGAACGCCGTCGTCGTCTCGTAGACGAATGGAACGAGTTTAATGAGGTCGATACACAACTACGTGTATTAGTGGAAAATCAGTCTGAAGTAGACTACTTCAAAACCAATTATTTTGATCACATTCAGTCATTGGCGCAACAATACATTGACCTATTCCAAGTTGAACCGTTACGTCTAAAAAACGAGGAATTAAAGAACCCATCCGCAGCTCAACGTAAACAACCCTCATCGTGGATTACACAAGTGCCTGGTGGCACGGATTATGGATCAAAAGATGATTATTCGCATGGATGACAGAGGATGACAGCATTGGAGATGAACCTCAACAATTCTACAACATTTGAATTGAAACTATAAACAAATTTATGGAGCCAACTAGAGGATCTATATGATCAAGTATGGGACTGATGGTCAAACCCCTTAGCCAATGGTCTCAATCAAGAGGAATGGTTATTGACGGTTTAACAAATTTGCAAGTGTTGTCACATCAACCATCAACCTCTAATTTGACAGTTCAACATGCATTCATGGCAACGTCATTGCCACTTCAAAGAATCTCAATTCCCAAATTGGGTTTACGCGAAATAGACTCAATTTTACGCCACATTTCTCCATATGGTTCATCAACAACCAATACCTGATGTCCGAAAGATGTGGTATCTTAAATCCAATCTAACAGGAGAAGCTGAAAAATTAATCAGCCACTTATCAAGAACAGAGGGTAACTATGAGTCAGCGTGGAGGATGTTACACGAACGATACAACAACAAACGAGTTTTTGTAACAATACTGGTCGAGAAAATCATTGGCCAGTCATCATGCACTTCAAATTCTACTGCCGTTAAGAAGCTACACAACACAACTCGAGAGTGTCTTTTAGCATTAAACAACATTGGAATTGAGGCGAAAGACTGGAGCGCTCTCTTGCTTTAAATTTTGATAAAAAAATTAGACCGAAGTTTGCATATGAGATTCGAGCAGTCTCTTAGCCAACCACAGAACTGCCGACAATTGAAGACTTGTTATCCTTCCTGGAGCTCCAGTTCCAGACAATCTTATTGATAACTCACAGAGAGAAATCGGTACATAAAACAGCAAGTCAAAGGAGAAACTAGATTCAACTTCTGTAATAGTGCAAACCATGAGTTTTACCAGTGTGGAAAGTTTTTGCATTCATCAGAGATAGAAAGACTAAGATTCATATAATCAAAAAGGTTATGCTTCAAATGCTTCAAGGGAGACCACTCCTCAAAAGACTGTCCATCAAGTTCGTGCAGAAAATGCAGTAAAAAACACAATACGTTGCTACACATCGAAACAAAAATTAATCCACAAATCAAGAAACCTTCCGTTTCTGCTCCTAACATTGAAGTCAAATCAAATATGTCTAACGCGACGGTAACATCTGCTTTTGCAGATATCTCATCCCAGAAGGATTATGTTATGCTTGGTAAAATTGACAGCATCTATCGGAAGGTCAGCAGAATTTCGCGCGGTTCTTGATTCTGGCTCACAGGTGAACCTTATTTCTGAACAAGTGATCAGAAAGTTAAGGGTATCAACTTCAGCGGCGGCATTATGCATTGATGGTGTTGGAAATGGCAAAAACCGTGTCACAAGAAGAAAACACGTGAAATTACAATCATGAAACAATAAGTTTAAAACAATTTTGGGGGCATTTGTAATCCCAACAATTATCCCTGCTCAACCGAGTCAGCACATTAATATTTCTAGGTGGCAAGTTCCAAATTTAGAGTTAGCCGACCAATACTTTAACAAACCAGGAAAGGTAGATATTTTGTTGGGCGCTGAATACTATTTTACCCTGATACAAAGGGAAAATATAGAATTGTCAAGCAATCTTCCAATCTTGCTAAATGCATCACTTGGATGGATCGTTAGCGGAAAAATATATTCAAATCTCGGGGCAACCAACGCTGAAACTTGTGCAGTTTTCACCTCTAAACCACAAGAATTTGACGATGAGTTATTAAATGACATCATTGAACGACTGTGGAGAATGGAAGACTATGGATCTACCGAAAAGGGACTTTCACAAGATGACCAACAATGTGAATCATTATTTATTCAAAACACGCAAACAAACCATGAAGGACGTTTTGTTGTCAAGTTGTCTTTTCGGGAAAACACCTCTGCATTAGGGGATTCTAAGGCAACAGTCTAAAAGCGATTTCTCAGTCTTGAACGACGATTAATAAAGGATCCATCGTTTAGAAATTAGTACATATGTTTCATAAATGAATATGAACAAATGGGACACATGACAGAAATAGATGTCAACTCAATACCAACACCCAACTATTTCATCCCACATCATTGTGTAATGAAACCAGATAGCACAACTACTAAACTTCGACCCGTTTTCGACACTTCTGCCAAAACATCATCCGGTTATGCTCTAACTGATTTAATGTACACGGGCCCAGTGGGGACTTATTCTCGATACTCATTCGTTTCCGTTTGCCAAGATTTGTCTTCACTACAGACATTAAAAAGATGTACCGACAAATTCTTGTGCACCAAGATGACAGAAGATACAAAATTATCCTATGGAAAAATGATTCCTCTGCTCCCATAAAATATTATCAACTGAACAATGTCACATATGGAACACGGGCTGCTCCATATTTGGCGATAATAATAATATAATAAGAAATTGGCGGCAACAAATGGACAAAATATAAAGTTTACCTTTTTGTGACATTTTATATTGTGATAACAAAATTAAAAATGTTTAGTTGTGAATTATTTTCATACTCTGACGATGAAGATGAGTATACAGTAGCATAGCTGAATACTTTGAGAAAAGAAATATGAAATTCGTCAAACATATTTTCATTGTCGAATTCAAAGTAAGTAAATGTATCGAAACAAAAGTTAATAATAATTGTTTTAATATTCGTTGCTTTTAAATACCAAAATTTTAAATTTTTTCTTTTTTATCGAATGAAAAAAAAATAACGACTAATTTTTCAGATTTTGATATACAAATACGATAATGGTAATACAGCAAAGTGTAAAAGAATTGTAAACAGGGTTTATTGTTTACAGTTTTAGAGAAACGTAGTACCATAGTATAAAAACGAGAATACGAGAACCGTACTAAGGTTGATTATGTTTTCATATAGATTTTGTAACCCATATGAACGCTTTTCATTGTAAGAAGAAAACAGGTGATGGCCATTTTAGCTATCTCGAGTATTTTGCTAAATATTCCTTGTGCAGTAGTGCGATTCAGTAAGTTTATTTAAAGACTGTTGAGTTGGTTAAAAATTTTAACAGAAAAATTTAAGGTTTTTCTATTCAGTAACATTTTTAAAGACATTCACTGGCGTTATCTTAACAGCAATAATTTTTGTGTAGTTACTGAAACGATTCAAGTCAGCTATTCAGTAGAAGCACGTATTCTTTTGCAAAGAGGGCAAGTTCTTATTTTGCAGCAAATATGTAAAATTATAAAAACATTTTATACATACAATATTATTTATATTATTTTCTTATAGAATTTTACTTTTATTAATCATAATTTAAGTAATTCATTTTTTTCACGGTTATATTTATTTATTGAATCTTCAAAAATTGAACTAACAATAAGTATTCAAATCTTAAATATTTATATAATTATTAGGCCCAACTAGTGTCAGACATAAACTTAGTGATAGTAATTAATAATACATAAATGTAGTTTTAAGCACAAAAATATTTTCAAAAACTTTCATCTGGAGTGTGGCGTATTAAAGCCGCAGTGTCCCTCTTTTTCAAGCGGATGTGTCCAGTAAAGTTCAAGATATTACGAGCAAGGGGATTAGGATGGGACTCGAGTTTTGTTATATATTTGCCTGCATATTTTGCAATTTCTACAGTCACAAGTGGCATATTTAAATCACGATATAAAATTGAATTTTTCATGTGCCATGGAGCCGCTGTTATTAACGTTAATATTTTGTTTTGCATTCGTTGGATTCTATCTACATTGGAAGCTGAAGCAGTTCCCCAAAGCTGATTTCCGTAACACCATATGGGTTTCAAAAGCTACTTGTATATTAGAAGTTTACAATCTAGACTGAGGGTAGAATTTCTACCAATCAGCCAATGTATCTGGGTTAATTTAAGCTTCATTTGTGTTAGCGTAGAGTCTATGTGGTGTTTCCATGTAAGCCGTCGGTCAAGGTGTATACCAAGGTATTTCACCTGTGAATGTTGAGGGACAACTTGATTGTTGATTCGAATGGGGGAACAAGTGTCTCTTCGTAGGGTAAATGTGACATGAACACACTTTTGTTCATTTACTTTTATTCTCCATAATTTCAACAGGTTAATATGTTCCTGAAGATATCGGGATGCCTCGTGAGGGTTTTCATGCATATTAAGGCAGGCTGTATCATCGGCAAATGTAGAAGTGAAGATATTACTGCTCAGAGGCATATCACAGGTATAAATCAAATACATAACTGGCCCCAGTATACTCCCCTGTGGCACCCCAGATGAGATAGTTTCGGGCACACTCATGAAGTCTCCTTCCACGACAGTGAACTTCCGGGCAAGAATGTAACTTTCCAATAGATTTAAAATGTTCATTGGTAGATATGTCCTCAATTTCAAAAGCAGGCCCTCATGCCACACTTTATCAAATGCCTGAGAAACATCAATAAAGAGGGAAGAACAATACTTCTTTTCTTCAAATGTTCTTCTTATAAAATGAACCAATCTATGAGTTTGTTCAATGGTGCTATGCCGAATTCCAAAATTTGATGGTCCGGTATGCACCCATTGTCAGCTAGAATTGGGGACAATTTTGTCATGAGCAGTTTTTCGAAGAGTTTTGAAATTGTTGACAGCAAACTTATTGGCGTATATGACTCAGCCTTGGTAAGATCTTTGCCCGCCTTTGGAATCATTTTGACCATGGCAAGTTTCCAGCTGTGTAGATAATACTCCAGTCGAAAAATGCCATTGAAAATAAATAACAGGATTCTAACAGAAACACGAGGCAACTTCATCAGCATCTTGTTACTAATTCCATCAATACCCGGAGCTTCCTTCGGGTTGGTTTCAGCAATTAGTTTTTGTACAGCACGCATCTTAAACTTTATGGGTCGAGGGGGCAGAGCAACTAAACTCGGAAAATCAACAGCACCAGTACATGTGTTTGGGGTAAATACGTGTTTTAAATGTTCAGCAAATATGTTACCTTTTTCAGTATTGGTTCTTGCCCAACCTCCGGTAGAAGTGCGCAAGGGTGGTTTAGACTCAACGGGTGTTTTTATTTTTTTAGCAGCGCGCCACCAGGAGTAATTAGATGCTGCTGGGACATCGAGACCTTCCAGATAGTTCTTAAGAGAAGCATATTTTTCAGATGCAAGTAGCTCTTGGAGTCGTTTAGTGCATTCTCTAAGTCTGATTTTATGTTGTGGTGATCTGTGCTGTTGCCATTCCCTTCTAGCTCTTCTTTTTTCACATACAAGACGTTCAATATCCGCAGAATAAATTCTATTAAACCCAGTCTACCGATGGGAGGTAGTGGCATGTTTAGCAGCCTGTTTAATATTTTCGGTAAGATTGGCAATGTTGAATTCAATATCATCGGAAGTTCTAAGCATGATGTTTTTCGTACAATGACTACTAAGATATTTTTTGAACCCCAGCCAATTAACACGATTTATCATCTTCACATATGGGTGAGGTAAGTCACTTTTTAGTGGGCTACAAATTGTAACGATCGTGGAAGAGTGATCGGAGGAGAGATCATGTAAAGCTTCAACATGAATTGAATCCCTAGGGATATTTTTCATGACGCCAAAATCTATAATATCCGGAATTTTTTGTACATCAGTAAGCCAGTAAGTGGGCTCCCCGCTCAAAATTGCATCCAAACCCATTTTTGAAATTGTGTTGAGCAATGCTCGACCTCTAGGTGTAATAAGACGCGATCCCCAGAACGTATGTTTTGCATTGTAGTCTCCAGCTGCTACGAAACAAGGGCCAAGAGTTTTGTAAAAATCCTCGTATTGATCCTCAGTGATTGAAAATCTGGGAGGGGAGTAAATCGATGATATCACGAGATTTGAACAAAAATTTTCGATGCAAACATTCGTTGCTTGTAGATGGTCTTCACAAGTGTTCTCAAGAATATAGTGCTTGAGTCTTGACTTTATTAGAATTGCTGATCCTCCGCATGCTCTTCCTCTCGGGTCCTTTGAATCATATAAGGTGTAGCCATTCATTTTAAAAAGGCTTCTCGGAGTCAAATGAGTCTCAGATACCAACATTATATCAATATTTTTTACCGTGAGGAAGTGCTCAAGTTCATTTTTGTGTTGGCGAATGCTGTTTGCTTTCAAGAAACATACTTTTAACGTGTTCATGGCTTATTAACTAATGCTTGAAGCAGTGCGTTCTGCATTCGCAGCATTTCTTATATCATGCTAGTCATATTTGTTGTAAAGTTGTTTATAGTTTGCACCAAATTGTCAATAGTAGCTTCCAGGCGACTGAAATTAAAGCTTGCATTTGCATTTGTTGTATTATTTGGTGGTGACACTTTTTGAATGGGAGTAGAGTTGATCTTCACAGCGTCAGCATACGATACATGTGAAGTGATTGGTTGAGCCATTAGGTGATGAGTAGCGGAGTACGTATTTCCTGCTTGAGCTGGAGTTACTTTAGGCTTTTGGCTCATATCTTGTTTAACAAAAGAGAATACAGGACATCCTCTGTAGTTAGCAGTGTGATTACCTCCATAATTACTGCACTTTTTTTCATTTTGATCCTTTGACTTATTGCAAATAGCAGTGTTGTGTAATTCACCGCACACAACACAAACAGTAGGTAATTTACAATAGGTTTTTGTATGGCCATATTATTGACAATTATGGCACTGTACGGGTCCTGAACGCTTGTGTGGTTCTTCAACTGTGATTTTCCGGTATAACAGATATTTTAAATTCTAAATTGGATGAGTCTCATTTTTCTTCAATTTTATATCATTTGACTCCAGTTCAACGCGAAATAAAGGTTGGGGGATCTTCTCCCTGTTCATTATGTTAGAGACATTCTTTACATTAAATCCCCGGAGGGTGAGAGCATCTTTTATTTCCTCAGGAACAACATAAGAATCTATGTCCTTCAATACGATCTGTAGGCCTTTAGCACTCTTAAGCTGGAAAGTGTAGAAACTTGTCTTATTTTTCTCAAATTCTGTAACCATTTTGCGGAAGTCTTTTTTATTATATATTTGAACTTTTGTTTCATCAATGTTACCACGTCTTATTGGAACAATATGAAATGTCCTTTCACCAATGACCGAGATTAGTTTTTTAATAAGTTTGTTTGAGTTTTTTGTCTCAGATAGATTGGCGGTTGTTTTTAGGTTTTTTTCGAAGATTCTTCGGTTTGTCGCCGTTACATATCTGTCCATTCCGACAGGCACTTTAGGTTTCTGAATATTATCGTTCATAGTGATAATGGCGCTGACTTAAATAAAGAAGAAGAAGGCAACGGTAATGTTAACGAATCACTACCTGGCATAGTAGTAAGCGAGGTTGATCGCTCGCGTAAAATTGGCTTTGCCGTTAGAAAAAGACTGTCATCCGATTTTTTGTTATTATTGTTTGCATTAAGAGCTTCAGAACTCACAGTAAAATAGGCATTTCTGCCGTTAGAACTCACTTCACAATTTTTTGTTTTTGAGGTACTCATGCAGACTATTCCTCAGTCACTTTGTTTGTGTGTGTGTTTTTTTTTTGTTTTTGTTGTTTCAGATTATATGAAAAATATTATTAGTGCAAATAAAGCAAATTTCATAAAACCCGTACTTATTACGAATCAGTACTTATTACTTTTGTTGAACCTTCGTAGTGAACAGACGTATTAGCGGAGTTTTTTTTACATACTAAATAAGTAATTCGTGAAAATATATTATTATACACTGCTTGATCGACACACATTCTTTTGTTTTTTTTCTGTTTTTCTTTGTGTTTTTTTCTTATTTTAACAGAGATGCCACTTGATATCAAATTATAACAAAGATGTTAAAACGAAGTTAGTGAATCGCACAATCGTTAGTGAAAACCACAGCTATTGTTGTTTAGTTTATATATCATATATAAATAAATCAATTAGTGAATTATGTTTGTGCATACAAGTACTAAGTATAATGATGTGTTGGGATTCATAGAGCTTCACAGGAGCCATGAAGTTCTGTGGAATATGAATCTTTCATCATAAAAGAGAAATGATTTAAAAATGAACGAAAATTGGTTTCAAGTTGTGTGCAGCCTACGTCACAGCTATCAACTCAAATGAATTTTGTCTAGCAGTATGTGTGATAAACTTGACAGTGTGCCTGCAGGGTTACTGCAATGCCTTAAGCTATGCGTTGTTGTGTTTTATGCATATGTCAAAAAATTAGAATCAGAGTAATTGTATGTAAGAAGTTACAGAGCAAAACGCAAAGAACATATAAATGCATTGAACGCATAAATTAGGTTTACTTTTGTATGCGTCTCATGCATCATGAAAAAAGTTCTGCTGATATACAAGGATGACAATTTATATTATGTTGTAATTTATCAATAAGCAAAGAAAGACTTTTGTTTAATATTTGAAAGGTTTATTTAAAGAACAACTTGTTTTTATCAAATTACAAAGGCGAATAATATAAAAATACTTCAGCAGTTTTTCGTTAACTTCACTTTATGTGCAATGATTCTAAAAGAACAGTTAGGTCTATATAAGTAAGAATATGTAAGTATATACATATAAAAATATATGTAAAAAGAAATAAATAAACAAAAACCATTCATTTGTATACATAAGTTAAGGCATGAGAAATCGAAATACTCAACACGCTTTCTCGCTTTCATGCCCCAAAAACAAACCAAAAATTAGGAATCGATAATTTCATATTGCGTAATGAGTGATTGGTATCTCTCCCTTGGCAATGCTTTCGTCGGAATATCGGCAGCGTGGTCGTTGATGGACACGAATTCAACTTCGATGTCGCGCTCGCGTTGCATCTCGCATATGCGTGTCTATGTGCTTTGTTCTCTTCGACGATTCTGGACATTTCATAACGTGATCGCCCTCTGATTGTCACATTTTATTATTGTAGACTTATCTGCTTGAATCCTACGTCTGACAACAACTTACGTAGCCATATGGTTGATTTGGTTGCTGCACAAAGAGCTAAAAATTCAGCTTCTGTGATAGAAGTTGCTGTTACACTTTGTTTTCTGGAACTCCACGTTATAGGACCGCCGTTTAGAAATGCTATCTAACCTGTAGTACTTTTTCAAGAGTCAACGTCGCCGCCCCAATCTGAGTCGCACAATATAGTGAGTGTAGTATTATTCGTTCCAATGTTATAACTGATCCATCGCTCCTGAGTGCCCTATAAATATTTAAAAATTCATTTAATATCATTCCAGTGAATTTCAGTAGGATTCTCCATATATCTGCTAAGTACACCAACAATGTAAGAAATATCAGGTCGAGTTGAAATCATCAGGTACATAAGGGAACCAATTACCTTTCGATATGGAAATTTCTTACATTGTAGCAAACTATCCTCTGCTTTCATAAATTTACTGCCTGGCTCTGCTCGTTCAACATGATTGAATCTCTCTAACACTTTCTTTGTATATGCGCTTTGAAAAATTTTAAGTTTCTTTTTTTTCAAGATTTCTCGTTATCTGCATCCCCACGAAAAATTCAGCTTCTCTTGAAACGATTGCAAATGCTGCGTTCAAATCTGTCAATAGTCTTTCAATAAATGTGAGTTGTTACCTCACAACAAACTGTCGTCTACATATAAAGCAAGAAGTAAGAAAATAGAATTGATATTGTAAACCAAAACGCATGTATCTGCTGTAGATTGCTTGAAACCATAAGAAATTAAAAATTGAACCATTCGCTTGTTCCATTGCCTGGACGCTTGCTTTAAACCGTACAGATTTTTCCTTAACAAACATACTCTATCATCTTGTTCAAAACCATACGGTTGTTCCATAAAAATTGTTTCTTCCAAAACATCATGCAAAAATGCTGTCTTAACATCGAATTGTAAAATCTCTAAATCTTCTGCAGCTGCTATAGCTAATAGAGTTCTTACCGACTCATAACGCACTGCAGGCGAAAAAACGTCATTGTAATCAACTCCACGTTTTTGGGAACATCCCGTTGCCACAAGTGTGGCCTTAAAGCGGTCTATATCGCCATTGGCTTTAAGCTTTCTCTTAAAAACCCAACGGTTCGAAATTACGTGCATACCTGTTGTGCGAGGAACAAGTGTCCAAGTGTTGTTTTTGTGAAGAGCATCTCTTCTCTAATTGCATTTCTTCTCTAATTGCGATAAGCCACACCTTCGAATCAACACTGCTCAAAACTTCTTCCAAATTTGATGGCTCTAGCTCTGCCATACACACCTCCCTCACTATCTCGCTTTCAACGAATACTTCATCGTTAGCCTTTGAACCTTTTCGTGTACGATCGGGACTTCTCGGAATAGGCAGTGGCGGATTTTAGTACACTCTTCGTTCACTCTCATAATTTTTTTGTGTTTTGCTGATTTAAAGACTGTGTATCTGTTTCTGTTTAGTTTCTCTTACCTCGTGAATGTTCTCCCGGCTTTCGTTGAAAATAACATTTATTCTTATTAAAATTTGTCCTCCAGATGGGTCGAAAATCCAATAAGCCTTGCTTTCATCGTTGTAACCAATCATTACACATATGACTGAATTATTTTCCCATTTTGTGCGTTGCTCTTTCGGAATGTGAATGTACACTTCGCTTCCGAAAACTCTAAGATGTGATACTGAAGGTTTTGTTCCGAACCATTTTTGGTAGGGTGTTACTCCTCCGATTACTTCTGATGCAGTTCTATTCTTGAGGTAAACAATAGTGTTGGTGGCTTCTGCCCACAAATACAATGGCAAATCTCTCCCATGAATCATAGCTTTGGCGCTCTCGACGATTGTTCGATTTTGGCGTTCGATAAAACCATTTTGTTCAGGGTTTCTCGGAATACTTACTTCATGCTTAATACCTTTCGAAAGCAAGAAACTTTCCAATGACTTGTTGCAGAACTCTAATCCTCCATCAGATAGCAGCCGCTTGATTTTATGACCATCAGCTTCTACATCAGCATAAAATTTCATCTAGTTGCAAAGAACATCTGTTTTATATTTTAAAAAATAAACATAGCAATATCTAAAGTAATCGTCCTTTAAAAGCATGATATAATTCGCTCCACTAATCGATGATGTACTCATCTTACCACATAGATCGACATGGAATACATCACCAGCTTTAGAAGCAAGCTTTGAACCTGATTTTGGAAAAACTAAAACGATGTTGCTTGCCGTATACACAACCTTCACAAAATTGACTTTCATCTGCTGCATTATTAATATCAAGTCCGTCAATAGTGCCTTCAATGTGCATTTCTTTTAAAGTTTTGAAATTCACGTGCCCTAAACGCTCGTGCCACAAACCGAATGATACTGTATTCAGCTCAGCTACCTGTAACGCCTTTATATTCATCTTGTAAAGTCTGTCATTACGTTCATCATCTGCTATGATCACTCTCTCTCTGTAACATAAGTGAGTGTCCATTCACTCTCTCATTGTTACGGTAATCGGCTCTTTGCTTATTCATTTGTTCTTTTTGTCTAGAGCAATGTCCCGGTTTCCCTTGTCTTTCTTTGATTTTTTGTTGATAGCCTCCCCTTTTCTCGAAGAACATACGCCGCTTTTGCATCAGTTTCTCTAATTAATTCCCCACCGCGCATATTGATGATGGACTTCTCATTTACTAGATGATCCGTAAGGCGATCGATGTTTTGTTCAGCACGGGGTACAGCATACCAAGCAGTTCTCACATGGTCAAATTTTGGGCTGCTTCTGTTCAAGATTTATGTCCTTCAACCTTTGTGATAGAGAAATTACCTTGGCTATAAAAATTGACATATTCTCATCACTGTCCATTTTACAATTTATGAATTTTTCTAATAAAATTTGGACGAATTGGTCACTTTTCTCCGAATGCACAACCTGAAGCCGAGACCACATTTGTGCTGCTGTCGTACAATAGCTCATGTACTTCAACTGTTCTAATTCTATACCTTTCATTATGAACTCTTGGGCTTCAAAGTCTTTCTCGTCCCATTCGTTGGCGTTAATTGCTGTTTTCGTGACCGTTCCTAAAATATACGGTTTAAATTTATTCTCCGCCATGTAGATCTCCATTTGCCGCCGCTACAATTGGTAATTTTGCCCGTTAAAACGATGAATACTATAAACTCTTGAATCCGCCATTCTGCCAACTTCTGCTCTTGAACCGACTGAAACCTCGTATTTAATGCTGCCAATATTAGAGTCTACTACAGTCTTTCAGCCAGTTTACCGATGTCGAAAGAAAATACATGCGAAAGAAAACAAGTCACTCACTTTCTAATCAATTTGGGTTTACCTATCTCACTGTATTTCGTTCGCATGGACTTACGTATGCTAATTGTAGGCTTTTACGTATTATTATATAAAAGTAGTGTCAAATCATAAATTTAGATATTTTGCAGGGATTTTTTCAAAAAATACAAAAAATACTACTTAATTGTTTGAAGATAAATGCAACCCTACCTAATGTTGACCAGCTGTCAATACAAACAAAATTAGTAAATAAAAAATAAAAAAAATTTGAAATTTGTAAAAATAAATGTACAAAAATTAAATAATGGATGTGTCGATAGCTCTTAATTTTTTGGAATTCTCTGACGACGAAGACAGGAATATCGTCAATTTGAATCGTAGGGAACTGCGAGATAATTTCAATGTTTTGAAGATGCCAGCGAATCAGTAAGTGTGAATGAACATTTATGTATAAAAGTACATTTATAAAGAAATTTATCAATTTTTCTTTGTATCAGATTTGTTGCAAACTTTCGCGTGACGAAATATATTTCATATTCTTGTTGAACCTTCGTAGTGAACAGACGTGTTAGCGGAGTTTTTTTTTTACATGCTAAACAAACAAAAATACAAAAAAAAAAATATTCCTAATAAGTACTGATTCGTAATAAGTTCATACATACATATTTTGTGAAATTTTCTTTATTTGCATTAATAATTTTTCATATAATCTGAAACAAGAAAAACAAACAAACAAAAACAACCGTAAACAAAGTGACTGAGGAATACTCTGCATGAGTACCTCAAAAACAAACAATTGTGAAGTGCGTTCTAACGGCAGAAATGCCTATTTTACTGTGAGTTCTGATATTCTTAATGCACACAATAAAAATAAAAATCGGACGATAGTCTTTTTCTAACGGCAAAGCCAATTTTTCGCGAGCGATCAACTTCGCTTACTCCAATGCCAAGTAGCGATTCGTTAAGATTACCGTTGCCTAGTAATTCTGTATTTAAGTCAGCGCCATTATCCGCTCCAAGTTCGTGTTCCTCACTTAACCAAATTAATACAATAGACAATATTATTCAGAAACCAAAGGTTCCTGTCGGAATGGACCGATATATTACAGTGGTAAAGCGCGGGCGAAGCCCGAATTCTTCAAAGATCTCATCTGTTCCCAAGATATCCAGGGATATCGACACCGCCACAGTTAACCGTCAAAACCTCTTTAAAATATTGCAGGATGACATTGACAAACCCGAAGGATCCTCGAAAAAAACCTCCAAATCACCACCCATCTATTTAAAGAAAAAATTCAAACTCCCTCATCAAAAAACTAATCTCGGTCATTGACGAAAAGGCATTTCACATTGTCCCAATAGAACGTGGTAATATTGACGAAACTAAAATTCAAATATATGAAGAAAAAGATTTCCGCAAAATGGTTAATGAATTCGAAAAAAATAAAACAAGTTTTTACACATTCCAGCTTAAAAGCCCTAAAGGCCTACAGATCGTACTGAAGGGCATAGGTTCTTATGTTGTCCCTGCTGAAATAAAACATGCTCTCACCCTCCAAGGATTCAAGGTAAAAAATATATCCAACATAATAAACAGGTATAAGATTCCCCGACCTCTTTTTCGTGTTGAACTGGAGCCTAACGATGTAATATTGAAGAAAAATGAGACCCATCCCATTTATAATTTAAAATATCTATTATACCGCAAAATCACAGTTGAAGAACCACACAAGCGTTCTGGACCCCTACAGTGCCATAATTGTCAAGAATATGGCCACACAAAAACTTATTGTAAATTACCTACTATTTGTGTTGTGTGCGGTGAATTACATAACACTGCTATTTGCCATAAGTCGAAGGACCAGAAGGAAAAGAAGTGCAGTAATTGTGGAGGTAATCACACTGCTAACTACAGGGGATGTCCTGTATACTCTTTCGTTAAACAGGCTATGAGTCAATAGCCTAAAGTAGTCCCAGCGCAAACAGGAAATACGTACTCCGCAACTTATCCTGTAATGGCCCAACCAATCTCTACACAAATATCGTATGCTGACGCTGTGAAGATCAACTCCGTTCCCATGCAAAAAGTGTCATCACCAACTAATATAACAAATGCAAATGCAAGCTTTAATTTCAGTCGCCTTGAAAATACTATTTGGTGCAAACTATAAACAACTTTACAACAAATATGACTAGCATGATGCAAGAAATGCTGCGACTGCAGAACACACTGCTTCTAGCATTAGTTAATAAGCCATGAATACGTTAAAACTATGTTTCTGGAGCGCAAACCGCATTCGCCAACATAAAAACGAACTTGTGCACTTCCTCACGGAAAAAAATATTGATATAATGTTGGTATCTGAGATTCATTTGACTTCGAGAAGCTTTTTTAAAATGAATGGCTACACCTTGTATGACTCAAAGGACCCGAGAGGAAGAGCATGCGGAGGATCAGCAATTCTAATAAAGTCAAGACTCAAGCACTATATTCTTGAGAACATCTGTGAAGACCATCTACAAGCAACAAATATTTGCATCGAAAATTTTAGTTCAAATCTCGTGATATCATCGATTTACTCCCCTCCCAGATTTTCAATCACTGAGGATCAATACGAGGATTTTTACAAAACTCTTGGCCCTTGTTTCGTAGCAGCTGGCGACTACAATGCGAAACATACGTTCTGGGGATCGCGTCTTATTATACCTAGAGGTCGAGCGTTGTTCAACACAATTTCAAAAATGGGCTTGGACGTCATTTCGAGCGGGGAGCCCACTTACTGGCCTATTGACATACAAAAAATTCCAGATGTTATAGATTTTGGCGTCATGAAAAATATCTCCAGGGATTTAATTCATGTTGAAGCTTCTCATGATCTCTTCTCCGATCACTCTCCCACGATCATTACAATTTGTAGCCCACTAAGAAGTGACTTACCTCACCTATATGTGAAGATGATAAATCGTGTTATTTAGCTGGGGTTCAAAAAATATCTCAGTAGTCATTGTACGGAGAACATCAAGCTAAGAACTCCCGATGATATGGAATTTAACATTGGCAATCTTACCGAAAATATTAAACAGGCTGCTAAACATGCCACTACCTCCCATCCGCAGACTGGGTTTAATAGAATTTATTCTGCGGATATTGAACGTCTCGTATGTGAAAAAAGAAGAGCTAGAAGGGAATGGCAACAGCACAGATCACCCCAACATAAAATCAGACTTAGAGAATGCACTAAACGACTCCATGAGTTGCTTGCATTTGAAAAATCTGCTTCTCTTAGGAACAATCTGGAAGGTCTCGATGTCACAGCAGCATCTAATTACTCCTTGTGGCGCTGCTAGAAAACTTAAAACACCCGTTGAATCCAAACCACCCCTGCGCACTTCTACCAGAGGTTCGGCAAGAACTAATACTGAAAAAGGTAACATATTTGCTGAGCATTTAAAATACGTATTTACCCCAAACACATGTACTGGTGCTGTTGAGTGTTGCCAAGTGTAGTTGCTCTACCCCTCGACCCTTAAAGTTTAAGATGCGTGATGTACAAAAACTAATTGCTGAAACCAACCCGAAGAAGGCCCCGGGTATTGATGGAATTAGTAAAAAGACGCTGATGAAGTTGCCTCGTATTGCTATTAGAATCCTGTTATTCATTTTTAATAGCATTTTACGACTGGAGTATTATCCAGCTGGAAACTTGCCATGGTCAAAATGTTTCCAAAGGCGGGTAAAGATCTTACTAAGGCTGAGTCATATAGGCCAATAAGTTTGCTGTCAACAATTTCAAAGCTCTTCGAAAAACTGTTCATGACAAAATTGTCCCCAATTCTAGCTGATAGTGGATGCATACCGAACCATCAATTTGGTTTTAGAAGTCAGCATAGCACCATTAAACATACTCATAGATTGGTCCATTTCATAAGAAGAACATTTGAGGAAAAAAGTATTGTTCTTCCCTCTTTATTGATGTTTCTCAGGCATTTGATAAAGTGTGGAATGAAGGCCTAATTTTAAAATTGAAGACATATCTACCAATAAACATTGTAAATCTTTTGGAAAGTTACATTCTTGCCCGGAAGTTCACTGTTGTGAAAGGAGACTTCATGAGTGTGCCCGAAACTATCTCATCTGGGGTGCCACAGGGGAGTATACTGGGACCAGTTTTGTATTTGATTTATACCTGTGATATGCCTCTGAGCAGTAATATCTTCACTTCTACATTTGCCGATGATACAGCCTGCCTTAGTATGCATGAAAGCCCTCACGAGGCATCCCGATATCTTCAGAATCATATTAGCCTGTTGGAACTGTGGTTGAACTTATGAAGAATAAAAGTAAATGAATAAAAGTGTGTTCATGTCACATTTACTCTACGAAGAGACACTTGTTCCCCCATTCGAATCAACAACCAAGTTGTGGCTCTTCATTCACAGGTGAAATACCTGGGTATACACCTTGACCGACGGCTTACATGGAAACACCACATTGATTCTAAGCTAACACAAATGAAGCTTAAATTAACTCAGATACATTGGCTGATTGGTAGAAATTCTACCCTCAGTCTAGATTGTAAACTTCTAATATACAAGTAGCTTTTGAAACCCATATGGTGTTACGGAAATCAGCTATGGGGAACTGCTTCAGCTTCCAATGTAGATAGAATCCAACGAATGCAAAACAAAATATTAACGTTAATAACAGCGGCTCCATGGTACATGAAAAATTCAATTTTACATCGTGATTTAAATATGCCACTTGTGATCGCTGAAATTGCAAAATATGCAGGCAAATATTTAACAAAACTCGAGTTCCATCCTAATCCCTTTGCTCGTAACATCTTGAACTTTCCTGGACACATCCGCTTAAAAAAGAGGGACACTACGGCATTAATACGCAACTCTCCAGATGAAATTCTTTGAAAATATTTTTTGTGCGTAACATGAATTTTTATGTGTTATTAATTATTATCACTAGGTTTATGTCCGACACTGGTTGGGCCTAATAATTATATATATATATATATATATATATATATATATATATATATATGTATATATATATATATATATATATATATATATATATATATATATATATATGCATATATATAAGATTTGAATACTTATTGTTAGTTCAGTTTTTGAAGATACAAAAAAATATATTACCGTGAAAAAAATTGAAATATATTTTTAAAATGCTTTTGGAAAAATTAGAATCTAAGTGTGCACCTTCTTATAGAAGTACTTACATACGCCTGGATATTAAGCTTGCAACATTTCTGCAGTTTTTAGCCACTGAGAGTTACCAACAGACCATTGGAAATGAAATCTTCTCCTCCATGTGCAAAGTAAAATTATTGCAGAATACTTAAACCTTTTTGAGAACCACATTTGTGGAGATTGGATAAAAACGTTTCACTCAGAAGATGCAATAAAAGAGGCTTTTTTTGATTCAACGGGGTTTCCTGGAATTATTGGCTGCGTCGAAGCTTTTATACTATAATAGAAAAAGTTACTACAGTATAAATGCGATGGTGGTAAGTTTTTTGTTTCTATATATGTATACATATGTATGTATGCTACTTTATGTAATAAATATTATTTGCTAGGTTTGTGATCACAAAACCTATATTATGGACGTCGATGCTAGACACCCAGGTGCCAACCATGATGCGTTCGTATGGGAACACAGCTGTATCGACCAAAAGCTTAAAGAAGAGTTTGACAGTGGCCGCAGAAATATATGGATTCTTGGTACTTAGTTAGAATTTTAAGATGTTAATTTATTTATCTTTGCGTTTTTTTAGGAGATGCAGGGTACAAATTGAAACCATATTTGATGACACCATTCAGAAATCCCAGCAATGACTGTGAAAGGCATTACAATAACAAGCACACCAGTTCACGTAATGTTGTTGAGCGTTGCTTTGGTGTGCTAAAAATTAGATTCCGATGTATCACCGGATCTCGGGGATTGCACTATGATCCTGAAAAAGCAAAAAAATTAATAAATGTATGTTGTGCAATCCACAATATGTGCATATATTATAAATGCTTAGCACCGGAAGTTACCATCGATAGCTACGCAAACGCAGAAATTGATGAAGTTGAAGAATTGGAAGCAGAGGTTGCAGCAGCAATAAGAAGAAATATAGCAATAAATTTGTAGTTTAACTATAATTTTTGCTATATTTTTTATTTTTTTATTTATTTTGTTTTCTAATTATTATTATTTCCAATTTTTGCCCTACCACTAGGAGCTGCGGCCGACGACAAGAGCAATGTGCCGTCAATCACCTGCTCTAGTTCCCTTAAATAATTAAAACAGTAAAGGCCGCCACCTGTTTCCTGTTGGCTTCTTTTGTTTTCGGCATTTTTTTTTTGGTTCTGGACTTCAAATCTGCCCAAGTCTGTAAATAAAACTTAACAGTTACAATAACCATACAAATATGTACTTGAGGTTTTTGGAAATAGTTGCCCATTTCTCCTCCGTTGAGAACTTGTTGGCTCCAAACACAGGTGTTCCTCTGGCCAACTCTGGATTCTCCTCCATGAACTCCACAAGCTTCTGAAGCTGCTGATTTGTTGATTTTTTCAAAACTAATTTTAATAGATTTATTCCTTCTTTTTTTATTTGCATGTACATATATTGATTTTACTTACCTCCTGTCCATTTTGATCTTTACAATTTTTGTTTTGTTTTTTACCAACATTTTTTCTAATACATACATACAACTCGAAAGCAAAATAGCAAGTGACTGAATATGACATTTACGTTCGCAATGTTTACAACAGCTTCGAAATAGACAAACGCAATTTTGTATGAAAACACTTACGTTATCATTCGAGTTGTACTTTGAGTGGATTTTCGCATAGAGATAAGTTACATAAACCCAAATCAACTTTCTTTCGCTTAGATTGCGAATGAACTCCTTCTTTCGACATTGGTAAACTGGCTGTTTGTGTCGCTGTCCATTCGAACTTATTAATTTACAAAATTTCTTCACCTTGGCTGGGTCTGGGCCCATTATCTGTTGTAATTTATCAATAGGCAAAGAAATAATTTTGTTTAATAATTGAAAGGTTTATTTAAAGAACAACTTGTTGCTATCAAATTACAAAGACGAATAATAAAATTACTTCAGCACTTTTTAGTTAACTTCACTTTATGTGCAATGATTCTAAAAAAACAGTTAGGTCTCTATAAGAAGAATATGTAATTATATACATATAAAAATATATGTAAAAAGAAGTAAGTAAACAAAAACAATTCATTTATATACATAAGTTAATGCATGAGAAAGCGAAATACTCAACGTATTATATTTTCAATGATATCGATAAAAAAATTGTGTGGAGGATTTTAATTTTCTCGTTCTTTGCAATAAACAAGTTTTTAGTAAAAGAATTGGCTTTCGTAACAAAGTTTACAACTATCTTCAAGAATAAATTACATTAAAATCAATTTTTAGCATAGTTCTTCAATTAAATGAATTTTCATTCCACATATCGATTACTTTTATGTACTGCTTATCACTTCTGTTGTGTTTATTATTTTTTAATTAAAAATAAAGGAGAATCTTATTAAAGCTGCAAAAATACCACTTACTTCCCGTTCCATAGCCATTTGCAGTGTAAAGTCTTAATATTTTTTAAAGCGACGAATGAAAACCTAATTAACTTATTAGTTTTGTGGTTGAAAAAATGGGTACTGGATTTAAAAAAGTAAAAAACGTCCAATTCGGTCTCCTTCTTTTTATAAACTGTGAGTATTTATTATTTGTATGTTTGTTTTTTTTATATTTGCTAAATTCCATTTCTTATTTCTTCCAGATATTTATTACTTAGTGAGAGTTAATGACAGGACAGTTATTTATTACATAGTTATTTATTACATAGTTAGTTAATAATTAAGTTTGATTACTTTCATGTACTTAAAGAAGAAATATGACAGTTCAGTTTTAAATTCTATTTATTATAAAGCAAATATCAAGCTCCAACATTCCGGCCCCATTGAAGGACTGGAAGTCTTCAAACATCTGGAAGCGATTCCAATTTGTGTATTGGACGTTTAAATACACCGTTAGGGGTTGTTGATACATACATCAACATAATTTTATTTTTTTTTTATTATTTATGTTGTACCATATGAACTGTCAATTCCAACACATAGCTAAGTTACGTGTTTTATTCTTTATATATCAACTCTGTACACACATACTTCTTTATTGATATCTTTTTTATACACTCACTCCAGTAAATGAATTGAAACGAAACGGTCGTGTTTTTTTATTCCATTGCTTAATAATTGCAACAATTTAATTATCATTATTAAAAATTTTACTCAATTTCCGTTTTTAAAGTTCATTAACCATTGTTGTTGATAAGGCAGAAATTATTGTTTTTAACTTTAAGTTTGTTATAAAAAAGGTAATTATGCAAGTTTGGTTTATTTTACCTACTAAGCAATTTAAATCAATTTATTGTAAAACAATTAGTATATAAGAATGAAGAATAAACTAATATTAATCAATCGTTTTAAAGCATTTAAGGTGTTTTATTTTGATTTAATTAACGTTCTTCAGGTTCAAGTGCTTGTAAGAACAAATAAGGCAAAAATAGTTCCAGTTCAGATTTATGTGTTTGAATTGAAGTAAACTATCGCCTTTACGTACATAGAAAGGATTATCTCTAACATCAAAGAGGCCCCACAGGATCGGCGAACGCTAGACTTCTACAGAAGTAAAAGGGAAGAATTAAATGCATTATAGCAAGCCTTTGAAAAAACAGAAAATGCGATTAGAAGAGATAATGCGCTGTCAGCCAGCGATCCATATATTGTACAAAACCTGTACAAATCCATAGGTAAAATGTACAATGAGACAATTGATTTTCTTACGCCTCTGATCAACAATTTCAGCGTCAGGCCATTACCAGCAATCAGAAGAGACACATTAAAACTTCCGTCAATTAATACATCTGATCATGAAGTATTGTCCCTTCTCGGTAAAGGACTAGCTGGGAGACTAAAAGCTCGAATGACGGCCTTAACACGCATAATAAACGGGCTATCGTTGGAAGAAGAGGGTCACCCATCACAATTTTATCAGATGAAGAGTGAAAGCATAAAAAAATTGTGGGATCAAATTCAAGAATTTTATGATGAATTGTGGTATGAAGTGGAAGATCCTACAATACTGGAACTTGATCTGAATGAGTATCATAAGCTGGATGAATCTGCAAAACATTATTTGATAGAATTGGGGTGCTATCAGATCAACAAAAACGGCAGCATATAGATGGTGGATTACAGTTGGGAAGCAACTCAGGAGTACATAGCTCATTACCTCTACCAAAGGTTGCAATTCCACAATTTAGTGGAGACTATTTAAAGTGGTGTCAATTTATTTAAATGTTTACGGAAATTGTCGATAAGCAACCACTACCAAACGTACAAAAGATGTGGTACCTCAAATCAAACGTCTCAGGAGAAGCCGCAAAACTAATTAGCCATCGAATGCTACCCGAAGAGAACTACAAGACAGCATGGGCATTACTTCAGGAGCGGTATGATAACAAAAGAGTCATAGTAGCTACTTTAGTGGACAAGATCCTTAACCAACCAACAGCAACCATGTCTTCTAGCGCTTCAATTAAGACTCTTCATGACACTATCAAGGAATGTTTGCTGGCGTTAAATAACTTAAATGTTAACACTTCATCTTGGGATGCTATAATCATACAACTAATGATCAAAAAACTAGATCGTGCTCTCTATATTCGATTTATACAATCACTGACTAAACCAAGTGTTGTGCCGACAATGAAAGAGTTGTTCTCCTTTCTTGAGATTCAATATCAGTCAATGGAGTCACTTGGTTGCAAGGAGAAATTAGCTACCCATCAAAAGGAAAAGATGGCAGTATCATCTATGTCATCTATGGATAATAATGGCAAACTGTGTACTACAGGAAATCATCCTATCTTTCACTGTAACAAATTCTTGAACATGACGGAATCAGACAGATTAAGGTGGGCACAGAACCAAAAACTTTCTTTTACCTGTCTCAAAGAGGATCACATAACAAAAGTTTGTACCTCCAGTGGATGTAGAAAATGCAACAATAAGCATAATTCATTATTACATTTACCACAGAACTAGAAGATATCAGTTCCGCTTACTCAACCCACAAACAAAAGAGGAGAGACGATTATAGTCTCATCTACATCTTAGAAGCCAACAACAGGGCATCAGAAGTATGTCATGTTAGCCACCGCAAAGGTAATTATCAAGGCCACTAATGGTATCACACACGAATTTCGAGAAATATTAGATTCAGGTTCACAAGTAAACATTGTGACTGAACGACTCATCAAGAAGCTATCACTTTCTCCAACGGAAGCGTCTTTATGCATTGACGGTGTGGGAAGCATTAAAAAACGAGCACAGCACCACGTGAATGTTGAAATTTTTCTCTACAAATAATGACTTTTCAACAAACTTGGAATCGATTGTCTTACCAAGTATCATTCCGGCGCAACCAAATCAAAACTTTGAGGTTTCAAATTGGAACATTCCAAGTAATATCTACTTAGCAGACCCCACATTCTATCAGCAAGGAAAAATCGATGTTCTACTCGGCGCAGAATTCTATTTTAGTCTTATGCAGCCTGGAGCAATAAAACTGACTAATGGCGGTCCAACCCTACAAAACACGTTACTTGGCTGATCGTGGGCGGCCTTGTACGACAAACCGTTTCTCATAGCTCATCATCACCACCTACATGTCTTCACTAGAACAAGCAGTCGAGAGGCTATGGAAACTCGATGAAGTAGAACCAAATGAAAGGACCTTATCCCCAGCAGATGCCCAATGTGAAGCTCATTTTATTCATCATACTCAAACTAACACAGATGGTCGTTTTATCGTAAGCCTTCCATTTCGGGAAAACTCAACATCATTGGGTGATTCGCATGCCATGGCATACAACAGATTTGTTAGTTTGGAACGACGACTCCAAAAAAAAAAAAAAATTAAAATATCCGAACCCAGTACATGCAATTCATGAGAGAATATGAGCAGCTTGGGCACAAGCAAAGGGTAAACCTAGATGACGTACTACATCCAAGACATTTTATTCCACACCACTGTGTATTAAAACCTGATAGCACCACAACAAAGCTTTGGGTAGTATTTGACGCATCAGCAAAAACATCAACTGGATATTCATTAAATGACTTAATGTATACTGGCCCGGTGGTGCAAAGTGAACTGTTTTCCATTTTAATTCGGTTTCGATTGCCAAGGTCCGTTTTTACAACCGATATTGAGAAAATGTATAGGCAAATACCAATCAACCCAAATGACCATCAATATCAACTTATTATGTGGAGGGAAGCTAGCACCTTAGCTGGCCACAAGATGTCTGCAAAAAATAGCTAATGAGAATTCTATCAAGTTTCCGTATGGTTCTCAGATGCTGAAAGACAACTTCTATGTAGACGACGGCCTTGGAGGTTCAGACAGCCTCAACATAGCAGTACAGATGCAAAAAGAACTCATCATTATGTTAAAAAAATATGGATTCAATTTGAAAAAATGGTGGGCAAGCCCTCCACATTTGCTCAAAAATATTCCCATCGGTGACCAAGAGGTTAAAAACCTAAGTATTATATTGGTTACCTAAAAGCGATTTGGTGGTCTAGCTGCCAGCTTATGTAAGGGGAATAACGCAGTGTTTTCACTGATCACTGTGCCGTAACTGCTAAGCTGTGCAAAAGTGCGGCTATAACCTCCTCGTGGTGGCCACCGGTAACAGGGACCCAGTACGGTCATGTGTCTGCTGGGTACCTGGCAAATATAGTCGGGCTAAGAGAGAAAACTCTGTAATAAGTTTTTGTTTTTAATAAGTTATGTTTTCTTTTAATCATAAAATTTAAACTTGTGTTTTTGAAGTATGCCCTATAGTACTCTTATTTTTATTCTAGAGCCTTCGAGTAGCAGACGGCTCTATCTTATGGCAAAGTTAATTGCCGAAGTTTTTTGAAAGAAATAAAACAAACTCTATATTCGAAGTCAGAATTATTTCTCTGGTTTATTTACAATAGAGGTATTCACGTCAAATAATTTAGCGGTGCGAAAATGCAAAGTTGCAACTTTTTCTAAAATCATTACAACAACCATATAGAGAATTATTTTGCACTAACGATGCAAGATTGTCAAGGCTTAAGCAAGTGCAAGATTATCAGAGTAAAATATGCAAAGCAGAACAACTTTTTATAGCATTGCCAAATTCCATAAAATTGTCAAAAAGTACTCAAAAAATCAACTCTAAATAAAATAGCAACGCAGAACAGCCATTTTAACGTTCTTATTTTTTAATTGAAAAAGATTGCGTACGTTAATATGACTTTCATGAGAAACAAAAAAATCAAGAAAGAGAAGATATCAAAAAAATGGAAAAAAGACGAAAAAAAATCTTAAAAAATCTTAAAAAATTCTTTAACAATTACGCACTTTGTTTATACATGTATATTTTATTTGACTTTTGCACAAACTAAACAGAAATAGGTTGTTCACGTCAAAAAGTGCAACTACGCAATTGTGCAAAGTTGCACTAGTTGACGTGAATACCTCTAATTTTCTTCAGCTTATATACTATTTCTTAATCTATGTTTTCTAAAATAATCTTATTCTATTTCTATGTTAATTTTCATATTTATTACCCCTACTTAATTTGTTTATGTTTTATTTGTGATCATGTGCACATGGAATATTCAAATTTCATTGGTTTTTATTTAATGCAGTTCTAATGACCCTTTTTAATCAACACCAGGTACTTGAACTAGTGACCCAGTTTTATTAACACCAGTCACTTGAAATTGCATATCATAATATTTTGACGGCCATTCTTTCTTTTATTTTGTGCTCTTATAATTTATTGATTGTTTACAATTCTATTTGGGTATGCATGTTCGTTGTTTACATTTCTGTTTGGGTATGTATGCATGTATGCACTACATTATGTTAAAAAAATATGGATTCAATTTGAAAAAATGGTGGGCAAGCCCTCCACATTTGCTCAAAAATATTCCCAAGAGGTTAAAAACCTTAGTATTATATTGGTTACGTAAAAGCGATCACTTTTGCATTAAGGTCAAATTAACCCAACATCAGGAAATCTCGAAACGAACAGTAACTTCTGACCTCGCAAAACTGTTTGATCCTCTCGGTCTGTTAGCTCCAGTGATTGTTAAGGCCAAAATATTTATTCAACACCTTTGTCATCATGAATTAGGCTGGGATGAACCATTAACTAATGATCTATGTGCATCTTGGAGCACATTTAGAGAAGATCTAGAAAATCTTAATAATTTCACGATAGCACGACACATTTTCCAAGGTGAAAATCCAGTAAAAACACAACTACACATCTTCTCCTCCATGTGCAAAGTAAAATTATTGCAGAATACTTAAACCTTTTTGAGAACCACATTTGTGGAGATTGGATAAAAACGTTTCACTCAGAAGATGCAATAAAAGAGGCTTTTTTTGATTCAACGGGGTTTCCTGGAATTATTGGCTGCGTCGAAGCTTTTATACTATAATAGAAAAAGTTACTACAGTATAAATGCGATGGTGGTAAGTTTTTTGTTTCTATATATGTATACATATGTATGTATGCTACTTTATGTAATAAATATTATTTGCTAGGTTTGTGATCACAAAACCTATATTATGGACGTCGATGCTAGACACCCAGGTGCCAACCATGATGCGTTCGTATGGGAACACAGCTGTATCGACCAAAAGCTTAAAGAAGAGTTTGACAGTGGCCGCAGAAATATATGGATTCTTGGTACTTAGTTAGAATTTTAAGATGTTAATTTATTTATCTTTGCGTTTTTTTAGGAGATGCAGGGTACAAATTGAAACCATATTTGATGACACCATTCAGAAATCCCAGCAATGACTGTGAAAGGCATTACAATAACAAGCACACCAGTTCACGTAATGTTGTTGAGCGTTGCTTTGGTGTGCTAAAAATTAGATTCCGATGTATCACCGGATCTCGGGGATTGCACTATGATCCTGAAAAAGCAAAAAAATTAATAAATGTATGTTGTGCAATCCACAATATGTGCATATATTATAAATGCTTAGCACCGGAAGTTACCATCGATAGCTACGCAAACGCAGAAATTGATGAAGTTGAAGAATTGGAAGCAGAGGTTGCAGCAGCAATAAGAAGAAATATAGCAATAAATTTGTAGTTTAACTATAATTTTTGCTATATTTTTTATTTTTTTTATTTATTTTGTTTTCTAATTATTATTATTTCCAATTTTTGCCCTACCACTAGGAGCTGCGGCCGACGACAAGAGCAATGTGCCGTCAATCACCTGCTCTAGTTCCCTTAAATAATTAAAACAGTAAAGGCCGCCACCTGTTTCCTGTTGGCTTCTTTTGTTTTCGGCATTTTTTTTTTGGTTCTGGACTTCAAATCTGCCCAAGTCTGTAAATAAAACTTAACAGTTACAATAACCATACAAATATGTACTTGAGGTTTTTGGAAATAGTTGCCCATTTCTCCTCCGTTGAGAACTTGTTGGCTCCAAACACAGGTGTTCCTCTGGCCAACTCTGGATTCTCCTCCATGAACTCCACAAGCTTCTGAAGCTGCTGATTTGTTGATTTTTTCAAAACTAATTTTAATAGATTTATTCCTTCTTTTTTTATTTGCATGTACATATATTGATTTTACTTACCTCCTGTCCATTTTGATCTTTACAATTTTTGTTTTGTTTTTTACCAACATTTTTTCTAATACATACATACAACTCGAAAGCAAAATAGCAAGTGACTGAATATGACATTTACGTTCGCAATGTTTACAACAGCTTCGAAATAGACAAACGCAATTTTGTATGAAAACACTTACGTTATCATTCGAGTTGTACTTTGAGTGGATTTTCGCATAGAGATAAGTTACATAAACCCAAATCAACTTTCTTTCGCTTAGATTGCGAATGAACTCCTTCTTTCGACATTGGTAAACTGGCTGTTTGTGTCGCTGTCCATTCGAACTTATTAATTTACAAAATTTCTTCACCTTGGCTGGGTCTGGGCCCATTATCTGTTGTAATTTATCAATAGGCAAAGAAATAATTTTGTTTAATAATTGAAAGGTTTATTTAAAGAACAACTTGTTGCTATCAAATTACAAAGACGAATAATAAAATTACTTCAGCACTTTTTAGTTAACTTCACTTTATGTGCAATGATTCTAAAAAAACAGTTAGGTCTCTATAAGAAGAATATGTAATTATATACATATAAAAATATATGTAAAAAGAAGTAAGTAAACAAAAACAATTCATTTATATACATAAGTTAATGCATGAGAAAGCGAAATACTCAACGTATTATATTTTCAATGATATCGATAAAAAAATTGTGTGGAGGATTTTAATTTTCTCGTTCTTTGCAATAAACAAGTTTTTAGTAAAAGAATTGGCTTTCGTAACAAAGTTTACAACTATCTTCAAGAATAAATTACATTAAAATCAATTTTTAGCATAGTTCTTCAATTAAATGAATTTTCATTCCACATATCGATTACTTTTATGTACTGCTTATCACTTCTGTTGTGTTTATTATTTTTTAATTAAAAATAAAGGAGAATCTTATTAAAGCTGCAAAAATACCACTTACTTCCCGTTCCATAGCCATTTGCAGTGTAAAGTCTTAATATTTTTTAAAGCGACGAATGAAAACCTAATTAACTTATTAGTTTTGTGGTTGAAAAAATGGGTACTGGATTTAAAAAAGTAAAAAACGTCCAATTCGGTCTCCTTCTTTTTATAAACTGTGAGTATTTATTATTTGTATGTTTGTTTTTTTTATATTTGCTAAATTCCATTTCTTATTTCTTCCAGATATTTATTACTTAGTGAGAGTTAATGACAGGACAGTTATTTATTACATAGTTATTTATTACATAGTTAGTTAATAATTAAGTTTGATTACTTTCATGTACTTAAAGAAGAAATATGACAGTTCAGTTTTAAATTCTATTTATTATAAAGCAAATATCAAGCTCCAACATTCCGGCCCCATTGAAGGACTGGAAGTCTTCAAACATCTGGAAGCGATTCCAATTTGTGTATTGGACGTTTAAATACACCGTTAGGGGTTGTTGATACATACATCAACATAATTTTATTTTTTTTTATTATTTATGTTGTACCATATGAACTGTCAATTCCAACACATAGCTAAGTTACGTGTTTTATTCTTTATATATCAACTCTGTACACACATACTTCTTTATTGATATCTTTTTTATACACTCACTCCAGTAAATGAATTGAAACGAAACGGTCGTGTTTTTTTATTCCATTGCTTAATAATTGCAACAATTTAATTATCATTATTAAAAATTTTACTCAATTTCCGTTTTTAAAGTTCATTAACCATTGTTGTTGATAAGGCAGAAATTATTGTTTTTAACTTTAAGTTTGTTATAAAAAAGGTAATTATGCAAGTTTGGTTTATTTTACCTACTAAGCAATTTAAATCAATTTATTGTAAAACAATTAGTATATAAGAATGAAGAATAAACTAATATTAATCAATCGTTTTAAAGCATTTAAGGTGTTTTATTTTGATTTAATTAACGTTCTTCAGGTTCAAGTGCTTGTAAGAACAAATAAGGCAAAAATAGTTCCAGTTCAGATTTATGTGTTTGAATTGAAGTAAACTATCGCCTTTACGTACATAGAAAGGATTATCTCTAACATCAAAGAGGCCCCACAGGATCGGCGAACGCTAGACTTCTACAGAAGTAAAAGGGAAGAATTAAATGCATTATAGCAAGCCTTTGAAAAAACAGAAAATGCGATTAGAAGAGATAATGCGCTGTCAGCCAGCGATCCATATATTGTACAAAACCTGTACAAATCCATAGGTAAAATGTACAATGAGACAATTGATTTTCTTACGCCTCTGATCAACAATTTCAGCGTCAGGCCATTACCAGCAATCAGAAGAGACACATTAAAACTTCCGTCAATTAATACATCTGATCATGAAGTATTGTCCCTTCTCGGTAAAGGACTAGCTGGGAGACTAAAAGCTCGAATGACGGCCTTAACACGCATAATAAACGGGCTATCGTTGGAAGAAGAGGGTCACCCATCACAATTTTATCAGATGAAGAGTGAAAGCATAAAAAAATTGTGGGATCAAATTCAAGAATTTTATGATGAATTGTGGTATGAAGTGGAAGATCCTACAATACTGGAACTTGATCTGAATGAGTATCATAAGCTGGATGAATCTGCAAAACATTATTTGATAGAATTGGGGTGCTATCAGATCAACAAAAACGGCAGCATATAGATGGTGGATTACAGTTGGGAAGCAACTCAGGAGTACATAGCTCATTACCTCTACCAAAGGTTGCAATTCCACAATTTAGTGGAGACTATTTAAAGTGGTGTCAATTTATTTAAATGTTTACGGAAATTGTCGATAAGCAACCACTACCAAACGTACAAAAGATGTGGTACCTCAAATCAAACGTCTCAGGAGAAGCCGCAAAACTAATTAGCCATCGAATGCTACCCGAAGAGAACTACAAGACAGCATGGGCATTACTTCAGGAGCGGTATGATAACAAAAGAGTCATAGTAGCTACTTTAGTGGACAAGATCCTTAACCAACCAACAGCAACCATGTCTTCTAGCGCTTCAATTAAGACTCTTCATGACACTATCAAGGAATGTTTGCTGGCATTAAATAACTTAAATGTTAACACTTCATCTTGGGATGCTATAATCATACAACTAATGATCAAAAAACTAGATCGTGCTCTCTATATTCGATTTATACAATCACTGACTAAACCAAGTGTTGTGCCGACAATGAAAGAGTTGTTCTCCTTTCTTGAGATTCAATATCAGTCAATGGAGTCACTTGGTTGCAAGGAGAAATTAGCTACCCATCAAAAGGAAAAGATGGCAGTATCATCTATGTCATCTATGGATAATAATGGCAAACTGTGTACTACAGGAAATCATCCTATCTTTCACTGTAACAAATTCTTGAACATGACGGAATCAGACAGATTAAGGTGGGCACAGAACCAAAAACTTTCTTTTACCTGTCTCAAAGAGGATCACATAACAAAAGTTTGTACCTCCAGTGGATGTAGAAAATGCAACAATAAGCATAATTCATTATTACATTTACCACAGAACTAGAAGATATCAGTTCCGCTTACTCAACCCACAAACAAAAGAGGAGAGACGATTATAGTCTCATCTACATCTTAGAAGCCAACAACAGGGCATCAGAAGTATGTCATGTTAGCCACCGCAAAGGTAATTATCAAGGCCACTAATGGTATCACACACGAATTTCGAGAAATATTAGATTCAGGTTCACAAGTAAACATTGTGACTGAACGACTCATCAAGAAGCTATCACTTTCTCCAACGGAAGCGTCTTTATGCATTGACGGTGTGGGAAGCATTAAAAAACGAGCACAGCACCACGTGAATGTTGAAATTTTTCTCTACAAATAATGACTTTTCAACAAACTTGGAATCGATTGTCTTACCAAGTATCATTCCGGCGCAACCAAATCAAAACTTTGAGGTTTCAAATTGGAACATTCCAAGTAATATCTACTTAGCAGACCCCACATTCTATCAGCAAGGAAAAATCGATGTTCTACTCGGCGCAGAATTCTATTTTAGTCTTATGCAGCCTGGAGCAATAAAACTGACTAATGGCGGTCCAACCCTACAAAACACGTTACTTGGCTGATCGTGGGCGGCCTTGTACGACAAACCGTTTCTCATAGCTCATCATCACCACCTACATGTCTTCACTAGAACAAGCAGTCGAGAGGCTATGGAAACTCGATGAAGTAGAACCAAATGAAAGGACCTTATCCCCAGCAGATGCCCAATGTGAAGCTCATTTTATTCATCATACTCAAACTAACACAGATGGTCGTTTTATCGTAAGCCTTCCATTTCGGGAAAACTCAACATCATTGGGTGATTCGCATGCCATGGCATACAACAGATTTGTTAGTTTGGAACGACGACTCCAAAAAAAAAAAAAAATTAAAATATCCGAACCCAGTACATGCAATTCATGAGAGAATATGAGCAGCTTGGGCACAAGCAAAGGGTAAACCTAGATGACGTACTACATCCAAGACATTTTATTCCACACCACTGTGTATTAAAACCTGATAGCACCACAACAAAGCTTTGGGTAGTATTTGACGCATCAGCAAAAACATCAACTGGATATTCATTAAATGACTTAATGTATACTGGCCCGGTGGTGCAAAGTGAACTGTTTTCCATTTTAATTCGGTTTCGATTGCCAAGGTCCGTTTTTACAACCGATATTGAGAAAATGTATAGGCAAATACCAATCAACCCAAATGACCATCAATATCAACTTATTATGTGGAGGGAAGCTCCATCATCAGCACTTGCCTATTACAAACTCAACACAGTAACATATGGGACGCGTGCAGCACCTTAGCTGGCCACAAGATGTCTGCAAAAAATAGCTAATGAGAATTCTATCAAGTTTCCGTATGGTTCTCAGATGCTGAAAGACAACTTCTATGTAGACGACGGCCTTGGAGGTTCAGACAGCCTCAACATAGCAGTACAGATGCAAAAAGAACTCATCATTATGTTAAAAAAATATGGATTCAATTTGAAAAAATGGTGGGCAAGCCCTCCACATTTGCTCAAAAATATTCCCATCGGTGACCAAGAGGTTAAAAACCTAAGTATTATATTGGTTACCTAAAAGCGATTTGGTGGTCTAGCTGCCAGCTTATGTAAGGGGAATAACGCAGTGTTTTCACTGATCACTGTGCCGTAACTGCTAAGCTGTGCAAAAGTGCGGCTATAACCTCCTCGTGGTGGCCACCGGTAACAGGGACCCAGTACGGTCATGTGTCTGCTGGGTACCTGGCAAATATAGTCGGGCTAAGAGAGAAAACTCTGTAATAAGTTTTTGTTTTTAATAAGTTATGTTTTCTTTTAATCATAAAATTTAAACTTGTGTTTTTGAAGTATGCCCTATAGTACTCTTATTTTTATTCTAGAGCCTTCGAGTAGCAGACGGCTCTATCTTATGGCAAAGTTAATTGCCGAAGTTTTTTGAAAGAAATAAAACAAACTCTATATTCGAAGTCAGAATTATTTCTCTGGTTTATTTACAATAGAGGTATTCACGTCAAATAATTTAGCGGTGCGAAAATGCAAAGTTGCAACTTTTTCTAAAATCATTACAACAACCATATAGAGAATTATTTTGCACTAACGATGCAAGATTGTCAAGGCTTAAGCAAGTGCAAGATTATCAGAGTAAAATATGCAAAGCAGAACAACTTTTTATAGCATTGCCAAATTCCATAAAATTGTCAAAAAGTACTCAAAAAATCAACTCTAAATAAAATAGCAACGCAGAACAGCCATTTTAACGTTCTTATTTTTTAATTGAAAAAGATTGCGTACGTTAATATGACTTTCATGAGAAACAAAAAAATCAAGAAAGAGAAGATATCAAAAAAATGGAAAAAAGACGAAAAAAAATCTTAAAAAATCTTAAAAAATTCTTTAACAATTACGCACTTTGTTTATACATGTATATTTTATTTGACTTTTGCACAAACTAAACAGAAATAGGTTGTTCACGTCAAAAAGTGCAACTACGCAATTGTGCAAAGTTGCACTAGTTGACGTGAATACCTCTAATTTTCTTCAGCTTATATACTATTTCTTAATCTATGTTTTCTAAAATAATCTTATTCTATTTCTATGTTAATTTTCATATTTATTACCCCTACTTAATTTGTTTATGTTTTATTTGTGATCATGTGCACATGGAATATTCAAATTTCATTGGTTTTTATTTAATGCAGTTCTAATGACCCTTTTTAATCAACACCAGGTACTTGAACTAGTGACCCAGTTTTATTAACACCAGTCACTTGAAATTGCATATCATAATATTTTGACGGCCATTCTTTCTTTTATTTTGTGCTCTTATAATTTATTGATTGTTTACAATTCTATTTGGGTATGCATGTTCGTTGTTTACATTTCTGTTTGGGTATGTATGCATGTATGCACTACATTATGTTAAAAAAATATGGATTCAATTTGAAAAAATGGTGGGCAAGCCCTCCACATTTGCTCAAAAATATTCCCAAGAGGTTAAAAACCTTAGTATTATATTGGTTACGTAAAAGCGATCACTTTTGCATTAAGGTCAAATTAACCCAACATCAGGAAATCTCGAAACGAACAGTAACTTCTGACCTCGCAAAACTGTTTGATCCTCTCGGTCTGTTAGCTCCAGTGATTGTTAAGGCCAAAATATTTATTCAACACCTTTGTCATCATGAATTAGGCTGGGATGAACCATTAACTAATGATCTATGTGCATCTTGGAGCACATTTAGAGAAGATCTAGAAAATCTTAATAATTTCACGATAGCACGACACATTTTCCAAGGTGAAAATCCAGTAAAAACACAACTACACATATTCGCAGACGCATCTCAGAAGGCCTTTGGCGCAGTTGCATATATTTGCGCAATTCTTAAGAATGGGCAGGTAATCGTGCGAATCCTCTGTGCAAAGTTAAGAGTTGCACCATTAAAGCAGCGGACATTACCTCGACTAGAGTTATGTGCAGCAGTTCTAGCAGCACAGCTTGCTGATAGACTAAAGATTGACCTGAAGTTTCAAAACCAAGCCACATTTCAGAAATAGTATTATCATGGATATACGCACAATCATCTTCATACAAAACCTTTGTCGCCAAGAGAGTATCAACAATTCAGTCACTAACTCTAGCCGAACAATGGTGCCATGTACGATCAAAACAAAATCCTGCCGATGTACTATCCAGAGGACTTCATGCAGCAGATCTGCCAGCATATAGCTTATGGCTATATGGAGCTGCTTTCCTTCATGGAAGAGAGGAGTCATGGCCATCAAAATACGTACCGCAAGAAGGTGTTAATGACATTGAAAAAAGGTGGTTCCTGTTATAGCAACTATGGTATCAAACGACGATAGTCTTATATACGGAATTCACCAACTTTACAGAGGGTTTTGGGTTACGTACTCAGATTCATAAATAATTCAAAAATGCAAAATGAATGTTGACCAAAACACATTTCGCTGAGCCCTAAAGAACTGGATGAGTCGCGGTTTAAAATTATTCTAGCAGTTCAGATCTCCGACTTTAAGAAAGAGATATCTGAATTAAAGAGAGAAAACCAAGTAGACAAATCCAGCATAATTAGCAGCTTATCTCCATTCCTAGATGGACATAGCGTTTTACGGGTCGGAGGAGAAATTGGAAGCTTCTAATCTATCATATAATGCAAAACATCCCATAATTCTACCCTACAACGACTCGATTTCAAAACTTATACTCACAATGTTGCATAAAAAACTATCAATGTGGCCCACAATCATTATTAGCTATATCCAGACAACAATAATGGATCATCAAGGGTAAATCAATGGCAAGAAATATAGTCCAAAATTGTGTACGATGTACAAGAGCAAAACCTAGATTATTTTCTCATATAATGGGGAATCTACCAGCAGGCAGGGTCACCCCACCACGCCCATTTATTAAATCTGGTGTTGATTACTGCGGACCGTTTTGGGTTCACTACAAGATAAGGGGTAAAAAACCTCACAAGGTTTACATAGCTGTTTTTGTTTGTTTCTCAACGAAGGCTGTACATATGGAAGTTGTTACTGAATTGACAACAGATGCATTCATTGGGGCCCTCAAAAGATTTCTATCACGCCGAGGGCGATGCCAGATCATATATTCAGACAATGCCACAAACTTTTTTGGTACACGGAATCAACTAGAAGAACTAAATCAAGCGATATTTGACAGTAAAAAAATTGAAAAAATCTTACAGTCATGCAGTAGAGAAGGCATTGAATACAAATTTTCTTTTTTTAATGTTCTGTCTCGCAATGTGAACTGACGTGTTTGCTGTTTTCCGCGTGTTTTTTTTATTTTTACGTACTTTTATTTTTCTGTACATACATACATGTTTTTAAAATTAAGTGAAATAGTCCCGTTTTTAATAATTGTTTTATAATATAAATAACAAAATAAGAAAGCAACCAGAAAAAGAGCAAAAAAAAATTTAACATTCAATAAAAAGGAAAATAAAAAAAAAACAAAACTGAAATCAAGCAAGCAACAAATATATACAGAACTGATATAACAAAAAAAAAATAAACAGTACCAATAATAACAAACAACACAACAGTGAACATTGCTCAGAGAGAGCTATGCTGGAACTCTAGACAAGTGTTGGTACTTCGGGCCAAAATGACCAGATCAGGGCTTTTATGTCCCCGTTCGAGAGTGTCATTGTGTACTTCGATCCTAAGCCCCTTAATACATTAATTTTGTTTTGCTACTGCCACTGTGTTAATTGTTGCCTGACTGCTGGGTGATGAATGTATAACACTGATCACCGGATAGTCGTCAAGCAGCAACTAACGCTTCTGGTACACGAAATACAAGATTAATAAATAGATGGATATTATACTTGATCTTTTTCCGCGTTTATTATGACGGGAAAGTTTAGAATAGATTTCTGCAACATACGAGGATTAAGAGCGAATTTTTTTTCCGTTTATGCTCATGTTTGTCTTCATCGACCGGATGTTTTCGCCTTATGTGAGACCCAGGTGTCTGAAAATGCTGGTCCACAGGATTTTCACCTACCTGGGTATCACCTCCTATCCCTTTTTAATCTTCACAGGGGTCTTGTGGTTTATATACGCAATAATGTTGTGTACCAGTGCCAGCAATCCCTAGGCACAATTGATCCAGAATTCAACTGTCTCTGGGTTAAATTCATGATCAGGTCACATATTTTGCACTTCGGATTTCTTTACAGAAGCCCAAACACAGAAAGGGAAAAAACTATATACAGCTTCGACGCCCTATCTGACTCCATATCAAAGATCCTCGAGAGTTGTCCGAACAGTGAAATCGTTGTTGCGGGAAATTTTAATGTTCACAACATATCGTGGCTTCGCCATTCAGGTCAAACAACTCCAGAAGGCCGTTATGTTGAGTTGTTCGCCGCGCACAACCACCTCGTGCAATTAGTTAATGAACCAACACATATCTCATGTGTTGAAGGGCACCAAAACAATACTCTCGATCTTTTCCTCACTTCGCACCCCCAAAAGTATGAAGTAAGCGTAAATGCACCTCTCGGTAACTCGGATCATTGTACCATATCTGCCTCCTTTTCGTTCTCAGCAATTCATAACGCCTCACGACCGGCTACGAGACGATTAAAATATATCTACGAAAAGGATCGTTGGGCAGAGCTCAACAATTTCTTTCGGCATTTCAATTGGAAACTTTGCTTCCAAGACAGTGACGTAAATGCCATGGCAAAAATGGTAGAAAATATAATTTTGCTAGGAATGAAAGCTTTCGTTCCAACAAAGCAAATCGTGATTAAACAGAGATCAAAATCCTGGTTTAATCAGACGTGCAAAGATGCAGTCAGATCCAGAGAGGAAGCTTTCAATATCTGGCGTAAAAATAAGAATCCAGATACTGACTCGCTGCGCAAAAAGGCGAGATCTTCATGTGCCAGAGTACTAAGACGCGAAAAAGCTCACTACGAGCAGCGCCTTCGTGCTTTAGCTCTTGCTGCTAGGGGCAACTCTTTTAAAGGATGACCAAATATTCACTGACCCGGTTGATAAAGCTAACCTACTGGCCGAATTATTTGCAAGTAACTCCAACTTGCCGGAAAGCAATCAACCACTGCCCGACCTCGAAAGAGTATCTGTAACTATGCCAAAAATATTCTTTCGAGCTCGTGCAGTTAAAAAGGTATTGGCTGAACTTAATGTAAATAAATCTTCTGGACCGGATGGAATCCCAGCACTGGTCTTGAAGCAGTGCTGTTCGACGCTAGCTCGTCCATTAGCAAACTTTTTCAGTACATTGTACCATGCTGGAGAATTTCCATTGTGCTGGAAGATTGCTAATGTAATGCCAATCCCCAAAAAAGAGAGGCTAATAACCCTGAAAATTATCGCCCAATAGCGATATGCTCCGCACTTTCCAAAGTGATGGAAAGTACGATTAACTTTCATCTTGTGAGGTATTTAGAGTCCAACAATTTACTAAATGACCGACAGTATGGTTTTCGTAGTGGCCGCTCTACTGGTGACCTACTTGCACTCCTCTCGGAGAAATGGTGTCATTCCATTCACCATTTTGGCGAAAGTAAGGTGGTGGCTCTGGATATCTCCAAGGCGTTTGACAGAGTCTGGCATGGGGCACTTCTGGCAAAACTAATTGCTTTTGGTGTTGGTAATGGCTTCACTCGGTTTATATCGAGCTTCCTCAGTGATCGCACTATACGAGTTGTTATAGATGGGATCTCATCAGACGAGTTCAAGATAAATTCAGGGGTACCACAAGGCTCCGTTCTCTCTCCTACCCTATTTCTCATTTTTCTTAATGACTTACTTTGTAAAACTTCCAACCCTATCTACTCATTTGCAGATGACAGCAGCATTAGCCATTCTTACTCATTTGACCATAGGCCAAGTCCGTTGGAGATTAGGGCTATGAGGCAAAATATGGTCGAATCAATAAATCAAGATCTTGTAACAATCTCCGAATGGGGTCATGCGAATCGGGTCGATTTCAATGCCCGCTCCATCTGTAATTATGGGTGATATAAATATTGAGGAATCAGAAGCTCTTGATATTCTGGGCATGAAAATTCAGCGCGATGTTCGATGGTCTGAGCACATTTTTCATATTGCCAAAGAAGCATTCAAGTGCCTCGGTTTTTTAAGACGGTGTAAGAGATACTTCACCCCTTCTGATATCCTCACTATTTATACCACCTACATCCGGCCGAAAATGGAATACAACTCTCATGTATGGGCCAGTGCTTCAAAGTCTATTTTGAAGCTACTGGACCGAGTTCAGGAGAGGGCGAAAAGACTCATAGGTGACAATAGTGTAGCCAACTCTATTGACTCACTGGAGCATCGTGGCAACGTGGGATGTGTTACGCTGTTTTGTCGTTACTTCAATGGACTGTGCTCTGATGAGGTACGAGAACATATTCCTGAGATCCGCTCTTACTTACGAGCAACACATTCCTCATTATTGTTATTTAAATAATATGCAGTGGTATGATGAGAATTCTTTATTAAGGATTATATGTAAGTCTTGTAGTTTTCAGTAACAATTTAGAATTGGAATTATATATATATATATATATATATATATATATATATATATATATATATATATATATATATATATATATATATATATATATATTAGAAAAAAACTTAAAAACAAAATCGAAGTACAACCTGTTTTTCTGAAAAATATATAAATTATAAAAGTGTTTTTTTCAGCAGGTTTAAATTACAATACCCCCTCTCAATTAAACAATTTAAGTAAATTTTTAATTGCATTAAAACTGGCTGTATCAAGCGATTTTGTAAAAATGTCAGCAATTTGATTTTTCGTTGAAACAGGTTTAACAAGTAAATTTTCTCTTGCAGTATGGTCACGGATGAAGTGATGTCGAATATCAATGTGTTTTGATCGTTTGCATTCTACATTCTGAGCCATCGAAATACATCCGGCATTGTCTTCAAAAATTATGACAGGATACTTTTCATCTACAATCTTTAAATCTTGTAGCACTCCACGAATCCACAATCCTTCAGATGTAGCATAACTCAATGCGATATATTCTACTTCACTTAAGGAAATAGCGACCGTCGCTTGTTTCTTGCTTGACCAAGATACAGGGTTTCCAAAAACATAAAATATATAGCCACTTGTCGATTTCCGATCATCCAGATTTGAACCCCAATCTGCACCAGCGTATCCAACTAAGGCTTCATCCTCAAGATTTGCATTGTATGTTAGTTTTAAATCGATTGTTCCTTTGATATATCGAAGTATTCTTTTAAGTGCTGACCAATGTGCATCACTAGGTTTCTGTTGAAATCTACCCATATAGCCAATTGAATAACATATATCAGGTCGAACACTAACCATAATGTACATGAGACTTCCAAGCAAATCTCGCTTGGGCTCATTACACTCAATTTCAATATTTGAAGTCAATTGTAGACCTTTCTCCATAGGAGTCCTAATTTTATTGCACTCGTTCATCCCGAATTTGGCCAGGATTTTATTAATCAGATTTTCTTGAGACATTTTTAGTTTACCTTCTTTCTCGTCATATTCGAACTTAATGCTCAAAAAATGATTAAGTTTTCCGCAGTCTGATATTTCAAAATGTTTTGATAAACTCAACATAAATTTTTTAATTTCTCCCTCGTCATTCCCTGCAATTAGCATATCATCCACATACAACAGCAAAAATATGGTATAATTTGGCTTGAATAAAGTGTACATGCAATAATCATGTTGACTACGTCTAAAACCTAGCTCAGCCAATCTGTTATTGAGTTTCATATTCCAACATCTGGGGACTTGCTTTAATCCGTACAAGGATTTTTGCAATTTAAGAACACTACCTGTTCCATACCATCTGGTATTTCCATATAAATATCTTCTTTTAAGTCTCCGTGCAAAAATGCAGTTTTAATATCCAGTTGATGAAAGTAAAACTTCTTTCTAACACCAACTGATAAAATTATTCGCATTGTTGATAATTTTGCTACAGGAGCGTAAATCTCTTCATAATCTACACCAGCCTTTTGCAAGTATCCTTTTGCAACTAATCTTGCTCTGTACCTCTCTGGTAATCCATTAGCGTCTTGCTTAATTCTGAACACCCATTTAGACTTAACAGTTTTTATATTATAAGGTCGCTTCACTAATTTCCAAACATTTAGTCTATTCATAGATTGAAGCTCGTCTTCAACAGCTTTTACCCATTTTGCCTTGTCGTTTGATTTTTCAATATCCCCAAAAGTTGCTGGAATAACTGGTACATCAATCACAGCTTCAAATAAGGTTGAATATATTTCAGAAAACAAACGATTTGGTTTCCGAATTCTTTCACTTCTTCTTGGTGCTTCGGCAATTTCTTCTTCTACATGAAACTCCTCAATACTGGTCTTTTGATTGTTGTTTATTTGTTCTTCTATCTGAGACTCTTGATTAATTAGCTCTTGATAATCATTCTTAGGTGTATTTGTTTTTACTGTGATCGAGTTATGAACAGCATCATCTTCACAATTGATAATTTCATTTTCAACTGGCTCTCGTGTACGTATATCATTTTGGAAGGAATCATAATCACTTTCCCCCTTTTGATTGCTTCTTCTAATGATGATATTATTATCTTGCTGATTTCTTTCTTGAGAGGAAAAACGTTTTCATCAAATTTCACGTCTCTTGCTAATACCACTTCGCGCTTTTTACTGTTCCATAAACGATAACCGTTGGGACAGTAACCAATCAGTGTGTACTTTATACTCTTGGCATCTAACTTCTTTCGTTTTTGTTCAGCAACCCATGCATAAGCAAGACAACCAAATACTCGTAACTTTGATAGATCGGGTTTCTGTCCGTACCACATCTCTGCTGGAGTTTTCTTTACTTCCAATGCTCTAGTAGGACATCTCTTTATAATATAAACACTTGTATAAACTGCTTCACCCCATAAATATTTCGGATCGCCCGCTTCAAATAATAATGCTCTTACTCGCTCAATAATAGTACGATTTAATCTTTCAGCCACTCCATTTTGCTGCGGGGAATAAGCCATTGTTTCATTAATTTGTATTCCCTTTTCTTTACAGAAAGCTAACATCAATTTTGATTTATATTCTCGACCCTGATCAATAGTCAGTTCAGAGATTTTTGTACCGAACTTTGATGTCACCATAGCCTCATACTCTTTAAATTTTTCGAAAACATCGAACTTTCTTTTAATTAAATATACGACCACAAAATGTGTAAAATCGTCAATAAAAGTTACAAAATAACGTTATCCATCCCATGCAGTAGGGGTTATCGGACCACACACGTCCGAATGGATATGCTCAAGTGGTCTGGTTGACTTTCTTCGAGTTCCACCAAACGGTTCCCTACAATGTTTGCTTTGCACACAGATTTGACAAAAATTTGTTTTATATACTTTCGGTAAACTGCAAACCATTCTGTTATTAACCAGTTCAGTCCACCCATGATTACTGATACCTTCTTCAGCTTTGCTTAAACTGGCCAATGCAATACGTTTGCATTTCAATTTGACTGCAAACAAATTTCCACAACGGTTAGCTTTAATTATGATTTCACCTCTTTGTTTAATATTCGCACAACTTCTTTGGAAATCTATTTTCAGCCCAGCTTCTACCATCTTGCTCACCGATAATAAGTTTTCTCGGAATTCGGAACTGTACAACACATTTTTTAAATTAATTTTGACACCACTTTCACTCAAAAGATCAATTTCACCAATCATATGCACTGCAATTTTCTCAGAATCTTTTGCAATACTTATGAACTGCGGCTTTTCTAACTTCTTGAGGCTTTTAAAAATACTCTTGTTATTGACGAAGTGATCAGTTGCACCAGAATCCAAAGCAAACGAGATAACACCTTCCGATAGGTACGAACAATTCTCAAGATTTGCATCTGCCATAAAACTTATACCACTTATATTACATTGTGCAACTTTTGCTTCTTTGCATCTGCAATCTTTTTTCATATGACCGTATCTTCCACATTTGTGACACTTCCCATTGAACTTATTTGGATTTTTCTTTTTAAATTGAAATGCTGTTACCTTTTGAATATTCTCATCTTCAGTTCTGTTTTTCCTTTTAGATTCTTCTGCCAACAATCTTGGTTTAACAACGGCCAACGTCAACTCTTCTGTTTTCAGGTTTTCTAAAGCAGTCACAATCGGATCAAACGACTCTGGCAACGTCAAAAACAATTGGGAAACCAAATCTGCTTCCTCTGGTTTAGCTCCAGCAGCTTTCAATTGTCGGATCAAGGAGTCGAAATTAAGAAAATGTTGGCTTAGGCTCTCGTTTTCTTTAAATCTTAAATTTGCCCAATCTTTGCGAACAATTGTCTGATTTTGAGAGGACTTACATGAAAATATTGCCTTTAGATTATCCCACATCTCTTTAGCGGTTTCTTTATCCCTGATGTATTCCAAATAGTCATCACTTACTGGACTGGTTAATATATCTTGAGCTCTCATATTCAATTTCTTGAAAACCCTTCATTTTCAAATGAACTTGGAGATTTCGTTAAAACCTCCAAAACTCCAGCGGCAGCCATATGCTTCTCCACACGGAATCTCCAATTCGCAAAATTACTTCCACAAAATTGAGCAATACCAGTTTTCTCCATTGCAGGACCCATAACCTATTGTTATTTAAATAATATGCAGTGGTATGATGAGAATTCTTTATTAAGGATTATATGTAAGTCTTGTAGTTTTCAGTAACAATTTAGAATTGGAATTTTATATATATATATATATATATATATATATATATATATATATATATATATATATATATATATATTAGAAAAAAACTTAAAAACAAAATCGAAGTACAACCTGTTTTTCTGAAAAATATATAAATTATAAAAGTGTTTTTTTCAGCTGGTTTAAATTACAATACTCATTAAGAGCACATCCATTTGTGGTCGATATAACAGCGAATCGCACTACGCATTACAGAAATAATTCGTTCTTTGATCGAACGGCTCGTATGTGGAACGAGCTCCCTGCAGATGTCTTTCCTGCCATACCCAGCGTGGAGAGATTCAAGTCGAATATCCATAAGCACTACTCTCGCTATCCTCCTCACCCTATCTTATTTTCCTAGTTCCAGCACAATGCACTGCATAAATAGGGGTCATCCCCTGAGTACTGGTCCAATTGCAAAAAAAAAAAATTATTCCACCTCGAGGCCCTCATTTTGGAGGCTAATGGGAGGCAGCAGTAAAATCCGCTAAGCAACTTTTACTACGAAGTTTTTCAACAGCGTCACTAACGCACGAAGAGCTTGAAACAGTAATCATCGAAATAGAAGCCATATTAAACTCCCGTCCGCTAACTTCAATGTCACCTAATGATCTAACTGCACTGACTCCAGGACACTTATTATTTGGTGAACCACTCACAGCCCAAGTGGACAATATAGCAGAAGTGGAAATCATCATCTGAAAACGTGAAAGAAGAACAGATGGTTATTATTAAAGAGGACAATTTACCGGTTATGAGTTGGCCACTTGGAAGAATCCTTCAAACACACGAGGGCAATGATGGCAAGGTTCGGGTAGCAGATGCAGGAACATCGTCAGGAATAAGAAGAAGACCTATCCATAGATTAGCTCCTCTACTTCACGAAGACGAATTACCTGCAAGTGAACATCCACCAAAAAATCAAAGACTATTACTAACTCAATTGTACTCACCATGATCGTAGCCATACTTGTCATTCCAACTGTTATGGGCAGTCACGCAAAGATAAACAACTTTCATTCTGACCCGGGGCTGTACTTTGAAGGTATTGGAAACGTAAAACTGGCAACAGCTGAATGGAAACTCGTGGTATACTATGATCTAGCACCTTTCTTGTCCGAGCTAAAGACTTTTCAATCTGGACTAATCACTTCGCAGCATTTATTTTCATCAATCACACATCAGTCAACATGAAATGTTTTGATAAATAATTTCAATCAAGTAAGAGAAGAGTTGCTGGCAGAGAAAGAACTATTCGCCACTACTAGAGTAAAAAGGGGTGCATTTAACACTGTAGGAAATGTAGCAAGGTAATTGTTTGGAGTACTGGACTCAGACTATGTCAATAAAATGTCAGACACCATTAAAAGGGCGAAGGCCGAAATAGACTATATCTTCAAATTACTTAAAAACCAAACATCAATTATTGATTCCACTATTAATATAATTAAAAAAGACGAACTTAGCACACAAAAACAACTAACAGAAATTGTTGCAAGAATCAATAATGAAGCAAATGCACTTGCTAAGCAATTATCAGAAATCAGCCAAACAAAACTAATATCCGTACTTTCCAATCAATTAACATTAACAGCACTGAACTTGCAAAGGGTAGAAAAGGAGATCATCGACGCACCATGAAAAAATTAGTCCACTTTTATTATCAACTCATCAGCAACTCCCAGAACTCCTAAAAATAACTCCAGTCCCAACAATAAGAAATAACGCTCTAATAGCCATCAAATCAGATGTACCTTTTCTAGCTGTGAATTCCCACAGAGATGAAGTTATTCCATTTACAACCGACGAATTGTCCAGCTGCACTATAGCAAAACGAGATACATATATATGCTACAACAAACAGCTTAGATTTAAAAAGGATACATATTCCTGTGGAGTTAATATCCTCAATAGCTAAAATACAGCCAACTGTAACCTTACCCGGCTGATAGATAACACAACATGGACGCAATTGAAAAATCCGAATAAATGGATCTTTGCTACCACAACATAAATAGAAATTTCAGCAGTTTGTGGCACTAAAGCCTCCCAATGGCTAATAAGAGGCACTGGGATAATGCAAATAGAACCAAATTGCATAATTAAAAACAACTTTCTCACTATTCAAGGCCACTTTGATGCATCAAATAGCTTGCATACTTCATACGTTCAATTCAGGCACATTGATCAAGTTAGCACTCCACAAGAAATCAAAAGAACTTTTAATACTAACAATCAATTTGAAAACCATCTAAATCAACTGAATAACCTACAAAAACAACTTGATGAGTCAACTATTGTACGATTACCAGAGCTAATCAGGTCCCAAGGCCAACATCACCACGCTGTAACTTACACTGCACTTTTCATTTCTCTAATCATTTTAGTAGCCATCATAGTTAAGCTATACTCAATCTATAAGAAAAGAATAAATCATAAGATCGTTCAACCGGCACCGCATCCAGTTCCCTTACCTCGACCTGTTACCATCGATATTGCAGATAACAACACTAATGAACGTTTGTCACCAGTAACCGTTGGTCAACGCGGGGGAGAATGTTGATACTTACATCAACATAATTTTATTTTTTTTTATTATTTAATTATCATTATTAAAAATGTTACTCAATTCCCGTTTTTAAAGTTCATTAACCATTGTTGTTGACAAACCATAATTTATTTTTATTAAAAATATTACTTAAGTTCAGTTTTAAAGTTTATTAACCATTGTTGTTGTTAGGTTATGTCCTGAGTCGAACCGAAGAAAAGCGCTGCGCTAGCCACGAGGTTTTCATTCAACAGTAAAGCAAAAGACCACAATTAGTTACTTCACAGTTTTACCAAATATTTTTATTTAGTTGTATTCCAATTCATTTAATTTACAACTAGATTTATTATTTGATCTTATATTATGAGTTCTGCTATGCTATCGGAAGAAAAACCAACTGAGCGTAAGTCCAATGACAGAAGAGAACAAAAAAAGGGAAGTTAATATTAATACATTGTGTACGATCACCTGTCACATTCAAAGTTAATTCACAATAGTATGTAATGTAAATACGTGACTTAAATAGTTCAAATATTTGAGAATTAAATCATCTGTATAATCTTAAACATTTATCGCCCACCTCGTCGAGACGCGACGAAGTATGACTAAGTGAATACTGTTTAATTTTAAATAACAAAGTACAAATTTGGAAATTATTAATCTGATATACCACGTCGCCCACCGTCTAAAGACGTTTCAATACTGTCAAACGGTAGCAACGATATTTTCGAAACTGGCGACTCGAACTGCACCATCGGTACCATGATGACTTTCTATAATGCGTCCTAATAGCCATTGTCTCGGAGGCAGCCGCTCATCTCTAATTAAGACTAATTGCCCCACTTTAACATTGTTGTGCTGCGTTTGCCACTTTGTCCGCGCATGCAGATTGTGTAAATATTCACTGGACCATCTTTTCCAGAAATCTTGATACATTTGCGAAACTTGCTTCCACCTACGTGTAATGCCAATTTTAAGATCTAATAAATTCGGTTCAGGAATGGTTGTTATCGCTCTGCCAGTTAAGAAATGTCCTGGGGTAATGGCTGCCAAATCATTCGCGTCATCAGAAAGTGGCGCTAGTGGCCGAGAGTTTAAACACCCTTCCACCTGTTTTAATACAGTGTAGAATTCTTGAAAAGTTAACGTGGCAGTATTGACTGAACGTTTCAATAAGAATTTCATGCTCTTGACGCCTGCCTCCCATAGGCAACCAAAGTTGGGAGCACCTGGCGGAATGAAATGCCATTGAATTCCGTTGTGCGACGAGTACCGAGCACCAGCTTTAAGTTGTTCAACAAATAGTTTACGTTCTTCCTGTAGTAAAGCATCCCCCGGGGGGCACGGTTTATACATCTTGTCATGGTGGCTTGATGTTGTGCTTCCTGAGGTATAGGGTTATCAGGTTTCCGGAATTAGGCCTTTTTGCTGATAACCCCTAAAAACTTGTATGTTGCTACCCAATTCCTAAATTAACAGGGCAACGGGCGCGCATGCAAGTAAATTAAAGGTGAAAGTGGGTTCGCTCGCTCGTCCGGTAAGTGGGTAATATGGTCTTTCCAGACCTTGACCTTTGGCCAATTACCCTTTGAACTCAATATGTTACTACCCAATCCCTGAAATAACAGGGCAACGGGCGTGCATATAAGTAATTTAAAGAAGTAGCTCTGCCTATGCTTGTCTGGGTAGAGGTGCTACCGATACCTCAGGTTTGCATGAGACCTAAAATCGGAGGTGTTTTTAACACGCGGCTGACCAGAGTCCCATCTGGCGCCTTCGGGGATCACGTGGTGGCTGTGGTTAAAACCCAAAGATATGCGGGAAGAGATATGGGTCGGATGATTGTGTCTGCAATATGGGGATAGTGACCGATTGTAGATGCTCTCTTCAGGCCATATATCTCTAGGTGTTGTTGCTATTCGACAAAGCTGCCTTAATGTGTGCGGTTGGCGAAGCCCCAGATAAGATGGGGGCAATATTTTGCTGCCGGGTCATTGGGGTAGTGGGAGGTAAGATAGCTCCAGCACTCTAGCAAGGTGTCTGTACATGGTTCTGCAGCCTGTACAGAATTTGCTACCGTGTTCGTCCCTATTAGGGGCACATGTTGTTGCCTCACCCGGTATGTGCCTCTGGAAGGCACGATGGGACGGTGGTGAACGGCTTTATTCACACAGTGCGAAGAGCACCGTCAGGTTAAGTTTATGACAGGTACTGACGTAAAATCTTTGACATATTGTAGTAAAGCATCTGCACCAACAACTGTAGTGCCATTATCACTATACAAATCGGAACAGCATCCTCGAATCGATGTAAAACGCTTCAAGGCTGCAATGAACGACTCAGTGGTAATGTCACTGACCAACTCCACATTGATAGCGCGGGTAGCCATACAGATGAAAAGTGCAATGTAGTCCTTGTAACTTTTGTGACCCCGATCCTTTGTAGCTCGAATCAAAAAAGGACCTGCGTAGTCTACACCTACATGCAAAAATGGCAGGGTAGGATTATATCTCTTACGCGGAAGATCACCCATAATTTGCTGCACTGGTTTACAGGTTTTTCGAAAACAGGGCATGCAGCTTTTAATTACTTTCTTTACGCTAGTGCGTCCATCAATCATCCAAAACTGGCGTCGAACTGCTGCGAGAATAGCTTGAGTTCCTCCATGCATAACACGTTGATGAGCGTTAATTATTATGGTCAGTGGATTATTTTTTGGTAAAATCATGGGACATTTTTCGTTGCACGGTATATCTGCATTTTTTAGACGACTGCCGAGTCGCAAAATGTTTTCGGAATCTAGTGTGGGATTCAATTTAAAAATTTTGCTGCGTCTATTGAGGCACTTATTTTGCTGAAGGATTAGAAACTCCTTTTTAAATTCAATATGCTGTACCAAGCTGATTAATCTTTTAAGTGCGGTATACCTTTCGGACCAGTCGCAAAATGAACTTGAGTTCGCTGATGTTTTTTTGAAATTTTAAAAAAAGCAAAAACACCATGCCACAACTGCGAGCAATTTATTTAGATCTGAAAAGCGTTCAAAGAGATTATACAAATTAGGTATAATTTGAGAAGTTAGTGTCTGTACGCCTTTAGACTCTGGAATTGTCTTTAGAGTATCAAACGTAAATGCAGGCCACTTAGGATTTTCTAAAATTAACCATGAGGCCCCGTGCCATCAGGATGGACGATCAATAAGCTGCTGCACGGAGATACGCCTGGAAGCACAATCTGCCGGATTTTGGTTAGTGAGCACATAACTCCAGCTGTCAGTGTTTGTAAGCTCTTGTATAAATGCCACACGGTTGGCAACAAATTCCTTTAACTTTATTGAAGGGGATCGAATCCAGCACAGCACCGTTGTTGAATCGGTCCAAAAGACTGATGAGGTGTTAGACAGTGAAAGTGCTTCTTTAACCTTTTTAGCAACTTTGAAGCTAAGACCGCTGCATACAGTTCCAGGCGCGGTATTGTCAATTTTGCAAGTGGTGCCACTTTCGTTTTTACTATGACCAAATTCACTGAAGTGACGTTTTTTCTGACTGATTGTACATAAACGCAAGCCGCGTAAGCAAACTGAGACGCATCAGCAAAAGTGTGAAGGTTAGTTTAGGTTAGGTTAGGTTGATTGGAGGGGTATGTCAGCCCATGTCATACGATATACACCTAAGCCAGTGAAGGCTTGTTGTGCGCTCCTTTGAATTTAACTATAACATATTGACCCAAAGGTCTAGAGAAACTCCGTGTCACTCACAAAGTTTCTTAATTTCCTCCAGCATATTCCCCGTAATCGGCTTATGTCCGGTAAGATGTCACCCCCAAGATATCAGGATCTCATTTGTGAGAAGGCGGGGCATTGGCACAAATAGTGTTCCAATGTTTCGCTCTCCTCCCCACATGCTCTACATTCATTTCCTCCCGCTATTCCGACGCATTTAAGATGTGCCAGTAGTTGAGAGTGCCCTGTGACAACTTCTATTATTCTACTTAGTTCGAGCTTGCTAAGTTTTAGCAGTTCCCTCGTTCTTCTCTCGTCTGGATCCCCCCATAGAATTTTTGTATTGATTCCCATGGTTCCTTTATTCCAGGGAGTTGAATGGGCCCTATGTGCCCAAGTCTTCAGCTCGGATTTAACTGCATCGAAAGGTTTCGCGTATTCCAAGCTTATATTACCTAACTCTATTGCCCTAGAAGCAAGTGAGTTTGCCCTCTCTTTTCCAGTTATCCCCGCGAGTTATGTTTTATAACGTGTTTTTACCGAAAAAAATAAAAAAAACGTTTTGTTTTTATTTTTTCTTAATTATTTATTCTGTTTAAAAGTCAATGAACAACTGAACTTCCAAATCATATATTGAATATTCTTATATCTAGTTAAAATGCTTTACTAAAAATATTTATAAAAATGTTTACTAAGACTATTTATTGAAATTAATAAAAATGCTTATTACTAATAATGCTTGACAATGCTTTTCGTATTTTGGGTTATTGATCTTTTTATTTTTAAATTGCTGATATTGTCAATAGCACAACTTAGGGTTGGGGTATTGACCTTTTATTTACTTTTTCCAATTTATATTGAGTTTAGTTGAAGTCGGCGTTACTTCTGACGTAACTCCTCCCTCCTTTGTGTTAAAATTCTCCTGAATTTTCTGTTTTAAAGATTTTTGTTTTAAAAAATATTTGTTGTGGCTTTAGCTCTTCATATGCCGACATTTCATTGGTCGGGATATTCTCCCGAATAATAAATTTCAATATTAAGATTTTTGTTTTATTATTATATATACGAAGAACATTATTGATAATATAATAGTTATAATTATTGTTATAGATATAATTACAATAGAATTACTGCTAAATGCTTTATGATATCTCAATTCTTTTATTTCTTTTATGTTTTCCATTTCACTTAAAACTATTTCGTCAAATGTTGGTTCTATTGTGTCAAAATGAATTTATTGCTGCTCTATATATTTTTCTTGAATTTGAAAATGTTTCATTATCGATCATTATTTTACAATCATGAAATGTAAACAAAACGTTATTATTAATTGAAAATTTTCTTTCATCACAACTGCTAGTAACATAGCTTCCATTTGAATTTTTTAATAATACCAGTCCTGGTTCTATTTCTATTTTTTCTTGTTTGTGTTCTCTTATTTTCTTACATTTATTGGTATAAATACATAGATTGGATTCCTTAATTTCTTTTAAATTGGGATTTTGTTTATAGTTGTAAGCTGTTCCATTATAGTATATAATTTCTTGTGGTATAAAGATTAATTGTGTGGAGTTGGTGTCTGTAATTGGTGTGACCAAAGATCTTTTCACTACAACGGTATCTTTTGGGAATTTTATAACGAATATTATATGATCATCTCTGTATCTTGCTGCTCCCAACTGTATATATTGGAGTTCGTAAAAGTTGATTTTAAAGTCGTTAATTTCCTTATCGGTTAAAATATTGCTGGTCATTATATTAAGTCTTGCCGATGCTATATTGTTTTGGATGTGCTCTAAGTTATCTGATAAAATTTTCAATTTGAGTAAGGTGTCAACATAATTTATTTGGTCAAGAATTTGATCATCGTTTTTTCTGATCGAATTCAATCTTTCGAATACGATTTTTCTGTCCGTGTCTATTGTTAGTTTCAGTTTGTTGATTGTTCGGTTAAAACGGTCGTTTATATGTATATTTTTGTTAAGATTGTCAATCGCTTTATGGTTGTTTTCGTCTATTACTTTAAGATGCTCTTCAATTTCTACTCTATCGTCATCACTCATCGTTCCGGCTATCCATTTCAATCCTGAACCTATCATATTAATTAACCCACGTTTATGTCTGTTAGGAAGAAGGGTTTGCGCCTTTACTTTAATTTTTTCCAGTTCATGTTCAAGAAGTATTTTGTTTTTTGCTAAACGAAAGTTTTCTATTTCTTTTTCTAAACCATTAATAATGTTCATTATGTTTTGCATATCAATTATGTGGATAATTTTGTTGTAGTTTGTAATTAGTCTAACATCGTCGAGTTTAATTTCTGCGAAACCGTTATTATTGCTGATGGGTTGAATTGTCAGGGACGCCATTGTCATTGGTATTATAATCAACAGGGTAACGAGTGTTGTCCAGTTGACCTGAAAATTTATTTCTTCGTTTTATATTTGCAGGGTGTATATTACTTAGTTTTAGTGTTCTATATCTAGGCTCATATTTGTGCCTCAATACTTTATAATTCTTAACATAACCTTCGTTATCTCTTCTCACGTAGTCTTCCCTGGTTTCTTTTTTTTAATCTATTATCCGTTGTTTTGCTTGTTTTATATTTTGTTCTATTTTATTTTTGTAAACTTTTCCATCCACAACGTCTATTGGCTTTTCTTTAATTAGTGAGTGTATGGATTTATTGTACCATTCTACACACTTAAACAATCGTTCTTTCGTCGATAAAGTTGAACTTTCTGATTCGAGTGTCCGAAATTTTTCTGATAATGTACTGTGTAACCTTTCTATATCTGAATTCCCTGTGTGGTTGTTAGGTTTTGTGAAATGTACCTCAATTCCTTCTTGTCTAAGGAATTCCTTAGCATTTGTAGAGTTAAAATCATTATCCGTAATTATTTTAATAGGTTTGCTTCTTGTGGATAAAAATTGTCTTAATTTTTCAACTAGTGTGGTACTATTTCTGTCTTCTAAATATATTGCGACAGCATGTTTAGAAAATTTGTCTATAAAAGTCATAAAACTATATTTTTTAATATAATAATAATCTTAGTGTATAATTTGATTAACAACGGAGGGTGTTTCTGTAAGGTAAAATTTTGGTTTTATTGGGTTGCGGTCAAACTTCGATTTATTACAAGTATCGCAGTTGTTTATGTATTTGTTAACTAATGTTTTGAGATTTTTGAAATAAATTTTCTTTTTCAGTCCCTCATAGTTTTCTGATATACCGCCATGTCCGGTTTCTAGTTTATGGTATTTTGCGATCTGTTTGTAAGTATCGTCCTCGTTATGCATATCTTTTGCGTGATAACTGCATTTGACAAATTTAATGCTAGTATTGAAAAGCACAATCAGCTTAAGCTGAACCTTATTGTATATCTCATCAGGTAATTCAGAAAAAATGCCTACTGTTCCGTTTTTCAAGAATCTTCTGAAAATGTCTGTCATAAAATCGTTTTCAATGTCGTCTTTACTTACAAAATTTTTCTTTTTCCATTAACTATTTCTATTTCCCTTACTTTATGTTCGGCCAAAATTACTTGAGTGGGGAATCTATTCACTACTGTTTCTAGAATTGGAAAATGGTCATTTAACTCCTCTTCTTGTGAATGAACTGTAGCAGTAGTGCTTAAGTTGTCATTCATTGTTTCGTCTTCTATTTCGTGGATTTCACCTGTTTCGGAATTGAACCGGCTCAAGAAATCAGCTATTCTGTTTTCTTTGCCTTTAATATGATTCATATCTATATTATATTCACCCAGTTCCATGAGCCATCTCTGAAGCCTTGGGTTTATGTCCTTCCTTTGTGTTTTGTATAAAGCCAGACTAAAGGTTGGTGATCTGTTGCGAGATCAAATGGTTTCCCATAAATGTACGGTCTGTAATATTTGACCGCCCAAACGATAGCCAGTAACTCCTTTTCAACGATTGCGTATTTTTTCTCATGGTCGTTAAGTGTTCGGCTTGCATAGCTGATAGGATAATCTCCTTGCATTAGGACAGCCCCTATTGCGTAATCACTGGCATCCGTTACCAGTTTAAACTTCTTAGAGAAGTCTGGATATTTGAGTATAGGTGGGCTTATTAATTGTCTTTTTAACTTTTGAAATGCGTCGATATATTGAGGGTCGCTTTTATTGACTTTTGTGTTTTTCTTGAGATATTTGGTCATATTATGTGCAATTTTTGCATAGTCCCTAATAAATTTTCTGTAGTAGCCGGTGGCCCCAAGGAAGGATTTTATTTGCTTTTGGTTTTCAGGAAGCTTAAGCTTCTGTATACTTTCTATCTTCAAAGGGTTTGGCTTAACACCGTCCGTTGTCAGTATGTGTCCTAAATACTCAGTTTCCCTAGCAAAGAATTTGCACTTGTCCACCTGGATCTTTAAGTTATGTTCTCTAAGATTATTGAAAACTTTTTGAATATTTATTATGTGTTCTTCCAGACTTGTGCTGAAGATTAGTATGTCGTCTAAGTATACGACACAGATTTTGTTAATGAGGTTTCTTAGAACAGAATTCATTAGTCGTTGATACGTAGATGGGGCGTTTTTCAGCCCGAACGGCATACGAACAAATTCGTAATGTACCAGTGAATTATTTGTATAGTGGTGGAACTCACAATATATTTATTAATACAATTTCACCTTTTTTTTATATAAATATTTATTTATTTTCTTTTTAAAATATATTTTTTATATTTTTTTACAATTTTTTAATGTTACTAATTTCAATGTTTTATATCAATTGAAAAATTCTGACTGACAAAAATAATTATGTTTTCTTAAAATTTTCAATAAATACTTATATATGTATATGTAAAGTAGATTTATCAAATAATATAATAAAATGTACATATTTATGTATGTATATATGCTAATATATATAACTCCCCCACCCTTTGACAAGACATTACTCCTGGAATGTAGCATATATAAATACATAAAAAATAATTCATTACAAAAATATTAACAAAGTAACAAAGTTTTAAGTATACATTATATATGAACATTTTTTAATTTTATAAATATATTAATATAAATGTTTTTTTTTAGTTTTAACATATTCTTTTTTTTTGTATTTATTATTTATATATATATATATATATATATATATATATATATATATATATATATATATATATATATATATATATATATATATATATATATATATATATATATATATATATAAGTAAATAAATGGTAATAATATCAATGAACATATTTTATTTGAAAAAAAAAAATTTTAATCAAATTTATTTATTTCTTGGAATAGTTTCTTCCAGTTATTTTTCTATCAAAATGAATATTTGGTATTTCATTTTGAATTTAAAAGTTCTTTTGACAATCTGTCTATCTCTTTTACAACCATTTTCATCTAAAAAATGTGTATTATTTTTATTTTTTACTTGTTTTATTATATATTTTGGTTTTTGTTTTAAATTATTAAATCCAAGATTTTTAACAAATTCTCTTTCTCTATATTCGTGATAATCTTTTCTATTTTCATTTATTTTATTAATCCGTTTAACTTTTTTATCATGAACAACGTTATGTAATTTTTTCCAAATTGATTTATCAAATTTATTATGTAATAAATCATTAGGTTTTACACATGTTATACTGTGTATAGTATCATTATAAAGTTCAATGCATTTATATACTATAGCTTTATCGTTTAAGTCTTGATCTTTTTGTTGTAGTTTAAATAATCTGATGTGTTCATTAAGTGTGAGATGGAATCGTTCAATGGCTGCATTTCCTGTGTGTGTATTTGGTGATGTGAAATGATAATCTACTTCTTCTGACCGTAAAAATTCTTTAATCAAAGCTGTATTAAATTCATTATCAGCTATAATTTTGTTTGGTTTTCCTAAAATTGCAAATCTTTCTCTAATTTTTTCAACAATACTTATTGAATTTTTATCACTTAAATAATGTATAGATATATGTTTTGTTAATTTATCTATATATGTTAGGAATGTTGTATTTTTATTTAAAAACCATATATCCATGTGAACTATTTCGTTTGATTGTAGAGGTGTTTCAGTTACACAAAATTTTGTTTTAATTGGATTTCTATCGTATTTGCACATATTACATAAAGTGCAGTTATTAATAAATTTATGAATTTCAGTTTTCAAATTTGGATAATAAATATTATTTTTTAACTCTAAGAAAGTTTCCTCAATACCTCTGTGATTTTTATCGTTATGACATTTTTCTAAAATAGTTAAGAGATTTTCTCTATCTATTATATCTTTTAAAAATTTAGTACAGCGTACAAATTTCATATTCGGTAAGTTTGAAAAATATCAAATTAATGTTTGTTGTAAATTCTTGTAAATATCTAAATTATCGCAAAAAATTCCTATTGTTCCTTTTATTGGAAAGATTTTCTTTAAAAATTCTAATATCTTTTCCTCGAAATAATTTTTTTTTTTGTAATTGTGTGCCTTGTATTTTTATTGAATAATATTTGTTTCTCATATTTAAAAGAATTTTTTAAAGAAATTATTATTTGATTTTTATATAAGTTGATTGGTTTTTCAGATATAAATATATGATCATTTAAATTTTCAACTCCGCTATGTATTGTAGCTAAAGTAGAACTTGGATTTTGAATATCTTGTTCAAAAATATTCACATCTAAACGACTGAGATAATCTGTTACTTTATTAGTTTTGCCTTTAATATATTCTATGTCAAAATTATATTCATTTAATTGCATTTTCCACCTTTGTAGTTTCATATGTGGTTCTTATAAACCGTTTAGCCATATTAAAGGTCGATGATCAGTTTGGATTTTAAATTTTCTGCCGTATAAATATGGTCTAAAATATTTAATTGACCAAACAATTGACAATAGTTCCTTTTCAATTGCACTATAATTTTCTTCATGTTTGTTTAAAGTTCGAGATGTATAAGAAATAGGATGACCATTTTGTGAAAGAACTGCTCCTAAGGCTCCGTTACTAGCATCTGTTGTTAAAACAAATAGTTTATCAAAATTGGGATATGCTAATACAGGATTAGTGCATAAAATTGTTTTTAATTTATTAAAAGAATCAATATAGTTTTGATTTTCAAGATCAATTCTTGAATTCTTTTTTAATAGGAAATCATTGGAAGAGCTATTCTACTGTAATCTTTTATGAATTTACGGTAGAAACCCGTTAAACCTAAAAATGATTTGATTTCCTTTACTGTTTTCGGTAATGGTATCTTTTTAATGATTTTAATTTTTTCTGGATTTGGTTTTATTGCATCTATTGTAATAATATGTCCTAAATATTCAGATTCACGTTTAAAAAAATTGCATTTATCAATTTGGACTTTCAGATTATATTCTGATAATCTCTTAAATATTTTCTTTAATGAATTGATATGTTCTTGAAGTGATGTGGAAAATATCAATATATCATTAAGATATACAACACAAATATTATTTATATAGTCATGTAATATTTCGTTCATCATTCTTTGGAAAAATGCAGGTGCATTCTTTAATCCGAAAGGCATACGTGTGAACTCATAATGTCCTGTTGGAGTGGAAAAGGCTGTTTTGTGCCTATCTTCCGGAGAAATTAAAATTTGGTGGAATCCTTTTGCTAAATCAAGTGTACTAAAATATTGTGAGTTTCCTAATTTTGAAAATAAGTCTTCCATATTAGGAATGGGAAATTTATCTTCAATTGTTACGTTATTTAATTTTCGGTAATCTACCACAACTCTCCATTTCTGTTTACCAGAATTATTAATCTTTTTTGGAACAATCCAAATTGGAGCATTGTATGGACTACATGATTTAGTTATAATGCCTGATTTAAGCATTTCATTTATTTGTTTTTCCACTTCTTCTCTATGAATTTCTGGAAAACGATACGCTCTACTATATACTGGAATATCATTTATAGTAGGTATTTTGTGTTTATATTTACTGACAGAGGATAGATTTTCATCTTCAATATAAAATACAGAATTAAATTCTTTAATCAATTTTGTTAATTCAGTTATTTCTTCATTATTCAAATTATCTGTTTGCAATTTGTTTATAATGCATTCGATTCGCGGTTCATTAAAATTAATATCAATAGTTATGCTATTAAAATATGATATATCATTTTCATTATAATGCTCAACAGTTTCATTAAAAATTAGTGGTATTTTTGCATTATCAGTTATTAAAATGTTTTCTTTTAAATTAATTTTCGCACCTAATGGATTCAAAATATTACATCCTAATATACCATCAAAATCATTTAATATTTCTGTTTCTATCATTTCAAGTTTACAATTCGGTAAATTGAATTCTTTAAAGAATGGTATAGTAATTTTGGTCTTAGCAATAGTTTTAGAACAAATAGTGTTTAAAATTATAGGACGTTCTAGTTTTGTTTGAAATGACGAGTGAAATAAATCTTTTCTTATTAGAGAAGTACCTGAACCTGTATCTATAAGAAGTTTTAATGGAATTGATTGCGTTTTCACTACTATGCAGGGTAAATTTTTTCGGCTGTTAACTGAAAATTTGCTGTTTGAATATTATCAATATCCATTTGAACGGTTCTATTTGAAGAATTTTGAGTAGATCTACTATTATTATCACTAATTATATTTCTGTTTCCTATATTATTATTGTTACTATTATTGTAATTATTATTATTGTTGTTATCATAATTATTATAGTTACTACTATTATAATTATTAGTGTTGTTATAATTTTGTCCTGTGTTAAAGTGTCTATTGTTATTAAAATTTCTGTAATTATTAAAATTTCGGTTAGAAGATTCATAGCTGTAGTTTCTGTTATAATCTTCAGCATTATTAAAATTTCTTTTCGTAAAATTTTGGTTTCTATAACGTCGTTCTGAAAAATTGTCCATTTCTTTAAAATTTCTATGTTCGTTTTTATTAAAATTATTTCTATTTATGTTTCTAGAGGAAGATTGTTCTGAATATTGAGAATTATTTCTGTTTAAATTATTATTAAGGAAAAATTTATTTTTGGATGAGAAGGGTTGTAAATTGTCTGGTATATTACTATAAAAATAATCAGTATCAATAAGAATCTCTTTTGCTTGTAACATTGAAAAGGGATTCCTAGATTTTAAAATTAATTTAGGTTCATTTGGAAGTTTGTTAATAAAAATCTTTAAAATCATTTGCTCATTGTTTTTACAATTATACCACTGTGTATTATCAATACTAGTTTTTAAATTTAATTTTGTTTTGAGTGACTCTATATAATTAAAAAATTGACTTATACTATTTCTACATTCAGCTGTCTTAATTTTGTTAATAAAACTCTACACTGTCTGGTATATTAAAGTTAATTCTTAATATTACCTTGACTTCTTCCCATTTTGTTGGATTGTTGTTGTTGATTAATGAAATGTTGGCTGCACCCACAATTTTGTTACGTATTCTAAGATCAAAAAGTTCAATAGCTGTAGCATCAACATGTTGACGAAGACCTTCAATATTTTTTATAAAAATTTCTAGCTCTTCTGGTTGTCCATCAAACTTTGGAATATCTCCCAGTAATTGGAAAGGGATTATTGTAATTGTTGTAGTCATATTTTAATCAATTTTTTATTTAAATTTGTATCTTTTTATAGGGTTCTTGAAATTGATAATTCGGTTCCTGTTCCGCTTTGTTTGTTGGTTGGTTCGTTGTTTTGCTGCCCTCTTTATTTGAAAAAATTAAAAAAATTGAATATTTTCTTCCTGTTTTTCTGGATTCGTTTCTTGAATAAAAAGCAGGTTCAAAGTCCGACTGCGCCAATTATTTGTATAGTGGTGGAACTCACAATATATTTAATTAGTACTATTTCACCTTTTTTTTATATAAATATTTATTTATTTTCTTTTTTAAAATATATTTTTTATATTTTTTTACAATTTTTTAATGTTACTAATTTCAATGTTTTATATCAATTGAAAAATTCTGACTGACAAAAATAATTATGTTTTCTTAAAATTTTCAATAAATACTTATATATGTATATGTAAAGTAGATTTATCAAATAATATAATAAAATGTACATATTTATGTATGTATATATGCTAATGTATATAACTAGTGGGGTCGAAAATGCCGTTTTCTTCATGTCTACATCCTTTATTTTAATCTGGTGAAAGCCCTTAGCCAGATCGAGGGTAGTAAAGTATTGCGATTTCCCAATTTTGTCCAATATGCTTTCGATATTTGGCATGGGAAACTTGTCGTTGATTGTAATTTCATTTAGCTTGCGGTAGTCAACAACTATCCGCCACTTTTTTTTCCTGAATAGTCCGTTTTTTTCAGAACTATCCATATTGGTGAATTGTAAGAAGAATTGCTCTCTCTAATAATGTTTTGCTGGAGCATCTCTTTCATTTGACGATTTATTTCCTCCTCATGAACTTGAGGGTATCTGTATATTTTAGAATATACAGGTTTATTCGTATTTGTAATGATTTCAAGTTGAATTTCATGGGTATGGCTTAGTGAAATACCTTCTTGGAAAAACAAGTCACTATTCTTTCCTAATAAAATTTTCAATTTCCTACTCTCTTCAGTGTTCATATCATTTCTCAAGAGTTTATCGATTACCTTATCAACTTCAGAACCTTCTAGTGTGTGAATGTTATAGTACTCGTATGGGCAAGCGTTGCAAAACTTTATCTTGTTATTATTAACTTCAATGTATTCTTCGCCTATATTTATATTTGCTTTTAAAATTTTTAAAATATTTTGCCCTATAAAACCATCAAATTGTTTGTTGTCAAAATTTGTCAATTTTCAGCCCATTACGTTATTTATCTTTAAACTCCTTGGGTACTTCCGTAACAATCTCATAATTTACATTCATCTGTCCGTTTAATGTTCTAAAGACGAAAGGTTTCTTTAATTTAATACGTTTATATTGTGGAAGACTGTTTTTGTTTAATAAAATTGTTGAAGAACCTGTGTCTATTAAACATTTTATTTTGGTTTTACCTATGGTTAGAACTACTAACGGTAGACTTGCCTTTGGGCTGGTGACTGAAAATTTGCTTCGTTAATATGATCTACCTCCATTGGTTCTGATCTGTTATTGAAATTTTGTCTAAATGGTTGACCATATTATCTTGGTGTGAGCCTACGTTGATTTGATTCAACTGGTGGCGTTGAAACATTTCCTTGTCTGTACTGTCCAGAGTGGTTTCCTTGTTGGGAATTGTAAAATTTTCCAGAATTGTTAAAATGTGTGTTGTGTCTAATGTTGCTGAATTGCCTATATTGTTTCCTATTTTGTCTATCTTGTTTTATAATTCCTGTTTCTTCTAATGTATAATAAGCTGATCTTATGTTGTTTATGCCTACTTTAAAGAATGCTTGCCATGAACGGTGGTATATTGTTTAAAAATGTTTTCAAAATCATAGCTTCGTTATTTTTGGGTGAAAATTCTATGGGTTTGTCTGAATCTTGTGTATATTTTTCATTGATCTTACTTAAAATATTGTTTAAACTATTATAATAGTGACTTACATTATGATTTCTTAATGATAGTGCTTGATGGTAAAGATGGTGATACGTTTCTCGAATGCCAAAGTTGTTGATAAGCTCTTTTTTGTGTCTTCCCATGTTGGATTATTTCCCAGGCTCCGGATGATGTTTAATTCTTCTCCTTGTATTTTATTTACTATGCATCTTTGAAATACGTAGTCCTCTAGGCTTGTATTTTGAAAAATCGGGAGGAATAGCTCTACTTCTCTTATAAATGATGATAAATCATAATCCCTTGTCCCTCTGTATTCCTTTATTCTAGATGCTTCCTTCAAGACATCGCATATTGGGATTGGTGATGCATCGGATGAAGTTAGGTTTGATGATGATTCCATTGTTGATATTGTTTTGCACTTTTCTTTGTATAGGATTTTTTTTTTATTTTTTATTCAAAGTTAATTAGTTATCAATTTATTTTAGTTTATTGTCCACTTTAAAAAAAATTGTTCTCTTTTTTTGGCTGTTTTAATCCTTTTGGATTTAAAACTCTCCACTATTCTACACTAGATTTAATTCTTCGGAACTAAATCACTATTATTTCGATCCTTTTTACCGGATATATTTTATTTGTGACCGTTCTAATCCTTTTGGACTTAGAATTCTTCACTATTTTAGCGATTGTTCTTTTAATCTAATCCTTCAGGGCTAGATCCTAAACGACTGCGCCAGTTAAGTTTTATAACGTGTTTTTACCGAAAAAAATAAAAAACGTTTTGTTTTTATTTTTTCTTAATTATTTATTCTGTTTAAAAGTCAATGAACAACTGAACTTCCAAATCATTTATTGAATATTCTTATATCTAGTTAAAATGCTTTACTAAAAATATTTATAAAAATGTTTACTAAGACTATTTATTGAAATTAATAAAAATGCTTATTACTAATAATGCTTGACAATGCTTTTCGGATCTTGGGTTATTGATCTTTTTATTTTTAAATTGCTGATATTGTCAATAGCACAACTTAGAGTTGGGTTATTGACTTTTTATTTACTTTTTCCAATTTATATTGAGTTTAGTTGGAGTCGGCGTTACTTCTGACGTAACTCGCGTGCCCTGGCACCAATATGATGCGCACTTCACCATGTGTCGAGTAACTGTTAATAGCGTTTTTGCAATCCCAAACTGTACGTGATTTAGTGCGTTCCTTTGAGATTGCTCTAATGGCCATCTGACTATCTGTGAATATATTCACAAGTCCTGACCTCCCCATTACGTTGAGTTCCCTGATACACTCCGTTATCGCCCGAACTTCCGCCTGCAAAACTGTGCAATAGTCCGGCAGGCGGAAAAACAATTCTGTGGTGTTTTCTATATAAACACCAAGTCCCGTTTTCCCTGTCGACCTTGATCCATCCGTGTAACAATGAAGCCCCATGGGGATCTGGTTCCAAGGGTCGGTCAAGCAGGAATGGATGTCGGGGATCAATGTTCCGCAGTTATCCTCTAGTCTAGTCTCCGGTATGCGGTCATTTGCGACATTTTCCGGTATGGACTCTCCTATGGCCGTAAGGATTCGTTGATGATGCGCTTCGTGTGCCTGATTGATCCACTCACCCATCACCTTTAGTCGGTTTGCTGCAAGAGCCACTTCGTATTTTATACGAATTTCGATTGGCTGGATAGATAATATTGTTTCCATCGCCCCTGTTGATGTCGTTCGGAAGGCCCCACTTATACCAAGACAGCGGGTTCTCTGAACTTTCTGTATAGCTTTGATGTTGCATTTATATTCCATCGACGTCCACCACCCTATAGAAGCATAGGTCATAATCGGCCTGATGACGCTGCTATAAAACCAGTGTGTCATCTCTGGATTCAGCCCCCATCTTGTGCCTATGGCCCGTTTACAGATTGACCAATATATATGAGCCTTTTTGACTCTTCCGTTTATGTGGTCTTTCCATTTTAATTTCCGATCAAGAATGACTCCTAGATACTTCACCCTGTCGGAAATATTTATTGTCCTTTCAAGAAAGCGCGGCTCATCATATGGAGCTATCTTCGTCTTTCTTGTAAATAGGCCAATTTCAGTTTTTTCTGGGTTAACGTTCAACCCTCTTGGTTGAGCCCAGTTGTGTGCCAGGGTTAATGCCTCCTCGGCCTTCCTGCACAAATGATTTGGATCCCTTCCCTTCAGAAGTATCATGACGTCATCTGCATAGCAGACTGTCTCGAATCCCTCATGGGTCAGAGTCCTAATAAGGGTATATATTGTTGTGGTCCATAGAAGGGGTGATAAAATCTCCCCTTGTGGAGTTCCACATTGCACCCTTTTTCTTATACTTATATTGTGCGCCTCACAATTAATCCATCTGTTCCTTAGCATACTGCCAATCCAGTCGCGTATCGCCCGGTTGACATTAAACTGGTCCAGAGAATGGATAAGTGTGTCGGTATGCACGTTGTTGAAAGCCCCCTCAATATCAATGCAAACCGCGAGAATGTACATTTTTTCATTAAAAGACCTTTTTATAAAGTACACCACATTATGCAATGCAGTGTCCACTGATCTACCTTTGACGTATGCGTGTTGCTTGAACCTCAGCATATGGCCTGCGATCCTGCCTTTAACCATGTCGTCGATTATCCTCTCCATGGTTTTCAGCAAGAAGGAAGTTAGGCTTATTGGTTAAGAATAATTTGACTTGCCAGGTTTGGGGATAAACACTACCCCCGCTTCCTGCCAGCCTACTGGAATATATGCGTGTGTTAGGCATGCATTATAAATTCCTGCAAGATGTGTCGAAACTAAATTCATCCCTTTCTGCAGGAGCGCCGGAAAGATACCATCCGGACCCGCAGCCTTAAATGGAGAAAAGCTTTTTATCGCTTCCATAACCATCCTATCGCTGATAATGGGCACCTCATGTTCACCACTTCTCTCATCGTCCAGCATAGCCGAAAGTTCGGCCGGGCTGCATGGAAAATGTGTATCCATGAGGAGTTTAATGGTTTCCTCCACATTTTCAATTGTCTTGCCCGTTTCATCCACTAATGATTCAGCCTGGATGTGGGCTTTTGACAAAAATTTTTTAATTTTAGAAACATCGCTTACACTGTCCACCTGTTCACAGAAAAGCCTCCAGGATGTACGTTTAGCAGTTCTTATTCTCTTGTTGTAATTTCGGAGTTTATCACGATAATCCTCCCAATATACTGGTAATCTTTTACGTTTCGCTCTATTATAGAGTCGGCGGACTTCCCTCCCCATTGCTCGAATCTCCCCTGTCATGCAGGGTTTCTCGTATGGGGATTTTCTTTCCCGAAGTGGGCAACTCTCTTCAAACGACTCAACTAAAGCGTCCGTAATGATTTTGACTTTACTGTCTATGTCCTCTCTTTCTAGGCGATTGAAAGAAACCTGCCCTAAATGAGAAACAAGTGACCTTTCGAATTTTGCCCAATCAGTTCTAACCCTGTTTCGAAAGGTTATAGGTTCTGGCGGTTGCCTTGCAATTTTAAACATAATGTTAAGAATCTTCGCCTTGGGCTTTCTTCCAAGCACTTGTAGCTCAAAGAAATGGGAAGATTACTTCAAGGGTTTTGAATAATGAATTTTTCGATAACTTCTCAAGCACTTTAACCTGGAAGTGAATTGATTTAATTGGCGCAACAACAGCACTTGAACCGTGTTGCTAGCTCTTAATTGAAAAAGACAGTTTTTCTTTTAGTTTCAAAGTAAGAGTTGTTTTATTCAGAAATTTCTTAGTCTTATATACTAATTTTATGAAAGAAATATGATTACTTTGCACAACAAATTAAATTGCAATAATAAATGTGTTAAACGTGTGCCATATTAAATTACAATAGTGAAAGAAAAGAATAAAAAATAAAAATAAATTGTAAAAAAAAAAAATGTTTTAATTTAGAACAAGTGTGCTGACGTTTACTTAAATAATTTAGTGTGCTAAAGTTTATTAAACTTAAATAATTAAAAGTGTGCTGAAGTTTATTAAACTTAAAAAGTGCTAACGTTTTATTAAACTTAAATAATTTAAAGTACTAAAGTTTATTGAACTTAAATAATAATGCTCGTGCATTAACATCCTCCCCCCGTTGAGTGCAGCTCAAAATATCTCTTGCTGTAGGGTTATTATTGAAGGTTGTGTTGGTTATTATATATGAACGGTGAAGTCTGAGTCTGGTTGTTGCTTGTGAGGTGCTGAAATTGGAGTTGACCGTTGTTTGCACCTTTGTTTTACTAGTAAATATGTGATAATGCTAAAGGCAATCACTAATGATGTATACCCAACCGTCATGTGATGATAATTGTGAGCTTCAAGTTTGTATGGAAGTCTTAATATTTCTTGTGCTTCTAATGATTTTTGAAGCGCTGTTAAATTTTTAACTTGGGAAATATATTGATTCGCATCTTCTTTTGGTAACAATGGTTTGATGCGTTCTTCGTGTCGTTGTTGCGTGAGTTCCCAGAAGCTGGTATATGATTTTTCAAACTTGCTGGATATCAGGTTTTGTCCACGCAACGTCGTGAATTTATATTTAAAGTTGCACTCTGGTTCCAATTCAAGCAAGCCAGATCCTTCAAGTGTGAATTGTGTGATTTCCGTTTTGCATAGTGCTGTTGCCTGGGATGAACTTGAAACTGAATATATCCACTTGTTTTGATGATGAAGGGGGATCCAAACTTCTTTGTTTTTCATTTGCTGTACTGGGCAGTCTGATTGGGTGTTGTTGTGAAATAAACTCAGCTCGCAGGCACATGTTGATGAGCCATCTTGATGCCTTATTTGACCTTTAGAGCACAGATATCTATTTTCTGTGATGAGTGAACATAAGCTGAGTTCAGATTTGCTAATGGTAAAATATTGATTGAGAGCAGTGTTAATGATTAAAAGAGGTGCACATGGTTGTATTGCTACTAATGTGTCATTGATCCACGTTGGCACTGGGATAATATTAAATATTTCATACCGTTCACGTTGAACTAGTGGTAATGTTATACTGAAAACTACTATATTGTCAGTGAGCCCTCCTTTAACCTTCATGAGTTTGTATAGTTGTAACGTATTTTCCTGATTTACCGGCAGGTCCAGTGATTCGCTAAGATGCATTTTGATTTTCCTTACTTGTTGCTGTAATTGATGAGGAGTCAAGAGTAGTGGGCTTATAATACCATGATGAGTGTTTGTTAAAATATCAAGTATTGATAATTGTGTCTGTTGGAGCTTCGCTGCTGTAATGGTTAATTGTATGCACAATGACAAAAAAATACGGTAAATCCTTTCTTGCTGCCGATCGTCACTTAGCATATTGCGTACTTGTTCAATTTGGAAATCAATTTGATCGAATTTTTTCTTTACAGCTTCTTGATCTAATTTCATTATGTTTATTGTAGCGTCAATAATTGAAGTTTGATTCTTTAATAGATCGAGCAGATGTTCTTCGTTTTCCTTAATTTGAGAAATTGTATCAGCCATGTCTTTGGCGTATTCGGAGTCCAATACACCAAAAAGTGAATGAGCGATATTTCCAACTAGATCAATTGCTGCTCTTTTTTTTATCCGACCAGACAACAGAGTGCTGTCTGATTTTAATTCCGCTTCTGTGTGTTCAAAATGCTTGACCAGGCTTGTGCATGTAGTTTTGTCCTGCATTTGCTTGCATAGATTGTTTAAGGTTTGTGTTCCTTGTGAAAAGGTTGCCGCTTCAGTCCAAAATTCTTTTAAGTCATAGTAAACTAATAATTGCCATTCTGTAGTTGAAATTGTGGCAGATCCAATTCCTTCAAAATGTATGCCCAGACGATTTTCGAACCTTTTGTTATGTATTTGTGCCCCAAATACTAGCGGCATTAATATGATCGTCATCATAATAGTGAAGATGCTTTGGCCCATCGACACTCTTCTCCGTTTTTTGTCACATTCAGGCTTTTCGTTCTGATGAATGCTTGTGCTCATCGAGTCATCTTGTTGAGGGATTTCGTCAAAGGTGGAAGGATCGTCATCTTCAGAGTTACTTATTGGTAATAGTGCCAGCCTAGAAATTGGTCTTCTGCAAACTCCTTTTAATGTTTTGACATCAACTACTCGAATGAAGCCATCATCGCCCTTGTGTGTTTTTACGATTCTTCCTAGAGGCCACTGTAAAGGAGCTGTGTTGTCCTCCTTTATTATTACCATGTCTCCCGATTTAATGTTATCCTGTTGTTTGTTCCATTTGTGTCTGTGTTGAAGTTCTGATAGGTACTCTTTTGACCAACGCCTCCAAAATTCTGATTTTAAGTGTGTAACTAACTTCCATCTAGTGAGAAGATTCTTTCGGTTTTCGGTGGCTGCTACGTCAATTTGGGAGTTGAGTGGCGCTCCTATGAGAAAATGGCCAGGGGTTAATGCCGCTAAATCGTTCGGATTGTCTGACATCGGACTTATGGGTCGGGAGTTAAGAATTCCTTCAATCTCTATGATCACTGTGTCAAGTTCCTCATATGTTAGTGATGCTGTTGATACACTTCGTACAAGGAGATGTTTGGCCGATTTTACTGCTGCCTCCCATAAGCCTCCGAAATGAGGTGATCTTGGTGGTATAAAATGAAACATAATGCCTCGAGCTGTACATTCTTTATCTATTTTTTCGGTAGCTGAATCTCCGTAGACTGCTTCTGACAACTGTGCCAGTTGATTTTTGGCACCAACAAAATTGGTGGCATTATCACAGTATAAATTTTTGCAATGGCCTCGTCTGCTTATGAATCTTTTTAATGCCCCTATGAATGCATCTGTTGTTAAACTGCTAACTAGTTCTAGATGCACTGCCTTGGTAGCAAAACAGCAGAATACTGCGATGTAGGCCTTCTGAGGTCTCTTTCCTCTGCTCTTATAGTGGACCCAAAATGGACCACAAAAATCAACTCCAGAGTTAATGAAGGGTCGAGCTGGAATGATTCTTGTAGATGGCAGATTTCCCATAATTTGAGTAAGAAGCTTTGGTTTAGCTCTAGCGCATTTTATGCAATGTTGGACAATTGAACGGGCCATTGACTTTCCCTTGATTGGCCAGTATTTTTGTCTTGTGTGTGATAAGAGTGCCTGAGGACCACAATGACGGTTTTCCTCATGCACCATTTGCATCAGCAATTTTGATATCGGGTCATTATACGGGATAAGCATAGGGTGTTTGGCATCATACGGAAGCTCTGATGCTTCTAATCTTCCTCCCACTCTGATGATGCCGTTGGTGTCTAATACTGGGGCAAGGTTATTATATGGGCTATTTTTGCTTACTTGCTTATACCTCATTAGGTGTTTTATTTCTTCGTCAAAATCTGAGTGTTGCATTGCCCGTACAATCAAAATAAGAGCTTGTTCTAGTTCTGGAATTGATAATAATAGCTTGGATTGTTGATTGCCCCTTCTTGTATTATTGATGAATCTCACAATGTAGCGAACTACTCGTTGTAGCGTTCTGAATGAGCCATTATGTTTAATGTTGTAGATCACACTATCTGCAGGATCACTAGCTGATGTTGCTGCTGCTACCTTTTTTCGCTCTGCATCAAAATCCTGATCGATAATATTTGCTTTGGAGAATTCTTTTGGCCATATCTCTTGTTGTCCATGTAGAAATATGGGCCCGTAGAACCACAAATTGTTTGATGCGAGTTTTCTTGGAGAGATGCCACGCGACAAAATATCTGCAGGATTATCTTTTGAGCTGACATGTCGCCACTGTTCTGCTATTGACAATTCTTGTATTGCAGCTATTCTGTTAGCTACAAATGTTTGATATAATGATGATTGTGAATTGATCCAGGCCAAGACGATCTCTGAATCTGTCCATAAATAAGTAGGAACATCCTTGTATTTTAAGTCTTTCTTTACTCTTGATGTGAGCTGAGCGCTTAATAGTGCTGCAGAGAGTTCAAGACGGGGTAAGGTTTGACGCTTTAAAGGTGCTACTCGGGACTTTGAGCATAATAATCTCACAATAATCTGATTATTTTTCGTTGTTGATCTAATGTAGACTGCTGCGCCGTATGCCTTTTCTGATGCGTCTGCAAAGGCATGAATTTGTATGTTGGATGTCACATGTCCTTCGAAGATATGTCGCGTGATTCTTAGATCCTTTATGTGTTCTAACTCTTGTCTGAATGTAACCCAAGTTGAATGAAGATTTTCTGGCAGAGCCTCATCCCAGTCTAACTTTTTTTGCCATAGTTCTTGGATAAATATTTTTGCAGTAACTACAATTGGCGATAGTAGTCCCAAAGGATCGAACAAACTAGCTAAATCTGAGCTAATTGTGCGTTTGGTTACGTGGTTAATCTCCCTTAGGCATATTTTCACACACAGTTTGTCATGTTGTGGCATCCATGTTAAGCCCAAAGTTTTCACGATATTATTGTTCTCACTATCGAAGTCAAAATTAACCTCTTGTTGTTCCTCGGCGACGTTTTGAAGTAGTTTTGGATGATTTGCTGCCCATTTTTGTAATTCAAGACCATGCTGGTGCAGTATGTGTTGTAGTTCTGACTGAATTGCTAGCACAGTGGGCAAGTCATCACCTCCGCCAATACCGTCATCTACATAGAAGTTTTCGAGTAAAAATTGGGCTCCATATGGGTATCGTATCATGTTTGTCTTAGCGATTTGTTCTAAGCATTTTGTAGCTAGATAAGGTGCAGATCTCGTTCCATATGTGACTGTATTTAGTTTATAATACCTTATTGGTTTGGTGGGATTTTCTCTCCAAATAATTATTTGAAAGTTTCTATCATCTGGGTGCATTATTATTTGGCGGTACATTTTTTTTATGTCGGTTGTGAAGACAAATCGTGGACACCGAAAACGTAGTAGAATAGAAAACAATTCACTCTGTACTATGGGTCCTGTGTACATTATGTCATTCAACGAAGCTCCGTTAGTAGTTTTAGTGGAGGCATCAAAAACTACTCGTAATTTTGTTGTTAGACTCTCTGGTCTAAGTACACAGTGGTGAGGAATGAAGTAATTTGGTGTTTGTATAGAGTTTATGTCTATTTGGGCCATGTGCCCTAGTTCTTCATATTCTTTCATGAAATTTACATATTGAGCTTTGAGTTCTGGAGACTTTGATAATCGCCTTTCTAATGATAGAAATCTGTTGAAAGCTATTCCATGGGATTCGCCAAGAGCGTTTGAGCTAGTGCAGAATGGAATTTTGACCACAAATCTTCCATTTTTGTCAATGGTGTGAGTCTGCGAAAAATGGTTTTCACATTGTCTTTCAGCCACCGAAAGACATTTGTCAGATGTGCTGATAGTTTCCAGTTCCCAGAGCCGAGCAATAGCTTCTTCCAAATTAACTTCGTCTTCAGTACATATTCCGCATGCTGCAGTTGATGATTCATGTTCTCCAATTCTACCAGAGATTACCCAGCCAAGTAAAGTGTTATTTAAAATGGGCAAATCGTTACCAAGTTGAATCTGCCCACCTGGCAGTAGTTGGTGATGAAATTCTGCCCCAAGTAGAACATCTATTTTGTCAGGACGGTTGAATTGTGGGTCTGCTAGCATAATGTTCTTTGGAATTGGCCAATGATCTATATTGATAACTTGTGATGGTTGAGGTGAAATTATGTGCGGAAGGACCGCTGCTTCAAGCCGTGCGGTATAATTATTGATTCTTGAATGTAATGCTACGTTTACTCGGCGTGTTACCCTAGTGTCACTAGAAGCGATGCCACTAATGGAGATTGATGTTGGTTTAGTTGAAATTCCGAGACGTTTAACTAGACGTTCGCTGACAAAATTCAGTTGGGATCCTGAATCGAGAAGTGCTCTACATTGTATCTCCTTCTCATTAGCTCGTATTTTTATCATTGCTGTGCTCAGAAGAACGTAGCTGGGACTTTTGGATTGGTTGTACGTTGTAAGTGATATGGCGTCTTGATTTCTAGATGATGAGTGATCGCCTTGTAGATCTTTGTTGTTTGAAATGTTTGTTGCTGGTGTTGATGATGTTGCTGAATTATTGCCTTGATTCGAGCTCTCCAAGTGTAGCAATGTATTGTGCCTTTTGCTGCATTCCTTGCAACCCCTTGACATACAGGTTTTAGAGTTGTGACCGGGCTTTAAACAGTTCACACAGTATTTTTGCTTTTGAATGAATTGTAGTCTTGCTGATGTGGATAACTGACGAAACTTGGTACATGCGAATAACGGATGATTTCCATTTTTGCACATAACACATGAATTGTTGACTTGCTTTGTGGTGATGGAAGTACACACCCTTGATTTTGAGTGCGGCGTTTTTTCAGAGAACACTTCCATTGATTGGAAATTTCTTTCCAAGAATTCCAGGAACTCTGTGATTGTCGGAACCTCCCGAGGATTCTTCAGGGCTTGCTCATATCGGAGACGCGTTGCTTGGTCCAATTTCTTTAGTAGTAGGTAGCATAATATTGGATCCCATGATTTCGTATCCACCTGAAGATTTTGAAGCGCTAAAAGACACTCCTTGGTTCTGTCATGGAGCGACTTGTAGTTGTCGGTATAGCCTTTAATTGGGGTATCTACTAGCTCTTGCACAAGCTTGTTGACCAGTAATCTTTTGTTGTTATACCGCTCCACCACCATGGTCCATGCAGCATCAAAATTTTCTTCAGTGGCAGCGAAGTGTTTTATTAAGTTTGCTGCTTCTCCTATTAGCTGTGTTTTTAGATACCACATCTTTTGAATTTTGGGCATTGATCGCCTTATCACCAGAGATAGGAATATGTCATAGAATTCTTGCCACTTGAGGTGATTTCCGTCGAATTTTGGTAGTGCGACCTTTGGCATAGGCAAGGATTCTGGATCACTGATGTTCTGCTGAGACTGCTCAATCATGCTTACTGTATTGATTACCTTTCGCAGCTTAGTCTCGAGTTGTATAAAGCGCACGGAGTCGTAGCCTAGTTGCTCTGGGTTGTCATAGAGTTCAAATATTTGGAAATGTATGGCTTCAATGCCTTGCCATATGTTCAATGCGATGTTTCGATTCTGATGAGTAGATTCGTCATTAAGCAATCGTTCTAAAGAAGACATCATTACCGCTTGTCGACGTTTGAGCCTTAAGAAGTCATTCGTCTCAGCTGGTAATACATCACAGCTCTCTCTTGGTGGAACTTTGCCTGATGTTGACTTTACCTTCATCATAGATTTTTCGAATATATCTTTATATTGTTCTACAATCTTCTGTATTGCGGCATAATAATTTTCCGTGAAATAGCGGTGATCTAGGGGTTTGTCGTCAAGTAGCCGAATCTGGTTGTCATTTGTTTCAAACGCCATCCATTCTTCATCTAGTCTACGTAGTCTCTCTTGAAAGTAGCTCACCGACTCCTTTCGGGCTTGGGAATCCTTCTTGTAGTTTCTGATAATCGTTTCAATGTTCTCCCCAAGAATCTTTTGATTTTGGATCAATTCTTCGAATGACACCATTGTGGATGATATTTAGCTGGCTATCACTGCTGCTAGTATTTCCACTCGAATAGTGTGTTGATCGACTGATGATATGATGAGTACTGCGGGCTCAATGAATTTAGACGTCCTGCACTTATAACAGGATCACGTCGGGGTCACCAAAATGTTAAGAATCTTCGCCTTGGGCTTTCTTCCAAGCACTTGTAGCTCAAAGAAATGGGAAGATTACTTCAAGGGTTTTGAATAATGAATTTTTCGATAACTTCTCAAGCACTTTAACCTGGAAGTGAATTGATTTAATTGGCGCAACAACAGCACTTGAACCGTGTTGCTAGCTCTTAATTGAAAAAGACAGTTTTTCTTTTAGTTTCAAAGTAAGAGTTGTTTTATTCAGAAATTTCTTAGTCTTATATACTAATTTTATGAAAGAAATATGATTACTTTGCACAACAAATTAAATTGCAATAATAAATGTGTTAAACGTGTGCCATATTAAATTACAATAGTGAAAGAAAAGAATAAAAAATAAAAATAAATTGTAAAAAAAAAAATGTTTTAATTTAGAACAAGTGTGCTGACGTTTACTTAAATAATTTAGTGTGCTAAAGTTTATTAAACTTAAATAATTAAAAGTGTGCTGAAGTTTATTAAACTTAAAAAGTGCTAACGTTTTATTAAACTTAAATAATTTAAAGTACTAAAGTTTATTGAACTTAAATAATAATGCTCGTGCATTAACACATAATATAACGATGATCTGAGAATGAGTGCTCGTTCAGAACCCTCCATTCAGCAATTCCATCGATTACGTTTTCAGAACATATGGTTACATCTAATACCTCCGCTCTAATTCTATTAATAAAGGTAGGCGTGTTACCAGTATTAACAGTTAATAGATCATTAGTATTCAGAAATTCTAAAAGAGCCTGTCCCCTTTTATTAATGTTAGTACTACCCCATGCAATATGATGCGAATTAGTATCGCAACCGATTAGTACTTTTCTACCTTTTATTCTGCAATCTTCAACCAAGTGTTGTAATTCCGACGTTGGTGGTAGTGTCGGTGCATCATACGGCAAGTATACTGATGCTAGGCATATGTTTCCATTTCCTTGCTTCAGTACTGTTGCGTCTGCTGTTGACAACTCTGTGGATAAAAGAAAGCATAAATTTTTGTGACTAAGAATACAGGTCCTCGGACGATTCCCTGTTTTAGCATAAAATAATTGGTAGTTTACATGGTTTAATCCATTAACCCTGTTTTTTGTCGTCCAGGGTTCTTGTATTAATGCCTCATGTATCTTACCTTTGTTAATTTTCTCCATCAAAGCGTGAGTTGCCGTCTCGCTCAGGTGGAGGTTAATTTGGATGACCTCCCACATCATCCTTCTAATAGGCGGTCCTCTTGAAAGTTGGTGATTTTGTGTTTCAACTCCTCCTTGGCCGTCTGGACCTACGAGACACCCGCCTGATTTTGGCTAGACGTGTGAAACTCAATTGTGCTATCGTTAGTCATTTCGAGCCATCCTTGTATGTGCAAGTCAGGTAATTGTTGCAGTTCCGCTCGGAAGCATTGCCAAGTTTGAGCAAGTTCTGTAGGCAAATGATCGTTCCAATCGATCCCCGGTAACCACAGTTGTTGTAAACAAATTTTGCCTCTTACGACAAAAGGTGCTAAGAATCCCAGAGGGTCAAATATCTTGCACAATTCAGATAGCATCTGACGTTTTGTAAATTCTGACTTATTGAAATCGAAATTAATTTTGAACCCGAAATGATCAGACTGCGTATGCCACACCAGACCCAATGTTTTGGCCTCATTGTTTAAGGAAAAATCCAGTGCGTCGTGCTGCGCAAGATCACCTGCCGGCAGGGCTGCTAATAATTGCTTTGAATTGGAATTGAACTTCCGTAAATGAAACCCTGAAGTTTTTAAGAGCGCTGTTAATTTCTCTACTTTACTTAATGCATCGGCTGAACTTTCGCCACCGGATAAAGCATCATTAACATAAAATTCATTTTTTAAAATTTTCGAAGCAACAGGGAAGCACTGTTCTTCCTCACTAGCTAAAGTGTGCAATACTTTGATGGCAACGTAAGGCGCGCAATTAGTACCGTAGGTAATGGTTAGTAAACGAAAAGTCATTAGTTCACCAGATGGTGAATCACGCCACACAATGCGCTGTAAATCTGCATCTTTACGGTTAATCAAAATTTGGCGGTACATATTTTCGATGTCCCCAGTGAAAGCCACTCGATAGCGCCGCCAGTTTACCGCAACGTCTGATGCATCGTTTTGCAATTTTGGGCCCACATGGATGCAGTCATTTAACGAGACCCCAGCAGAACTTCGGCTAGAGGCGTTAAATACAACACGCAGTTTAGTTGTGGAGCTCGACTCCTTGTAAACTCCGTGATGTGGAAGATAACTAATTGCGTTAGTGGTGTCATCCTCTGTAATCATCTCCATATGACCCAACTCATGATATTCGTTTATAAAATCTTTATACAATTTGTTCATAACCGGATTTTGTGATAAGCGACGTTGCAGTTGGTTTAACGATGAAATCGCTTTTCGCTTACTATCTCTAAGCTTCGATAAATCTGCATCTGGTTTAATAGGAAGGTGGACAATGTAACGCCCAATGTCGTTGCGAGTATACGTAGAAGCTAAAAGGTCTTTTCAGAACTTGTCGTCAGGTTTTAATTGGGGTTTAGGACCAACTTTCTCAACTTCCCAAAATTTCCGCATACTGTCAGCCAGATCCACTTGGGTTAGGCACCAATTTCTTAGATTAATTGTGGTGAATACGCCACCAGAAATAACCCACCCTGAGTATTTTGCGCAATAAAATTCTTTGTTTTGCTGCGCTGAATATCGTTTTTAATTATGGCAGCGTAGTCAGATGCGCTGAGAATAAGGTCGATTGCTCCTGGCTTGTTGAAGTTTGGATTGGCTATCTTTAAATTTAAAAACTCTCGTAATTCCTCATCTGGTATAGGCAATGCAGGAGTTATGCTACCTACTCTAGGTAACACTAAAGCTTCGCAATTCATGCAAAATTGCGACGTTAATGACTGTAATTTAAAAAATACTGAGCCTCTAGAAATTGCTAGTCGGTCACCATTTGCGCCGTGTATGGCAATCTTATTAGGTGTACGTTGTAACTTCAGCTGATTTGCCGCAAATTCATTCATAAAGGTTGCTTCTGCACCGCTATTGATCAGTGCTCGAAGGCGTATCGTTCGGCCTATTTCACCTTGAGCCTCTATAACTGCGGTATCTAATAGGACCTTTGAAACCGAACTAGTTTAAGGTAAATGTGCATTATGTATTGAAACTGACCTGTATGAAAACTCACCAGCTTCAGACGGAGTGCCTTTCTTATGTGTCTGGTTTTGTTTTTCATGTAATGTGTGGTGCAATGCTTGACAAATTTGACATCGACCTTTGGAGGGGCATGAACGAATTGAATGCCCTTGACGTAAGAAATTAAAACATAATTTATGTTGGACAACAATGCCACGCTTTTGTGACAGTGGTAGGCGCTTAAAAGCATTACAATATGCTAAAATATGCTTACCTGAGCAATGATGATAATGTTGTGTTGTTATATGCAAATTATTGACAAACGATTTTGACTTACTGGATGTTTCTTTAGATGGTTTTGTTTCGCTTTTGTGTTCCACCATTGCTTGAAGCATCTCTAGTGATTGAATGTGTCTGTCTAAAAATTCTTTAAGTGCTGCATATTTGGGTACTTCTTTATTTGACTTAAGTGACAGCTCCCAGGTCTTTCTTGTGTCGATGTCTAACTTTGTTTACCACCAAATATACGAACCAGTCATCCCAATGCTCGACTGGACGTTTAAGTTGTTCAAGTGCGCGTAGGGCAGAAGTAACACTGTCATTTAGTGTGCGTAGACTTAAAGCGGATTCTATTCGTGCAGTCGGTAAATTAATAATTTGCGTAAGAAATGAATTAATAATTATTCGTTTGTTCTCATATTTTTGTACTAATAAATCCCAGGCGATGATAAAATTTGCATCAGTAGTAGATATATTATCAAAAACATGAATTGCATCACCAACGAGAGCGTCCTTTAAATACTGCAGCTTTTGTGTATTTGATATATGCTGATTATCTTTTACTATTGATACAAAAAGGTCTTTAAATGGGAACGAATTGAGAAAGCTGCCATCAAACGAAGGTATTTTAATAGGTGGCAAATGGGGGTTTGGCGAAATATTAACAGGAGTTGACTGTTGTATGCTGGCATTAGAAGTGGCAGTAGCAGTATTCCCAGAATTGACTTGTTGCAAGTAGTCAGTTAATTCGCCCAAGGTTTCACAATACGTAGTCTCCGTCTCTACAAAATCACTATCGCTTATCAAAAGTTGCAGGCGATCGGTTGCCTTTTTTTCAGCTGGCTGTTCACCTGCTTCGGTTACAAGGCTATGTCTTGCGTCGCAATATTTTTGCCAATGATCTTCAAGTAGCTTAATGCGTGCTTGAATAAATCCCGCCTTTTGTTTAGCCCTTGCTATTTTTCTTGTATTGGTACGAAAGTTTTGAATTGCGGTACGATATGCATTTGTTTTTTCTTCAGAGCCCATTTTTATATGTAGATTTTTTTTCTGCTAAAATTTATTTATTGTATCTTCAAAAATTAAACTAACAATAAGTATTCAAATTTTAAATATAGATATAATAATTAGGCCCAACCAGTGTCGGACATAAACTTAGTGATAGTAATTAAAATTACATAAATGTCATGTTAAGCACAAAAAATATTTTCAAGAATTTCATCTGCAGTGTTGCGTATTAATGCCGTAGTATCCCTCTTTTTTAAGCGGATGTGTCCAGTTAAGTTCAAGATGTTACGAGCAAGGGGATTAGGGTGGGACTCGAGTTTTGTTAAATATTTGCCTGCATATTTTGCAATTTCAGCGGTCACAAGTGGCATATTTAAGTCACGATGTAAAATTGAATTTTTCATGTACCATGGAGCCGATGTTATTAACCTTAAAATTTTGTTTTGCATTCGTTGGATTCTCTCTATATTGGAAGCTGAAGCTTCAACATGAATTAAATCCCTAGAGATATTTTTCACGACGCCAAAATCTATAACATCTGGAATTTTTTGTATATCAGTAGGCCAGTAAGTGGGCTCCCCGCTCGAAATGACGTCCAAGCCCATTTTTGAAATTGTGTTGAACAACGCTCGACCTCTAGGTGTAATAAGACGCGATCCCCAGAACGTATGTTTTGCATTGTAGTCGCCAGCTGCTATGAAACAAGGGCCAAGAGTTTTATAAAAATCCTCGTATTGATCCACAGTGATTGAAAATCTGGGGGGGGGGGGGGGTTTGTAAATAGATGATATTCCGAGATTTAAACAAAAATTTTCGATGCAAATATTCGTTGCTTGTATATAGATGGTCTGCACAAATGTTCTCAAGAATATAGTGCTTGAGTCTTGACTTTATTAGAACTGCTGATGTCCGCATGTTCTTCCTCTCGGGTCCTTTGTATCATATAAGGTATAGCCACTAATTTCAAAAAGGCTTCTCGAAGTCAAATGAGTCTCAGATACCAACATTATATCAATATTTTTTACCGAGAGGAAGTGCTCAAGTTCATATTTGTGTTGGCGAATGCCGTTTGCGTTCCAGAAATATAATTTTAACGTGTTCATGGTTTGTTAACTAATGCTAGAAGCAGTGTGTTCTGCATTCGCAGCATTTCTTGCATCATGCTAGTCATATTACTTGTAAAGTTGTTTATAGTTTGCACCAGATTATCAATAGTAGCTTCAAGGCGATTAAAATTAAAGCTTGCGTTTGTATTTGTTGTGTTATTTGGTGGTGACACTTTTTGCATGGGAACGGAGTTGATCTTCACAGCGTCAGCATACGATACTTGTGTAGAGATTGGTTGGGCCATAGGAGGATAAGTAGCGGAGTACGTATTTCCTGTTTGAGCTGGGGTTACTTTAGGCCTTTGACTCATAGCCTGTTTTACGAAACAGTATACAGGACATCCTCTGTAGTTAGCGGTGTGATTACCTCCACAATTACTGCACTTTTTTTCCTTTTGATCCTTTGGCTTATTGCAAATAGCAGTGTTGTGTAATTCACCACACACAACACAAACAGTAGGTAATTTACAATACGTTTTTGTATGGCCATATTCTTGACAATTATGGCATTGTACGGGTCCTGAACGCTTGTGTGGTTCTTCAACTGTGATTTTCCGGTATAATAGATATTTCAAATTATAAATGGGATGGGTCTCATTTTTCTTCAATAATATATCATTTGGCTCAAGTTCCACGCGAAATAAAGGTTGGGGATCTTCTCCCTGTTTATTATGTTGGATACATTTTTTACTTTGAATCCTTGGACGGTGAGAGCATCTTTTATTTCAGCAGGGACAACGTAAGAGTCTATGCCCTTCAAAACGACCTGTAAGCCTTTAGCGCTCTTAAGCTGGAATGTGTAAAAACTTGTTTTATTTTTTTCTAATTCATTAACCATTTTGCGGAAATCCTTTTCTTCATATATTTGAATTTTAGTTTCATCAATGTTACCACGTTTAATTGGAACAATGTGTGTTAAGAATCTTCGCCTTGGGCTTTCTTCCAAGCACTTGTAGCTCAGAGAAATGGGAAGATTACTTCAAGGGTTTTGAATAATGAATTTTTATATTACTTCTCAAGCACTTTAACCTGGAAGTGAATTGATTTAATTGGCGCAACAACAGCACTTGAACCGTGTTGCTAGCTCTTAATTGAAAAAGACAGTTTTCTTTTAGTTTCAAAGTAAGAGTTGTTTTATTCAGAAATTTCTTAGTGTTATATACTAATTTTATGAAAGAAATATGATTACTTTGCACAACAAATTAAATTGCAATAATAAATGTGTTAAACGTGTGCCATATTAAATTACAATAGTGAAAGAAAAGAATAAAAAATAAAAATAAATTGTAATAAAAAAAATGTTTTAATTTAGAACAAGTGTGCTGACGTTTACTTAAATAATTTAGTGTGCTAAAGTTTATTAAACTTAAATAATTAAAAGTGTGCTGAAGTTTATTAAACTTAAAAAGTGCTAACGTTTTATTAAACTTAAATAATTTAAAGTACTGAAGTTTATCGAACTTAAATAATAATGCTCGTGCATTAACATCCTCCCCCCGTTGAGTGCAGCTCAAAATATCTCTTGCTGTAGGGTTATTATTGAAGGTTGTGTTGGTTATTATATGTGAACGGTGAAGTCTGACTCTGGTTGTTGCTTGTGAGGTGCTGAAATTGGAGTTGACCGTTGTTTGCACCTTTGTTTTACTAGTAAATATGTGATCATGCTAAAGGCAATCACTAATGATGTATACCCAACCGTCATGTGATGATAATTGTGAGCTTCAAGTTTGTTTGGAAGTCTTAATATTTCTTGTGTTTCTAATGATTTTTGAAGAGCTGTTAAATTTTTAACTTGGGAAATATATTGATTCGCATCTTTTTTTGGTAACAATGGTTTGATGCGTTCTTCGTGTCGTTGTTGCGTGAGTTCCCAGAAGCTGGTATATGATTTTTCAAACTTGCTGGATATCAGGTTTTATCCACGCAACGTCGTGAATTTATATTTAAAGTTGCACTCTGGTTCCAATTCAAGCAAGCCAGATCCTTCAAGTGTGAATTGTGTGATTTCCGTTTTGCATAGTGCTGTTGTCTGGGATGAACTTGAAACTGAATATATCCACTTGTTTTGATGATGAAGGGGGATCCAAACTTCTTTGTTTTTCATTTGCTGTACTGGGCAGTCTGATTGGGTGTTGTTGTGAAATAAACTCAGCTCGCAGGCACATGTTGATGAGCCATCTTGATGCCTTATTTGACCTTTAGAGCACAGATATCTATTTTCTGTGATGAGTGAACATAAGCTAAGTTCAGATTTGCTAATGGTAAAATATTGATTGAGAGCAGTGTTAATGATTAAAAGAGGTGCACATGGTTGTATTGCTACTAATGTGTCATTGATCCACGTTGGCACTGGGATAATATTAAATATTTCATACCGTTCACGTTGAACTAGTGGTAATGTTATACTGAAAACTACTATATTGTCAGTGAGCCCTCCTTTGACCTTCATGAGTTTGTATAGTTGTAACGTATTTTCCTGATTTACCGGCAGTTCCAGTGATTCGCTAAGATGCATTTTGATTTTCCTTACTTGTTGCTGTAATTGATGAGGAGTCAAGAGTAGTGGGCTTATAATACCATGATGAGTGTTTGTTAAAATATCAAGTATTGATAATTGTGTCTGTTGGAGCTTCGCTGCTGTAATGGTTAATTGTATGCACAATGACGAAAAAATACGGTAAATCCTTTCTTGCTGCCGATCGTCACTTAGCATATTGCGTACTTGTTCAATTTGGAAATCAATTTGATCGAATTTTTTCTTTACAGCTTCTTGATCTAATTTCATTATGTTTATTGTAGCATCAATAATTGAAGTTTGATTCTTTAATAGATCGAGCAGATGTTGTTCGTTTTCCTTAATTTGAGAAATTGTATCAGCCATATCTTTGGCGTATTCGGAGTCCAATACACCAAAAAGTGAATGAGCGATATTTCCAACTAGATCGATTGCTGCTCTTTTTCTTTATCCGCCCTGACAACAGAGTGCTGTCTGATTTTAATTCCGCTTCTGTGTGTTCAAAATGCTTGACCAGGCTTGTGCATGTAGTTTTGTCCTGCATTTGCTTGCAGAGATTGTTTAAGGTTTGTGTTCCTTGTGAAAAGGTTGCCGCTTCAGTCCAAAATTCTTTTAAGTCATAGTAAACTAATAATTGCCATTCTGTAGTTGAAATTGTGGCAGATCCAATTCCTTCAAAATGTATGCACAGACGATTTTCGAGCCTTTTGTTATGTATTTGTGCCCCTAATACTAGCGGCATTAATATGATCGCCATCATAATAGTGAAGATGCTTTGGCCCATCGACACTCTTCTCCGTTTTTTGTCACATTCAGGCTTTTCGTTCTGATGAATGCTTGTGCTCATCGAGTCATCTTTTTGAGGGATTTCGTCAAAGGTGGAAGGATCGTCATCTTCAGAGTTACTTATTGGTAATAGTGCCAGCCTAGAAATTGGTCTTCTGCAAACTCCTTTTAATGTTTTGACATCAACTACTCGAATGAAGCCATCATCGCCCTTGTGTGTTTTTACGATTCTTCCTAGAGGCCACTGTAAAGGAGCTGTGTTGTCCTCCTTTATTATTACCATGTCTCCCGATTTAATGTTATCCTGTTGTTTGTTCCATTTGTGTCTGTGTTGAAGTTCTGATAGGTACTCTTTTGACCAACGCCTCCAAAATTCTGATTTTAAGTGTGTAACTAACTTCCATCTAGTGAGAAGATTCTTTCGGCTTTCGGTGGCTGCTACGTCAATTTGGGAGTTGAGTGGCGCTCCTATGAGAAAATGGCCAGGGGTTAATGCCGCTAAATCGTTCGGATTGTCTGACATCGGACTTATGGGTCGGGAGTTAAGAATTCCTTCAATCTCTATGATCACTGTGTCAAGTTCCTCATATGTTAGTGATGCTGTTGATACACTTCGTACAAGGAGATGTTTGGCCGATTTTACTGCTGCCTCCCACAAGCCTCCGAAATGAGGTGATCTTGGTGGTATAAAATGAAACATAATGCCTCGAGCTGTACATTCTTTATATATTTTTTCGGTAGCTGAATCTTCGTAGACTGCTTCTGACAACTGTGCCAGTTGATTTTTGGCACCAACAAAATTGGTGGCATTATCACAGTATAAATTTTTGCAATGGCCTCGTCTGCTTATGAATCTTTTTAATCTTTCTAGATGCACTGCCTTGGTAGCAAAACAGCAGAATACTGCGATGTAGGCCTTCTGAGGTCTCTTTCCTCTGCTCTTATAGTGGACCCAAAATGGACTACAAAAATCAACTCCAGAGTTAATGATGGGTCGAGCTGGAATGATTCTTGTAGATGGCAGATTTCCCATAATTTGAGTAAGAAGCTTTGGTTTAGCTCTAGCGCATTTTATGCAATGCTGGACAATTGAACGGGCCATTGACTTTCCCTTGATTGGCCAGTATTTTTGTCTTGTGTGTGATAAGAGTGCCTGAGGACCACAATGACGGTTTTCCTCATGCACCATTTGCATCAGCAATTTTGATATCGGGTCATTATACGGGATAAGCATAGGGTGTTTGGCGTCATACGGAAGCTCTGATGCTTCTAATCTTCCTCCCACTCTGATGATGCCGTTGGTGTCTAATACTGGGGCAAGGTTATTATATGGGCTATTTTTGCTTACTTGCTTGTACCTCATTAGGTGTTTTATTTCTTCGTCAAAATCTGAGTGTTGCATTGCCCGTACAATCAAAATAAGAGCTTGTTCTAGTTCTGGGATTGATAATAATAGCTTGGATTGTTGATTGCCCCTTCTTGTATTATTGATGAATCTCGCAACTACTCGTTGTAGCGTTCTGAATGAGCCATTATGTTTAATGTTGTAGATCACACTATCTGCAGGATCACTCGCTGATGTTGCTGCTGCTACCTTTTTTCGCTCTGCATCAAAATTCTGATCGATAATATTTGCTTTGGAGAATTATTTTGGCCATATCTCTTGTTGTCCATGTAGAAATATGGGGCCGTAGAACCACAAATTGTTTGATGCGAGTTTTCTTGGAGAGATGCCACGCGACAAAATATCTGCAGGATTATCTTTTGAGCTGACATGTCGCCACTGTTCTGCTATTGACAATTCTTGTATTGCAGCTATTCTGTTAGCTACAAATGTTTGATATAATGATGATTGTGAATTGATCCAGGCCAAGACGATCTCTGAATCTGTCCATAAATAAGTAGGAACATCCTTGTATTTTAAGTCTTTCTTTACTCTTGATGTAAGCTGAGCGCTTAATAGTGCTGCACAGAGTTCGAGACGGGGTAAGGTTTGACGCTTTAAAGGTGCTACTCGGGACTTTGAGCATAATAATCTCACAATAATCTGATTATTTTTCGTTGTTGATCTAATGTAGACTGCTGCGCCGTATGCCTTTTCTGATGCGTCTGCAAAGGCATGAATTTGTATGTTGGATGTCACATGTCCTTCGAAGATATGTCGCGTGATTCTTAGATCCTTTATGTGTTCTAACTCTTGTCTGAATGTAACCCAAGTTGAAGATTTTCTGGCAGAGCCTCATCCCAGTCTAACTTTTTTTGCCATAGTTCTTGGATAAATATTTTTGCAGTAACTACAATTGGCGATAGTAGTCCCAAAGGATCGAACAAACTAGCTAAATCTGAGCTAATTGTGCGTTTGGTTACGTGGTTAATCTCCCTTAGGCATATTTTCACACACAGTTTGTCATGTTGTGGCATCCATGTTAAGCCCAAAGTTTTCACGATATTATTGTTCTCACTATCGAAGTCAAAATTAACCTCTTGTTGTTCCTCGGCGACGTTTTGAAGTAGTTTTGGATGATTTGCTGCCCATTTTTGTAATTCAAGACCATGCTGGTGCAGTATGTGTTGTAGTTCTGACTGAATTGCTAGCACAGTGGGCAAGTCATCACCTCCGCCAATACCGTCATCTACATAGAAGTTTTCGAGTAAAAATTGGGCTCCATATGGGTATCGTATCATGTTTGTTTTAGCGATTTGTTCTAAGCATTTTGTAGCTAAATAAGGTGCAAATCTCGTTCCATATGTGACTGTATTTAGTTTATAATACCTTATTGGTTTGGTGGGATTTTCTCTCCAAATAATTATTTGAAAGTTTCTATCATCTGGGTGCATTATTATTTGGCGGTACATTTTTTTATGTCGGTTGTGAAGACAAATCGCGGACACCGAAAACGTAGTAGAATAGAAAACAATTCACTCTGTACTATGGGTCCTGTATACATTATGTCATTCAACGAAGCTCCGTTAGTAGTTTTAGTTGAGGCATCAAAAACTACTCGTAATTTTGTTGTTAGACTCTCTGGTCTAAGTACACAGTGGTGAGGAATGAAGTAATTTGGTGTTTGTATAGAGTTTATGTCTATTTGGGCCATGTGCCCTAATTCTTCATATTCTTTCATGAAATTTACATATTGAGCTTTGAGTTCTGGAGACTTTGATAATCGCCTTTCTAATGATAGAAATCTGTTGAAAGCTATTCCATGGGATTCGCCAAGAGCGTTTGAGCTAGTGCAGAATGGAATTTTGACCACAAATCTTCCATTTTTGTCAATGGTGTGAGTCTGCGAAAAATGGTTTTCACATTGTCTTTCAGCCACCGAAAGACATTTGTCAGATGTGCTGATAGTTTCCAGTTCCCAGAGCCGAGCAATAGCTTCTTCCAAATTAACTTCGTCTTCAGTACATATTCCGCATGCTGCAGTTGATGATTCATGTTCTCCAATTCTACCAGAAATTACCCAGCCAAGTAAAGTGTTATTTAAAATGGGCAAATCGTTACCAAGTTGAATCTGCCCACCTGACAATAGTTGGTGATGAAATTCTGCCCCAAGTAGAACATCTATTTTGTCAGGACGGTTGAATTGTGGGTCTGCTAGCATAATGTTCTTTGGAATTGGCCAATGATCTATATTGATAACTTGTGATGGTTGAGGTGAAATTATGTGCGGAAGTACCGCTGCTTCAAGCCGTGCGGAATAATTATTGATTCTTGAATGTAATGCTACGTTTACTCGGCGTGTTACCCTAGTGTCACTAGAAGTGATGCCACTAATGGAGATTGATGTTGGTTTACTTGAAATTCCGAGACGTTTAACTAGACGTTCGCTGACAAAATTCAGTTGGGATCCTGAATCGAGAAGTGCTCTACATTGTATCTCCTTCTCATTAGCTCGTATTTTTATCATTGCTGTGCTCAGAAGAACGTAGCTGGGACTTTTGGATTGGTTGTACGTTGTAAGTGATATGGCGTCTTGATTTCTAGATGATGAGTGATCGCCTTGTAGATCTTTGTTGTTTGAAATGTTTGTTGCTGGCGTTGATGATGTTGCTGAATTATTGCCTTGATTCGAGCTCTCCAAGTGTAGCAATGTATTGTGCTTTTTGCTGCAATCCTTGCAACCCCTTGACATACAGGTTTTAGAGTTGTGACCGGGCTTTAAACAGTTCACACAGTATTTTTGCTTTTGAATGAATTGTAGTCTTGCTGATGTGGATAACTGACGAAACTTGGTACATGCGAATAACGGATGATTTCCATTTTTGCACATAACACATGAATTGTTGACTTGCTTTGTGGTGATGGAAGTACACACCCTTGATTTTGAGTGCGGCGTTTTTTCACAGAACACTTGCATTGATTGGAAATTTCTTTCCAAGAATTCCAGGAACTCTGTGATTGTCGGAACCTCCCGAGGATTCTTCAGGGCTTGCTCATATCGGAGACGCGTTGCTTGGTCCAATTTCTTTAGTAGTAGGTAGCATAATATTGGATCCCATGATTTCGTATCCACCTGAAGATTTTGAAGCGCTAAAAGACACTCCTTGGTTCTGTCATGGAGCGACTTGTAGTTGTCGGTATAGCCTTTAATTGGGGTATCTACTAGCTCTTGCACAAGCTTGTTGACCAGTAATCTTTTGTTGTTATACCGCTCCACCACCATGGTCCATGCAGCGTCAAAATTTTCTTCAGTGGCAGCGAAGTGTTTTATTAAATTTGCTGCTTCTCCTATTAGCTGTGTTTTTAGATACCACATCTTTTGAATTTTAGGCATTGATCGCCTTATCACCAGAGATAGGAATATTTCATAGAATTCTTGCCACTTGAGGTGATTTCCGTCGAATTTTGGTAGTGCGACCTTTGGCATAGGCAAGGATTCTGGATCACTGATGTTCTGCTGAGACTGCTCAATCGTGCTAACTGTATTGATTACCTTTCGCAGCTTAGTCTCGAGTTGTATAAAGCGCACGGAGTCGTAGCCTAGTTGCTCTGGGTTGTCATAGAGTTCAAATATTTGGAAATGTATTGCTTCAATGCCTTGCCATATGTTTAATGCGATGTTTCGATTCTGATGAGTAGATTCGTCATTAAGCAATCGTTCTAAAGAAGACATCATTACCGCTTGTCGACGTTTGAGCCTTAAGAACTCATTCGTCTCAGCTGGTAACACATCACAGCTCTCTCTTGGTGGAACTTTGCCTGAAGTTGACTTTACCTTCATCATAGATTTTTCGAATATATCTTTATATTGTTCTACAATCTTCTGTATTGCGGCATAATAATTTTCCGTGAAATAGCGGTGATCTAGAGATTTGTCGTGAAGTAGCCGAATCTGGTTGTCATTTGTCTCAAACGCCATCCATTCTTCATCTAGTCTACGTAGTCTCTCTTGAAAGTAGCTCACCGCCTCCTTTCGGGCTTGGGAATCCTTCTTGTAGTTTTTGATAATCGTTTCAATGTTCTCCCCAAGAATCTTTTGATTTTGGATCAATTCTTCGAATGACACCATTGTGGATGATATTTAGCTGGCTATCACTGCTGCTAGTATTTCCACTCGAATAGTGTGTTGATCGACTGATGATATGATGAGTACTGCGGGCTCAATGAATTTTAGACGTCCTGCACTTATAACAGGATCACGTCGGGGTCACCAAAATGTTAAGAATCTTCGCCTTGGGCTTTCTTCCAAGCACTTGTAGCTCAAAGAAATGGGAAGATTACTTCAAGGGTTTTGAATAATGAATTTTTATATTACTTCTCAAGCACTTTAACCTGGAAGTAAATTGATTTAATTGGCGCAACAACAGCACTTGAACCGTGTTGCTAGCTCTTAATTGAAAAAGACAGTTTTCTTTTAGTTTCAAAGTAAGAGTTGTTTTATTCAGAAATTTCTTAGTCTTATATACTAATTTTATGAAAGAAATATGATTACTTTGCACAACAAATTAAATTGCAATAATAAATGTGTTAAACGTGTGCCATATGAAATTACAATAGTGAAAGAAAAGAATAAAAAAAATAAAAATAAATTGTAATAAAAAAAATGTTTTAATTTAGAACAAGTGTGCTGACGTTTACTTAAATAATTTAGTGTGCTAAAGTTTATTAAACTTAAATAATTAAAAGTGTGCTGAAGTTTATTAAACTTAAAAAGTGCTAACGTTTTATTAAACTTAAATAATTTAAAGTACTGAAGTTTATCGAACTTAAATAATAATGCTCGTGCATTAACAATGTGAAATGCCTTTTCACCAATGACCGAGATTAACTTCTTAATAAGTGTGTTAGAATTTTTTTGTCTAAGATAGATTGGTGGTGGTTTTAAGGTTTTTTTCGAGGATGCTTCGGGTTTGTCATTGTCATCCTGCAATATTTTAAAACGGTTTTGACGGTTAACTGTTGCGGCGTCGTTATCCCTGGATATCTTAGGAACCGATGAGATTTTAGATGAATTTGGGCATCGCCCGCGCTTTACTACTGTGATATATCTGTCCATTCCGACAGGCACTTTAGGTTTCTCAATATTATTGTCTATAGTTATAACTGGGTTTAGTGATGAACACGAGCCCGGAGCGGATAATGGTGCTGATTTAAATAGAGAAGTACTAGGCAGCGGTAATGTTATAGAATCACTACTTGGCATCGGAGTAAGCGAAGTTGATCGCTCACGTAAAATTGGCTTTGCCGTTAGAAAAAGACTATCATCAAATTTTTTATTTTTATTGTTTGCATTAAGAGCTTCAGAACTCACAGTAAAATAGGCATTTCTACCGTTAGAACTCACTTCACAATTTTTTGTTTTTGAGGTACTCATACAGAGTATTTCTCAGTCACTTTGTTTGTGGTTTTTTGTTTGTTTTTGTTGTTTCAGTTTATACGAAAAATAATATTAATGCAAGTAAAGCAAATTTAACAAAAACTGTACTTATTACGAATCAGTACTTATTACGAATATTTTTTTTTGTTTGTATTTTTGTTTGTTTGGTGTGTAAAAAAAAACTCCGCTAACACGTCTGTTCACTACGAAGGTTCAACAAGATGATTTTTATATGTAGATGTATGTAAATAAAATTTATAACCTGTGATTTGGTAATTGTTTACAAATTGCAAAAGTATAATGTCACTCAATAGCTGATGGCGATGATGACGATAAGGATTTGTGCCCAAACTGTATGTGAGATGAATAAAAGCCAAGATCGCCAAGTTCCCCGCAAGGGATGCCAAAATGTTAGGTTATGTTCTGAGTCGAACTGAAGAAAAGCGCTGCGCTAGCCACGAGGTTTTCATTCAACAGTAAAGCAAAAGACCACAATTAGTTACTTCACAGTTTTACCAAATATTTTTATTTAGTTGCCTTCACAATTCATTTAATTTACAACTAGATTTATTATTTGATCTTATATTATGAGTTCTGCTATGTTATCGGAAGAAAAACCAACTGAGCGTAAGCCCAATGACAGAAGAGAACAAAAAAAGGGAAGTTAATATTAATACATTGTGTACGAAAACCTGTCACATTCAAAGTTAATTCACAATAGTATAAAAGGTTAATACGTGACTTAAATAGTTCAAATATTTGAGTGTTAAGTCATCTGTATAATCTTAAACAGTTGTTGACCACGCAGAAATTATTTGTTTTTAACTTTAAGTTTGTTATAAAAAAGGTAATTACGCAACTTTGGTTTATTTTACCTACTAAGCAATTTAAATCAATTTATTGTAAAACAATTAGTATATAGGAATGAAGAATAAAGAAATATTAATCAATCGTTTTAAAGCATTTAAGGTGTTTTATTTTGATTCAATTAGCGTTCTTCAGGTTCAAGTTCTTGTAAGAACAAATAAACCAAAAATAGTTTCAGTTCAGGTTTATGTGTTTGAATTGAAGTAAACTATCGCGTCTACGTACAGGGGTTTTAACTTCCGCTACGCGGACCTTGCCGTCGTCGCCTGTGATGACTTTGACGACTATCCCGGTCACCCAGTGCTGTGGGCAGGCAATTGTCTTCGTGGATTATTACTACTTGACCGACCTGGAGACTGGGCATTTCTTTCTGCCAATTCACTTTGCCCTGAAGTCCCAGAATGTAGTCTCTTAACCGGGCTTGCCAGAATGTCCGCTTGAGAACGCAGAGTAATCGCCATCGCATCCATAAGCTGGCCTCTTTGGCCCTCACACCTTTTCCTGATTCTAGCGGCAGCGAACGCAGACTTGTTCCTATTAGTAGATGAGCTGTATTTAGCGCTTCTCAGTAGTTGGGGTCTGGAGACAGCCGTGCTATGGGTCGACTGTTAAGTACCGCTTCTATCTCTGCGAGCATTGTGCACATTTCTTCTTGCGTGAGCGACGCATTGCCTACTGCTCGTAAAAGTAAGAGCTTCGCCAGCTTCACGACTGCTTCCCATAGACCTCCGAAGTGCAGCGCTCGAGGTACATGAAGCTGAACTTCACCCCGAACGATGCTGCGTATGATTCGACGGCCTGTCAATTCTGATTAAGGACGTGCGATAACTCGTTGAGGACTCTACTTGCTCTCACGAAACTCGTTGCGTTGTCGCAGAATACTTCTTTGAGTAGACCTTTTCTAGCTGTGAACCTTTTAAAAGAGAGAAGAAAGAATTCAGTAGATAGATCCGGTACTAATTCTAAACGTACGGCTTTGGAAGTGAAACACACGAAAACGGCTATATACATTTTAACCGGTGGTCTACCACGAATACGTAGTGAGACGTTAATAGGACCACAAAAGTCTGCGCCGATTATTAAGAATGGTCGAGTAGCTATCATTCTATTAGTGGGAAAATTGCCCATTATTTGGGACATAAGCTTAGGCTTATAGCAGAAACAATATCCACATTTGCGAACTATTCTAGTGCATTCTTCTTTCGCATCTATCAACTAAATATTCTTTCGCGAAAGAGCATAATAATTTTCGTAACAAAGCTATTTCTTTTCGGTAATAACAGTGGAAGTTTGGTATTGTATTTCAAATCTTCATTAAACGGTCTCCCAGCTACCTTTAAAAGTAAAAATTTTCGAATTGAGGCATCAGCAAATCCATGAATTTGAGTTCTTGCTGCTGACATTGTATTCACTAATCTTGGGATTGTGATTGAATTGAGTTTCAGTAGATTCAATTTTAAATTTTCCCATAAATTATTTGGTCTCATGGGAATTGATTCATTCCAGCCAAGCTTTTGAATCCATAGTTCCTGTAATAATGTTTTAGATTTAGTTATCAATGGGCACAAAAGTTTGAGGGGATCGAATAATCGGGAAGAAATTAATAATATGTTCCTTTACGTAGCTTTCAATTCTTGAAAATTATCTTCCAAATGAAACTTAAATGTGCAATTTTTCGAAACCCAATGAATGCTTAGAGCTTTAGTATCATGTGCATCGCTATTCAACAATTCTTCCTCGTGTACTGTACTTATGAAATCCACTTAGTGAGGTTAAAACCAGCTGAACTTTCAGTAGCCTGATTACGAATTCCAATTAGATCTTGGTAAGTTTCAGCCCCAGTGAACAAATCATTGACATAAAAATCACTGCAGATAATCCTGTAAACAATAGATAAGGCCTTTTTGTATAAATCGCTCAAATGCATCAAACATCTTATGACCAATAACTGAGCTCTATTATAAGTCACCGTGTTCACGCGGAAAATCTTTAAAGTATCATATTGATTCTCCCTCCAAAGTATTAATTGGTAGTTTCTGTTTTGATCATCAATCAATACCTGATGATACATTTTTTTAATATCTGCGGTGATTGGTTCATTTTATAAAAAGAACATTTGAAGAAAAGAAGTATTGTTCTAACCCCTGTATTGATATTTCTCAGGCATTTGATAAAGTGTGGCATTAAGGCCTAATTTTAAAATTGAAGACATATCTACCAATAAACATTGTAAACCTTTTGGAAAGTTACATTCTTGCTCGGAAGTTCACTGTTGTGGCAGGAGACTTCATGAGTGTGCCCGAAACTATCTCATCCGGTGTGCCACAGGGCAGTATACTGGGGCCACTTTTGTATTTGATTTATACCTGTGATATGCCTGTGAGCAGTAATATCCACACGTCTACATTTGCCGATGATACAGCCTGCCTTAGTATGCATGAAAACCCTCACGAGGCATCCCGATATCTTCAGGAACATATTAACCTGTTGGAGCTGTGGTTGAACTTATGGAGAATAAAAGTAAATGAACAAAAGTGTGTTCATGTCACATTTACCCTACGAAGAGACACTTGTTCCCCCATTCGAGTCAACAATCAAGCTGTTCCTCAACATTCACAGGTGAAATACCTTGGTATACAACTTGACCGACGCACAGTGGCTGAAAATCGTTTTTCATTGTCCAAAAGTCGAATTTTTTTTGTCACCGATTTTTAAAATTTTTACGCCATTTTGGAGCTAATATATGTATCCATATTAAGGTAACCAAAAAATTAGGTTAAACTATTGATAATTGTGGGCGTGGCATTCTGTCAAATTCAACTGTTTTTATTATTTCAGTAAAAGGTGTTTTTTATCAGTTTTTTGTCAAAAATAAATGGTCACTACTCGCAAGCTATCATCGATAATGGCCTGCGGTCTTTTTTATAATATTGGTAGGATTATAGTCTTTAGTTGTTGTAAGTGGTTACCGCTCTAGCGTTTAATATTAGAGGTGTTATGAAATATTTATGAAACTACTATATTTTTCTCAAATTTAAAATTTAGTGGGATAGAACTTCTAGGCAACAAAAGGGAACAAGAAACGTATACCACCCAAAGAAAGGCGAAGGTGTCTTCTTTAACCCTATATATACTTTTGCACCCACCGGTAGAACACTTTTTTAATTTTAATGAAATTACTCTAAAAAAATTCAAATTACGATAATTTAAACAGCCCTATAATTACTCGTATACAATGGTGTATTAAATTTGCACTTTTTTGCCTAAAGGTTTATGTTTTTACTTTAGACTACGTAAGACTAAAATAATTAAATATAATACCTGCGAAAGGGTTTTATGGCTTTGTTTTGATCAGCAAGAAAATTAATAATAAAAATATCACAATAGTTTATACAGTAAACATATGATCTCTTTCTAATATAACTGTTAGGGTCAGCCAAAGTCATAAACAATTTTATAATAATAATCGCGACATTAAACCACTAAAGATAAAAAGAACCCCATATTGACGAGATACTAATTAGTTTTACCTGATATTAAGGTCTGGATAACAAGTGCAGTTTTGTTCAATTTAAGTACCACCTGCTATGAAATTGAAGATCAATGTGTGAATAACATGTATCTAAAAATGTATAAAACTACGGATTCGATAAGGGATTACTCAATAATAAGTTAATCCTATTTACGGTCATAAAGAACTGGCCGAAGAGTATTTTAGAAATAAAAAATTAAACGTTAAAATAAAATTAAACTTAAATTCGTGTAGCACAGAAATACAAGAGCAATTATCTAATTTTGTAAAAGTACTAAAAAACACTACAAAGAAGTTAGCTACAGTAAACAAAAGTTTTATATAAAAAGTGAAAAGTGGTTAGAAGGGCAACTTACTGTCGCTGCAGAAACAGCAAAGCAAGCGTGGAAGACCACGCAAATCATTGGACAACTGCAACGATAGATCTAAGAGGCGGAAACTTAAAGATGTTAACGATGCAATTGGTGGTACACATATAAAAGAATCTTTCCTACATCAATTACGATCACAGAACCAAGTAACAAAAGTGGATATCATTGAAAAAGTTATTAAAGCTGGTCCAGTGAGAACAAAACGAATTCTTAAAAGTATACCAACTCTGAGCGATGCAATACAGTACACAAATGAGGAGGCATTAGCCTTCTTTCTGGATTTAAAATTAACAAAACAGCAATATATTAAGCTCAGATTGCATGCGATTAAAAAGGGCTCAAATATCTATCCATCATATCATCACATAACTGCTGCTAAAATGGACTGTTTGCCATCAAAGGACACTATTACAACCAAAACATTTTCGGCAGAGTTACAACTACAATCTCTACTTGATCACACAGCCGAACGCTTGCTACAATCAATACCAGGAAATGCGTTAAAGAAATATGGAAACACAAAGCTAATTCTTTTTTGCAAATGGGGATGTGATGGTTCTTCAGGACAAAACCAATACAAACAAAATATTTCGAACTCGGATATGTTCATGGTATCAATCTTACCATTGCGATTGAAAAAGATTTTGGAAGATTCAGAGCATTCGACTAGTACAACGCAAACAATGGATATTTGGAAAAATGAGACACCATCTTCTACGAAATACTGCAGGCCAATCAAATTTGAATTCAAAAAAGAAACTCGTGATGCCATTTTTTCCACTAATTTTATTTATTGTATCTTTATTAAACTGAACTAACAATAAGTATTCAAATCTTAAATATAAATATAATAATTAGGCCCAACTAGTGTCGGACATAAACTTAGTGATAGTAATTAAAAATAAATAAATGTCGTATTAAGCACAAGAATATTTTCAAAAAATTTCATCTGGAGTGTTGCGTACTAAAGCCGTAGTATTCCCGTTTTTTAAGCGGATGTGTCCAGGAAAGTTCAAGAGTTCAAGCGGATTAGGATGGGACTCGAGTTTTGTTAAATATTTGCCTGCATATTTTGCAATTTCTGCAGTCACAAGTGGCATATTTAAATCACGATGTAAAATTGAATTTTTCATGTACCAAGGAGCCGATGTTATTAACCTTAAAATTTTGTTTTGCATTCGTTGGATTCTCTCTACATTGGAAGCTGAAGCAGTGCCCCATATCTGAATTCCGTAACACCATATGGGTTTCAAAAGCGACTTGTATATTAAAAGTTTACAATCTAGACTGAGTGTAGAATTTCTACCAATCAGCCAATGTATCTGGGTCAATTTAAGCTTTATTTGTGTCAACTTAGAGTCAATGTGGTGTTTCCATGTAAGGCGTCGGTCAAGGTGTATACCAAGGTATTTCACCTGTGAATGTTGAGGAACAACTTGATTGTTGATTCGAATGGGGGATCAAGTATCTCTTCGTAGGGTAAATGTGACATGAAAACACTTTTGTTCATTTACTTTCATTCTCCATAAGTTCAAACACAGCTCCAACAGGTTAATATGTTCCTGAAGATATCGGGATGCCTCGTGAGGGTTTTCAAATGTAGAAGTGAAGATATTACTGCTCAGAGGCATATCACAGGTAAAAATCAAGTACAAAACTGGCCCCAGTATACTCCCCTGTGGCACCCCAGATGAGATAGTTTCGGGCACACTCGTGAAGTCTCCTTCCACGACAGTGAACTTCCGGGCAAGAATGTAACTTTCCAATAGATTCACAATGTTCGTTGGTTGATATCTCCTCAATTTCAAAATCAGGCCCTCATGCCACACTTTATCAAATGCTTGAGAAACATCAATAAAGAGGGAAGAACAATACTTCTTTTCCTCAAATGTTCTTCTTATAAAATGTACCAATCTATGAGTTTGTTCAATGGTGCTATGCTGACTTCTAAACCCAAATTGATGGTCCGGTATGCACCCATTATCAGCTAGAATTGGAGACAATTTTGTCATGAGCAGTTTTTCGAAGAGCATTGAAATTGTTGACAGCAAACTTATTGGTCTATATGACTCAGCCTTAGTAAGATCTTTGCCCGCCTTTGGAATCATTTTGGCCATGGCAAGTTTCCAGCTGTGTGGATAATACTGCAATCGTAAAATGCCATTAAAAATAAATAACAGGATTCTAATAGCAATACGAGGCAAATTCATCAGCATCTTGTTACTAATTCCATCAATACCCGGGGCCTTCTTTGGGGTGGTTTCAGCAATTAGTTTTTGCACATCACGCATCCTAAACTTTATGGGTCGAGGGGGTAGAGCAACTACACTCGGCAAATCAACAGCACCAGTACATGTGTTTTGGGTAAATACGTGTTTTAAATGCTCAGCAAATATGTTACTTTTTTCAGTATTGGTTCTTGCCCAACCTCCGGTATAAGTGCGCAAGGGTGGTTTAGACTAAACGGGTGTTTTAAGTTTTTTAGCAGCGCGCCACAAGGAGTAATTAGATGCTGCTGTGACATCGAGACCTTCTAGATAGTTCTTAAGAGAAGCAGATTTTTCAGATGCAAGCAACTCTTGGAGTCGTTTAGTGCATTCTCTAAGTCTGATTTTATGTTGTGGTGATCTGTGCTGTTGCCATTCCCTTCTAGCTCTTCTTTTTTCACATACGAGACGTTCAATATCCGCAGAATAAATTCTATTAAACCCAGTCTGCGGATGGGAGGTAGTGGCATGTTTAGCAGCCTCTTTAATGTTCTCGGTAAGATTGGCAATGTTAAGTTCAATATCATCGGGAGTTCTAAGCCTGATGTTTTCCCTACAATGACTACTGAGATATTTTTTGAACCCCAGCCAGTTAACACGATTTATCATCTTCACATATGGGTGAGGTAAGTCACTTCTTAGTGGGCTACAAATTGTAAAGATCGTGGGAGTGTGATCGGAGGAGAGATCATGTGAAGCTTCAACATGAATTAAATCCCTAGGGATATTTTTCATGACCCCAAAATCTATAACATCCGGAATTTTTTGTATGTCAGTAAGCCAGTAAGTGGGCTCCCCGCTCGAAATGACATCCAAACCCATTTTTGAAATTGTGTTGAATAATGCTCGACCTCTAGGTGTAATAAGACGCGATCCCCAGAACGTATGTTTTGCATTGTAGTCTCCAGCTGCTACGAAACAAGGGCCAAGAGTTTTATAAAAATCCTCGTATTGATCCTCACTGATTGAAAATCTGGGAGGGGAGTAAACTGATGATATTACGAGATTTGAACAAAAATTTTCTATGCAAATATTTGTTGCTTGTAGATGGTCTTTGCAAGTGTTCTCAAGAATATAGTGTTTGAGTCTTGACTTTATTAGAATTGCTGATCCTCCGCATGCTCTTCCTCTCGGGTCCTTTGTATCGTATAAGGTGTAGCCACTCATTTTAAATAGGCTTCTCGAAGTCAAATGAGTCTCAGATACCAACATTATATCAATATTCTTCACCGTGAAGAAGTGCTCAAGTTCGTTTCTATGTTGGCGAATGCCGTTTGCGTTCCAGAAACATAACTTTAACGTGTTCATGGCTTGTTAACTAATGCTTGAAGCAGTGTGTTCTGCATTCGCAGCATTTCTTGCATCATGCTAGTATATTTGTTGTAAAGTTGTTTATAGTTTGCACCAAATTATCAATAGTATTTTCAAGGCGACTGAAATTAAAGCTTGCATTTGCATTTGTTGTATTAGTTGGTGGTGACACTTTTTGCAAGGGAACGGAGTTGATCTTCACAGCGTCAGCATACGATACTTGTGTAGAGATTGGTTGGGCCATTACAGGATAAGTGGCGGAGTACGTATTTCCTATTTGCGCTGAGACTGCTTTAGGCTTTTGACTCATAGCCTGTTTAACGAAAGAGTATATAGGACATCCCCTGTAGTTAGCAGTGTGATTACCTCCACAATTACTGCACTTCTTTTCCTTCTGGTCCTTCGACTTATTGCAAATAGCAGTATTGTGTAATTCACCGCACACAACACAAACAGTAGGTAATTTGCAGTAAGTTTTTGTGTGGCCATATTCTTGACATTAACAAAGAAATTAGTGATATCAAGGCCCAAATTGCAACACTACAGCCATTACAATTACAGTTAGATGGGCAGCAAATTGAAGTAAGCTACCAATTAGTCCTTGCAATGATAGATAGAAAAGTAGGTCAGGCTTTGACTAACACGAAGGCTGCATCCAGCTGCATTATATGCCAAGCAGCATCAACCCAATTAAACCAAGTTTCGACAAAATCATTAGATAATACCGATGCATATGAATTTGGATTATCACCACTACATGCAAGAATACGACTTATGGAACATATACTAAAAATCAGTTATGATTTGGATTTCGGGTCTTCAGGATCCATAAGAAACAATGAAACCAACAAAGAGTTAGAAAGTTCAAAAAAGAAAGATGTTCAAGATGAATATCGCAAAATTGGATTGATTATAGATCAGCCAAAACAAGGGTCAGGCAATACAAATGATGGCCATACCGCACGAAGATTCTTTTCAGATCCAGAAACAGCATCTGAAATAACAGGAGTGGATTTAAACCTTATTTTTAGATTTAAAATAATCCTAGAAGTACTTGCGTGCAATGAAGAAATTGACTCTAAACAATTTGGATATTATGCTAAGGAAACTGCAAAAATATATACAAACAACTACCCATGGAGAAATATGTCTGCAACAGTTCACAAAATCCTTTATCATGGAGAATATATCATTAAATATCATTCGGCGCCACTTAGAGATCTATCAGAGGAGGCTCAGGAAAAAAGGAACAAGGATTACAGATTTTATAGAGAGCACAATACTAGAAAAATTTTACGAAATTCCAGAAATGAAGATCTATTTAATATATTATTGGCAACGTCAGATCCGTTCATCTCCAATATTCGAAATAAATGGAAAGTGGAACATCGGGATTTAGATGAAGAAGCCAAAAACTACTAAAGAACAGAAATAGCACAGAGCAAAATATAGAATATTTGCAATCAATATTTGTGTCAAATGAATAATAATTATAATTGCCTTTCATTATTATTTAAGTACGAAAAATAATAATAAATAGAAACTACTTTGACAGCAAAAAATAAAATTTTTTTCAAAATCTCCAGTTAATTTTACTATTTTTTTTTGAGTGTAAACATTTTTGAGTGTAAAAACTTTTTTGAGTGTAACATTAAAAAATTCCATTATCACAAAAAATAACTACAATTATTATTAAGTTCCAAATATAAAATTTTTTAATATGCAAATAAAAAAAATAAACCCACATTTCACTCCAAAAGTAAAAAAAAAATCAAAAGTTCAACTTTTACCTAGAAGTCCTTAAGAAGTACTCAATCAATTTTAATGTAATTAAAACTGAGTCAAGCTGAACTAAATATCTACCCATTAAAAAAATTACTTCCATATTTTGATCGGTTCAAAAGTTACAGAATTTTGGCCAATGAAAAACAATTTTCAGCCACTGTGCGACGGCTTACATGGAAACACCACATTGACTCTAAGCTGACACAAATAAAACTTAAATTAACTCAGATACATTGGCTGATTGGTAGAAATTCAACCCTTAGTCTGGATTGTAAACTTTTAGTATACAAGTCGCTTTTGAAACCTATATGGTGTTACGGAATGCAGCTATGGGGCATTGCTTCAGCTTCCAATGTAGAGAGAATCCAACGAATGCAAAACAAAATTTTAAGGTTAATAACATCGGCTCCATGGTATAAGAAAAACTCAAATTTGCATCGTGATCTAAATATGCCACTTTTGATCGCAAAATGAACTCTTGTTCGTAACATCTTAAACTTTACTGGACACATTCGCTTAAAAAAGAGGGACACTACGGCATTAATACGCAACACTGCAGATGAAATTCTTTGAAAATATTTTTGGGGCTAACATGACATATATGTATTATTAATTATTATCACTAAGTTTATGTCCGACACTGGTTGGGCCTAATAATATATATATATATATATATATATATATATATATATATATATATATATATATATATATATATATATATATATCAGAGCTGGGATACAGTAAAGTGAAGTAGTGTTTTTTTCTGCCGGCTGGTATTTTGAGTTGTTTTAATTATATCACAAGTCCGGTTTAACTTTTTGCTGCATATATTTGTTCGCTGATATTTGTACTGTCGTGGAATAGTGAAGTTTTGTGGTTGTGACCGAAAAAACTTGCAATAACATCTAAATTTGTAGATTGCTAATTGGATTTTGGCTGTTTATATATGCTAAAAGTCTTTATTACAAAATATTACAACGTTGCATATGATTGATCTCTTTCATACGCATTAAATACAACATTGTCACAGCTCCATCAACGCTCATAGTGTTTTGGTTTGTGCCTTCGATATAAGTGGAGTTTACCTGTGTTGTCGTATTTGTATTTTTCTTACGAGCTCATCGATATAATAATTATCAACTTTCATTGTGCTTCTGTAACGTCTCATCACTTGTTTGTTTTACTCAGTAAAGTATGGAGTGTTCTAACACAAAGTGTACTTATACGGGCACTGATCGTATGGTGTCGTGCAGGTTGTGCTTTAATCATTTCCATTTGAAATGTAGTGGTCTTAAGGTGCGTGACGCTGATGCTTTGGCGGATCCACTCAAATCTCTTCATTGGACTTGCATGGGCTGTAAAAATGTAAAAACTGAGTTTTATAATTTCTTTAAAAATACTAAGTTGCAATTTGATGAAATTAGCAAGGAGTTTCAAGAGTTGCAGGCTAAATTATCTAAATATGGTGAATTATTCTGTAAATAGACGAATTTAGATAAATTTGTTAGCGCACAAAATAATTGCTCTCTGGGACGTAATATGGTTATTACTAGATCTGCTGCATCTCAAAATATAGTTTCTGTTCCTGATTCTGGTATAGCTGCTCCGTCAAATTCTTTTATAACGTTATCACCAACTAATATGGGCAATGAGCTCAATTCTCGGCATTTAGAAGCCGAAAGTTCCTCGTTGCCAGTTGCAAATTCCAATGTTTCAAATAAGACACCGTTAGCTGTTACACCAAATTCCTTAGAATTCAGTGCGCCATTGCCAGAAATATCTGTCAATAACACACCAGAACCAGCAAGTGTTCGAAATTCAACTTCTGTACCATTTACACCTCAAGTCACTCCCAAGCCGTTGAAGGTTATACCTCCTAGCAGACATATTTTTGTATCTCGCTTGGCATCAGATACTACAATTGATGATGTTGAATATTATATAAAATCTAAGATTCCTATGATTAATAATATATCTGTGTATAAATTTTCATACTCCCGCCCGAGAGACATAGCATCTTTTAAGGTTTTGGTTCCTGATGAATCCTTTGAATATGTACTTGATCAAAAATTTTGGCCAGCTAGTACATTTGTACGTGAATACATATATAATGTAAACCGAAGAAATATAGGACGCCTTCCGGTACCAACTAACCAAAAAAACTAAATATAACAACTGATCTGCCAACCTGCTGCTCATCTTCTCGTCCTTTCTTCGTAAGGACCGTGATCTTGAAAGTTTGGGAAAATCTCGTGGTGGAGGTGTGTGCATTGCTGTTAAAAGAACTTTAAATGCTAAACTTGTTGCTCCCTCTGATACAAACCCTGTATTGGACCAACTTTGTGTATGCATTACCAGCTCTAAAAATTTGATTATATGTGCTTCATATGCCCCACCTAAAAGTGAGGATTCTGTGTATGCTGCCCATGTTTTAAATGTGGTTCATCTGTCAGATGTTGTTGGTGCTGAAAATCTTTGTGTAATTGGTGACTTTAATCTATGTGAGATTGGCTGGAGTAATTTATTCAATGATGTCTATCTCTCGCCTATTAATGTAAATAAATCACATGAAATTAATCTTGCGGATTCCTTTTTAAGTCTAGGCTTAGTACAAATCAATTCTTTCACAAATAAATTAAACCGCATTTTGGATTTAATATTTGTTCCTGAAGCGATTAAATACTCGTTAACTGTTTGTCCTTTTCCTATGTGTATAACTGACATGCATCACGTCCCTTTAATTTTTGTACTATCTCATTTTGAATTTATTTATATTTGTAAAGCGATAATAATATTTATAATTTTAATGATTGTGATTATGGTAATTTGAATGCGGAAATTAAATCTATAAGTTGGAATAATCTATTTGATGCTAAGAATATGGCATATTATTATAACATATTTATTAATACTTTAAAATATCTCATTGATCGTTTCGTTCCTCTTTTGCCACCAAAAGTTCACAAACTTCCATGGTACACTAAGGGTTTAAAAAATCTAAAAAATCTTAGAAACAAAAATTATAAAAAATTTAATCAAACTGGTGATTTACATTACAAAACACTCTATGCACATTATATGCGTGAATTTAATTTTCTTGATAAGTTTTTATATAATCAATATATATTAAATTATGAATCTTCTATTAAATACAATCCTAAACGATTCTGGAATTTCATAAGATCTAAAAAGTCTAGTTCTGGATATCCATCTGTCATGTATTTTAATGGTAATACCTTAAGCTCTGGTAATGATATTGTAAATGTATTTTCCTTGTTTTTTCAGTCTAATTTTCAGGCTGTAAATGACTCTGTAGATCCTAATGTTTTATTTTTTTTTTATTTAGTTATTTACATATAAAGTCTATGGATACGTAATCCTTACAGACTATGAGAAAAAATGCATAATACATAAAACATAGATTAAGTATTTAGAAACAAAATAATATTACGTTTTACAATATTGCCATTTAGAGAAAAATCAATGTGTTGATAAAATTTATTATAGTCAGCACAAATTCTATTAAAAGGATCAAAATTAACATAATTAGTCCTGAATACTTGAATAGACAGTGGATAAAAATTACGAGTAAGGTGTGATGGAACATTAAAGGATATGTTACTTATAAGAAAGTCAGAACAAACATTACCATTTATTACATTAAGTACAAACATGACATTTAACATTTTTCTACGACTTTTAAGAGTTGGTAACTTGATTAATGCCAATCTACTAGTGTATGGCGGGAGATTCAGCATATTCCACCCCAGTGGACGCAGACAAAACAATAAGAACTGCTTTTGTACAGATTCAATAGTATTGTTATGAACATTATACGAAGGGTCCCAAATAATTGAGCCATATTCCAGGATGGGTCTTACCAGAGAAGTATAAAGTTGCTTAGTTATATACGGGTCATCAAATTCTCTAGCCCAACGTTTTATAAATCCTAATACAGCACGAGCTTTATTTGCGATTGAAGAAATATGTTGAATAAAATTCAATTTGGGATCAAGTAAAATTCCAAGATCTAAAATGGCATCCACTTTGTTCAGCATGTGACCGTTTAAAACATAGTCCACATTAATGTGAGATCTACGAAAGAAACACATGTAGTTACATTTTTTATAATTTAATTGCATAAGGTTAGCATTGCACCAAGCATTAAAAGCATCAAGGTCCTGTTGTAACAGATAATGATCGTCATGTTGATTAAAAGTTAAAAATATTTTAACGTCGTCAGCGTACATAAGAATATTAGAATATTTTATAGTGTTTGGCAGGTCATTAATAAACAGAGAAAACAACAATGGTCCAAGATGACTTCCTTGTGGTACGCCAGATATAACATCAATTGGTTTAGACAGTCGCTTCTTGAAAAGAACTTTTTGCTTTCTATTTGTCAAATACGAAAAAATCCATTTTAAGCTATTTTTAGTAAATCCCACCATGTCAAGTTTTTTTATAAGAAGCCTGTGGTTGATCTTGTCAAAAGCTTTGCTAAAGTCGGTGTAAATAACATCAGTTTGTTTTTGTTGAATAAATCCTCTATTTACTAACGTGGTTAAGTGCAGGAGATTTGTCATAGCTGAACAACCTCTTTTAAAACCGTGCTGAATTGGAGATAGAATTGATGAAACTTGATGGCAAAGATGATCAGTAATTATTTTCTCAAATAATTTTGGTAATGTGCTAAGCTTAGCAATTGCTCTGTAGTTTTCAATATTATTTTTGCATCCAGATTTAAATAGTGGAATAATAAATGATTCCTTCCACAATGTCGGAAAGTAACCAAATCTGATTGAAAGATTGAATAAATTTGTCAAAGGTTTTGTAAAAGCTTCTGCACAATTTAAAAGTAATGAGCTCGGAATCCCGTCGGGACCATATTTGTATGAAAATTTCAGTTTTCTTAAACTATTAAGAACAGTTACTTCGTCCAGAGATGGTATTGAGATACTTGCGTTAATCAGTTCTGAAGAAGTGCACCGTCTTGAATCATCATATGCTACATCAGAATAAGTGGTGGAGAAAAAATCAGCAAAAAGATTACTTATTGTCGGATCATCATCCGATTCATACTCCTTATATTTCATGAGAGAAGGAAAAGATATTGAACGTCTTTTAGAGTTGACAAAAGTATAGAATGACTTTGGATTAGATTTCAAATTATTTCGAATTTTATTTAGATATTGTGTGTAACAAAACTGATTTAACAAGTTGTAATGAGCACGAATTGCAGAGTAATTAGTATAGTCAATACGTGATCCAGATAATTTATATTTTTTGTAAAGTTTATTCTTTTTATTCTTAATTGTTGATAGATATTTTGAATTCCATGGAGGACCCGCAGAATTCACAACCGCGATTTTGGGAATACACTGTTCCATAAACCCATACACTTTATTGTGAAATATCTCGACTATAGTGTCAATATCCATTGGAGTACTAATCTCACTAAAGCCCAAGAGATTATGCCAGTTAGTATTAATCAAAAGCTGGTTCAACAGGTTATAATTGGTTTTCTGAAAACAAAATTTCTTTTCCTTTTTATTAAATTTTGACACAGCAGAGTCTAAATGCGTATAAAGATTAATTTCAATTGAAGGATGATGAGAGTCTTCAGGTCGGGATATTGGTTCGCAACGAGTAACAGTGATATCAGTGCATTCATTGGCAAAAACTAAATCCAATATTTTAAGATTATCGTTTAAAGTACCATTCAATTGATAAAGATTTATATCCAAGAGATCATTTATAAACTCACTATAATAAATTTTTGTGGTTGGCATTATCGGAATAAAGTAACCATCATTACATGCAAAGTTCCATACTACATTTGGCATATTAAAATCTCCCATAGCTATGATAGTATCATTTTGAGAAACAGAACTTGCTATATTTTTAATGGCATCAGCATGTTTCCGGTATAAAATTTCAGGTGAAGACGGAGGTATATATGAACATGTAATCAAGATTTGTTTTTGTTTCAATTTAACAATAACACCAATAAATTCAATATCCAAAGCACATTCATCAAAAAAGGCCTGAGATGCCAGACGGATGGAAACCGCAATCAAAACACCTCCTCCTCTAATATTTCCACCACGATCACGTCTATAGATCTGATAATTATCACAGAATATTTCCGTATTTAAAACATTTTCAACAAGCCAGGTTTCAGTAAGAACGATGATATTATAGTTACAGGCAAAACTATTGTTAAATAATGAGGACAATTTTGAATTAATTCCACGAACGTTTTGATATATTATAGAGACAGATTCAGTATAACAATTTAGTTTTTTGAATATCTGAGCGTTCTACCGGAAGATTTATAGTACTTCTTTGTTTCTCTCTATAAACATATTCACGCACAACTGTGTTCTCAGGCCAAAAATTAGGATTATTTATACAATTAAACATTTCTTCAGTTACAGTAATTTTAAAACTCGCTATAAATCTTTGTTGAGAATATTCAAATTTATACACTGCAACGTTACAGTTGAACTGAGTTTTAGATTTAATATAAAATTCGACATCTTCCACAGAAGTTTCGGGAGCTAAGCGCGAAACAAACACAGTTTTATTTTTATTTGGAAGAATAGCTCTTATTGGTTTTGGTGCAATTTGAGATGTTTTTATGATTTGGTTCGAAGAATTTGAAGTTGAAGCTATGGTTGGTGAGGGATTTAAATTGACTGAAACAGAGCTATTGAGATTATGTAAATTTGCTGAATTAGGAGGTATAGGTGATGGCAAGGTAGATGTCATAGTATTAGTAGAAGAGGCAGAATAATCAGATGATAGTTCAGATGAATTTACAGGGCCATTTTCGGATATCACCGGACGAACAAATGATGGGGTAGGACGTTTGGATGAAGATTCTGTTAACAATTTATTGGGTACAGAATCAATAGCAGTAGCATTAATTTGAGTTGCAGCAGGTGAAGATGGCTTATTTTTTCTTGGACAGCAAGGACTTTTCTCAAGAAGTTCTTTATATTTCGTAAATTTATTAAAAAGGTTATTAAAATCGTTAATAATATCGTTGAACTGCGCGCGAGTGTTTCTAAAAAATGAATAAAATTCAATATCAAAAGCCAAACATTTTTTGCAGCACCAGCGAAGACCATTTTCATCACGTAGATTGTCGGCAGTTCGAGGCGCCAAATCAACACATTTGGCATGGTAGACAGCATCACACACCCAGCAAGAAACCATCGGGTCATCTGATTTATTACGGCATTTCGGCTTACAACAAGACATTGTTATTTATTTAGTTTTAATTATTATTTTATTATTTTTAACTAATAAATGTTTTTATGTTCAGCACTCGGTCAAAGAGGATTAGGTGTAGAATGTAAAAAGTTTAATTCTCACAAATTTTTAAACTGAGAAAACAAATTCGATTGCTATTTTTGTTGTCTTATTGATATTTTAAATAATAATATGCAGATATATGTAGTTGTTATTGCAGTTGAGTCAAAAAGATTTGCGGTATATTTTCTCTCGCGAAAACAAGAAAGAAAAAAAAGTAAAGAACAAACACTTCAGTGATTTAAAATATTATTGTTGTTGATTGTTTGTTAAGTTTTTATATAATTGTATGTATGGCAATAATAATGTATGTGATATGTAGAAATTTAATTAATTCTTTTTATTTATTCTTTAATTTTAAAGAACAAGTTAAATCGAAAACTTCAAACACCCGCAGAACGTAATTATTAAAAACCGAGTTTATTTTATTTATCTATATGTACAAGTAAAAGTTATGAAAAATTTTAAACAGAGCACAAACAAAAGCACGTCTTACTCTCACGACAGTCACATATATAGAGCCTATTGTTGACTTCGGTTATGTTCAATTAACATTTAACGATATCGTAAATAGCATAAGAAATATTAAGAATTCTTTTGGTATTGACGTCGATGGTTTGAGTTCATTTTTTATAAAGAATCTGGCTGAAAGCTTGAGTATACCTTTACTGTACCTTTTTAATAAATCGTTGGATGAAGGATGCTTTATTGATAGATGGAAAATTGCTTCGATTACCCCTGTCTTCAAAACTGGTGATAAATCGAACGTTATTAACTATCGTCCAATTTCGAAATTGTCTAATATTTCAAAAATTTTTGAGTATGTAATTAAGGAAAAGATGTTTTTTGCACTAAAGCGGTATATTTGTGTTGAGCAGCATGGCTTCTTTCCTGGTCGTTCTACCACTACAAATTGTGCTGTCTTTAATCACTTCTGTATATCTGTTTTTGAAAAACATAACCAAGTTGATGCAATTTTTATGGATCTGTGTAAAGCGTTTGATAAGGTTGCACATAATATACTGTACCTTAAATTAAGTAAAATTGGTTTTTATGGCAAGTTTCTTAATTGGTTGATGTCCTATTTGTCGAATAGAAAATACAGTGTTGTTTTAGAAAATTTTGTGTCCTTGCCATATACTTCAACCTCAGGTGTGCCACAAGGTAGTATATTAGGCCCGTTATTGTTTGTAATTTTTATTAATGACATTGGTAGTTATTGTGGTAGTTCACAATTTTTATTGTATGCTGATGACCTGAAACTTTATAAGGAAATTACTTCTGACAATGATGCCATCGCTCTTCAGCTTTGCATCGATGAAATATTCTATTGGTGCAGTATTAATAATTTACCTTTGAATGTGAATAAATGTTTTCAAATGAGCTTTCATAGGTCTAATATTCGTAATGTAATAGCATCCCAGTAAGTTAAGCGACTTTAACTTGAAAATTGTTAACCAAGTGCTAGATCTTGGCATTGTTTTGGATTGTGAACTAAACTTTAATGTACATCTTGATTATATTATACCTAGAGCTTATTCTGCTTGTGCATTTATAAGAAGAAACAGTGGGAACTTTTCGGATCCCATGACATTAAAAATTTTATACACTGCTTTTGTTCGCTCGAAGTTAGAGCATTGTTCTTTTGTTTGGAACCCTTTTTATAATGTACATACAAATTTGTTAAATTTGTACTTCGTAATGATCTTACAATGTTGGTCCCGTCTACATATAATGCTCGTTGTTTTCTTTTGGGCCACTTTATGTACGACGTACTATTCATTCCGTTAGGATTGTCTATAATTTAATTAATGGTTTTATCGATTGTGAATACCTATTAAGTTTGATTAAATTTTTTGTACCTTTTAAACACCTTAGATCCAATAACCAATTTTATGTATCTACTCATGTTACTAATTATGGAATGCGTGAACCTTTGTTACGAGTTTTGAATAATATAAATAAGATTTCTAATATTATTGTCTTAGACTTTTCATTGTCTGGTAATGATTTTAATTTGTTATTAGAAAATAAGGATTTATTTAATGTTTTATTTAATTAGTATATTTGTTAGCCTGTAAGGATTATTTTCCATAGGTAAATTTTAAATTAAATAAATAAATAAATATTTAAGATTTGAATACTTATTGTTAGTTCAGTTTTGAAGATGCAATAAATTAATATTAGGGTAAAAAAAATCTGCGGTGATTGCGTATTTATGGAATCGAAAACGGACCAATGTAGAATATAATTCTTCTTAAACTGTGGGACCAACCATTAACAAATCGTTAATTGGTACATACGAAGACGTTCTACACGAAGCATCAAAAACTGCTCGAAGTTTAGTACTCTGAGGTCGCATTATATTGACTTTGAAAAGTCTTCGCTACAATGATAGGAATCGTGTTTGGCAATTTCAAAATATGAACTCGATAACTTTGTATCAGATTAGAACGGTAACGATACTTCGAATCATGCTAACCCCAAACGTCGTACTGAATTTTTAAATTTATCTTCACATTGTTGTTGTTCCTCATTATACAATTTCGATGATTCATTTGGAAGCTCTTGTAGCTCCCAGAATTTTCTGACAATTGAATCAATATTTCTCTCGTTTTCCATTGAAGTACTTAAGTGAAAACCATTACCATTACTCGAGCTCTTTGATTGATTGCACTTTCCAGTAACAATCCAACCAAGCAAAGTTTTCTGAAGAATAAGAAGGCATGGGCCAGATTTGATTTGGCCAACACACATTAAATCTAAGAAAACTCCTGCCCCAATTAACAAATCAATCTTCTGAGGCTTATGGAAGATTGGATCAGTTAATTATATATTCCTGGGAATATTTAAGATCGTTGTGCCCAATCTACGACTAGGTAGCAAATCTGTAATTGAGCTCAATACCCAAAATTTGGAAGTAAATTGGGTAATTGAACCCTCAAACTAATACATAATTTTAGAACCGAATTCATTTCACTAATGCCATTCAAATTCAGTCTAACTCCTTCTCTTTTCAATCTGAGTAGCTGTGCAAGTTCCTCGGTAATCAACTTTAGCTGGAATAAATTGACCAGAACTATTTCTTACTTTTACTACAGCTGTGCGTTTTTAGAACCATTATTGCAGTGATGAAATAGCGAGATGTGAGAACCGTTACATACTCGGCACTTGGAAGATAAACATCGTGCTACTGTATGTCATTTTGCAGGCACTTAATACATGCTAGCACAAAAAAATTTATTTTTTAACTTTTCACTTTTAATTTTGCTTTGTTTACAAAAATATTTAATTTTGACAACTAGTGCAGATAAACTTACGATAAAAATTAGAGAAGAGAGGATTTTTTCTTGATTGGCAAGTAGATTCAATATGAATCTACCTGCTTCGCTCTCAAAATTTTGTATGGCGAAGCAAGTTGATTCGCTCATGATTCGGGTGTGAAGCAAGAATAGAGAGCGAAGCAGGTGCCGTGGAAGCATGCTATAAGGTTGATACTGCTTTTCAATCTCTGGCTTTTCGTAATACCGATTTATCAACTTTGTTGGAAAATTTTTTCTTATCAATCGCAAATTGCTGTTCATTATAAGCCTCATCATGCTCCAACATGCAGATTTTTACATTCGATTTTTCCAAAACTGTAGCTATTTGATAAAAATATTCACACAACAGCTGATATATGTAAATAAAAAAAACTTGGCGCATAAAACGGATTGTATGAAACTTGAGTTTAGAAACGCATAGAATACACAGAAACAAATATAACGCATATACATGTACATATATGTATAGAGCGGACGGTATGGACTTTCAGCTTTAGTACTCTGCATGAGGCCGCTGTTTAAATTTCCAATTGAATTATTTTTTCGTATGCATATAAGCGCTGCAAGAATCTGAAATAACTTTTTTGTCTTATTAAAATACACAATTCCTTCATATTGTAATGAATGCACTTTGTGAAAAAGTGCGTGTATATTATTCCTTTATTTTAATATTATAATATTTGTTTGCTTAAGGTCACACTTGAATCAATCGGTAAACAAGAGTAAATTTTTTTATTTTTTTTTGCTAATAAGAATTTATTGTATCTTCAAACTGAACTAACTAAATGTAGAAGTGAGGATATTACTGCTCAAAGGCATATCACAGGTATAAATCAAATACAAAACTGGTCCCAGTATACTCCCCTGTGGCACCCCAGATGAGATAGTTTCGGGCACACTCATGAAATCTCCTTCCACGACAGTGAACTTCCGGGCAAGAATGTAACTTTCCAATAGATTCACAATGTTTATTGGCAGATATATCCTCAATTTCAAAATCAGGCCTTCATGCCACACTTTATCAAATGCCTGAGAAACATCAATAAAGAGGGAAGAACAATACTTCTTTTCTTCAAATGTTCTTCTTATGAAATGAACCAATCTATGAGTTTGTTCAATGGTGCTATGCTGACTTCTAAAACCAAATTGATGATCCGGTATACACCCATTATTAGTTAGAATTGGGGACAATTTAGTCATTAGCAGCTTTTCGAAGAGCTTTGAAATTATTGACAATAAACTTATTGGCCTATATGACTCAGCCTTGGTAAGATCTTTGCCCGCCTTTGGAATCATTTTGATCATGGCAAGTTTCCACCCGTGTGGATAATACTCCAGTCGTAAAATGCCATTAAAAATAAACAACAAGGTTCTAATAGCAACACGAGGCAACTGCATCAGCATCTTGTTACTAATTCCATCAATACCCGGAGCTTTCTTCGGGTTGGTTTCAGCAATTAGTTTTTGTACATCACGCATCTTAAACTTTATGGGTCGAGGGGTAGAGCAACTACACTTGGCAACACTCAACAGCACCAGTACATGTGTTTGGGGTAAATACGTATTTTAAATGCTCAGCAAATATGTTACCTTTTTCAGTATTAGTTCTTGCCGAACCTCTGGTAGAAGTGCGCAGGGGTGGTTTGGATTCAACGGGTGTTTTAAGTTTTTTATCTGCGCGCCACAAGGAGTAATTAGATGCTGCTGTGACATCGAGACCTTCCAGATAGTTCTTAAGAGAAGCAGATTTTTCAGATGCAAGCAACTCTTGGAGTCGTTTAGTGCATTCTCTAAGTCTGATTTTATGTTGCGGTGATCTGTGCTGTTGCCATTCCCTTCTAGCTCTTCTTTTTTCACATACGAGACGTTCAATATCCGCAGAATAAATTCTATTAAACCCAGTCTGCGGATGGGAGGTAGTGGCATGTTTAGCAGCCTGTTTAATATTCTCGGTAAAATTTTCAATATTGAATTCAATATCATCGGGAGTTCTTAGCTTGATGTTCTCCGTACAATGACTACTGAGATATTTTTTGAACCCCAGCCAATTAACATGGTTTATCATCTTCACACATGGGTGAGGTAATTCACTCCCTAGTGGACTACAAATTGTAACGATCGTGGGAGAGTGATCGGAGGAGAGATCATGAGAAGCTTCAACATGAATTAAATCCCTAGAGATATTTTTCATGACGCCAAAATCTATAACATCCGGAATTTTTTGTGTGTCAGTAGGCCAGTAAGTGGGCTCCCCGCTCGAAATGACATCCAAACCCATTTTTGAAATTGCGTTGAACAATGCTCGACCTCTAGGTGTAATGAGACGCGATCCCCAGAACGTATGTTTTGCATTGTAGTCCCCAGCTGCTACGAAACAAGGTCCAAGAGTTTTGTAAAAATCCTCATATTGATCCTCAGTGATTGAAAATCTGGGAGGGGAGTAAATTGATGATATCACGAAATTTGTACAAAAATTTTCGATGCAAATATTTGTTGCCTGCAGATGGTCCTCACAAGTTTTCTCAAGAATGTAGTGTTTGAGTCTTGACTTTATTAATATTGCCGATCCTCCGCATGGTCTTCCTCTCGGGTCCTTTGTATCATATAAGGTGTAGCCACTCATTTTAAAAAGGCTTCTCGAGGTCAAATGAGTCTCAGATACCAACATTATATCAATATTTTTTGCCGTGAGGAAGTGCTCAAGTTCATTTTTATGTTGGCGAATGCCGTTTGCGTTCCAGAAACATACTTTTAACGTGTTCATGGCTTGTTAACTAATGCCAGAAGCAGAGTGTTCTGCATTCGCAGCATTTCTTGCATCATGCTAGTCATATTTGTTGTAAAGTTGTTTATAGTTTGCACCAGATTATCAATAGTAGCTTCAAGGCGATTGAAATTAAAGCTTGCATTTGCATTTGTTGTACTAGTTGGTGGTGACAATTTTTGCACTGGAACAGAGTTGATCTTCACAGCGTCAGCATACGATACTTGTGTAGAAATTGGATGGGCCATAGGGGTTACTTTAGGCTTTTGGCTCATAGCTTGTTTAACAAAAGAGAACACAGGACATCCCCTGTAGTTAGCAGTGTGATTACCTCCGCAATTACTGCACTTTTTTTCCTTCTGGTCCTTCGATTTATTGCAAATAGCAGTATTGTGTAATTCACCGCACATAACACAAACAGTAGGTAATTTACAGTAAGTTTTCGTATGGCCATATTCTTGGCAATTGTGGCACTGTACGGGTCCTAAACGCTTGTGTGGTTCTTCAACTGTGATTTTCCGGTATAATAGATATTTTAAATTATAAATGGGATGGGTCTCGTTTTTCTTCAGTATTACATCATTTGGCTCCAGTTCAACGCGAAATAGGGGTTGGGGGATCTTCTCCCTGTTTATTATGTTAGAGACATTCTTTACCTCAAATCCCTGGAGTGTGAGAGCATCTTTTATTTCAGCAGGGGCAACGTAAGAATCTATGCCCTTCAATACGACCTGTAGGCCCTTGGCGCTCTTAAGCTGGAATGTGTAAAAACTTGTTTTATTTTTTTCTAATTCATTAACCATTTTCCGGAAATCTTTTTCATTATATATTTGAACTTTTGTTTCGTCAATGTTACCACGTTTTATTGGAACAATGTGAAATGCCTTTTCAACAAAGACCGAGATTAGTTTTTTGATGAGTGTGTTAGAATTTTTTTGCCTAAAATAAATGGGTGGTGGTTTGGAGTTTTTTTCGAGGATGCTTCGGGTTTTTCGTTGTCATTCTGCAATATTTTAAAACGGTTTTGACGGTTAACTGAGGCGGCGTCGTTATCCCTAGATATCTTGGGAACCGATGCGATTTTAGATGAATTTGGGCTACGCCCGCGCTTTACTACTGTAATATATCTGTCCATTCCGACAGGCACCTTAGGTTTCTGAATACTCTTGTCTATTGTGATAACTTGGTTAAGTGAAGAACACGAGCCCGGAGCGGATAATGGCGCTGATTTACATAAAGAAGTACTAGGCAGCGGTAATGTTAGAGAATCACTACTTGGCATCGGAGTAAGCGAATTTGATCGCTCACGTAAAATTGGCTTTGCCGTTAGAAAAAGACTATCATCAGATTTTTTATTTTTATTGTTTGCATTAAAAGCTTCAGAACTCACAGTAAAATAGGCATTTCTGCCGTTAGAACTCACTTCACAATTGTTTGTTTTTGAGGTACTCATGCAGAGTATTCCCCAGTCACTTTGTTTACGGTTGTTTTTTTTTTGTTTGTTTTTCTTGTTTCAGATTATATGAAAAATTATTAATGCAAATAAAGCAAATTTCACAAAATCTGTACTTGTTACGAATCAGTACTTATTACGAATATTTTTTTTGTTTGTTTTTTTTTTTGTTTACTATGTAAAAAAAAAACTCCGTTAACACGTCTGTTCACTACGAAGGTTCAACAAGAGTAAATTAAACAATATTTAATATTACCCCACAACCGAACCTCACAGTATTGCGAAGCTTAAGTAGTTATAAAACGAAAACTTTTTATGTATGTAAGTATTTTTGGTAAGCAGCTCTGTGCTACGTTTTTCTTGCAGCAGTTCTTAAGGCCTCGTTAGGAAAACATTGCTGTACTCGTACTGTGCTGTAAACAAAAAAGTTTAACTGTGTTCTGTCGTGTGTTTATATTGTAGTGGTCTCTTATATTGGTTAGTAGAGGTAGAAATGAAAATAGGAGTTGTTCCTTTGACGAGTTCAAACTGAATGACTTTTTATTTATTTTGTAATTTGTGGTTAACTCAAGAGAAGCGTTCTGTTTAAAAAGTAAAAAGGTTATTCCCCGAACAAACATATTTTTCTTTTTCTTTAGACAAATGTTGTAAAATCATATTCTAGATTTTTCTAACAGATGTGTATGTAGGGTAACGTACGCCACATCACTCCCCCTTTCGGTCGAGAGAGAATCGTATCTTTCGAACGTTTGGGTCAAGGAGAATACTAGTTGGTTGTTTGTTTTCTGGTTCTTTGGTCCTTGACACTTTGATTGTTGATTATTTGACTGTTGGCTCTTTTACTGTTGATTCTTTGACTGTTGACTTGTTTGAATGTTCGTTGTGGCTATTTGTAGAAGCTGGGTAAATCAGGACAAATGCTGCCTTCGACAGTAAAATATTTATCATGTCTTCTTAAAACTGTGAATGGCCCCTCATACGGAGTTTGCAGCGGTTTGCAGACCATGGAATTACGAATGAAGACTTGTGGAGAAGTAAACAAATCCTTCTCGATGAAAAGCTTCTCTATAGCGTGAAATGATGTTTTAGTTGGTTGCAAATCATTCATGTATTTTTTTTAATTTCTGACGAAATCATTTTGACAGGTGTGGTTTTCATTGCTCTTCATGAGGGGGTCTCCTGGCAAACGTAAACTGGATCCGTAAACAAACTTAGACGGTGTTGCGTTAATGTCTTCTTGGAACGCGACCCGAAAACCCAAGAGAATCAGCGGTAGAACTTCGGTCCAATTTTCAGACCCATAGCATTTGATAGCGGCATTTAAGGGGCGATGGAACCTTTCGATGAGTCCATTAGAGGCAGGATGATACGCTGTAGTTCTTAAGTGTTGAATGCCGAGGACCCTAGTCAGTTCTTTGAAAAAACTGCATTCAAACTGGCGCCCTTAATCTGTCATGACTCTCAATGGTATTCCAAATCTCGCGATCCACGTTGAGTAAAAAGCAAAGGCTACGTTTTCAGCTGTGATGTCTTCCAATCGACATACCTCTGTCCAACGGGTGAAACGATCTATCATCGTTAGACAGTAGCGAAATCCCTTGGAAGGTGGAAAGGTCCAACTATGTCCATGTTAACGTGGTCAAAACGATCGGCCGTAGTGAAATAATCCTGCAGTGGTGCCCTGTTGTGGCGGTAAATTTTTCCTTTTTGACAGGTTGTACAAGCTTTTGCCCAGAGTTGACAATCTTTTTTCATACCAGGCCAGACGAACTTTTCAGCCACTAATTTTATAGTTTTTCTCGCGCTGGCGTGGCATAAATTGTGTATTGAGTCAAATGCTGCTTTAAGAAATTCTTTTGTCAGAAAAGGTTTCACTATGCCTGTTAAAATATCGAAATAAATAGAAAAGTTGGTGCTAGGCAACACGAATATTTTTAATTGTAGGCCCGATTTATTGTTGAGTTATATCTTGATTTCCTCGTCATCATTTTGTTGGCGACATAGATCTTCAAATTCAATTGCTTTGCTTACGTGAATGGCTTCGATGCGTGATAAAGCGTCAGCCGCTATGTTCTCTTTGCCGGGTATGTGCCTTATGTCCGTTGTAAATTGGCTTAAAAAATCTAGGTGCCTAATTTGCCTTGGGCTTGCCTTGTCAAGTTTTTGTTTGCAGACGAATTGAAATAATTTGTGGTCTGTATATATACAAAACTCTCGACCCTCCAACATATGCTGGAAGTGTTACTGCTTTATATGCACTCAATAGTTCCCTATCGTAGGTGCTATATTTACGTTGAGTGTCGGTTAGACGTTCCGAATAAAAACCAAGTGTCTGAAAATTATCTTCTACTATTTGTTGCAAAACAGCACCTGTAGCAATGTTGCGTCACGTAGTTGCACTTTGAATTGTTCAAACGCAAGTTTTGCTTCTTCGGACCATTTAATATCTGAGGTGTGATTTTTTTTTTGTTACCACGAATAAACTCGAATAGAATTGCTTGTTGGGCAGCAGCATTCGGCATACGCATAAGACTACGAAAAGAATAAAACTAAGTTAAACAGCCGTATTGTGTCTTTTTCAATTCAAGTCTGATTTTATTTACAAATTCTACTTTCTTATATACTACTTGTGAAAATCATTCTAGTCATCTAGAATGATTAACACATGTTTGTTTACAACACATGTTACAAATAAATATTAGGTTACTATAAATAAATATTAGGTTACAAGAAGTGATTTACAATGCATATAAGTATTGGGTTATAAGTGTCGTACAACATGAAAGCGGACAATGGTCTTTGGCACACTTCAAAGTGTAAACCGATCGTATATTGATTGGTAGTCACTCTACACAGTTGAAGTTGGCAACTATACACAGTCATGTTGTATGGCGCTGTGGGTACACTACAGCCGTTCTTATTTACTGTAAAGTCTGATTTACCGAAATTGCACTTGGATGAATTTATCACGATTCCATACTTGCTGAGTTTTCGAATACTATTTTCACATGTTGTTTATATTGTTCCAAGTTCTTCGAGGCGATCATATTGTTCATCCAGGTAGGCATATGCGAAGTCAATCTCTCGTAGGATATGATCCATCAAGCGTTGAAAAGTTTGACCTGCATTCCCCAAGCCGAATGTCATATGGGTAAAGTCGAACATGCCACACGGTGTTGTTATGGCAGTTTTTGGTACGTTACACGGCGCCACAGGATTTTGATGGTATGCCCTCCTCAGATCGATCGTCGAAAAAACTCTACAATATTCCAGCCAATGCATAAAATCATGGATGTGTGGGATTGGGTACCGGTCTGGTTCTATAGCTCCCGCAAGGCCTCCACTCGCCGTTTTTCTTTTTTACCATGTGGAGGGGACTTGCCCAGGTGCTGGACGATGGTCGACAAATTCTGGCATCGAGTAACGTTTGGATTTCGGCCTTGGTGGCTTTGAGCATACTAGGTGCGAGACGTCAAGGTTTGGCGAAAACTGGTTGTCCAGTTGTAGTATTGTGGTGAGCAACGTCATGTGTAGTCGAAGTAATTTGTTGTTGTGTTTGCGTGATTCTAGGGAACAATCTTAGAAGTGCTTGGAAATCGTCGTTGTTATTGATGGCGGAAAGTCCTAGAATAGGTGATTTAATAGTTGTGATATTACTACTGCTTACTATATTAGTATTCCCATCAAATACTTTGTGTTGTCGCATGTTAACCGTCAGACTGTGATAAGCCAAAAAGTCTGCTCCCAAAATGGGTTGAGTGACTTGAGCGATTATAAAATCCCATGCGACGCAAGCCTATGTTGAGTGTTAGATTTTTTCTACTAAATGTTTTTATGGGCGACCTATTCGCAGCAAATAAAAAAATATTTCTATATGGACGTGTCAGTTGTTTTGTCGGTAGAAGGGACAACGCTTACTTCCGCTCCGATATCTACAAGAAAATTTAAATTTGTGTTTCTATCAAAGATTGTGAGACGGCGATGTAGTGAGCTTTGTCTGTCATATACCGTCGCTAATGACAGAAATTTTAGTTAAACTTTTCACTGCATGGCTCTCGGTATTTTACAGCTTTTGGGCCGAATTTTCTATGATACCGGCACATTCCATAATGAGTTCGATGATCTCGTCATCGCAGGATTCGTACGTGCATGTTGATTCACCGCCCTTTATCAGCGTAGGAACGCAGTCTTGTTCGGAGAGTTTCTTCAAACATTTCTCCCCACATACCGTGTTATTATTAATCTGAAGGCATGGTTCGATAACAGCAAATATTTCTCGCTCATTGATAAGTAGCGTGTTGTAGAGCGAGTATATCTTTTTTCCATCTTGGGCTGATGGTTTAACGATTAATTAATTGTATTCAACTTTTCTAACTTTTGCTAGTGACAGAATGTACAGAAGTATTGACCCATTCGTGAATGTCTTAGGCTTCGCACACTCAACAACTTCGGCTTCTAGTTCGTTGGAGTATGGTAGCGTCGTAAGTTCGTCAATTACTCGATGGATTTCCTCTCTATCGAGCACATTAAAGTTTACTATGCCACCCTTGGCCATCTGGCATGCTCTCACATTTTCGTTTACCTCCACCTTGATGATCATTATCTGATGTAGAATTTGGTTGCTAATTTTTTCGTTATTTGTTGTGCTGATTTCATTTGAAAATCGCTCTATCATCTTATTGACCTTAGACATGGCTTCCTGTGATGTTTTGAATAATCGCTCATTTATTACATATTGATGATTATTGTTTTCGATAACATTTTGTTGTCATCTCAGTATCTTGTCCCAATCAGCGGCATCCGGATTTCCACCCAACCATTTCCAGGCGGACCCGATCCAGTTAATTGAATGTTTATACTGTTTGTGCCCACTCCCGAGTACATCTAACTGGGAAGAAATTATGTTAATATGGAAATCGATTACCATCTTCTTCTTATCGTCAACTACGGTCTTGTTTAACTTTGCCAGCGTCTGCCCCAAAAGGCGTTCGTACTCCTGTAGTTTGATGGCGTGCACCAAGTTGAAGAAGCCATCGACTAGCCATGCTTTGCCGTATTTGAAAGTCACCAATGGCGAATAGTATTCGTAAATTTGCAGCCCGACCCAGTGACCCACGTAAGACTGGAATGATAAGTATTGTTATTCTAATTCTAATATTAGTGTATTAGTGGTTAGTTTCTAGTTAGTGTAGGGAATATATCCTAGTTCCACATTTCTTATTAATTCTAACCCTTTATTTTCCCGTTAGTAGTGTATTCTTATTCTAGGTTAGTATGATCATGTTTTTCTTTATATAATTTTTATACTTTAATTTTCTTTTTTAATTTTTCTTGTTTCATTTTTTTCAATTTTTATTCGATGGCCAAAGGCCACATTCCCCCTCTTTTAATTTTTTAAATTCTCCTTACATTTATTTTAGCAAGAAGCGATCACACGCTTCCTGGTAAATGGCAAATGGTAGTCCTTTAAGCCATGGACACCCTTTGCACCATTACTACAGCATGGATCGCTTGTTGTTCCGTAATGAATTCGTTTTATTACAGTAGTTTATTTCAATTTAGTTTTTAATGATCTTTGAAATTAAGTAAAATTGGTTTTTATGGCAAGTTTCTTAATTGGTTGATGTCCTATTTGTCGAATAGAAAATACAGTGTTGTTTTAGAAAATTTTGTGTCCTTGCCATATACTTCAACCTCAGGTGTGCCACAAGGTAGTATATTAGGCCCGTTATTGTTTGTAATTTTTATTAATGACATTGGTAGTTATTGTGCTAGTTCACAATTTTTATTGTATGCTGATGACCTGAAACTTTATAAGGAAATTACTTCTGAAAATGATGTCATCGCTCTTCAGCTTTGCATCGATGAAATATTCTATTGGTGCAGTATTAACAATTTACCTTTGAATGTGGATAAATGTTTTCAAATGAGCTTTCATAGGTCTAATATTCGTAATGTAATAGCATCCCAGTAAGTTAAGCGACTTTAACTTGAAAATTGTTAACCAAGTGCTAGATCTTGGCATTGTTTTGGATTGTGAACTAAACTTTAATGTACATCTTGATTATATTATACCTAGAGCTTATTCTGCTTGTGCATTTATTACTACGTTTATACGCACGTCTTATTTGCAAATAAAAAAGAAGAATGTTGCCGTATAACTTTTTTATTGTAACTTATTAACTCACTTAAACAAGACGTGAATAACGACACTATTTGCAAATAAAAAGTAAGACGTTGCCACTTCATGAACGTTTTTTGTGTTTTACTTACCAAACAATCATATTTTCGTCACATGGCATCACTAATAATAATATAAGTTCTGTATGCAATTACCCGTATAAACAGTGAATTAGTTATTTGCAAATAGTTCTATTTGCAAATAAGACGTGCGTATAAACGTGGTATATAAGAAGAAACAGTGGGAACTTTTCGGATCCCATGACATTAAAAATTTTATACACTGCTTTTGTTCGCTCGAAGTTAGAGCATTGTTCTTTTGTTTGGAACCCTTTTTATAATGTACATACTGATAGAATTGAAAGGATTCAAAAGAAATTTGTTAAATTTGCACTTCGTAATGATCTTACAATGTTGGTCCCGTCTACATATAATGCTCGTTGTTTTCTTTTGGGCCACTTTATGTACGACGTACTATTCATTCCGTTAGGATTGTCTATAATTTAATTAATGGTTTTATCGATTGTGAATACCTATTAAGTTTGATTAAATTTTTTGTACCTTTTAAACACCTTAGATCCAATAACCAATTTTATGTATCTACTCATGTTACTAATTATGGAATGCGTGAACCTTTGTTACGAGTTTTGAATAATATAAATAAGATTTCTAATATTATTGTCTTAGACTTTTCATTGTCTGGTAATGATTTTAATTTGTTATTAGAAAATAAGGATTTATTTAATGTTTTATTTAATTAGTATATTTGTTAGCCTGTAAGGATTATTTTCCATAGGTAAATTTTAAATTAAATAAATAAATAAATATTTAAGATTTGAATACTTATTGTTAGTTCAGTTTTGAAGATGCAATAAATTAATATTAGGGTAAAAAAAATCTGCGGTGATTGCGTATTTATGGAATCGAAAACGGACCAATGTAGAATATAATTCTTCTTAAACTGTGGGACCAACCATTAACAAATCGTTAATTGGTACATACGAAGACGTTCTACACGAAGCATCAAAAACTGCTCGAAGTTTAGTACTCTGAGGTCGCATTATATTGACTTTGAAAAGTCTTCGCTACAATGATAGGAATCGTGTTTGGCAATTTCAAAATATGAACTCGATAACTTTGTATCAGATTAGAACGGTAACGATACTTCGAATCATGCTAACCCCAAACGTCGTACTGAATTTTTAAATTTATCTTCACATTGTTGTTGTTCCTCATTATACAATTTCGATGATTCATTTGGAAGCTCTTGTAGCTCCCAGAATTTTCTGACAGTTGAATCAATATTTCTCTCGTTTTTCATTGAAGTACTTAAGTGAAAACCATTACCATTACTCGAGCTCTTTGATTGATTGCACTTTCCAGTAACAATCCAACCAAGCAAAGTTTTCTGAAGAATAAGAAGGCATGGGCCAGATTTGATTTGGCCAACACACATTAAATCAAAGAAAACTCCTGCCCCAATTAACAAATCAATCTTCTGAGGCTTATGGAAGATTGGATCAGTTAATTATATATTCCTGGGAATATTTAAGATCGTTGTTCCCAATCTACGACTAGGTTGCAAATCTGTAATTGAGCTCAATACCCAAAATTTGGAAGTAAATTGGGTATAGTGAACCCTCAAACTAATACATAATTTTAGAACCGAATTCATTTCACTAATGCCATTCAAATTCAGTCTAACTCCTTCTCTTTTCAATCTGAGTAGCTGTGCAATTCCTCGGTAATCAACTTTACCACAACTATTTCTTACTTTTACTACAGCTGTGCGTTTTTAGAACCATTATTGCAGTGATGAAATAGCGAGATGTGAGAACCGTTACATACTCGGCACTTGGAAGATAAACATCGTGCTACTCTATGTCATTTTTCAGGCACTTAATACATGCTAGCACAGATTTTATAAAGTCAAGTTTTTTTACTACAGGCTCAGAAGTGAAAGAAGGGCAATTGTTGATTATATGTTAAGTAGATTTGCAGAATATACACGTGTCAGCGGATTGCTTCGATTTTGTGCAATTTAATTATGTCCTTGTATTTCTATTATTTGAATTCTCAGTTTTATTTTTATTAAACCTCGGCCTTGAACTAGAAGATTCATCAGCTGAAATATGCTGGTAACGTTTGTGTAAGGCGGCTTCGCGGTCAGACCATAGCAGAAGTTTTCCAAAATCAATCTCTTCTTCCCACTCGGACTTACTGACTGCATCTACTTTTGACATCTCTAAATGTATCAAAATAGCATTTGCAATTTTCTTGTCATCACCTATTGATAACAATGAATCATAAATAGCAGACACACTAATTTTGGGAAGCTTCATATTCGGAAATCGAAAGTGATGTGACTGTATGCTGAATGAAGTTTCAGGCACTCTTGCCTGTCTGTTTTTTGCTAGACGACTTAAAAAAGTGATATTGATCTTAACAAATTATAGATAAACCAAAAAAATATATATAAGATAAAGTGTAAAAATTAATAATATAAATATTTATCAAATTCGTTGTTCGAGATATTCTCCAAAATAACCATTTTAATATTCTATTGTTTGTTGTTGGCTTAGCTAGGTATATGCCTGCATTTCATTGGCACTAACCAAATCACCAGTACCCTTTTAGCCAAATCATGATTGAAAGCATTCAAAGCTCGTAAACTTATGCCACAGACTACAAACACTATATGAAAATTCAAATACAACTCAATCATATTTTTCTATTTGTAATCAACAAAAACACAAAAGTATAAATAGCTTTAGAAAGCTTTTGTACAATCACAACACAACAAACAATTATAATTGACTTGCGTCTTTTTGTTTTTTTCTTTTTACGCCTTTATACAATTAATCGCCCTTTGGGTGATAATGAAAGTATTTATAAGGCAATGAAAAAACAAAATTTATAATAACAATATTTATCAAATTCGTTATTCGAGAATATTAAAATGGTTATTTTGGAGAATATACCTACCTAGCTAAGCCAACAACAAACAATAGAATATTAAAATAATTATTAATTTTAATATTATATTATTTGTTGTTGGCTAAAGGGTACTGATGATTTGTTTACAAAGGATGAAACGGCAGGAGATGAAGGGGAATCTGGACTCAATCTTGAAATTTTCCAAATGTGACGTTGGTGGATATTTGTTGGATTGTTGAGGGATATCTGTTGTTGGTATGACGTTGAGAATATTTTAACAATTTGTGTATTTTGTTTACAATTAATCGCTTCGATGTTTAAATGTTTCTTGTTCTATGTACAATTTTTAATTCAATTGTGTGTACTTTTATAGTGATTAATTGTTAATAAAATATAAACTTCATTTTTATACGCAACAAATTTTAACAAACTTTAAATATTTTATAAAATTTGTCCAACTGATGTAACATCAGTTTACTTATTGTTATTATTTTTTTAAATCAAGTCCCCACTCGGGCCCCAAAATGTTTACTTTTAATATTTTTTAAGACGACGAATGAAACCCCAATTAATTTATGAATTTTGTGATTGAAAAAATGGGTACTGAATTTAAAAAATAAAACACGTCCAATTCGGTCTGCTTCTATTCATATGCTGTGACTATTTATTTGCAAATAAAACATAAAAATGTTGCCGTATAACTTTTTGTTGTAACTTATTAACTCACTTAACAAGTCGTGAATAACGACACTATTTGCAAATAAAAAGTAAGACGTTGCCACTACATTCCATCAAAAACATTTGGTGCATTTTGTTGAAATATTTGTGCAATAAATTTTTTCTTTTTTGTATTAGTTGCATTGCCAAAAATATTATTGTTTTCGATTTTACCATTTCAATTTTTTTTATTAATTCTTTCACTTCTATAAACATGTGTTTTTTACAGCAGCTTTCCAAACAATTAATATTTTCGTCACCTGGCATCACTAACAATAATATAAGTTCTGTATGCAATTTCCCGTATAAACAGGAATTAGTTATTTGCAAATAGTTCTATTTGCAAACACAGAATACTCAACTTTGACGTATAAAAAGGGTTCGAGTCATATTTTGCATAAACATTGTATAAATCATAAAGTTTGTGTGAAGAGATATCTATATAAAAACAATAAGATTACCTATCCCTTTCACACAAACTTTATGCACGTTTTCTAAGTTGTCGGGTCTATTTAGTTTATGTTTGTAACAGAGACCTGCAACCGGTGATTAAAAAAAAATCAGATTAATCAAACACTCGAAAAACATGTCATTTTCGCTCAAACGTTCAAATATGCCTTTATCAACATTGTGTCTATTCTATTTTATGCTAAGCAAAATAAGGGTTGTTTGCGAACATGTAAATTTAATCTGTTGCCGCATGCTAGCTATTCAGTTTGAGTGTTTAAAAACTGTGTGTGCATGAATTTTTGGACAACTCTTCAAAGCACACATTTTTATTTAATCACATTCATGATCGAAATCAAAAACTTAGAGGCATTAATGCAAAAAGCATTAATGTGAAAAAGGCAAAAAATCAACAATTGTACATTTATGCACAAGGTGCTGTGTGTTTATAGAATGGTTAGGCAACACGGTTGCCAGACTTAACAGTTTAATAGCATTTTTACGACGATACGCTGAAACAGATAATTAATCAAGAAATATATTTTTAAAATTATCCCGATTTTTACAATTATCATTTTGTAATTATATAGACATGTGTGTATATGTGTATACATGAAGGAGGTTATATTATAAGCAATGCGTTTTGTATTCTTATTTTTTGTTAAATACAGTAAAGTATTTTAAGCACTTATATATTAAACACTCTCACTGTCGCTCACAAAAATATAAATTAGCCTAAATCTACCACAGCTACAACGGTGGTCGTGTAGCCATGTAGCCGTGTTGTCGTGAAAATAATCATTTTCATATAAACGTGTAAAAATTTTGCGCTGTTGAATAAAATAATGTTGAAACGGGTGTATTTTATTGTACAAAGATTTTTTTCTCACACTGAAACAAATAGATTTGTTGAATTTGCTTCGGTGCCGCCAAAAATTAAAAAAAGCACCGAAATTTAAAAAAAAGCGCACCGCGCTCAGAAAAATACACTTAAAGACCCTTCTTTTTAAGTAATCTATGTACCAAACCAATAAAGCGGTATTATTCTTGGGAGTTAAAAACGACTTTAATTTCAGTAAAATTCAATAAAACAAACAAATTTGGCAAGGTTGAAGTATTTCTTATAAAAATAACAAGTTTTTTTTGAATGAGTAAAAAATAATCCGATCTTTAAACGATTTTAAACCGAAAATTGCGATTTTTAAAGTTTATTGTAAAACCGACGTTTTTTGGTAACTTCGTATGGCATCCTTATTTCTCAACCACAATGTTTAACAACATACATACCTACACACTCAAGATTATGTGCCAGCATATATCATTGCATGATTTTTCTTAATATTCTTTGCAAAGAAAAGGCATGTTGAATAAATGCCATTCGTTTTTGTGTTTAATCAATGCAAACGCTCAAAATAGCTTCTGTGTTAAAATCTTGCTTGAAAAATTCATATAGGCATTTTTGTATTTGCCTTCCTAATGATTAACACAAATAAAGATTATGAGCGTACGCGCATGCTTGCTTATGTGTTTGTGAATAATTGGACACAAAAAAGTTATGCATGAGTGAAGGCATAAAAAACGTGATTTTTGCCGGTCTCTGGTTTGTAAATAAGAAGTGCGTATAAACGTGGTATATGTAATACATATATATATATGTAGGTATATATGCAGTACTTGTGAGGAATTTTAGTTAATAATAAGGTTTGATTATTTTCACGTACTTAAATAAAAAATATAACAATAGTTCAGTTCCATGCAATTCATATCTTAATAGCTAGTTTCCACGACAATTTGAATCTCCTGTTTCGCTTTCTGAAGCAAGTTTATGAATCATGCTGTTTACACGAGTCATCTACCTGCTGCGATTTTATAATTTTTTTCTTTCCATTGTTTTTTAACTTTTATAAAATTCAAATAAATTAACTTTTCACTCAATTCAAATTTATTATTACGTCTAGGAAATACACACAAAAAACAATTATACTTTTTAACTTTTCACTTTTAAATTTGCCTTGTTTACAAAAATATTTAATTTTGATTACTAGTGCAGATAAACTTACGATAAAAATTAGAGAAGAGAGGATTTTTTCTTGATTCGCAAGTAGATTCAATATGAATCTACCTGCTTCGCTCTAAAAATTTTGTATGGCGAAGCAAGTTGATTCGCTTATGATTGGGGTGTGAAGCAAGAATAGAGAGCGAAGCAGGTGCCGTGGAAACCATCTATAAATTCTGTTTATTTTAAAGAAAATATCCAGGGTTATTATGAACAGAAACCATCAACTAATTGAAAAGCGCAAAAGTTTGTCAACTAAGGTTGAAATAGTTATTGCGAAAACCAGTTGATAAATTTGTAAATAAGTAAGAATGTATTCCCAATTGTGAATGTGCATTTGAAATAATACCTGAGAAATGGAAAAAATAAGATAGAGTGAATGTGCGGAATTTGTTTAAAAATTAGTAACGAATATTTAATTTCCAAAATGAGTTCAAGCGAATTATTTTTTGATCGAGACGACGTATAAGGGACGCTTCCAATCCTCTAGAATTGGATGATGACACGTATATAATTATAATTTTTAGGAAAAAGATCAAAGACCAAAGCTTGAAATTTTGCAGTTTCACAACAATATTTCGGCTTTCGAAAGAAGCGTTTGTGAGCATTCATGAAGAGGTGGACGGAAAATTGACGGTAATGAAAAATGTGAGAGGCGTTAGCACAATTATAAAACTGGCGATTGTGCTGCGCTTTCTAGGGCAAGGAAGCTACCAACTATTTAGCTCTGTCTTATATTCCTCCCATTTTTCCACCAACTGCTTTTGAGCAGAGTCCTTTCGCGATATCCGGGTTTGCTTCCATCAAGCTTACAAACCTTGCAATTTGCTTTTTCTTGCTCATAATACGCGCCCTGTGCATAAAACCAACTATTTTGTTTATTTATAACGCTATTTATTTATTGATTACTATTTATTTACTACTTACGTTTCGATTGAATATTTTTCTCCTGCTATTTTGTAGTTGCATAAAAGAGAACTAATTTTCCATCAATAGCTATTCACAATAGTGATTCTACGGTTGCTAGTTGAGCATGTTTCCACGACAACTTGAATCTCCTATTTCGCTTTCTGAAGAAAGTTTATGAATCATGCTGTTTACACGACTCATCTCTCTGCTTCGATTTTATAATTTTTTTTCTTTCCATTGTTTTTTAACTTTTATAGAATTTAAATAAATTAACTTTTCACTGAATTCAAATTTATTATTACGCCTAGGAAACACACAAAAAAAAATTTATTTTTTAACTTTTCACTTTTAATTTTGCTTTGTTTACAAAAATATTTAATTTTGACAACTAGTGCAGATAAACTTACGATAAAAATTAAAGAAGAGAGGATTTTTTCTTGATTGGCAAGTAGATTCAATATGAATCTACCTGCTTCGCTCTCAAAATTTTGTATGGCGAAGCAAGTTGATTCGCTCATGATTGGGGTGTGAAGCAAGAATAGAGAGCGAAGCAGGTGCCGTGGAAACATGCTATAAGGTTGATACTGCTTTTCAATCTCTGGCTTTTCGTAATACCGATTTATCAACTTTGTTGGAAAATTTTTTCTTATCAATCGCAAATTGCTGTTCATTATAAGCCTCATCATGCTCCAACATGCAGATTTTTACATTCGATTTTTCCAAAACTGTAGCTATTTGATAAAAATATTCACACAACAGCTGATATATGTAAATAAAAAAAAACTTGGCGCATAAAACGGATTGTATGAAACTTGAGTTTAGAAACGCATAGAATACACAGAAACAAATATAACGCATATACATGTACATATATGTATAGAGCGGACGGTATGGACTTTCAGCTTTAGTACTCTGCATGAGGCCGCTGTTTAAATTTCCAATTGAATTATTTTTTCGTGTGCATATAAGCGCTGCAAGAATCTGAAATAACTTTTTTGTCTTATTAAAATACACTATTCCTTCATATTGTAACTTTGTGAAAAAGTGCGTGTATATTATTCCTTTATTTTAATATTATAATATTTGTTTGCTTAAGGTCACACTTGAATCAATCGGTAAACAAGAGTAAATTAAACAATATTTAATATTACCCCACGACCGAACCTCACAGTATTGCGAAGCTTAAGTAGTTATAAAACGAAAACTTTTTATGTATGTAAGTATTTTTGGTAAGCCTCGTTAGGAAAACATTGCTGTACTCGTACTGTGCTGTAAACAAAAAAGTTTAACTGTGTTCTGTCGTGTGTTTATATTGTAGTGGTCTCTTATATTGGTTAGTAGAGGTAGAAATGAAAATAGGAGTTGTTCCTTTGACGAGTTCAAACTGAATGACTTTTTATTTATTTTGTAATTTGTGGTTAACTCAAGAGAAGCGTTTTGTTTAAAAAGTAAAAAGGTAATTCCCCGAACAAACATATTTTTCTTTTTCTTTAGACAAATGTTGTAAAATCATATTCTAGATTTTTCTAACAGATGTGTATGTAGGGTAACGTACGCCACATCACTCCCCCTTTCGGTCGAGAGAGAATCGTATCTTTCGAACGTTTGGGTCAAGGAGAATACTAGTTGGTTGTTTGTTTTCTGGTTCTTTGGTCCTTGACACTTTGATTGTTGATTATTTGACTGTTGGCTCTTTTACTGTTGATTCTTTGACTGTTGACTTGTTTGAATGTTCGTTGTGGCTATTTGTAAAAGCTGGGTAAATCAGGACAAATGCTGCCTTCGACAGTAAAATATTTATCATGTCTTCTTAAAACTGTGAATGGCCCCTCATACGGAGTTTGCAGCGGTTTGCAGACCATGGAATTACGAATGAAGACTTGTGGAGAAGTAAACAAATTCTTCTCGACGAAAAGCTTCTCTATAGCGTGAAATGATGTTTTAGTTGGTTGCAAATCATTCATGTATTTTTTTTAATTTCTGACGAAATCATTTTGACAGGTGTGGTTTTCATTGCTCTTCATGAGGAGGTCTCCTGGCAAACGTAAACTGGATCCGTAAACAAACTTAGACGGTGTTGCGTTAACGTCTTCTTGGAACGCGACCCGAAAACCCAAGAGAATCAGCGGTAGAACTTCGGTCCAATTTTCAGACCCATAGCATTTGATAGCGGCATTTAAGGGGCGATGGAATCTTTCGATGAGTCCATTAGAGGCAGGATGATACGCTGTAGTTCTTAAGTGTTGAATGCCGAGGACCCTAGTCAGTTCTTTGAAAAAACTGCATTCAAACTGGCGCCCTTAATCTGTCGTGACTCTCAATGGTATTCCAAATCTCGCGATCCACGTTGAGTAAAAAGAAAAGGCTACGTTTTCAGCTGTGATGTCTTCCAATCGACATACCTCTGTCCAACGGGTGAAACGATCTATCATCGTTAGACAGTAGCGAAATCCCTTAGAAGGTGGAAAGGTCCAACTATGTCCATGTTAACGTGGTCAAAACGATCGGCCGTAGTGAAATAATCCTGCAGTGGTGCCCTGTTGTGGCGGTAAATTTTTCCTTTTTGACAGGTTGTACAAGCTTTTGCCCAGAGTTGACAATCTTTTTTCATACCAGGCCAGACGAACTTTTCAGCCACTAATTTTATAGTTTTTCTCGCGCTGGCGTGGCATAAATTGTGTATTGAGTCAAATGCTGCTTTAAGAAATTCTTTTGTCAGAAAAGGTTTCACTATGCCTGTTGAAATATCGAAATAAATAGAAAAGTTGGTGCTAGGCAACACGAATATTTTTAATTGTAGGCCCGATTTATTGTTGAGTTATATCTTGATTTCCTCGTCATCATTTTGTTGGCGACATAGATCTTCAAATTCAATTGCTTTGCTTACGTGAATGGCTTCGATGCGTGATAAAGCGTCAGCCACTATGTTCTCTTTGCCGGGTATGTGCCTTATGTCCGTTGTAAATTGGCTTAAAAAATATAGGTGCCTAATTTGCCTTGGGCTTGCCTTGTCAAGTTTTTGTTTGAAGACGAATTGAAATAATTTGTGGTCTGTATATATACAAAACTCTCGACCCTCCAACATATGCTGGAAGTGTTACTGCTTTGTATGCACTCAATAGTTCCCTATCGTAGGTGCTATATTTACGTTGAGTGTCGGTTAGACGTTCCGAATAAAAACCAAGTGTCTGAAAATTATCTTCTACTATTTGTTGCAAAACAGCACCTGTAGCAATGTTGCGTCACGTAGTTGCACTTTGAATTGTTCAAACGCAAGTTTTGCTTCTTCGGACCATTTAATATCTGAAGTGTGATTTTTTTTGTTACCACGAATAAACTCGAATAGAATTGCTTGTTGGGCAGCAGCATTCGGCATACGCATGAGACTACGAAAAGAATTAAACTAAGTTAAACAGCCGTATTGTGTCTTTTTCAATTCAAGTCTGATTTTATTTACAAATTCTACTTTCTTATATACTACTTGTGAAAATCATTCTAGTTATCTAGAATGATTAACACATGTTTGTTTACAACACATGTTACAAATAAATACTAGGTTACTATAAATAAATATTAGGTTACAAGAAGTGATTTACAATGCATATAAGTATTGGGTTATTAGTGTCGTACAACATGAAAGCGGACAATGGTCTTTGGCACACTTCAAAGTGTAAACCGATCGTATATCGATTGGTAGTCACTCTACACAGTTGAAGTTGGCAACTATACACAGTCATGTTGTATGGCGCTGTGGGTACACTACAGCCGTTCTTATTTACTGTAAAGTCTGATTTACCGAAATTGCACTTGGATGAATTTATCACGATTCCATACTTGTTTTCGAATACTATTTTCACATGTTGTTTATATTGTTCCAAGTTCTTCGAGGCGATCATATTGTTCATCCAGGTAGGCATATGCGAAGTCAATCTCTCGTAGGATATGATCCATCAAGCGTTGAAAAGTTTGACCTGCATTCCCCAAGCCGAATGTCATATGGGTAAAGTCGAACATGCCACACGGTCTTGTTATGGCAGTTTTTGGTACGTTACAAGGCGCCACAGGATTTTGATGGTATGCCCTCCTCAGATCGATCGTCGAAAAAACTCTACAATATTCCAGCCAATGCATAAAATCATGGATGTGTGGGATTGGGTACCGGTCTGGTTCTATAGCTCCCGCAAGGCCTCCACTCGCCGTTTTTCTTTTTTACCATGTGGAGGGGACTTGCCCAGGTGCTGGACGATGGTCGACAAATTCTGGCATCGAGTAACGTTTGGATTTCGGCCTTGGTGGCTTTGAGCATACTAGGTACGAGACGTCAAGGTTTGGCGAAAACTGTTTGTCCAGTTGTAGTATTGTGGTGAGCAACGTCATGTGTAGTCGAAGTATTTTGTTGTTGTGTTTGCGTGATTCTAGAGAACAATCTTAGAAGTGCTTGGAAATCGTCGTTGTTATTGATGGCGGAAAGTCCTAGAATAGGTGATTTAATAGTTGTGATATTACAACTGCTTACTATATTAGTATTCCCATCAAATACTTTGTGTTGTCGCATGTTAACCGTCAGACTGTGATAAGCCAAAAAGTCTGCTCCCAAAATGGGTTGAGTGACTTGAGCGATTATAAAATCCCATGCAAAATTGCGACGCAAGCCTATGTTGAGTGTTAGATTTTTTCTACTAAATGTTTTTATGGGCGACCTATTCGCAGCAAATAAAAAAATATTTCTATATGGATGTGTCAGTTGTTTGTCGGTAGAAGGGACAACGCTTACTTCCGCTCCGGTATCTACAAGAAAATTTAAATTTGAGTTTCTATCAAAGATTGTGAGACGGCGATGTAGTGAGCTTTGTCTGCCATATACCGTCGCTAATGACAGAAATTTTAGTTAAACTTTTCACTGCATGGCTCTCGGCATTTTACAGCTTTTGGGCCGAATTTTCTATGATACCGGCACATTCCATTATGAGTTCGATGATCTCGTCATCGCAGGATTCGTACGTGCATGTTGATTCACCGCCCTTTATCAGCGTAGGAACGCAGTCTTGTTCGGAGAGTTTCTTCAAACATTTCTCCCCACATACCGTGTTATTATTAATCTGAAGGCATGGTTCGATAACAGCAAATATTTCTCGCTCATTGATAAGTAGCGTGTTGTAGAGCGAGTATATCTTTTTTCCATCTCGGGCTGATGGTTTAACGATTAATTCAATTTCAACTTTTCTAACTTTTGCTAGTGACAGAATGTACAGAAGTATTGACCCATTCGTGAATATCTTAGGCTTCTCAAACTCAAAAACTTCGGCTTCTAATTCGTTGGAGTATGGTAGTGTAGGCATTGAGTGGCATATTTCCCCACGAGCATGCTTCCCTGTAACGATCACGCATTCATTTATTACACACATATGTATGTATATATTTATATTTAAGAACTGTACAAACGTCTGATTGTATGTATGTATATGCCTTCTCATAATTGTTCCGCTATCCCAGTCTGTATAAGTCATATACATACATAAGTCACACACATCTCTCTTTATATATTTTCCTTTTTGTACTCTTTCGCTCTTTTTATTCAACTCGATAGTATATAAGCATAACAATAATCGTCATCAACTACCTTTAAGTGTTTTATGAAATAAAGAGACGAGTCAGTCTGTTCATGATTGTTAAACCGGATAGTCGTTGCTACAAATCAGAAGTGGGATACAATTGCCCAAAAATAAAAATAAAAAAAAGACAAAATATTAAAGAACTAGAAGTGAATAAAGTAACTGGAAAATTCCAAGAACATATAAAGCCGAAGTAAAAGAAAAAAAACCTCAGGGAGGAAAATAAGCTGAACGAATACACTGCTGCTACACAAATTGAATATGCCAACGAGTGGCACCAAAAACACTTTGATACTGAGGCTGAGTGAAATACCAGCAAATATGAGAGGTGAGTGGCCAAGTGAAATCGCTGGTGCAACAACGGTTACGGAGGAGACAAACGATTATACTTCAGAACATTTAGTAACCAATATAGAAGGACAAATAAACGAGTGTGAAAAAAATTCAAATACGTTCGAAGAGCAAGCTTATGATCATCAGAGTATGTCTAGAAAGGAACTTGAGCTGCTTAAGAAAGAATTTGAAATTGTCGAACGTGAAAAGGAACTTTTAAAACTTGAAAATGAACTGTTAAGAAAAATGGAAGAATTTAGAAAGAAGGAAAAGAATTTTATGGCGCGCAGTAAGAACGACATTATAAGCAAAAATAGCAACGAAGGTGAAATTTATAGTAATGAGACTGTAACTGGTAAAACTAATAACAACAATAGAATAAAACGAGAGGGGTGGTACAAATGATAGCGGTGTTACAAAAGATAGCGATGTTACAAAAGATAGCGGTGTTACAAAAGATAGCGGTGTTGCAAATGATAGTGAGGTGATGTGTAAGGGGAACAATTCAAATGAACGTGATAATGTGGACAGTGATATTCCTTTTACACTAATTAAAGATTTATTGCCGGAATATGACGGTTCAACTAACCCAGGCACGTTTGTGACGCAGGTGAAGAATGTGCTCGCACTGTACCCAATATCTACGGGTACAATAAAAGCCTTGCTCATGTGTAAGGTTCGGGGAAAGGCACAATCTTGGTTGCACTCAAAGTCAAATTTTTTGTACCAAGATTTGGACATGGTGTTCCAAAAAATGATTGATCTGTTTGGAACAAAAGAAAATAAACTGTCCATTCGAAGAAAATTTGAGTTCCGAAAATGGCAATACAATGAAGATTTTCTTACCTATTTTAATGACAAAGTCTCTCTTGCCGAACACATTGAAATTCCGGAAGATGAGCTCATCGACAATCTGATTGAGGGAATCCCTGATGAAAACCTTAAGATTCACGCTAGTCTCCAGTGTTTTCAGAGTAAGCTGCAGTTATTAACAGCCTTTTCAAAAATACATCTGAAGAGACAACAGTCTAGAACCAATAGAGGGGCCGCTAAGGTGGGTGTTCGCTGCTACAACTGCAATTGTGTAGGGCACTACGCCAGAGAGTGTCAGAAGCCGAAAAGAGAAGTTGGGGCATGCTACGGATGTGGCAGTCTAGATCACCTGGTAGCCGCTTGTCCTGAGAGTAAGTCGTCTGGTCATAAGGTAGAAAATAGATATATAAGGTATTTTAAGTGTAGCGTAAATAATAATATACACGATTCTTTTTATGTAGAATGCCTGATCGATACAGGGAGTCCCGCCTGCTTTATAAGGAAGTCGCTGATCGTGGGGAAAATAGATTTGAATCAAATGAATGAAGTTAATTTTTTTTTGTTTAAATAATAATAAGTTTCAAACTCTCGGTAAAATTTTATTCTATGTAAGTTTTGATGATAAAAGGATTGAAATTGATATTTTTGTTGTGGATGATTGCACGATGGTGTTCGATTGTATCCTGGGAAGAAATTTTCTTGCCAAGGCTGGGTTAGGGTTGGCGAAAGTTAGTGAAACAGGTATTATGGATTTCGGGGATGTGATTCTTTTGAAAGGGCTATTATGTCGATTGAAGTGGGAGATGGGCGTGATACTGTGGATTTGAATATGGGCGATCAAATGAGTGAGGAAGATAAGGGAAGGTTGGAACAACTGTTTTTGGATACATATGTAAGTCAGGATCCATCACTTGAACCTGCCACAAAGTGTGAGATGAAACTTAGCTTGGAAAACCCAAGGCCTTTCAGTTGCGCCCCCCGCAGGCTTTCATATGAGGAGAAAGGGAAACTGCAATTAATTCTTGACGATTACTTGGCGAAGGGATATATAAGGCCAAGTGAATCCGAATTCGCATCGCCGATCGTTTTAGTGAAAAAGAAGACAGGCGATCTTCGTATGTGTGTCGATTTCAGAACCTTGAATAAAATGACCTTGAGGGATAACTACCCTATACCCCTCATAGATGATTTGTTAGATCGCCTGGCTGGCAGGAGGTATTTTAAAAAGCTTGACTTAAAGAATGGATTTTACCATGTCTTTATGGAGAGTGGGTCAATTAAATACACGTCTTTTGTAACCCCCCTAGGGCAGTACAAGTTCCTCAGGATGCCGTTCGGTTTGAAAAATGCCCCATCGGTTTTTCAGCGTTTTGTCAACAAGGTCTTTTCTGATATGGTTAGGGATGGGAGACTTATTGTTTACTTAGATGATATCATGATAGCAACTGAGGTTGTAGATGAACATTTTCATATTCTAGCGGAGGTGCTGAAACGTTTGGTGGAAAATAAACTGGAGCTCCGTCTGGATAAATGCGAGTTTTTAAAGACAAGTGTCAGGTGTTTGGGGTATGAGATTGACGGAAATGGTATAAGGGCGGACAACGTCGGACTACAGGCTGTAAGGAACTTTCCTGTTCCAACAAGTGTGCATTCTGTACGTAGTTTTCTTGGGCTTACGTCGTATTTCAGAAGATTCGTAAAGAATTTTTCTATAATTGCGAAACCGCTGACGGATTTAACAAAAAAGGACAAAATCTTCGTATTTGGGCCTCACGAATTGAAGGCTTTTGAGACGTTGAAGGATACTTTGGTAGAGTCTCCTGTTTTGGCTCTTTTTGACCCGAAGGACGAGACAGAGCTGCATTGTGACGCCAGCAGTGTTGGATTCGGATCGATTCTGTTTCAAAGGAAAGAGGACGGCAAAATGCACCCCGTGTTTTATTATTCGAAGCGAACGACTGAATCGGAGTCTAGGTACCATAGCTTCGAACTTGAGGCGTTAGCTATAGTGTATGCTCTAAGACGGTTTAGGGTATACCTTCACGGTAGGAAATTCAAGATTGTTACTAATTGTAACTCTCTGGCATTGACTCTGAACAAACGGGAGATGAATCCGAGGATAGCAAGGTGGGGATTGGAGCTCCAGGACTATGACTATGTCTTGGAACACAGGATAGGGTCGCGAATGCAACACGTTGACGCATTGAGCCGGAGTCTACATGTTATGACAATAGAAAGCAATGGGTTCGAGGACAATCTGGTGATATGCCAGAATAGGGATCCGAAGATATTGAAATTGAAGAACGAACTACAGAGCGGACAGAGCAAGTTGTTCGAAATGCGGAATGGGATCTTGTATAGGAAGACGAATAAAGACGATAATGTATTATTTTGTGTACCGGGTGCAATGGAGGGCCATGTATTATACAGATATCATGACGAAATGGGACAAATTGGTGTCGACAAAATGACGGATCTCATATCAGGCAGTTATTGGTTCCCGTATATAAGAAGGAAAGCCGCTGATCATGTCTGAAATTGTTTTAAATGTATTGCATATTCTGACAACCATTAGAAGAAAGAGGGACTAATGCACAGCATTCCGAAGGCCAATGTTCCGTTCGACACTGTACACAACGATCATTATGGACCCGTCGACAATAGAAGGGCTTTGAAACACATACTGGTTGTTATCGACGCCAGTACTAAGTTCGTGCGACTTTACCCGACGAAAACGACTGCGACAAAGGAGGTTATAAAACATTTGAAAGACTATTTTAGAGCCTATAGCCGCCCAAGATGCATCGTGAGTGATAGGGGGACAGCATTCACCTCCGGTGATTTTAGAAATTTTCTAAATGAGCATGGTGTAGAGCATGTGAAGATTGCGATAGGTTCACCACAGGCCAACGGCCAGGTTGAGAGGGTCAACAGGTGTATTGGCCCAATGTTGGCGAAACTGGTTCAGCCAGAGGACGGTGTACACTGGGATTCAGTTTTGGACAAAGTTGAGTATGTTTTGAATAATACATACAATAGGGCGGTTGGCAACCACCCGAGCGTGTTTTTGTTTGGTTTGGGTCAAAGGTGGTGTATTGTAGATTCCTTACGGGAGTATGTACTCGACGGATTTCGAAAGAAGGTGCGAGTCCATCATGCGGAAACAAGGAGAAAGGCTTCTGAAAGACAGAAAAGTTTACAGGAGTGCAACGAAAGAAATTTTGATAGGCGCAGAAAACCTGGGGTAGAATATTCGAAGGGGGACTATGTGATGGTGAGGAATTTCGGTTCACATGGGGGGGTGTCGGGAAAATTAATTCCGAGATTTAAAGGGCCTTACAGAATCGCTAGGATCTTAGGAAACGACAGGTATTAGTTGGAGGACGTCGAAGGTTTTCAGCGGTCCAAAGTTCCATACAGGTGTGTATGGGCTGTGGGGAATATTCGACCATGGTTTAAGGGGCGGACGGATGCTGATCGAATACGAGATCGGGTGATCTCGTTTGTCAGGATGGCCGAATTGTAGGCATTGAGTGGCATATTTCCCCACGAGCATGCTTCCCTGTAACGATTACGCATTCATTTATTACACTCATATGTATGTATATATTTATATTTAAGAACTGTACAAACGTCTGATTGTATGTATGTATATGCCTTCTCATAATTGTTCCGCTATCCCAGTCTGTATAAGTCATATACATACATAAGTCACACACATCTCTCTTTATATATTTTCCTTTTTGTACTCTTTCGCTCTTTTTATTCAACTCGATAGTATATAAGCATAACAATAATCGTCATCAACTAGCTTTAAGTGTTTTATGAAATAAAGAGAGGAGTCAGTCTGTTCATGATTGTTAAACCGGATAGTCGTTGCTACAGTAGTGTCGTAAGTTCGTCAATTACTCGATGGATTTCCTCTCTATCGAGCACATTAGAGTTTACTATGCCACCCTTGGCCATCTGGCATGCTCTCACATTTTCGTTTACCTCCACCTTGATGATCATTATCTGATGTAGAATTTGGTTGCTAATTTTTTCGTTATTTGTTGTGCTGATTTCATTTGAAAATCGCTCTATCATTTTATTGACCTTAGATATGGCTTCCTGTGATGTTTTGAATAATCGCTCATTTATTACATATTGATGATTATTGTTTTCGATAACATTTTGTTGTCATCTCAGTATCTTGTCCCAATCAGCGGCATCCGGATTTCCACCCAACCATTTCCAGGCGGACCCGATCCAGTTAATTGAATGTTTATACTGTTTGTGCCCACTGCCCAGTACATCTAACTGGGAAGAGATTATGTTAATATGGAAATCGATTACCATCTTCTCCTTATCGTCAACTGCGGTCTTGTTTAACTTTGCCAGCGTCTGCCCCAAAAGGCGTTCGTACTCCTGTAGTTTGATGGCGTGCACCAAGTTGAAGTAGCCATCGACTAGCCATGCTTTGCCGTATTTGAAAGTCACCAGTGGCGAATAGTATTCGTAAATTTGCAGCCCGGCCCAGTGACCCACGTAAGACTGGAATGATAAGTATTGTTTTTCTAATTCTAATATTAGTGTATTAGTGGTTAGTTTCTAGTTAGTGTAGGGAATATATCCTAGTGCCACATTTCTTATTAATTCTAACCCTTTATTTTCCCGTTAGTATTGTATTCTTTTTCTAGGTTAGTATGATCATGTTTTTCTTTGTATAATTTTTATACTTTAATTTTCTTTTTTAATTTTTCTTGTTTCATTTTTTTCAATTTTTATTCGATGGCCAAAGGCCACACTCCCCCTCTTTTCATTTTTTAAATTCTCCTTACATTTATTTTAGCAAGAAGCGATCACATGCTTCCTGGTAAATGGCAAATGGTAGTCCTTTAAGCCATGGACACCCTTTGCACCATTACTACAGCATGGATCGCTTGTTGTTCCGTAATGAATTTCTTTTACTACAGTAGTTTATTTCAATTTAGTTTTTAATGATCTTTGAAAATCTTTACAAATTTGTTTTTAAATTTTTTCCTTTTTTATCTTTCATTTCTTTTTCTATGCATTCAAGTTAAAGGGTATTTTTAAAGTATGGGCCCATATATTTCATATTTTATTTTTAAAAATTTTATATATTTTTAAATATTTTTTATTTGTACATTTTTATATTTCTTGAATAGTATTTGATGCTTTTTTATTTTAATTTCGTTTTTTCTTTATTAGTGTGATATATTTTTATTTCTATAAGCTTCGTTTGTGTATTGGACTGCGGAGGTTACGTGTTTATCCCTTTTAGTTTCAAGTGTTAATGGTTTGATTGCCAGAAACTTACTCATAGCACGAAACCCACCACGGTTCATGACAATAAGGTGTATTGTCGTCATAAGTCTTCGTCCCACACACTCCACTTTTTATGCTAAGCCATGTTACAGGGGATTTATAAGGCTATTGGTTTCGTATATGACGTTTATGAATTTTTTTCAGTATTTGTGGACACTGTAACTCGATTGTTCTCATTAACAACTGCCTTTCCGTAAAGTGGCTTATTTTTTGATTTGATTTGTCTGTTCCTTATATGAACGACATCGCCTGTTTTATATTCCTTTGGTTTGGCACGACGCTTAGCATTGTGCCGCTTCAAGGTGGCTTTTTGCTTCTTTTTTATGCTTTCTTTTACCTCCTTGTTTATTTTCTGTCGGAAGTTTTTCAATTTTTTATAATTTATTCTTTCCTCTCTATTAAAAAAAATATCCACAGGTTTCCTGTTAGTAACAGAGTAGATTGTATTATTGTATCGATCGACCGATAGTGCTATTAACTCTTTCAAGCGCATGTCGCTATACTTGGCTTTTAAGCATCGGTAAATTTCTAGCAAGGTCGAGTAAAATCGCTCAACCTGGCTGTGGCAACACTGATTTTAATACATTGATTCCAAATTATGAAAAATTGTGATTCTTATAATTGAGCTGGCTAGCGAAAGGTTGTCAAAAAGATATTAATTAAAATAATAAAAAAATATATACGATTTTGGAAAAAGCAGATAAAACTTATTGTTTTTGTTCAGTACCGGTTAATACATTTGCGACGAGTAGTAAAACTTAAATTGAGATAAATTGTGGTTTTTAAGAGATTTGTTGAGTGCCAATAATTGCATTAAATTGCGGCAGTCTTTCACTAAAAGATTTGGAATTATTGACTGAGCATTAAATTGCGTGATTAAGAGATTTGTTGAGTTCCAATAATCACATTAAATTGCGGCAGTTTTTCACTAAAAGATTTGGAATTAGTGACTGGGCATTAAATTGCGTGTTGCCAAGGATAAATTAAAATATTGGTATGTTACCGATTAAATTCGGCATCGTATGGGAAAATCAGATGTGGACTGGCACGTGAAGCGCAGGCACATGTTGTTGTTATTTAAACCTGAATATACTAACTTTGAAAATTTTGTTGCAGTTACTTTTTGTGGGCTATGGCAGAAGTCATAAAGCCGTTCCTTTGCGAGGCAATAGAAAAGTTATTGCTACGCCATTAGTTGGAGAAATGGCTAAGGTCCTTTAAGCTCTGTTTGGCTGCAGAAGAGGTAGTCGATGATGTGAAGAAAAAGAACAAGCTTTTGCATTTGGGTGGGCCTCAGTTACAGGAGGTAATATTCAACATTCCTGGCGCTCTAGTGGAAAGCGGTGGTGACGGGAATTGTAAAGCATATGATATTTTAGTAGATAAGCTGGGCGAGTATTTCTCCCCGAAGATATTTACAACGTTTGAGAGGCATTTGTTCCGAAGCATAGTTCCTATTGAAGGGGAGAGCTTCAACAAGTTTCTGCTGCGTTTGAGTCAACAGGTTGCAAAATGTTCATTTGGCAATAATAAGGAGGAAATTGAAGAAATAAAGGACAAGATAGTGGTTGTTTGAGAGGGAACATAGTCTCCTTGAAATAATAGATACTTGCCAAGTGTACGAGCAGATTAGTAAAACTTCTCGGAGTATGTTGATGTGCGCCGAACAGGAGCAAATAAACAAAGTGTCTATTAAAGGTGATATTCAATCGTGGTCGCCCACCAAGTGCAGTCGTTGCGGAAGAAAAGGACACTATCGTATTCTCTTGAATGCCCCGCAAGGAGTGCAAAATGCAACAAGTTCTCTTCAATTAGCCATTTTGCAATAAAATGCAGAACTAGAAAAAGGAAACCTGAAAACAACTACAATGCTCCTTATAAAAATAAACGCAAGTTTGCTGATGTCCGATGCGTTGCGGAAGGTGACCATGTTACTTCTGAGCGTCGGGAGTTCGGTTACTTCAGAGTTAGGGTTAAAGAACGAGATAATGACAACATATGCTGCTCTGTTGGAGGGAAAGAAATTTCAATGATAATAGACTGTGGATGTCGCTTTAATCTAGTATGCGAATCCGATTGGAATTTTTTATAAAACGCAGGGGCAGTGATATGGAATATACGACCGCATTCTGCAAACAAATTTAGTGCGTATGCTGCTAGCTGTCCTTTGGAGATTATCGTTGTGTTTGATGCTCCTACTTTTACAGGTATCCGAAATGAAATAATATCAACTTTTTATGTAATAAAAAATTGTGGCCAATCACTCTTGGGCAGAGAAACAGCTTTAAGATTAAGGGTACTGAAACTAGAACTAGGCATTCATCGTATTGAGGATAACGAACGTCAATCCTTTCCGAAAATACATGATATTACAGTTTCTTTGTCTATAGATCACACGATTACTCCAGTTGAGCAACCGTTACGCTGTGTTCCAGTCACTCTAGAGGACAAAGTTGCTAGCAATATAAATGAGGTCTTGCAGCTTAATATCATTGAGCCTGTGTGGATTCCCAGTAAATGGATTTCCCCTGTATTTATAGTTTCCAAAGGAAATGATGATATTCGAATTTGCGTTGATATGAGATGCGCTAATCGAGCGATTCTTCGCGAGAATCGTCCATTGCCAACTTTTGAGTTATTTATGTGCATATTGAAGTCAGCAACAATGTTCTCTAGACTGGACCGCAAGTCGGCATATCATCAATTGGAACTGGATGAGGCAAGTCGGGATGAGTGTTGGAGTGAACTCTTTACCTGAAATTTTTCAAAAATTTATGGAGGGCATGCTTTCTACATGTAGAAATGCTCTGAATTATATTGATGATATTATTGTATATGCAAGTTCTGATAAAGAATATGATGCAGCATTGAAAGATGTCTTGAAGGTGTTAAAGGAAAACAATGTGACTAACAAAATGTGTGTGGAAAGCTAAAAAGCTTATGTTTTGAGGCCGTGTTCTTTCAGTAAATGGTTTCACTGCGGATCCTGAAAAAGTGAAAGTTATAAAAGAGCTCCGAGCTCCAAAATCAAAAGGTGAAGTACGTATTTTTTTGGGCTTAGTGACCTATATTGGGAAGTTCTTGCCTGATTTGGCAGATGTTACCCATCCTCTAAGAATACTAATCACCAAAGATACAAAATTTGAATGGGGTCATAGGTAAGAAGAAGCTTTCGGAAAATTGAAGGCGATGCTTTCCGAAATACCGAATCTCTCATACTTCGATCCAAAACTACGAACCCGTGGTATTGCTGGTGCCAGCCCTATGGCTTTGGGGGCAGTGTTGCTGCAGTTCAACGGTGACAGTGAACCCACGATTATATCCTTCGCAAGTAAGAGTTTATCTTCCACGGAGAAGAGGTATTCTCACACCGAGAAAGAAAGTTTAGCTCTGGTGTGGCCACAGGAAAGGTTTTATTATTATCTGGCTGGCCTAAATTTTGAGCTTGTAACTGACAATAAACCCCTGGAAACTATTTTTAAACCTCCGGCTGTACCTCCGGCTAGAATCGAAAGGTGGTTGCTTAGGTTAAAGATAGCTGCGGCAAACAAACGTGATTATTAGGAGGAAATTCAGCAGTTTATATTGATGTACAATGTGACCCCACATCGTACAACAGGCTCAGGCCCGAGTGAGCCGATGTTCAACAGACGTATTGGGGACAAAATTCCGGGTATTGAGGATATCGCTGAAGAAGTAGTTGATTCATCCGCTAGAGATAATGATTTAATAAATAAGCACAAAGGGAAAGAAAAAGCTGACTAAGAGGGTGCTGTTGGCTGAAGTAGTTAGCGCGTTGACTACAAAGCAATTTATGACTGACAAACCGGATTCGTATCCTGTTCAAGAAAAGTCATAAAAAAATTAACATCATAAGTTTTTCTGATCTACTTAGTATGGAGCTGTGTTAATTGTTGTTGGACTGTTTAAGTGATGAAGGCATAACACTGGTCACTTTAACAGTAACAGCAATTTCATACTCTGCTAATGTTTACTGTATCAAGCGCGCCCTCCTTCGTCGGTATTGTTAGCAAGAACCGTCGGCGAAGTAAAGCAATTAATAAAATGGCAATACTAAAAAATGCGTCTACTTAACATCAGAGACGCTACAACTCTGCTATAAAAAAAATATATAATAATAATAAATAAATCAACGCGGAATAGCTGAGTTGTAACACAGAAATTAAAACCTTTCTCTCTCTCTCTGTATTCTAATTTCACCACCTGTCCTCTCTACCCTATCCCTTTCACAAAAGAAGTAACACCTTAATGTAAGTTGTAGGCATTAATTACCTGAATGTATCTTCTCTTTATAAAAAAAAGAAAAGGGCAAAAGAATTAAATATTCAAGTAGGCGGTGTTGTTAAGAACGTAATTTTTCCCAATAAGCTTACCCAAACTTTGACAAAACTTCTTATGAAGTGGTTGAGAGGAACGGAAGTGAAGTAAAAGTTGTAGGAGGGGGACGAACATATACGTGAAATATAAGTATGCTGAAAAAGATTCCAGATTATAGGCTTCCAGATGAAATACAATTGCAGGAAGCATCTTATGGGGTTAACGGCGCACAAATGCTTGAGAACAACTTTGTTCATCTCCAACTAATTGTCAATCTTCAGCTTTCGGCTTCAAACCACCAGAAGCTTTACCTAGGCCGTCGGGTGACACTGAAAGTGATGTCGCAAATAACTGCAGGCAGGTTTCGAACACAGAACCGTAGAAGTTTAAAAAGGTGGAAATGATGTGGCAACACTGATTTTAATATATTGATTTCAAAATTATGAAAAATTGTGATTCTTATAATTGAGCTGGCTAGCGAAAGGTTGTCAAAAAGATATTCAGGTATGTGATGAATTTCGATCGATTTCAAAAGTAAATCGAGTTTCCAAATCGATACGAGTGTGATGAATTTCGCTTTTATTGTAACATCTTCCTTTATTTTGTTACAAGAGGAACACAGAAAACAAAATATAAAAAAATATTTGAGGGACAAATCAGATCCATTGGATTTGCCGGAAAACATGTGAGATAATTTTTATCATAAGATGACATTTTAATTTAATTTATTTTTAGATTTATACAATGTTTTCGGCTCAATAAAGAAGGATTTATGATTATCCTTAACAAGATCGAAAATGTCTGGGAATATACGTCGATTCCAATTGTATTGCAATTGGCAGCTACACTACGATTTTTAGCTGAAGGAAGTTTTCAACGATCTGTTGGAAACGATATCAACATATCAATGCATCGTACATCAGTATCAAAATCGTTGAAAAAAGTGTTAAACTGCCTGGAAAGAAAAATTTGCCCAGTATTCATTAAATTAGAATCCAGTGAAGAAAATTTAAGAAAATCTAAACAATTTTTTTTTTAAATATGGTTTACCTGGCGTTATAGGGTGTATAGACGGTACACACATTCCTATTAAGAGTGCAGCAGGTGAAGAACACCTTTATTTTAACAGGAAAGCATTCTATAGCATTAATGCAATGATTGTGAGTTACAACGAAAGAATAATTATACATTTTTCTTAAACTTTTTTTTATTTCAGATATGTGACTACAAGATGAATATAAAAGCTGTCGATGCAACTAGACCTGGCTCTAGCCATGACTCTTTTATATGGAATATGAGCAGCGCACGGAGCGTTTTATTGGGAACATACCAAAGTGGTGAACGTGGTTCGTGGCTTCTCGCCGATTCAGGGTATTCCATTGAGCCGTTTGTTTTAACGCCATATAGATGCCCAAGTAGTGTTCCTCAACAAAATTTTAATAAAAGACATACCTCAGCCAGAAATATTGTAGAGAGAACAATTGGGGTTCTGAAAAGTCGGTTTAGATGTTTGTCTAGAACCTTGTGGTATAAACCGTGGAAAGCAGTTCAAGTTATAAATATTTGTTGTGCTTTGCATAATCTATGCAACTCTCTAAAAATAGAACACACACCTGAAATTGTTATTGAAGGCGTCAGCAATCAAAACTATGAAATAGATGACGAAGAAGTCCCCACCGGATCTGCCATTCGAAATGATGCTGTAGCTATAAGAAATAACATAGCTGAAAGCTTAAATTCGGTTTTTTGAAATACATTTCGAAATGAACGCAAAAATTTAATTTTTATTTTTTATTAAAATTTCAAATTAAAAATTTAATTCACATTTGTTTTTATTATAAAAAAATAAAAATTTAATTGCTAATTTATAAATAAGACAGCTCGCGGATTCAGAAATTCTTCTCGAGTTCTTCTAATTCCAATTTTCTTCGTTTTATTTCAATTTCAACTTTTTTAATTTGTTTTTTGCAAATGCATTCTTTTCTAATTCTTCGTGATGTCTTTTGAGCTCCTGTATAAGGCGGCTTGTTAAGTTTTCTACAGATTTGTAGTCGCGTCTTATATTACCCCCAATCACTTAAAGCTTTTCGGAGTTTTTCTCACATATATTTGACAACTCTTTAATCGCATTCGACAACTGCTTCCCGTTTTCAAGGTCACTGCCAATATAATTTTTTAAATAGTCCTTTAAGTTGTCTTGATATTTTGAATAAGTAGACTTAGATGTGCTTGGTGTCTCACTTAGGGTTCCATTTGCATTGTGTTTCTTTTTGTTAGCAACAAATGAACATCTTTTTGGTGTTTGGTCAATTAAAGTATCTTCCTCATCGGAAGATGGCGAAGTTATCCCAAATGAATGGGAATTTTCTATTCCCTCCACAGTGGTATACAAACCACACAACTGCCCAATAACCTCATCTTTCTTGGAGATGTAGAGTTGATTATATGGCCCGCCGCCTGTTGCTCTTGCTTCTAATTTATTCGTAGCGATTTTCTTTTTTATACCAGCCTTCCAATCACACGATACCTGTAAAAAATTATTTAATTATTTGATACAAGTTAAACTTTGTTAAATATGTACTTACTTTTTTCCAGCCGGATATATCATGCAATGGAGGACCCAACGAATTTAATTCTTTTGTTAAATCCCTCCAAAGATTTTCAACAGATACCTTCTCACCTTTGGTGAAGCCTCTTGCAATGTCTGAATGACATTCCATAAACTTTATGAAGGCATCCTCTTGACGTAAATTCTTGTGTTTACCCCTTAAAAATCAACAACAAAAAATTATTTTTATTTTTATGCTTAAATAAATTTTACTTACATTTTTCTTTACGTTTTTAATATGAAAAACAAAATTCACAAGGCAAATCGATTACTTTTTTCATGGAACGAAATGGAATTTGAAATCGAGAACTTAAAAACGAAAAAATAACCACATCACACCTTTTAACTTATTCCACTCGATTTTATATAGAAATCGATTTTCATCACATACCTGATTAATTAAAATAATATATATATATATATATATATATATATATATATATATATATATATATATATATATATATATATATATATATATATATATATATATATATATATATATAACTTATTGTTTTTGTTCAGTACCGGTTAATACACTGGCCATTTACTTTGCTTTGCCCTACGGGTGTCAGATACCGAATCTTTGGATGACATTCATTACGATTGGACTAATGAAGCCACGTTCATTGTCGCTTAATAAAAGGCGAGGAGTTGAAAAATAATTAAGAACTTCTACTACTTTTTCCCTTATTTGCAGGGCTGAACGATTTCTAAAAGGAAAAAGTTTACCGATTGAAAATTTTGTCCAATACGATAATAAAACATTCATTTTACAGGAAAAAAATATCCATGTGCAATATTTCGCACGGATATGAGGGAATAGGGGTAGCCTGCAGCTGCGGCAATGGGGGATGTCGATTGTATTTGTTTGCTTTACAAATTTCACAGTTTCCTGTGTACCTTTTTACAAGATTATTCATCTTCGGGAAATAATATTTCTCTAAAAGCTGCAATTTATTCTCCCTACTATTCCTGTGAGCGCTTTTATGCTCCTCCTCTATCAGAGAACACACCCTATTGGGGCAAGTTACATCTTTAACGGTCCGTTGTGTTACTTGCAATTTATAATGCGAAAAATATTCTAAGTAGATTTCCTGCATTAAGGACATATATTGTTCAGGGATTTTTATACCATTTATACAGTCAGGTCTGAGTTTTTCCTTCAGTATTTTTATAAGGCTTTCCCTGTCAATTTCCGCCATGGATACAAGATGACGGTCATTACCAGGATGGGGACTTATATGTGCCATCATTTCCGATTTGAACTGTCTAATAATAATTTGATTGCGGAATACGTTACTGCTAGCGGTTACTGTTTCTGAGTCGAAATCCTCCAATCCAACCTCGCTAGCCGTTAAGGTTATTGTGTCTCTACCTTCGCTAGCGGTGTCGGCTGAGGATCCCTCCTCAATATGAGAACAGTATTCGTCAGATGTAACACTTAGGGCCGGCTCAGCTTTGGCTAAGTGAGTCAAGTGTGTTTTCAAACGCGATAGAGCGTCGGCTACCACGTTAGATTTTCCTGACTTATATATCAATTCAAAATTATATTCTTCTATTCTGGCCTTCCACCTTTTTAAATTTGCGTTGTAATTTCTGTTGCTTAGTGCAAGGGTCAAAGGTTGGTGGTCGGTGAATATGCGTATTTTCCTAGTGCCATATAAATAGGATCGCAAATTATTTAGTGACCAGACTACGGCAAGCATATCCTTCTCGTTGGTGGCGTATGCTTTTTCTGTTTTATTTAAGGAGCGTGGAATATAGACGATGGGCTTGTCCTCTCCCATTTCACCTTGGGAGAGAACATACCAATCGCACTGTTGGATGCATCTGTTGTTAAATTGAATGGCTTGTCAAAGTCGAGGAAAGCTAATATTTCTGATGAAGTGAGCAACATTTAAGATCGTTAAAATCCTGCAATTCTTCTTCCCTAAGCGAAATTTTAACCTGTTTTGGTTGGTTGGCCTTGACTTATGCCATTTTACCACGAGTAAGATTCGTCAAGGGTTTAGCTATCTTGGCAAAATCATTAATAAATTTCCTATAGTTCGATGTTGAGCCTAAGAAGCTTTTGAACTCCTTGAGAGTTTCAGGGGGTTTTAGGTTTGCGATCGCCTCCACTTTTTTGGCGTCGGGCAAAATACCGTTTTCCGTGATTACATAACCAAGGAATTCGACTTCAGTTTTTATGAATGTTGTTTTTCCAGATTTGCCCGCTCGTTAGCTTCTTTGAGACGCTGGAAGACAATCACAAGGTTTTTCAAGTGGTCCTCTGCAGTGCTCCCATAAACGATAACGTCGTCTATGTATACGTAGCAAATTTTCCCTATGCAGCCACGCAAGACATCATCGACCATGCGTTGAAATATGGCAGGAGAATTTCGGAGGCCAAAAGGTAGCCTCAAAAACTCCTTCTTTCCATTCATAGTGGAAAAGGCGGTTTTTTGGAATTTGATGGAAACCCGAAGTAAGGTCAAGCGTATTGAAATGTTTTGCCTTCCCGAGGTTTGCCAACGTTGAATTTATATCCGGTATGGGATATGTACATATCTGGAATAGTGACGGGGTTTAGTCTTTTAAAATCCACCACCATCCGACACTGCTTTTCCCCATTTGGCTTGGGATTTTTTGTACCCATTTAAATCTCGAATTTCAAAAAGTATACTAATATGTTGATTAATTGTTATCGTACTGTTCTTGTGATTGATAACTGCCCCAAATTGACGCAAGGTATCGTCGCCTATTATACTATTAAAAGATGAGAGACCTGGTAGGACGTAATAGCATGTTTCCACGGCACCTGTTTCGCTCCCTATTCTTGCTTCACACCCCAATCATGAGCGAATCAACTTGCTTCGCCACACAAAATTTTGAGAGCGAAGCAGGTAGATTCATATTAAATCTACTTGCGAATCAAGAAAAAATCCTCTCTTCTCTAATTTTTATCGTAAGTTTATCTGCTCTAGTTGTCAAAATTAAATATTTTTGTAAACAAAGCAAAATTAAAAGTGAAAAGTTAAAAAATAAATTTTTTTGTGTGTGTTTCCTAGGCGTAATAATAAATTTGAATTCAGTGAAAAGTTAATTTATTTAAATTCTATAAAAGTTAAAAAACAATGGAAAGAAAAAAAATTATAAAATCGAAGCAGGTAGATGAGTCGTGTAAACAGCATAAACTTGCTTCAGAAAGCGAAACAGGAGATTCAAGTTGTCGTGGAAACATGCTATTAAAGGTAACATTAGTAGGATTCCCGTAAGGAGCGAAAAATCTCCCATTTATTTTTTTCTTAATTTCTGTCTTGCCTGCTGTTGGTTATAAGGCTGGCTCAACGAAGTTTTTGTTGCCCCTGTATCTTTAAATAACTGCAAGGTTGAGCCATCGTCTAAAGGATATTTTATGTACGGTATGCCGGAGAGGCACGAGCCATAAAATTTAATTCTTCTTCGACTGGTTGTTAGTTGCTTGTTTCATCGGCCGAAGTCGGGTCTTGGATTGTGTCTTTGCTATTTGATTGGCCGTTGGCTCGGTCCGGAACGTACTTGTTCGTAGAACGCTCGCCTCTTGTTATTCCATGAACGGTTAAAGTTATTATTAGAAACCCTGGTTTGTGCGCTAGGGTCACTTCCATAGGTATGGGTCTGTCAGGACCAGGCTGTGGTGCAGTTCGGTGTTGCCAGTTGACAAATGGTTTTGAGTTAGGAAGGTACTGTGCTTGTGGAGAAAATTTTTGTTGAGGTTTTGATCTATTTTGATTAAAATTTGTGGGATTAGGTCGAGGGAATCTTGTCAGTTGCTGGAATTTGGGTTGAGAGTTAACTGGGTGCAAGGAGGTATGATTTCAATAGGTTGAATTTTGTATTTCGATGCATTGCGAATATGCTTCGGGGAGGGTTTTAGGTTTCATGAGCATCAGCATTTTTGATAGCTCCCCATTCAATCCCCTCACAAAAACATCAAGAGCCCTATTTCTGTAGGTCTCGATTAAAACATTGACTGCTTCTTCAGAGTAATTTTCGGTTTTTATTTTGTTTATAATAAGTGAAAACTGTCGATTTACTTTAGCGTAGAACTCGTCTGCATTCATGGCCTGTTGATACAATTGGTTCAGCTGATGTTCTAAAGTCTGAACAATTTGCTTATCTGCGTAGTGCCGAGAGAGGTATTCTTTTATTGTAGGTAGTGAGCGCTGCGTCTGCGCTACTCCTACATTTTCGGCGTATAGCTTGAATGATTGCCCTATATATAGGCTTCCCCTAACTATATGATAATCTGACGAGATGTTTTCTACACAATGTACCCAGGAGACGAAATGGATAGGATCGCCTTTAAAAGGCTGAAGCTCTTTTATGCAATCAGGTAATTTCCCGATCGCATTTAGCTCCTCTTCCGTTGCGGGAGCTTTCAAGGGAGGCGGAGGTGTTGATAGCCCACCCTGGGCCGTGGGGGTAACAACAAACCTTTGTTCCAGAGTTTTCGTCCTCTGGTCTAGTGCCTTCAGCTGGGACAGAACCGCGTTTAAGGCACCAGTTACCTCTACCATTTGTGTTTGTAAATTTTCCATACTTACAAAATTCTGATGTGCATCAAAAGGGTTATAAGAATTTTTCGCGACCGATTTATTTTACGCATTTAGAAATATTTGGTGTTGATTTTTTTTAAGTTTTTTAGTACTTTTAAATATAATTATTAAAATATTTGACTTTTATTCTATTTTTTCCTTTAAAGGGAAATATTTTCTTCGAATTTCAAGGATTACGTTCACACAACCTTTAGCTCAATTAGTAAGATTTTTCGGAAAACATAATTTTTTTATCAAAGGATTTTATTTTCACAAATGTTTCTTAAGTTCACTCAATGCACTTTTTAAATTAAACCCTTTTTATCGTGATTTAATACAAGGGTTTATTTGATTACAACAACGATTTATTTTACGAGTTAATCCCTTCAACACTCAACCTGCTCTAAACTAAAATCTACCATCTAAACGTTATTAAAACTGAATTAAAATTATAATTAATTTATTCTCCACATTCCATTCCCATGCAGGTTTGTAGAGGAAACATGATCCTCCTTCCGCATGTTGGAATGTTTGGTCGGCGCGTGTGCAACCTCAGCAGAATTTGTCATACATTCATTGCACGTATGAATGTCCTGTTGTGTTAACTTTACTATTATTATTATTATTATTATTATTATTATTATTATTATTATTATTATTATTATTATTATTATTATTATTATTATTATTATTATTATTATTATATACATTTTCAATTTCTCCTTAATGGGTATAAAAATACATTTTGGAAGCCTTAGCCTAAAACAAAATATATTGTATTAATTTCTCTTATTTATTATTATTATTATTATTATTATTATTATTATTATTATTATTATTATTATTATTATAGAATTTTTTACATTCTCAGCATTTGCTGGAATTCACGTACCCGGTCTTTGACCAAAGGTTACGCTCTGTGGGAATATAATACAGGTTTTATATCCGTCGTTCTAATGTTTCTCTCATTATTGTTGTTGCCTTGATAAGTATTGCCTTCTGCATTTTGGTTATTACTTTTTCATTCAAATTTAGCTTTTTTACTGCACTTATGGTTTCTTTCGGTATGGTTCCCAATGAACTCATTACTATTGCAATTGTTTCTACGTGGACTAGGTTCTGTGTGTTCTTAATATATTGAGCTAATTGCAGATTTAGATTTCTTTGTAGCTATTGTTTCTTGTATGTTGTTGTCGTGGGGTACTGCGAAATCGATTATACGTGCTATTTTATGTTGTTTATCTATTATTATCATGTCCGGTCTATTGGGTATATTAGTATCTGGTGGGTTATGGATTAGAATTGACCTGTCCCAATATATTATGTATTGGCTATTTTGAATTATTGGTTTGGGTTGGTATTTGTAATAATTTGTTGTAGGTTCTTTTATTTGTAGTTGTTTTATAATTTCTATGTAAACTATTTTGCCAATTAAGTCGTGTCTTTGTTTGTAGTGGTTTGAGAGTAGTGTTGTGCAACTGTTGAGTAAGTGAGGGATAGTTTCGGAATTTGTATTCGAGAACACTGAAGATGGCACAAAGCCGAAACCGGTCTGTTCATAAACCAAATTTGACGTGGGATGACGGAAAATCGTTCTAAATTCAAACAAACCCCGTCGGAAGAATATCACAAAAATCGATAGTTTCGGGTGTTACACCACATCTCCGACAGCGGTCATCTGTTATTGTGTGATCTTGGACTATGTATTTCATGTAGTTTTTTGTGTGTATAACTCCATCCTGAATGGCTATTATGAATCCTTCGGTTTCGGCAAAGATTTTGCTATGTAGTAGCCAGTTGTTGGTTTTCGCTGTATCTACATATATCTGAGAGATCATGTTAGCGTATTTTCCGTGTAGTGGTTTCGATTTCCAATTTCGGATGAGGCTTTCTATTGCAATGGGTTGGAGATTGTTACTGTTTTTGAGGTTAAGTGGTGTGATGTTATCGTCGGCTTGTATTACTTCTCTGTATAGTGATGAGATTCTTGATTTGGTTGTAAAATATTCAATTGGTTTTTTCCGCTGACGTTCGTGAAGTAATTTTATGTTTATTATTTCTCTTCCTCCGAGTTTCCTTGGTATATTAATCCTTTCTATTGAGGCTTTTGGGTGGTGGTATTTGTTTTTTGTTAGTGTTGTTCTGATTTTCATGTCCAAGTTATTTAACTCTGTATCTGACCAAGTGATAATACCGAAGGTGTACGTAAGTAACGGAATGGCAAATGTGTTAATTGCTTTCGACAGGTTTAGGCCATTTATTGCTCTTGCATATTGTATTTACTCTATGGATGAATTCCCTGCTAATATCTTCCTTATGTTTTCTGTGGTCGATTGTGATGTGTTGTTTAATACCTAGATACTTATAATGTTCATTTTCTTGCATTGATGTTATTTCTTCATTTTCAGAGGTTATAAAACTTGCTGATGTTGTGTGTTTTCCTTTGGTAATATTTTGTGTTTTACATTTGTCGATTCCGAATTTCATTTTTATGTCTAGTGAAAACATTTTAACTATTTTCAAGAGATCATCTCTGTTCTGTTTCGTACTGGCGTAAAGTTTTAAGTCATCCATATAGAAACAGTGTGAAATTCTATCGGCATCTGATCCTAATTTATAACCGTATTGACTTTGTTGGAGTAGCTGGGAAAGGGGGTTTAGAGCTAAGCAGAATAATAAAGGGCTTAGAGAGTCGCCCTGGTATATACCACGTAGCACTTTAATTGGCTTAGATTTTATATCATTGCCTTCATTTTGTACGTGCAATGTAGTCTCCCAACGTTTCATTAATGTTGCGATACATTTTATTAACTTAGGGTCTATTTTATATATTATCAGGATTTGTAGCAGCCAGGAATGAGGGACAGAGTCGTAGGCTTTTTGATAGTCTATGAAAGCCGCATACATATTTCTTTTGTTTCTTATTGCCTGCTTATCGATAATTAATTGGTCTTTACAACCCTTTGTCCCTTGTCGATATCCTTTCTGTTCTTCTGCGAGTATTTTGTTATTCTCGCAGTAATCGCTAATTGTTATTGCGATACAAGAGGTTAGGATTTTATACCCTGTGTTCAGACATGTTATTGGTCTAAACTGGGAGGGTGATGTCGGATTACGAACTTTTGGTTTCAGGTAAGTTACGCCACTGCACATCCCATGTGAGATATTATTTGGGTTGGCTATCATATCGTTGAATACTCTGATTAAGTGGCTATGGAGTGTTGTAGGATACTTGTAATAGTAGTTATGTATCTTGTCATTTCCTGGCTGTTTCCAATTATGGAGTTTGCGTATTGCTTTTTCAAACACATCTTGGGTGATGACTGTTGTGGCCATTGGTGTGTTCGTGAGCATTTTTTCGAGAACAGACTCCATCCATGTTGGTGTCGGATTGTGTTTTTCTCTTTTGCTCCATATTGCTTTCCAGAAGTTTTCGATTTCTTTTATACTGGGGCTGTTGCTCGGGTTTGTTGTTATTTCGGATGGTTTTGTTAACATGCTGTAGAAACGTTTCTCTTCTGTTTGGAAAATTTTGTTATGTTTTGCTCTGTTGTGACTTTTTGTGTATATTCGCATTCTTTCTGTGTATTTCATTAGTTTTTGTTTTACTGTATCTCTTAGCTGTTCTATTGTGTGGTTCAGTGGGTCAAATTTTGTGTGCACTATGTGTCTACGTTTTATTTTGCGAAGTTTTTCCTTGGTTTTCCTGCCGGTTCTGTTTGTATTGCATCCAGTAAGAAATCCCAGATCTTTCCTGATTTCGTCTATTTTCTGTTGTAACCGTCTTTGCCATCCCGGCCGAGGGTCTCGTGTTTTTCCTGATGATTTGTTACTTATTTGTTTCGTTTCACTATGGTTATTCCCACTTTGACATGTGTTGTATTTATGAGATTTGATTGCTTGGGTTATTGTATACGCACTGCAGTACATTAATCCTAGTACGTGATTGTAATCACTATTTGGGGTTATTTCTGCTGGTAGTAGTTCTTCGTTGATCATAGATGTGATTCGATAGAATTTCTTGTTCGGTTTGTGTTTTGGGATGAATGGTCTATATTTCTCGTCCATTTCCATGAATTTGATTTTTGCTTCGTTAAAAATGGCCTTTAGTGTTTCTATTGTTTCTGCGTTCTGTTGGTTTGCTGTGTTTATTAAGTGGTTTATAGTTTGGTGTTCTGCTTCGTAGTTAGCTCCTATTTGTGTATGGTGTGGTTCGTTACTGCTGTGTTCTATTTGGATTGGTGCTGCTTGTGTTGCTTGTATTTGCTGGGTATCTTGCAACATTTCTGACGGTTGCTGGGTGTTGTGTTGATTTTCGTTGTTAATTACACTTAACCGTATTTGTTCTCTTAATGTTGAAGGTATCAGATTGTTTCTAAATATGGTGGCTCCCCTATCGGCTAGATTTTGTTGTGTTATCTGCCTTAAAGTAGGCTTTTAATACGGACATGTTCATTTCATGGGTCCATTTGATTCTACGCCGTGGCAGCCCTAGCTGAGTGAGCTCAGGTATTCCTTGAGTAGCACTCTCGATAGGTGGAGGTCTAGATGTTGTTTGACTCCTTTCTGTTACCGACTGTGTTTCGGGGTTTCCCCGATCGGGTCGTCGACTGTCTCCCGATCGCTGGCCGCTCGCATTGGCCTCCGTCCCAGGACCAGCTCCAGTAGGGGCGCCCTCCTCGGGCAATCGCATTTGACTATTATTTTGATTCATTGTTTTCTTTCTCCATATAATATGAGTTCTATTTGACCCTTGGAAGGGCTCACGATCACGCAGGGCACGTGGGAAAATAGCAGCTGCCCACTATGGGTCATCACTGACTAGGAAGCCGCCCATTATGGGTACCGTCGCGCCTGGATTTATTAACTAGGGTCCGCGAGGTCGTCACTCTCGTCATACCTTTCATTTGGTATGCCCTTGCGGGATTATTATTATTATTATTATTATTATTATTATTATTATTATAGAATTTTACATTCTCAGCTAGAGCTGGAATTCACGTACCGGGTCTTAGACCAAAGGTTACGCTCTGTTGGGATATAGTCCACGTTCTATATCCGTTATTCTATGGTTTCCCTCATTATAGTTGTTTATTATTATTATTGTTATTATTATTATTATTATTATTATTATTATTTTTAAGTGATTAAGTAACATAATCACGGAGATATATTGGAGTGTTGTGGAACTACGAATGATATGGTTCTTGCTAGTTTGGGTTTGTATACTTGGAGGATTTATCGGTGCAATTTGACGAGACTGTTCTATTGGCTCAAGCTGCGGCTGTTGTTGATTTTGATGATCTAAATATTCCAGAATGTACTGACCATAGTCTTGAGCTTGTTTTCTTACAGATTTGTCCGAGTTGTTTGAGTCGATACCGCCATCACTATTATGTGGTGGAAAATGTACTTTACTTTGTTGAACATTTGTAATTTTAAGTTGGTCTATGTAACGTTTAAGTGTATATCCATCTTAATTAAATAATGAAGTTCTCCGTACTTTTGAAGTACCAAACTGTTTTCGACTATTTCGACTATGTAGTACTTGAATTCTCCCACGCTTATTTGACGAACACCTGTTATAGGTTTTGTAGATTTAAATTTGAATGTTGACTATAAGGCATCTAGTTCTTATGCGCTTATTAAGATAAAGTTCAGCCGGACTTTTCCCACAGTTGAGTGGTGTTGCTCTATACCTTTAAAGAATTTGGTTAATTTTTTCTCGTAGCGAACCTAGTTTCGATGACATAGCCTTGAATTTGTGCTTTAGTGTTTGACGTTGCGCTCTGCTAGTCCATTTGTACTCGGATGCTAGTCCATTTGTACGATTTGATTCGTTCACAGGAAAAAATTGCAGCGTTGTCTGAGACCATCTGTGAGTGAAAACCATGAGTGGAAAATTTAGTTTAAAAGCTTTATAGTGTTTTGTGCTGTAGACGAATCATGTATGACTCTAAATTCTGACCATTTTGATTTGGAATCAACGACAATTACAAAGTTATGACCTTCGAAAGGACCTGCGTAGTCGATATGTATTCTTTTCCAATTTTCCTCTGGTTCTTGCCAGTGGTGTAGTGGGGCTTTTGAGGGTTTGTTTTGAACTTCAACTCACAAGATCTTATCATTGTTTCAATATCGCGGTCAATTCCTTCCCAATAGCAGTATCTGCTAGAAAGTTGTTTCATTCTTGTTATGACCGGATGATTATTATGTAACTCTTGGAGAATTGCAGGCTGGAGGCTCTTTGGAATAAAAGCTCGTTGACCCTTAAAAATAACACCATTATTGAGAGTGTACTTTTCTTGTTCCCCTTTTCCTTTTAGTAGATTTGACAAAATTTTGGAAAGTACGGGGTCTTTTGATGTCTCATATGCTAATAAATATTACAGCATTTATGTGCTCACTGGAAATTTCAAAAATTGATTGAACACATAATTCATTTACCTCTTCGTAGATGATTTTTTGTGTAGGTTGCTTTTCAAGCAATTGTGATGCAAGATACAGCCAATCGACGTTTAAGTGTTCTGAGCTTTTTTTGTGAACGATTTCATAGTTGAAGCTAGATAGGAATTCAGCATATCGTAGTAATCGGGATGCTGTAATTGCTGGTAATCTGTTGTTTTGGTGAAATATGCGTGTTAACGGACGGTTATCGGTTGTAATGTAATGTGTTATTGGCTATGTGGTAGGATCGCCATGTAAAGTATTAAATTAGAATGTTGTGGAGTTTTTGTGCACTTGCGACCGGTCACGTCGCAAGTGCTCTTTATTTGTTTGAGTTCTGATTAAGACTAACTGTACAATTAATTCTTATATTCTAAAGACCTAAAAGTACACTAATACTAGCACAGTTGAATACTTATGAATATGATACTTATAAATAAACATTAGGATGGGAATGAACTAGTCAGCAAATTTACAGTATGTGTAAATGAGCCACTCAGCATATTCCCAGTGTGCGTGGACATTGTTGCTACAACAAAGTATGTAGCTCGTGTTACATATAGACGGTATGGTAACTACGACTTGTCAAACACACTACACGGTGACAAATTCGAATTTCCTCCCGTAGACATACATAAAGAAATGATTGATTGCAAATAATATCGCCAATGCTTTACGATCTAATTGGCTATAATTTCTTTCTGCTGTAGTCAATGACCTTAATGCGTATGCAACTGGACGTTCTATACCGTTCACTTTGTGTGAGAGTACCCCTGCTATACCCGTAGGACTGGCATCGCAAGCTACCAGATCTGGGTTGTCTATCTTGCTGGAGAAGTTGACGTCACTACTGTTAATTTGTCTAATTTTGGTGCTTCTAACGACAAAGAGTGGGGTAACTGCTCTGGGATTGTGTTGTCCCTTATGCCACGTATAATTTGTATTTTTAGAAATATATCAAAAACGTCTGCATTGCAATCACATGTTGATATAAACCCACACTCATTGGTATCACACCGTAATAGTGCTACATATGCAGCTATTGTTTGTTCTTCGCCTTGGTAGGTTGATGAAAATCTATGTTGGCTTACCAAAATGTTCTTCTTTAAGCACAAATGAGTGTTAAGTTGTGTTACTAGATCCTCGTATTTGACTTCGTCGATTTTCTTGGAGGCAATCAACGAAACCACCAATTTGAAATGTGTAGCCCCAATTGAATTAATTAACAATTGATGACAAATCGTTTTATTCGCAAAAACACCTTTCATTGGTAAATAGTTTTCAAATCGTCTCGACAAATTGTTCAAAAGGTGGTAGTAGCACTTGTATTGTCTATGCACTTTGTTGCTGTTGCGTTTGCAAATTAGAATTTGCATTTAGCTGCTGTATTAAATCACGTTGTGCGTTACTGAATGCTTCTAGTAGAAGTGCAAATTGATTAGCATCCATCTTGAAAAAAATTTTCCTTAATTGAAATTTATTATAATTTGAGGGTTTTAATTTAATTGAATTGAAAATTATTAACATTTTTTCTCTTCTTTTAACTCGTCGCCACTTTTCTGTCTTTATTTATTGAAATGTTGAAATAATAAGCACATGTAATCTCCGTATTAATTTCATGTACAGTATATTTCGTTTATAAGCCACACCGCTTATAGTGGAATTAGCAATATATTCCAAAAAAGTTTATTTTCTGCCATATATTAGTGAAATCCATACAAAATATTCGTTATTCAATCCATTACCAATATAGTCCATTTTCCGTTATACGCCATTTATATGTGAGGTAAAAAAAATAAATTAGTGCGAAGTTTTTCACATATAGTCCAATTGACAAATTTTAGTACATAAGAAAGGAACCCAGTATTATTCTGACAAAAAACAAGTGATTTCCCTTTTAATGTTGTTCAATTAAACAAACTGAATTTTTTGAGTAAAATTGTACATACATACATACATATGTATGTACATACAAGTTGTTTAAAAAATGGGTAAAGATGTAAATTTTGACAACATATTTGAAAAGATAGAGGACAAAGTTCTTAAAAATTCAGTAAAATTAAATCAATCAAAAATAACAAATTTCTTTAAATAACATAAGAAAACTTACATACACACAATAAGTATGTACATACATAAGTGTGTAAATGTACACATGCAATAAGTATGTAGATATGCATGTATGTACATATGTAGTTACAGAAATGCTTTCAGACAAATTTCAGTAAATAAAATTCTATTATCAAATGAAAAACGTTTTTCTTTTTTTTTTGTTAATTATGTAAATATTAGCATTTTGTTATATTTTTTTTATAGTCAAAAAGAAAAATTGTATACGAATTCACCTACATATAAGAAAATATTGGCTTATAGAAAAATTGTGCTTATAGTCCAAATGGCGCTATAGTCCAAAATTTGTGTGCAAATTTGACCGTGGATTATAAGCGAATTATACTGTATATATTTTCAGGAAGTCTATAAAGGAACTTAACGACTGAACAAAAAAGGGAAAATGCAATTATGAGGACATTTATATATTTACAGTGGTGCCACGTACCCACATTTGTACTTGATAATAACTATATATATATATATATATATATATATATATATATATATATATATATATATATATATATATATATATATATATATATATATATATTATATATATATATATGTATATATATATATATATATATATATATATATATATATATATATATATATATATATATATATATATATATATATACTTATATTCATTAAAATATTTTTTATAATTTCCTTCGAAATATTTGTTAATGCAAATCCTAAGAATTTCACGTTAAAAAACTCAAATTCCTTCATTACCGATGGTGAAATAGATGTTGGAATTCTCGCGTTTACAATAAAGCCAAATACAAGATGATATCTATATATATAAAATTGGACGTGTGTATGTATGTATGTATGTATGTATGTATGTATGTAACGTAATGGCTCCAAAATGGTTGGGCCGATTTTGACGAAATTTTCAGGGAACTTTCAGAATACTCGGGCAGGTGACACTGTGAAGTCCGATTTTTTATTTTCGGTCTGTGGGCGGAGGGGCGTGGCAAAATGCAATTTTCATATTGCACCACCAATGACATATACATATATTTATTTTTTGTGCTTTTTTTATTTTATTTTACTTTTTTTGGAAAGCCGTTGTCATGTTCTTCTAAACGAGATATCAAACTCTTAAATCGGTTATTTTGAGCTGACGGTGTCAGCTATATGTACATAAAAATTACGTGTATGTTCGTGATCGCTAAACTCAAAAACTACTGGACCGATTTTGACCAAATTTGATATGCATGCTCTATGGGCCGTGAGGAGTATTTCTGTGTAGTTTGAAGTTCGTCCAACAGATGGCGCAATACTTAGTTTTGTGTGTGTGTTTTTGCACCGTAACTCAAGAACTACTGCACCGATTTTGACCAAACTTTATATACATGTTCTATGGGACGTGAGGAGTGTTTCTGTGTAGTTTGAAGTTCGTCCAACAGATGGCGCAATACTTAGTTTTGTGTGTGTGTTTTTGCACCGTAACTCAAGAACTACTGCACCGATTTTGACCAAACTTTATAGACATGTTCTATGGGACGTGAGGAGTGTTTCTGTGTAGTTTGAAGTTCGTCCGACAGATGGCCCAATATTTTGTTTTTTGTGTTTTGCCCAATAGAGATTAGCGCGATAAGCCTGTGCTGCGTTTTGTTGAAGGCGTTGGGTCCTTAACCAGCGTGTAGTGGGGTTAATGAGCCCGATACCTTTATTTGAACAATAATTGCTATGTCGATTCAGTGCAAATTTGAAGGCAACACAAGGTTTGCCCGTGTCAGCTAGTATTTTATATAAATGTATTTATTCAAACAACTAGTTTTGAGCGAGTGACAAAAACATTTTTTTTTGCATTAAAATAAAATACAAAGCTACTGTGACTAAAAATTTCTTATACAATAAATGTAAAGTATTTTTATTGAAAAGTATAATTTCAAAAACAAATCAACACTTCTCCTCAATACAAAATACTTAAAAAAAACTAATATAATCCCATTAAATCAGTAAATTTGTAATGTTTAATTCTTCCTAAATTTTTTGTTAAAATATCGGCAACCATGTCATTAGTTGACACATACTTTAAAATTATGTCCTTTTTCTTGTAAGCATTTCCGACGAAGTGATATTTAATATTAATGTGTTTGCTTCGAGCATGATACACAGGGTTTTTAATCAGATGTTGAGCACTTAAGTTATTACCATTTATAACAATGGATTCTTGCAAATTCTTCAAACCAATTTCCAAAAATAATTTTTTCAAATAAACTGCTTCCTTAGAAGCGGCACAAAATGCTATGTACTCCGCTTCGGTGCTACTGAGAGCTACTGTTGTTTGTTTTTTGGACTCCCAAGAAAATATACATCCAGCATAGAAAAATACGTAACCTGTATATGACTTACGTTCCATTGGGTCTCCTCCCCAATCCGAATCAACGAAGCCTTCAATTGTTTTGTCCGTTTTCTGGTAATGCAGTTTGAAATCTTGAGTTTTTGACAAGTAACGGAGAATGTGTTTCGCAGCTGCTACATGTTCTGACTGCGGATTTTTATTTCTTTGCGATAGTTTACTTACTGAGTGTAAAATATCTGGTCTCGTTATAAGGGAAAGATACATCAACGAACTTATTAGTGATTGGTACTGTGTTTCATTAGCTTTATCGCCATTATCATTTAAATTTTTCAGTTGAAATCCTTCATTTAAAGGTGTAGACATTGGCTTGCATTCACTCATTTCATATTCATTTAAGAGATCTTTGATATAGTTCTTTTGACATATAGTAATCGATCCAATCTCGCCATCCCTTTCGATTTCCATTCCTAAAAAATAACTTAAAGAACCTTTATCAAAAATTTTAAGCTTTCTTGATAACTGATTTTTAATTTCATTTAGTTCGCTTTTATCTGAACTTGCTACTATAATGTCATCAACAAATACTGCAATATAATTAAGTTTTTGATTGCGATGTCTAGTATACAAACACGGTTCACTTGGACAAGCAACAAATCCCATGGTCTTCAAAACATTATCTAGCATTAAGTTCCACTCACGACCTGATTGTTTTAGTCCATATAGTGATTTTTTCAGCTTTAAAACTGTATTAGGAGCAAAATCTGATTCAAAATATTCTGGTATTTTCATAAATACATCATCCTGAAGTTTTCCATTGAGATATGCTGTTGTTACATCCATTTGATGCATATATAGTTCATGTTCAGCTGCTATTGCAAGAAGTAATCTCAGGTTTGCGTATCTAATAACCGGCGAAAAAGTTTCTTTATAATTCACGCCGTACTTTTGGCTACATCCCCTTGCAACGAGCCTTGCTTTAAATCTCTCCACGTTATCATTTTTATCCCTTTTTAAAGAATAAATCCATTTGCAATCAATCGTTTTTTGTTTTTTAGGCAATACAGCTAGAGAGCAGGTATCATTTTCAATTAAAGAATTGTACTCTTTCCTCATAGCTTCAATCCATTTTTCGCCATGGACTCCTTTCAAAGCTTCTTCTACGGTTTTTGGAATGGTTATTTCCTTTTCATTTAGCATATTAATTCTTCCATTATACTGCTTGTTAGGCCTTCCAGGGTTTTTATTAATCTAGACCTACCTCTACGAATTCACATATCAACAGATCCATCTATTTCCTCAATTTTTTCTTCAATTTCTAAATCATCTTTAGAATTCGGCAAATTTTCGTCTTTATTTTCACCTTCATTGACCAAAATTGGATTTATTTCAACAAAAATATTTTCATTCGCAGTGTAATTTTTCTTTCTTAAAAATTCTGTTTCAATAAAAATTACATCTCTTTTTACTACGACTTTTTTATTCTTACAGTCATATAATCTATACGCTTTCGACTCTTCGGAATACCCCATCATTATATACTCTTTGCCTTTAGGACGAAAATTTTTCTTGATGGTTTTGTCCAAAGCTATTGCGGTTGAACCGAAAGCTTTGAAATGGGTTACTGTTGGCTTTTTTCCAAGACATATTTCTTGAGGAGTTTTATCTTTATGTATTTTTGTCAATGATCTGTTTCTAATATAATAGGCGGTGGATATAGCTTCCGCCCAAAAATACTCTTCGAAATTCGCATTTACCATCATACTCCTAGCCATTTCAACCAAAGTGCGGTTGGCCCTCTCGGCGATGCCATTTTGTTGAGGTGTGTGCGGTGTCGTTAACTGCCTCTTTATGCCATTTTCCTTCAAAAAAATTTCAAACTGCTTACTTATGTATTCTCCGCCATTATCGGTGCGAAGAGTTTTTATCTTTTTATTTAGTTCATTTTCTACCATAGCTTTAAAATTTTTGAAAGTTTGGAAAACCTCACTCTTGTTTTTCAAAAAATTAACAAAAATTTTTCTTGACATCATCAATGAACGTAACAAAATACTGTGATCCTCCGATAGATTTTGTATTCATTGTCCTACACACATCGCTATGTATTATGTCTAGCAGGTTTTCTGATAAATTTTCAGAATGAGGAAAAGGTTTGGAACAGATTTTACTTTTAAGGCACGTTTTGCAATTCATATCTGAAGAATTATTATCTACATTTAGACCGTAAACTAAATTTCTTGCACATATATCTTTCAATGTTTGAAAATTTAAATGACCATATCTCTGATGCCATCTCTATAAAGATTCTTTCTTTTTATCTGAGTAAAAAATTGAATTATCGCAAACGTTGACAATAAATAGATTATTTTTTTGTATACCTTTTAAAATAACTGTGTTATCGTCCTCGATAAAAAGTACTTTTTTGGAATGAAATTCTACTTTAAATCCATTTTGAACAGCCGACGCAACGGAAATGAAATTACATTGCATATTTGGCACATACATGCAATTTTTTAGATTTATAGCATATCGTCCACTTTTAAATGATACTTCACCTCTGCCTTTTGACTCTATGGTGTTATCACCAACTAAATTTATAACTTCATCGATTTCCTCGAACGAAGTAAACAAACTGCGGTCGCAACACATATGTATGTGAAGTTGCACCACTATCGACTCACCATATACTCTTGTTTAAATGCGTTGTTCGAAATAAATAGCTGGCTAAAGCTTTTTGGTCGGACTTACCGGCTTGACTTTTATTTCTTGTTCTACATTGTGCAGAGAAATGCACAATAGAGTTACTTTCCTTGCAGGACCACTGGGTAGAAATATGTCTTTCAGCTTGCACCATGCTTGAAACGATGTTTTACAATTCTTTATGTGATTTAATCGCGATGATTTGATACAAAGCATTATTGTTGCCAAGGCTTTTTCGTCTTTTATAGACCACTGTTCCGACTGTACAGCATCTTGCGGTTTTACACATTCGCCATTTGCAATTCTCCATAATTCAGAATGAACTAGCAAGCTTTTCATTTGTAGACACCATGACTCGTAGTTGTTTGAATCCAATTTCTCAATTTGAAATCCGGAACTCATTTTTAATATATCTGTTTGGAATATTTGACAATATGTATATATATACATATATGAAAAAACGATAAATAGAGCCCCATAACCTGTTGGAATTCTCGCGTTTACAATAAAGCCAAATACAAGATAATATATTTTATATAAATGTATTTATTCAAACAACTAGTTTTGAGCGAGTGACAAAAACATTTTTTCTTTTGCATTAAAATAAAATACAAAGCTATTGTGACTAAAAATTTCTTATACAATAAATGTAAAGTATTTGTATTGCAAAGTATAATTTCAAAAACAAATCAACAATAGAAACCTAAATCGAAAATGCGTAACACTTTATTTTACAAATTAACAATTTTGTATTTTTTGGCGAGCTTTATCAAGTAAAATTCTAGCATGCTTGCTGAAATGAGTTCCTAAATATTTAATATTGTCTACGTAAGCAATTTCTTGTTCCTTAAGGAACAAACAAAGATGCTTACTGTCAGGTACCACCAACTAATTAAATATAAAGGAATTTATTTTTATTTAAACATTCCATTAATGTAACTACAGATTCAAATATAGCACATATTTTTATACAAATCATCGTATTGAAGGAAGTTTATATGTTGCAGAAATTTGTTTATTGAGATCTTAGGTAAATTTTTGTAGTTGATTGTTTCCTTGAATTTTGAACGGTTTGCTACCTATGGACCTGAACAAGAGAAAAAGGTAAAAAAAAATCGAATTTTTTTAAGTTTTATCTGGAAGGTGAAGTTTTTTTGATTTTATATATTCGCAATTTTTGTTCTTTATGACAAGAGCTACAAGTTTGCCTCAGAGAGTAAATCGAAATTCGGAACGGTTTGCAAGATATGAGCCCGAGAAAATGATCACTTTTTTGCGAAAATGATACCGAGGCCCCAAATCTTTGGCGGCCCATAAAAAAAGTGCATGACTTTGGGAAAAATTGGAAGACACGGGTCTTTTTTTTAGTCTTTTATCACGTAGTGGTGTCCGTATATGGTTATTTTTTTCGTGTTGCACTGTGTTATAAGATAAAATTGCAAACAGTACGACACCTGTATCGCATTCAATACACTCTGATAATTCATCAGGGGAACAACCAAAGGGTATTTCTATATCTGATTGTATTACAGGACGATCACTCATTGCATCTTCAAAAGCTAGTAAATTAGACCAAACGTTATGCAAGATCTGGCCGGACACAGCATCCCAAGAAACAGCTGCACCCATATCGCTATTTTTATATTTATTGATTTAACAAATTCATGTATGTTACCTGCACATAAAAGTTTACACAATCGACTTGCGATAATTGCATTTAAAACTTCGAATCGCTCCCTGGCCCATGGACTGCATCAAAGATGTGCAGTTTGGCGGAATATATTTTACTACCACATTTTCTGACATCATTTCACTTACATCTGGGTGAGCTGGGCAGTTGTCCAATAACAACAGAATTTTAAAATTTCTTTCTAAACCATTTCGTTCCACATGTTCTCTAACTTCAGGTACGAAATGGTTATTAAACCACTTCAGAAAAACTTGTTGCGTTACCCAAACTTTCTTATTGGATTTATAAATTACAGGAAGGTTTTGAACGTTTTTTAAAGCTCTTGGCTTCGCACTTGTTTCAATAATCATCAATTTGCACTTATGACTCCCAGTGGCATTGTCACATAATTCTTTCGACTCTTTGTATCCCTCCATGGAATGTTCACTTCCACTGGATAAAGAATATTGAGGCAAACATCTCCAAAATAGACTAGTTTCGTCTGCATTATAAATTCGTTTATAAGTTTTTTCTTCTGAATACATATATTCTTCCAAATCCTCCACAAACATTGTAGCAGACACATAGTCAGTACACTCTTTTTCTACCGTTGACAGCAGTCTACGAATTGCGTGTGCAAAATATACTTTCAGATTTTCGGAATTTTTTTTAGCAAAATTTGTTCTTTATTTTTTACCAAATCGGGTACAGTTTGCTTACCAACTCCATAATTTTCAGACAGCAACTTAACAGATATGTTTTTATCGTAGTCATGAATCAAAGTAATTTTGTCTTTAATTGAAAGAACTTTTCTTGCTCTTTTTGGTAATTTACTATTTGAAGGAGCCATCATTCCACAACAGGTGTTAGCAGATCAAATTTCACATACTAATGCCTAGTTTTTAACTTTGTATTTAAATAACATTTAGCTTTAAATTCCATTTAAATTCGAAATACAGTTCTTCAAGGTTTATTTAATTGCAATTTAAATGAGCAACTTTGGGCATTTAATGTTTATTTAAAGTCCAGAAAGTTAACAAACGTCAAAATCATTTTGACGTTTGTTTACCTCTCAATTTCTTGGTGTCCAATAAAAAATTAAATTTTTTTTTAGAAATTAGTATATATATATATCCACATATACATATAAATATATATTTATAAATAAAAAAGGCAACAAAATGGATTCCGATCAAGAAGACATGAGTGATGCTGAATTGTGTGAAGAGTTGGAAGTGACAATAGTACGAAAACCTCGAAAAATGCGTCTACGGCCAAACCATTTCCATATGTTCGGAGACACCGAATTCTATCAAAGATTTCGGATGTCAAAAAAGTCTGCTTATGACATTCTGGAGCTTATTGGACAGCATATAAAAAACCCAACCACTTGGTAAGTTGAACAAGTAAATAAGAATATGTTACTCATTACTTTAAGGGTCTACGCAACCGGTGGCATGCTAAAAACGATTGCAGATGTGTATGGTGTTTTAAAAACAACGCATTACATAGCGCAGCTGCGGATCCATTTTATAGTGTTTTCAAAAACCCCAGAAGAACTCGCAGTAAAAAAACTCGAATTTTACTCTATAGATAAATTTCATAATGTTGTTGCGGCACTTAATTGCACGCATATCAAAATATTTTCGCCAGGTGTGTATATCTCAATCACGATTACTTGCTGCATTTAAGAAATACATGTTTTAAAATTTTTTGTCTGTAGGTGGCAAAGATGCTATGTATATGGAAACCGCAAAGGGGTTTTCTAAATGGCTGGGATCTTCCCGCGACTCAAATATATTAGTCAATTCTAGAATATATTGGAGATTTTGCAACAATGAGTTTGGAAATAGTTTAATTGTGGCTTACAGTGGGTATCCGAACAAAAATTCTAGCAGTTCAAATGCACAAAATAGCAGACGGCGATCCTTAATAAATAATTATTTTAAAAACTTATTGTAAATAAAGTACAACTCAATTTTTATTATAAATCCATTGTTTAATTTATTTACATATGTATATGTACATATTTCTATTTATTTAATGTTTAGTCTACCTACTAATTAAAAAAGCTATTAACTGAAAAAAAACAAAATTAAAAAAATATTTTCACATACATTACACATACATACATCCATTTAACAAATTTGTACTATAAATCACTTTAGTTATCATGCACAGCTGTTTTCTTTGAAACTATCAATAAATTTTTTGGCATTTCATAGTGCTACCATATTTTCATTGCGATTTAATACAAAGAATTATTTAACACCGAAGCTGTATTTAAAAACTATTTAAATTTATGTAAAATTTAACTGATTGCACATTTAAATATTAAGTTAAAAACTGGGCCTAAATGAATAAAAACGCAAATATGTTGTTATGTATGGGCACATGAATAAAAATGGGAAACAGCGGATTTGGGTTTACATAATAAAAAACATGAATGCTGCACGGATAATAGATGTAAAGCACGTTTAATAGAGGTATAAACCTAAAGCGCGGATAAAGAGGGAAAAAATAAAAAGAACCGCATGCCGGTTAATAGATGCAACCGATTAATAGAGGCCCGGTGAATTGAGGTTATATATATATATATATATATATATATATATATATATATATATATATATATATATATATATATATATATATATATATATATATATATATATATATATATATATATATATATATATATATATATATATATATTGGCAATTAGTAAAAAAGCACTAAAATTTTACTGCTGTATTCATAAAAATTATTGTATGTTTATTAAGGGCTTATTTGACAAATTTCTATGGGATATTTGTCAAATAAACCTTTAATAAACATACAATATTTTTTATGAATAAGGCCGTTATTATGTAGATGTATTTATAGCTGATAGCAATTATTAAAGAGCAAAAACTACAGTTTGAACTGACCATCTCTTTAGTTAATTCTAAGAAATTGCAATCAACTATTTTCTCTTAGCTGGCGACTAAATGCAAGTATTTGCAACATTGCAATTACACTTTAAAATTAACGTTACAACAACAATAGACAAAATCCATGAGGAAAGAAAAAATATAGAGTTCGATGCTGAATTTTTTCAAAAAAAAGTTCAAAGTCGCAAACAAATATTGATCCTAATTTTCTTTCAGTTTAGTATAATAAAAATTTTATAAACTTTTATAGCTTGTTACGTACGATATTGTAGGTTAGGTTAGGTTAGGTTGATTGGAGGGGTATGTCAGCCCATGTCATACGACATACACCTAAGCCAGTGAAGGCTTGTTGTGCGCTCCTTTGAATTTAACCATAACATATTGACCCAAAGGTCTAGAGAAACTCCGTGTCACTCAAAAAGTTCCTTAATTTCTTCCAGCATATTCCCCGTAATCGGCTTATGTCCGGTAAGATGTCACCCCCAAGATATCGGGATCTTATTTGTGAGAAGGCGGGGCATTGGCACAAATAGTGTGCCAATGTTTCGCTCTCCTGCCCTGTGACAACTCCCATTATTCTACTTAGTTCGAGCTTACTAAGTTTTAGCAGCTCCCTCGTTCTTCTCTCGTCTGGATCTCCCCATAGAATTTTAACTGCATCGAAAGTTTTCGCGCATTCCAAGCTTATATTACCTAACTCTATTGCCCTAGAAGCAAGTGAGTTTGCCCTCTCAATTCCAGTTATCCCCGCGTGCCCTGGCACCCATATGATGCGCAGTTCACCATGTGTCGAGTAACTGTTAATAGCGTTTTTGCAATCCCAAACTGTACGTGATTTAGTGCGTTCCGCTGAGATTGCTCTGATGGCCATCTGACTATCTGTGAATATATTCACAAGTCCTGACCTCCCCATTACATTGAGTTCCCTGATACACTCCGTTATCGCCCGAACTTCCGCCTGCAAAACCGTGCAATAGTCCGGCAGGCGGAAAAACAGTTCCGTGGTGTTTTCTATATAAACACCAAGTCCCGTTTTTCCTCTCGACCTTGATCCATCCGTGTAACAATGAAGCCCCATGGGGATCTGGTTCCAAGGGTCGGTCAACCAGGAATGGGTGTCGGGGATCAATGTTCCGCAGCTGGCCTCTAGTCTAGTCTCCGGTATGCGGTCATTTGCGACATTTTCCGGTATGGACTCTCCTATGGCCGTAAAGATTCGTTGATGATGCGCTATTGTACATATTACGTATATATAATTTCAAAAACAAATCAACAATAGAAACCTAAATCGAAAATGCGTAACACTTTATTTTACAAATTAACAATTTTGTATTTTTTGGCGAGCTTTATCAAGTAAAATTCTAGCATGCTTGCTGAAATGAGTTCCTAAATATTTAATATTGTCTACGTAAGCAATTTCTTGTTCCTTAAGGAACAAACAAAGATGCTTACTGTCAGGTACCACCAACTAATTAAATATAAAGGAATTTATTTTTATTTAAACATTCCATTAATGTAACTACAGATTCAAATATAGCACATATTTTTATACAAATCATCGTATTGAAGGAAGTTTATATGTTGCAGAAATTTGTTTATTGAGATCTTAGGTAAATTTTTGTAGTTGATTGTTTCCTTGAATTTTGAACGGTTTGCTACCTATGGACCTGAACAAGAGAAAAAGGTAAAAAAAAATCGAATTTTTTTAAGTTTTATCTGGAAGGTGAAGTTTTTTTGATTTTATATATTCGCAATTTTTGTTCTTTATGACAAGAGCTACAAGTTTGCCTCAGAGAGTAAATCGAAATTCGGAACGGTTTGCAAGATATGAGCCCGAGAAAATGATCACTTTTTTGCGAAAATGATACCGAGGCCCCAAATCTTTGGCGGCCCATAAAAAAAGTGCATGACTTTGGGAAAAATTGGAAGACACGGGTCTTTTTTTTAGTCTTTTATCACGTAGTGGTGTCCGTATATGGTTATTTTTTTCGTGTTGCACTGTGTTATAAGATAAAATTGCAAACAGTACGACACCTGTATCGCATTCAATACACTCTGATAATTCATCAGGGGAACAACCAAAGGGTATTTCTATATCTGATTGTATTACAGGACGATCACTCATTGCATCTTCAAAAGCTAGTAAATTAGACCAAACGTTATGCAAGATCTGGCCGGACACAGCATCCCAAGAAACAGCTGCACCCATATCGCTATTTTTATATTTATTGATTTAACAAATTCATCTATGTTACCTGCACATAAAAGTTTACACAATCGACTTGCGATAATTGCATTTAAAACTTCGAATCGCTCCCTGGCCCATGGACTGCATCAAAGATGTGCAGTTTGGCGGAATATATTTTACTACCACATTTTCTGACATCATTTCACTTACATCTGGGTGAGCTGGGCAGTTGTCCAATAACAACAGAATTTTAAAATTTCTTTCTAAACCATTTCGTTCCACATGTTCTCTAACTTCAGGTACGAAATGGTTATTAAACCACTTCAGAAAAACTTGTTGCGTTACCCAAACTTTCTTATTGGATTTATAAATTACAGGAAGGTTTTGAACGTTTTTTAAAGCTCTTGGCTTCGCACTTGTTTCAATAATCATCAATTTGCACTTATGACTCCCAGTGGCATTGTCACATAATTCTTTCGACTCTTTGTATCCCTCCATGGAATGTTCACTTCCACTGGATAAAGAATACTGAGGCAAACATCTCCAAAATAGACTAGTTTCGTCTGCATTATAAATTCGTTTATAAGTTTTTTCTTCTGAATACATATATTCTTCCAAATCCTCCACAAACATTGTAGCAGACACATAGTCAGTACACTCTTTTTCTACCGTTGACAGCAGTCTACGAATTGCGTGTGCAAAATATACTTTCAGATTTTCGGAATTTTTTTTAGCAAAATTTGTTCTTTATTTTTTACCAAATCGGGTACAGTTTGCTTACCAACTCCATAATTTTCAGACAGCAACTTAACAGATATGTTTTTATCGTAGTCATGAATCAAAGTAATTTTGTCTTTAATTGAAAGAACTTTTCTTGCTCTTTTTGGTAATTTACTATTTGAAGGAGCCATCATTCCACAACAGGTGTTAGCAGATCAAATTTCACTTACTAATGCCTAGTTTTTAACTTTGTATTTAAATAGCATTTAGCTTTAAATTCCATTTAAATTCGAAATACAGTTCTTCAAGGTTTATTTAATTGCAATTTAAATGAGCAACTTTGGGCATTTAATGTTTATTTAAAGTCCAGAAAGTTAACAAACGTCAAAATCATTTTGACGTTTGTTTACCTCTCAATTTCTTGGTGTCCAATAAAAAATTAAATTTTTTTTTAGAAATTAGTATATATATATATCCACATATACATATAAATATATATTTATAAATAAAAAAGGCAACAAAATGGATTCCGATCAAGAAGACATGAGTGATGCTGAATTGTGTGAAGAGTTGGAAGTGACAATAGTACGAAAACCTCGAAAAATGCGTCTACGGCCAAACCATTTCCATATGTTCGGAGACACCGAATTCTATCAAAGATTTCGGATGTCAAAAAAGTCTGCTTATGACATTCTGGAGCTTATTGGACAGCATATAAAAAACCCAACCACTTGGTAAGTTGAACAAGTAAATAAGAATATGTTACTCATTACTTTAAGGGTCTACGCAACCGGTGGCATGCTAAAAACGATTGCAGATGTGTATGGTGTTTTAAAAACAACGCATTACATAGCGCAGCTGCGGATCCATTTTATAGTGTTTTCAAAAACCCCAGAAGAACTCGCAGTAAAAAAACTCGAATTTTACTCTATAGATAAATTTCATAATGTTGTTGCGGCACTTAATTGCACGCATATCAAAATAATTTCGCCAGGTGTGTATATCTCAATCACGATTACTTGCTGCATTTAAGAAATACATGTTTTAAAATTTTTTGTCTGTAGGTGGCAAAGATGCTATGTATATAGAAACCGCAAAGGGGTTTTCTAAATGGCTGGGATCTTCCCGCGACTCAAATATATTAGTCAATTCTAGAATATATTGGAGATTTTGCAACAATGAGTTTGGAAATAGTTTAATTGTGGCTTACAGTGGGTATCCGAACAAAAATTCTAGCAGTTCAAATGCACAAAATAGCAGACGGCGATCCTTAATAAATAATTATTTTAAAAACTTATTGTAAATAAAGTACAACTCAATTTTTATTATAAATCCATTGTTTAATTTATTTACATATGTATATGTACATATTTCTATTTATTTAATGTTTAGTCTACCTACTAATTAAAAAAGCTATTAACTGAAAAAAAAAAAAATTAAAAAAATATTTTCACATACATTACACATACATACATCCATTTAACAAATTTGTACTATAAATCACTTTAGTTATCATGCACAGCTGTTTTCTTTGAAACTATCAATAAATTTTTTGGCATTTCATAGTGCTACCATATTTTCATTGCGATTTAATACAAAGAATTATTTAACACCGAAGCTGTATTTAAAAACAATTTAAATTTATGTAAAATTTAACTGATTGCACATTTAAATATTAAGTTAAAAACTGGGCCTAAATGAATAAAAACGCAAATATGTTGTTATGTATGGGCACATGAATAAAAATGGGAAACACCGGATTTGGGTTTACATAATAAAAAACATGAATGCTGCACGGATAATAGATGTAAAGCACGTTTAATAGAGGTATAAATCTAAAGCGCGGATAAAGAGGGAAAAAATAAAAAGAACCGCATGCCGGTTAATAGATGCAACCGATTAATAGAGGCCCGGTGAATTGAGGTTTATATATATATATATATATATATATATATATATATATATATATATATATATATATATATATATATATATATATATATATATATATATATATATATATATATATATATATATATATATATATATATATATATATATATATATATATATATATATATATATATATTGGCAATTAGTAAAAAAGCACTAAAATTTTACTGCTGTATTCATAAAAATTATTGTATGTTTATTAAGGGCTTATTTGACAAATTTCTATGGGATATTTGTCAAATAAACCTTTAATAAACATACAATATTTTTTATGAATAAGGCCGTTATTATGTAGATGTATTTATAGCTGATAGCAATTATTAAAGAGCAAAAACTACAGTTTGAACTGACCATCTCTTTAGTTAATTCTAAGAAATTGCAATCAACTATTTTCTCTTAGCTGGCGACTAAATGCAAGTATTTGCAACATTGCAATTACACTTTAAAATTAACGTTACAACAACAATAGACAAAATCCATGAGGAAAGAAAAAATATAGAGTTCGATGCTGAATTTTTTCAAAAAAAAGTTCAAAGTCGCAAACAAATATTGATCCTAATTTTCTTTCAGTTTAGTATAATAAAAATTTTATAAACTTTTATAGCTTGTTACGTACGATATTGTAGGTTAGGTTAGGTTAGGTTGATTGGAGGGGTATGTCAGCCCATGTCATACGACATACACCTAAGCCAGTGAAGGCTTGTTGTGCGCTCCTTTGAATTTAACCATAACATATTGACCCAAAGGTCTAGAGAAACTCCGTGTCACTCAAAAAGTTCCTTAATTTCTTCCAGCATATTCCCCGTAATCGGCTTATGTCCGGTAAGATGTCACCCCCAAGATATCGGGATCTTATTTGTGAGAAGGCGGGGCATTGGCACAAATAGTGTGCCAATGTTTCGCTCTCCTGCCCTGTGACAACTCCCATTATTCTACTTAGTTCGAGCTTACTAAGTTTTAGCAGCTCCCTCGTTCTTCTCTCGTCTGGATCTCCCCATAGAATTTTAACTGCATCGAAAGTTTTCGCGCATTCCAAGCTTATATTACCTAACTCTATTGCCCTAGAAGCAAGTGAGTTTGCCCTCTCAATTCCAGTTATCCCCGCGTGCCCTGGCACCCATATGATGCGCAGTTCACCATGTGTCGAGTAACTGTTAATAGCGTTTTTGCAATCCCAAACTGTACGTGATTTAGTGCGTTCCGCTGAGATTGCTCTGATGGCCATCTGACTATCTGTGAATATATTCACAAGTCCTGACCTCCCCATTACATTGAGTTCCCTGATACACTCCGTTATCGCCCGAACTTCCGCCTGCAAAACCGTGCAATAGTCCGGCAGGCGGAAAAACAGTTCCGTGGTGTTTTCTATATAAACACCAAGTCCCGTTTTTCCTCTCGACCTTGATCCATCCGTGTAACAATGAAGCCCCATGGGGATCTGGTTCCAAGGGTCGGTCAACCAGGAATGGGTGTCGGGGATCAATGTTCCGCAGCTGGCCTCTAGTCTAGTCTCCGGTATGCGGTCATTTGCGACATTTTCCGGTATGGACTCTCCTATGGCCGTAAAGATTCGTTGATGATGCGCTATTGTACATATTACGTATATATAATTTCAAAAACAAATCAACAATAGAAACCTAAATCGAAAATGCGTAACACTTTATTTTACAAATTAACAATTTTGTATTTTTTGGCGAGCTTTATCAAGTAAAATTCTAGCATGCTTGCTGAAATGAGTTCCTAAATATTTAATATTGTCTACGTAAGCAATTTCTTGTTCCTTAAGGAACAAACAAAGATGCTTACTGTCAGGTACCACCAACTAATTAAATATAAAGGAATTTATTTTTATTTAAACATTCCATTAATGTAACTACAGATTCAAATATAGCACATATTTTTATACAAATCATCGTATTGAAGGAAGTTTATATGTTGCAGAAATTTGTTTATTGAGATCTTAGGTAAATTTTTGTAGTTGATTGTTTCCTTGAATTTTGAACGGTTTGCTACCTATGGACCTGAACAAGAGAAAAAGGTAAAAAAAAATCGAATTTTTTTAAGTTTTATCTGGAAGGTGAAGTTTTTTTGATTTTATATATTCGCAATTTTTGTTCTTTATGACAAGAGCTACAAGTTTGCCTCAGAGAGTAAATCGAAATTCGGAACGGTTTGCAAGATATGAGCCCGAGAAAATGATCACTTTTTTGCGAAAATGATACCGAGGCCCCAAATCTTTGGCGGCCCATAAAAAAAGTGCATGACTTTGGGAAAAATTGGAAGACACGGGTCTTTTTTTTAGTCTTTTATCACGTAGTGGTGTCCGTATATGGTTATTTTTTTCGTGTTGCACTGTGTTATAAGATAAAATTGCAAACAGTACGACACCTGTATCGCATTCAATACACTCTGATAATTCATCAGGGGAACAACCAAAGGGTATTTCTATATCTGATTGTATTACAGGACGATCACTCATTGCATCTTCAAAAGCTAGTAAATTAGACCAAACGTTATGCAAGATCTGGCCGGACACAGCATCCCAAGAAACAGCTGCACCCATATCGCTATTTTTATATTTATTGATTTAACAAATTCATGTATGTTACCTGCACATAAAAGTTTACACAATCGACTTGCGATAATTGCATTTAAAACTTCGAATCGCTCCCTGGCCCATGGACTGCATCAAAGATGTGCAGTTTGGCGGAATATATTTTACTACCACATTTTCTGACATCATTTCACTTACATCTGGGTGAGCTGGGCAGTTGTCCAATAACAACAGAATTTTAAAATTTCTTTCTAAACCATTTCGTTCCACATGTTCTCTAACTTCAGGTACGAAATGGTTATTAAACCACTTCAGAAAAACTTGTTGCGTTACCCAAACTTTCTTATTGGATTTATAAATTACAGGAAGGTTTTGAACGTTTTTTAAAGCTCTTGGCTTCGCACTTGTTTCAATAATCATCAATTTGCACTTATGACTCCCAGTGGCATTGTCACATAATTCTTTCGACTCTTTGTATCCCTCCATGGAATGTTCACTTCCACTGGATAAAGAATATTGAGGCAAACATCTCCAAAATAGACTAGTTTCGTCTGCATTATAAATTCGTTTATAAGTTTTTTCTTCTGAATACATATATTCTTCCAAATCCTCCACAAACATTGTAGCAGACACATAGTCAGTACACTCTTTTTCTACCGTTGACAGCAGTCTACGAATTGCGTGTGCAAAATATACTTTCAGATTTTCGGAATTTTTTTTAGCAAAATTTGTTCTTTATTTTTTACCAAATCGGGTACAGTTTGCTTACCAACTCCATAATTTTCAGACAGCAACTTAACAGATATGTTTTTATCGTAGTCATGAATCAAAGTAATTTTGTCTTTAATTGAAAGAACTTTTCTTGCTCTTTTTGGTAATTTACTATTTGAAGGAGCCATCATTCCACAACAGGTGTTAGCAGATCAAATTTCACTTACTAATGCCTAGTTTTTAACTTTGTATTTAAATAGCATTTAGCTTTAAATTCCATTTAAATTCGAAATACAGTTCTTCAAGGTTTATTTAATTGCAATTTAAATGAGCAACTTTGGGCATTTAATGTTTATTTAAAGTCCAGAAAGTTAACAAACGTCAAAATCATTTTGACGTTTGTTTACCTCTCAATTTCTTGGTGTCCAATAAAAAATTAAATTTTTTTTTAGAAATTAGTATATATATATATCCACATATACATATAAATATATATTTATAAATAAAAAAGGCAACAAAATGGATTCCGATCAAGAAGACATGAGTGATGCTGAATTGTGTGAAGAGTTGGAAGTGACAATAGTACGAAAACCTCGAAAAATGCGTCTACGGCCAAACCATTTCCATATGTTCGGAGACACCGAATTCTATCAAAGATTTCGGATGTCAAAAAAGTCTGCTTATGACATTCTGGAGCTTATTGGACAGCATATAAAAAACCCAACCACTTGGTAAGTTGAACAAGTAAATAAGAATATGTTACTCATTACTTTAAGGGTCTACGCAACCGGTGGCATGCTAAAAACGATTTGCAGATGTGTATGGTGTTTTAAAAACAACGCATTACATAGCGCAGCTGCGGATCCATTTTATAGTGTTTTCAAAAACCCCAGAAGAACTCGCAGTAAAAAAACTCGAATTTTACTCTATAGATAAATTTCATAATGTTGTTGCGGCACTTAATTGCACGCATATCAAAATAATTTCGCCAGGTGTGTATATCTCAATCACGATTACTTGCTGCATTTAAGAAATACATGTTTTAAAATTTTTTGTCTGTAGGTGGCAAAGATGCTATGTATATAGAAACCGCAAAGGGGTTTTCTAAATGGCTGGGATCTTCCCGCGACTCAAATATATTAGTCAATTCTAGAATATATTGGAGATTTTGCAACAATGAGTTTGGAAATAGTTTAATTGTGGCTTACAGTGGGTATCAGAACAAAAATTCTAGCAGTTCAAATGCACAAAATAGCAGACGGCGATCCTTAATAAATAATTATTTTAAAAACTTATTGTAAATAAAGTACAACTCAATTTTTATTATAAATCCATTGTTTAATTTATTTACATATGTATATGTACATATTTCTATTTATTTAATGTTTAGTCTACCTACTAATTAAAAAAGCTATTAACTGAAAAAAAAAAACAAAATTAAAAAAATATTTTCACATACATTACACATACATACATCCATTTAACAAATTTGTACTATAAATCACTTTAGTTATCATGCACAGCTGTTTTCTTTGAAACTATCAATAAATTTTTTGGCATTTCATAGTGCTACCATATTTTCATTGCGATTTAATACAAAGAATTATTTAACACCGAAGCTGTATTTAAAAACAATTTAAATTTATGTAAAATTTAACTGATTGCACATTTAAATATTAAGTTAAAAACTGGGCCTAAATGAATAAAAACGCAAATATGTTGTTATGTATGGGCACATGAATAAAAATGGGAAACACCGGATTTGGGTTTACATAATAAAAAACATGAATGCTGCACGGATAATAGATGTAAAGCACGTTTAATAGAGGTATAAATCTAAAGCGCGGATAAAGAGCGCGGTAAATTGAGGTTTATATATATATATATATATATATATATATATATATATACATATATATATATATATATATATATATATATATATATATATATATATATATATATATATATATATATATATATATTGGCAATTAGTAAAAAAGCACTAAAATTTTACTGCTGTATTCATAAAAATTATTGTATGTTTATTAAGGGCTTATTTGACAAATTTCAATGGATATTTGTCAAATAAACCTTTAATAAACATACAATATTTTTTATGAATAAGGCCGTTATTATGTAGATGTATTTATAGCTGATAGCAATTATTAAAGAGCAAAAACTACAGTTTGAACTGACCATCTCTTTAGTTAATTCTAAGAAATTGCAATCAACTATTTTCTCTTAGCTGGCGACTAAATGCAAGTATTTGCAACATTGCAATTACACTTTAAAATTAACGTTACAACAACAATAGACAAAATCCATGAGGAAAGAAAAAATATAGAGTTCGATGCTGAATTTTTTCAAAAAAAAGTTCCAAGTCGCAAACAAATATTGATCCTAATTTTCTTTCAGTTTAGTATAATAAAAATTTTATAAACTTTTATAGCTTGTTACGTACGATATTGTAGGTTAGGTTAGGTTAGGTTGATTGGAGGGGTATGTCAGCCCATGTCATACGACATACACCTAAGCCAGTGAAGGCTTGTTGTGCGCTCCTTTGAATTTAACCATAACATATTGACCCAAAGGTCTAGAGAAACTCCGTGTCACTCAAAAAGTTCCTTAATTTCTTCCAGCATATTCCCCGTAATCGGCTTATGTCCGGTAAGATGTCACCCCCAAGATATCGGGATCTTATTTGTGAGAAGGCGGGGCATTGGCACAAATAGTGTGCCAATGTTTCGCTCTCCTGCCCTGTGACAACTCCCATTATTCTACTTAGTTCGAGCTTACTAAGTTTTAGCAGCTCCCTCGTTCTTCTCTCGTCTGGATCTCCCCATAGAATTTTAACTGCATCGAAAGTTTTCGCGCATTCCAAGCTTATATTACCTAACTCTATTGCCCTAGAAGCAAGTGAGTTTGCCCTCTCAATTCCAGTTATCCCCGCGTGCCCTGGCACCCATATGATGCGCAGTTCACCATGTGTCGAGTAACTGTTAATAGCGTTTTTGCAATCCCAAACTGTACGTGATTTAGTGCGTTCCGCTGAGATTGCTCTGATGGCCATCTGACTATCTGTGAATATATTCACAAGTCCTGACCTCCCCATTACATTGAGTTCCCTGATACACTCCGTTATCGCCCGAACTTCCGCCTGCAAAACCGTGCAATAGTCCGGCAGGCGGAAAAACAGTTCCGTGGTGTTTTCTATATAAACACCAAGTCCCGTTTTTCCTCTCGACCTTGATCCATCCGTGTAACAATGAAGCCCCATGGGGATCTGGTTCCAAGGGTCGGTCAACCAGGAATGGGTGTCGGGGATCAATGTTCCGCAGCTGGCCTCTAGTCTAGTCTCCGGTATGCGGTCATTTGCGACATTTTCCGGTATGGACTCTCCTATGGCCGTAAAGATTCGTTGATGATGCGCTATTGTACATATTACGTATATATAATTTCAAAAACAAATCAACAATAGAAACCTAAATCGAAAATGCGTAACACTTTATTTTACAAATTAACAATTTTGTATTTTTTGGCGAGCTTTATCAAGTAAAATTCTAGCATGCTTGCTGAAATGAGTTCCTAAATATTTAATATTGGCTACGTAAGCAATTTCTTGTTCCTTAAGGAACAAACAAAGATGCTTACTGTCAGGTACCACCAACTAATTAAATATAAAGGAATTTATTTTTATTTAAACATTCCATTAATGTAACTACAGATTCAAATATAGCACATATTTTTATACAAATCATCGTATTGAAGGAAGTTTATATGTTGCAGAAATTTGTTTATTGAGATCTTAGGTAAATTTTTGTAGTTGATTGTTTCCTTGAATTTTGAACGGTTTGCTACCTATGGACCTGAACAAGAGAAAAAGGTAAAAAAAAAATCGAATTTTTTTAAGTTTTATCTGGAAGGTGAAGTTTTTTTGATTTTATATATTCGCAATTTTTGTTCTTTATGACAAGAGCTACAAGTTTGCCCCAGAGAGTAAATCGAAATTCGGAACGGTTTGCAAGATATGAGCCCGAGAAAATGATCACTTTTTTGCGAAAATGATACCGAGGCCCCAAATCTTTGGCGGCCCATAAAAAAAGTGCATGACTTTGGGAAAAATTGGAAGACACGGGTCTTTTTTTTAGTCTTTTATCACGTAGTGGTGTCCGTATATGGTTATTTTTTTCGTGTTGCACTGTGTTATAAGATAAAATTGCAAACAGTACGACACCTGTATCGCATTCAATACACTCTGATAATTCATCAGGGGAACAACCAAAGGGTATTTCTATATCTGATTGTATTACAGGACGATCACTCATTGCATCTTCAAAAGCTAGTAAATTAGACCAAACGTTATGCAAGATCTGGCCGGACACAGCATCCCAAGAAACAGCTGCACCCATATCGCTATTTTTATATTTATTGATTTAACAAATTCATGTATGTTACCTGCACATAAAAGTTTACACAATCGACTTGCGATAATTGCATTTAAAACTTCGAATCGCTCCCTGGCCCATGGACTGCATCAAAGATGTGCAGTTTGGCGGAATATATTTTACTACCACATTTTCTGACATCATTTCACTTACATCTGGGTGAGCTGGGCAGTTGTCCAATAACAACAGAATTTTAAAATTTCTTTCTAAACCATTTCGTTCCACATGTTCTCTAACTTCAGGTACGAAATGGTTATTAAACCACTTCAGAAAAACTTGTTGCGTTACCCAAACTTTCTTATTGGATTTATAAATTACAGGAAGGTTTTGAACGTTTTTTAAAGCTCTTGGCTTCGCACTTGTTTCAATAATCATCAATTTGCACTTATGACTCCCAGTGGCATTGTCACATAATTCTTTCGACTCTTTGTATCCCTCCATGGAATGTTCACTTCCACTGGATAAAGAATATTGAGGCAAACATCTCCAAAATAGACTAGTTTCGTCTGCATTATAAATTCGTTTATAAGTTTTTTCTTCTGAATACATATATTCTTCCAAATCCTCCACAAACATTGTAGCAGACACATAGTCAGTACACTCTTTTTCTACCGTTGACAGCAGTCTACGAATTGCGTGTGCAAAATATACTTTCAGATTTTCGGAATTTTTTTTAGCAAAATTTGTTCTTTATTTTTTACCAAATCGGGTACAGTTTGCTTACCAACTCCATAATTTTCAGACAGCAACTTAACAGATATGTTTTTATCGTAGTCATGAATCAAAGTAATTTTGTCTTTAATTGAAAGAACTTTTCTTGCTCTTTTTGGTAATTTACTATTTGAAGGAGCCATCATTCCACAACAGGTGTTAGCAGATCAAATTTCACTTACTAATGCCTAGTTTTTAACTTTGTATTTAAATAGCATTTAGCTTTAAATTCCATTTAAATTCGAAATACAGTTCTTCAAGGTTTATTTAATTGCAATTTAAATGAGCAACTTTGGGCATTTAATGTTTATTTAAAGTCCAGAAAGTTAACAAACGTCAAAATCATTTTGACGTTTGTTTACCTCTCAATTTCTTGGTGTCCAATAAAAAATTAAATTTTTTTTTAGAAATTAGTATATATATATATCCACATATACATATAAATATATATTTATAAATAAAAAAGGCAACAAAATGGATTCCGATCAAGAAGACATGAGTGATGCTGAATTGTGTGAAGAGTTGGAAGTGACAATAGTACGAAAACCTCGAAAAATGCGTCTACGGCCAAACCATTTCCATATGTTCGGAGACACCGAATTCTATCAAAGATTTCGGATGTCAAAAAAGTCTGCTTATGACATTCTGGAGCTTATTGGACCGCATATAAAAAACCCAACCACTTGGTAAGTTGAACAAGTAAATAAGAATATGTTACTCATTACTTTAAGGGTCTACGCAACCGGTGGCATGCTAAAAACGATTGCAGATGTGTATGGTGTTTTAAAAACAACGCATTACATAGCGCAGCTGCGGATCCATTTTATAGTGTTTTCAAAAACCCCAGAAGAACTCGCAGTAAAAAAACTCGAATTTTACTCTATAGATAAATTTCATAATGTTGTTGCGGCACTTAATTGCACGCATATCAAAATAATTTCGCCAGGTGTGTATATCTCAATCACGATTACTTGCTGCATTTAAGAAATACATGTTTTAAAATTTTTTGTCTGTAGGTGGCAAAGATGCTATGTATATAGAAACCGCAAAGGGGTTTTCTAAATGGCTGGGATCTTCCCGCGACTCAAATATATTAGTCAATTCTAGAATATATTGGAGATTTTGCAACAATGAGTTTGGAAATAGTTTAATTGTGGCTTACAGTGGGTATCCGAACAAAAATTCTAGCAGTTCAAATGCACAAAATAGCAGACGGCGATCCTTAATAAATAATTATTTTAAAAACTTATTGTAAATAAAGTACAACTCAATTTTTATTATAAATCCATTGTTTAATTTATTTACATATGTATATGTACATATTTCTATTTATTTAATGTTTAGTCTACCTACTAATTAAAAAGCTATTAACTGAAAAAAAACAAAATTAAAAAAATATTTTCACATACATTACACATACATACATCCATTTAACAAATTTGTACTATAAATCACTTTAGTTATCATGCACAGCTGTTTTCTTTGAAACTATCAATAAATTTTTTGGCATTTCATAGTGCTACCATATTTTCATTGCGATTTAATACAAAGAATTATTTAACACCGAAGCTGTATTTAAAAACAATTTAAATTTATGTAAAATTTAACTGATTGCACATTTAAATATTAAGTTAAAAACTGGGCCTAAATGAATAAAAACGCAAATATGTTGTTATGTATGGGCACATGAATAAAAATGGGAAACAGCGGATTTGGGTTTACATAATAAAAAACATGAATGCTGCACGGATAATAGATGTAAAGCACGTTTAATAGAGGTATAAACCTAAAGCGCGGATAAAGAGGGAAAAAATAAAAAGAACCGCATGCCGGTTAATAGATGCAACCGATTAATAGAGGCCCGGTGAATTGAGGTTTTTATATATATATATATATATATATATATATATATATACATATATATATATATATATATATATATATATATATATATATACATATATATATATATATATATATATATATATATATATATATATATATATATATATATATATATATATATATATATTGGCAATTAGTAAAAAAGCACTAAAATTTTACTGCTGTATTCATAAAAATTATTGTATGTTTATTAAGGGCTTATTTGACAAATTTCTATGGGATATTTGTCAAATAAACCTTTAATAAACATACAATATTTTTTATGAATAAGGCCGTTATTATGTAGATGTATTTATAGCTGATAGCAATTATTAAAGAGCAAAAACTACAGTTTGAACTGACCATCTCTTTAGTTAATTCTAAGAAATTGCAATCAACTATTTTCTCTTAGCTGGCGACTAAATGCAAGTATTTGCAACATTGCAATTACACTTTAAAATTAACGTTACAACAACAATAGACAAAATCCATGAGGAAAGAAAAAATATAGAGTTCGATGCTGAATTTTTTCAAAAAAAAGTTCAAAGTCGCAAACAAATATTGATCCTAATTTTCTTTCAGTTTAGTATAATAAAAATTTTATAAACTTTTATAGCTTGTTACGTACGATATTGTAGGTTAGGTTAGGTTAGGTTGATTGGAGAGGTATGTCAGCCCATGTCATACGACATACACCTAAGCCAGTGAAGGCTTGTTGTGCGCTCCTTTGAATTTAACCATAACATATTGACCCAAAGGTCTAGAGAAACTCCGTGTCACTCAAAAAGTTCCTTAATTTCTTCCAGCATATTCCCCGTAATCGGCTTATGTCCGGTAAGATGTCACCCCCAAGATATCGGGATCTTATTTGTGAGAAGGCGGGGCATTGGCACAAATAGTGTGCCAATGTTTCGCTCTGCTGCCCTGTGACAACTCCCATTATTCTACTTAGTTCGAGCTTACTAAGTTTTAGCAGCTCCCTCGTTCTTCTCTCGTCTGGATCTCCCCATAGAATTTTAACTGCATCGAAAGTTTTCGCGCATTCCAAGCTTATATTACCTAACTCTATTGCCCTAGAAGCAAGTGAGTTTGCCCTCTCAATTCCAGCTATCCCCGCGTGCCCTGGCACCCATATGATGCGCAGTTCACCATGTGTCGAGTAACTGTTAATAGCGTTTTTGCAATCCCAAACTGTACGTGATTTAGTGCGTTCCGCTGAGATTGCTCTGATGGCCATCTGACTATCTGTGAATATATTCACAAGTCCTGACCTCCCCATTACATTGAGTTCCCTGATACACTCCGTTATCGCCCGAACTTCCGCCTGCAAAACCGTGCAATAGTCCGGCAGGCGGAAAAACAGTTCCGTGGTGTTTTCTATATAAACACCAAGTCCCGTTTTTCCTCTCGACCTTGATCCATCCGTGTAACAACGAAGCCCCATGGGGATCTGTTTCCAAGGGTCGGTCAACCAGGAATGGGTGTCGGGGATCAATGTTCCGCAGCTGGCCTCTAGTCTAGTCTCCGGTATGCGGTCATTTGCGACATTTTCCGGTATGGACTCTCCTATGGCCGTAAAGATTCGTTGATGATGCGCTATTGTACATATTACGTATATGTACGATATTGTACATAAGTACTACATTTGCAATTAAATGTATGAGAGTTCACTTGTTAATTATAAATTTTTTTGTTAAGATGGGTAAAAGTACCTATTAGACTACAAAGAAATGGAGGGAGGAGTTGAAAAACAATGAGGAAAAAATTAAGAAGTACCGCAAAAAAGAGGCTGAAAGACAGCGTGTCTATCCAGAAAATATGGCAGATGCAGCCAAAAAAGACAAAAGACTTCTTCAAGAAAAAAGAATAAAAGATCGAATTCGACAGCAAAGGCATAGAGGAGAAAAAAATAAAAATGTACGTAACTTTACCCCTGAATCTTCTTATACATAAATGTAGGCAAACTTGAAATAATTGAAAATTTATATAAAAAATATGTGCAACCTATAAATCGTGAAGAGAAGAACACCTTGGTCCAGTTGAAAGTATTAACATAATCAAAGAATTCTTTATGCGAGATGGAATAAGGGTGCAAGCTCCAGGCCGAAAAGACAGAGTTATATATGATGGGAAAATAGTTCCCAAACGCTTTATGCTTTTGACTGTTGGAGAATCTTACCAACTATACAAAAATAAATTCACCGTAGGAAGTGTTGGAAATGCTTTCTTTTATCAGCACCGACCTATACAGATAATAGACAAAATGCCGCACAATATGTGTGTTTGTAAATACCGTGTCCAAATACATTTGAAAGATTTTACAATTAGTCAATTGCAATGTACTGGATGAAAATTGTGTAGCTGAAAATTGCTAGAATTGCGTTCGAGATGTAGAACATGATTTGATCCCTCTACAGAAATGGAAAAAAATGTTAAATGGCAGTATTGGAGAAAAATTGATAACCGTTTAACGTTAAGCTATACGATCGCTCCATTGGCGGAGCTAATTCGTGAAATAGAAGCTCACCTGCCGATTTTCAAACTGCATAATTTCGTTAAGCAATGCCAGCAAAAATATTTTATATTTATATTTTAGCTATCAACAGGTCACTATTTTCACGTGCGTTGCTCTTTGGAAAAAGTAAATCGTTTTCTATTTTTAGCGACAAATTAACCCATAACAAGTTTGACGTTTATTGTTACATCACGAAAATTGGACTACAAATAAGAGAACAATATCTGTGGAATTTTGACAAAACAACCAATGTCGAAAAACTGAATTTTACAGGAGGACCCAAAACACTTTTATAGGGTCACATAATCGTCCCAGAACATATCTAAGCAAATGTAACCAATTTTTATGGTGGAGAATTTAAATACCTTTATTTTCCAATTTGCATTTTTTTCAGATATAACTGTTGCCGAGAAAATGTCCAAAAACCGAGATGTGTTGTTTTGTCAAATTAATTTTTGATCGAATAATCAACCCTTCTCTAGATAGTCTTTTTTCATACTGAAAAGTAACAAATATTTCGCAACTGTCGGGACTAGTGCTTTTATTAAAATGAAATAAAAATAATTCAGTGACATATGTTATTTCCTTAAATAGAATTCAGTTTATTTTAAACGAATATTGTAAAAAGTTATGCTTTCTATTAGACCAATTACATGTATTTTTAGGTATCAAAAGAAAAATTGGAACAAATTGAATTAAAAATACAAATAAGAAATATATATATATATATATATATATATATATATATATATATATATATATATATATATATATATATATATATATATATATATATATATATGTTCCCATCGATCCTATAAGGAGCATAGGGCCTCACAAATAAGAAATAGTTCATATATTATATTATATTGTAGTTCACATTTATATAAAATTGCTTAAATTTTTATAATTCAGAAGAAATAAAGAATAATTCACTCTACAGCTAATCATATTCGTCAATATCCCAATCATCTTCCAATTGTACTTCACCTTCAACGTGCAAGTTATTGTAAAAATTATGAAACTCTGCATTTATAAATGGCAGAACGGATTGTAAATCACATTTTTTATTAGAAGATATTGTCAAAGGAGTAGAATAACATTTATTTAATTCGAAATTTGTTATTTTCCGTCGCCGCTGTGTTATGTCTAGTTTTTTGAAGTCCTCGTCCGGCTGTAAAGATATCTTGTACTGTAAAAATCCAGACTTAGATTTCTCATATCGCATCCAACGCATTAGCTTTCAATCAAATTTGTCACCTTTACCAAACAACAAATAAAAATTATACTAAAAATATACAACCCTTACTGGGATAATTACCTTACCGCGGTGTGAGGGCTTAAGTGTGGGCTGAATGGCACATCTCTTCTGAAGGCGAACGAGGGTCCTCTATAGGATCCATAGTTTAACTGAAGAATGCGGTGGGCATAAAAGCCTGCATACTAAAAGTTATCCACTCCCAAACAGAGGTATTGTAACAAGCTGGGTATTAAAAAAATGCGTCTTCCTTCGTGTACATGTGTTTAGCAACTGCCTTTTTATTTTTTCACTTCTTATCACCTACATTACAGTGTTGCCATATTGAAATTCTACAATTGTGCCACTAACATAATTTTGTTACATGCTCTTTTTTTTAATTTGCATATAAATTTCTAATCTCTAAATTTCTTATTTCTAATTTTCTAATAGTGTTCCCATTCCTCATAAAGATGTGGTCTGTGAACTACCCTACCTGTACGTATTGCATTACCCCTTGGTATTCCCATATCATCCCTATTCCGTTCATTATTTCTTCCATCCCTATCATGTTCATCTAAAGAGTCCGTATCACCTTGTTCCGCTTGGCTCCTCGTTTTCATCAAAAACCGCCTATTCCTCCTATATCTATTACCATCCACATCCCGCACTATATATGACCTATCATTAACCATCTGTACAATAACTCCATATTGCCATCCATTATCCTTCCAAAACAAAACCCTGTCATTGGGGCTCAGTTTACTTAAGGATCTGGCCGATCTGTTGTAATACAACCGTTGCCTATCCCTTTTCCTTACTATCCTGTCCTGAATTTGGTACCCATCCTTATTCCTCTCATTCAGTAAACAGTTAGATACCGGAAGTTTTGTCTTAAGTGTTCAACCCATAAATAACGGCGTTGGCGATAAAAGCATGTTCTGTAACGGAGTAACATTATACTCCAAAATCTGCTCTTGATAATTGTGCTTCGCCTCCAGGACATTTTTTTTCAATATGCTCTTAGCAATAGACACCGCACAGTGGTTCAGCTTCATATGATTGGTGGCATTAAATATAAGGAAACATCGTAGAGTCTTGAATTTTGGTATATACTAACATTGGGTTGTGATAAACAAATACTGCAAATATGGAAAAAATCTGAGCACAACGCCTACTTCACATATAACACAAAAGTTAAAAATCATCGTACAGTCACAACTTTTGCTCATTGCAATTTTATGATAATATTAATGAATGGTGAAAAAGTTATCAAAATCTGCTAACATCCACGCCCACCTCCCACATAAAATAACCGCATAAAAAACAAAATTTTTCTTGTTAAAAAGCTAGGTCGCTTAAAAAAGCTGATGAAATAAGTTCTTCTGAATTACCATCACATAACTGCTTTACTTTACTAATTTTAGCACGAGATTTGCAAAATTCTAAAGCCTTAGAAGGGCGACCACGTTTGATTTCATGAGAACACATTGGTTGCTCATATTCTGGAAGATCTACACCAACAGAATACATATTTTCCAACCAAACTTAATTTTGTTCAAGAAATCCATCTTTTATACGTCTTAAACTGGCTCACTTAGTTTTCAATCTTGGTAAAAATTGTTTACGTAAAAATTTTTTAAATTGATCTACATTATTAACGGATAAGTTCGTATTATTTGTTGAAATAATATCGCAAACTACATCAATGTTCTTATCACAATTTAATAAAAGATCAAAAATTCCATAATAAGATAACTGAAAATTGTTCATATTTAAAGATTTTTTTCGCTATTTGTCACTTCAAAAACAATAAAGAAATAAATTCCCTTTAATCACTTAATAACAACTAATAATCACAGCTGATAAGAAATTCAAAACAATAAAGTAATAAGCTGTAATTACAAAAACAATGCAACTAATAATCACAGCTGATTAAAATATTGAACTTTCAACAACAACAAGAAAACACTATAAATATTGGTTAGAAGTTATTGCTTTTTATTGCAAAAAAACAGGGAAAAATGTGGGGAATAAAAAATACTTAAAGAAGGGAAAAATAGTGATTTTTTTTTTTTTTTTTTTTTTTGGAAAGCGTAGGGATTTTTCAAAATTATAAATGGCATCACTGCTAAAAAGTGCAATAACTTCTATGTTATTTAATTAGAAAGCACATATTTTCCAACTTGGGTTTTGATATTGCATTTTGCAACATAGTAAGTAAAAAAGGAAGTTGTTATTGCATGCGCAATAACATGCTTGTGAAGGAAATTTTTCCTAATTTTTTTAAGTTTTTTATATCGGAATTGCTTACGAGCAAAAGCGAGCAGCTGAATTTTTAATAAATCGTTAGCTGAGACTTCAAACTTTAATCTGATATAAGTCTGGGACCCAAGGCAGTTTGAGATCAATAGATACAAGCCATAGAAATTAGAGAAAATAAGTATTTTTGGACAATTCTTAGTAGTAAAGATATTTTTTTTTAATTTTGAAATTTTTTTTATTTGTGCATTTATATATAATTTACAGCATCCAAATGTATATAAAAAAATTATTATGGTGTCATTATAAGAGTATTTTAAAAGCACGAAGCGATAGGGTCTAGCATATGTTAATTCTTTTGAGTTTTTCTTATTCTTTATTCAAAAATAAAAACAACTCTCAATAGAATTAATAAGACTTGAACATAATCCGTACTTCTTTTTTACGTTCTTATTTTTCCCACATTTTGGCATGAGAATTACCGCGTCTGCATAATTCATAGCTAAATTAAAACAAAATTTTTATTTACACGTACTAAATCAAATAACTAGTCAGACGTTGGAGACATTTGATATCTGTTTAGGCTTTACTGTCAATGAGAAAATAATTTGCTTATTCAATTCGCCAGCCAGACAGTTATGAAATCCAATATCTGTTCTCTGCTAACGGTGGGAAAATAATTAGTGCATCAGAAGAATGAACGGTTTCCAGCCTGCTAAAAATTAAAATTTTTTATTTTTTTTTTGTATTGTATTTCTATTTGTATTTGTATTTCTTTATTATTTGTATTTGTAATTTTAATCTTTAAATACCATAAGTTTTTAATAAAATTTGTGATTGCACGATTGTCATTCATTCAGCAAACATCTGAATTTCATTTTTTCCGACAAGTCAGTTTACGTTGTTCTTGTGTACCACTTGAACAACTGAACCAATAATAATCGCTTGAATTATCCTGGGGAACTACTAGGATAATAAACCCCTACGAACAGTAATAACTTGGTGAAGCACCAAGTTATACATCTCGATAAAGTTGAGCAAGGCAAACGAGCCTGCGCTTAACATTTTGGCGACCGTGACAGGACATCTGGTTTAGGAAAACCTAAAGTCCTTCAAGCGAACAATTCAAACCAATATATCAGCGGCCAACCACAAACTACAGGCGCTCAATCACAGACAACGTTGCATCACAACCAAGAAGCAGCTTACCCCAACCCTCAATTAACCTCTAAAGGGCATCAACAAAGCAATATGGAAACCGCAGAGCAGCTTCTTCACCAACTAAAGGAGACCGGCGAACGTATCGCCACCATCATCCGCAACTTTACCAAGGACCCAGCTAGCCGCAAAACCCCAGCGTACTACAAAGAACGATTGGCCCGGCTGACTACAGCTTGGAAAGAATTCGATGAGGCAGATACCAAATTGCGGACTCTAAAGGATATTGATATGGAAGATGAATACTTCACTGCAGACCGCTATAGTCAAATCCAGTCAATGGCGTCCAAATATATAGCGCTGATGGAACGGGAGCACACTGATCCACCGCCAAAAGGGGGCGACCAGTCCGAAATCATTAACAACCCCCCATCCACGAAACCTCAACATACAAGTGCCACGATGGTTTAATCAGCCGCTCCCTAGGAAAGATGGCAGCTCTGGATAGACAGCTAGAAGGCCTTCAGTTGCAGTCAGGTCAGGATGGGCCTTATTACGATGTTAAAAAGGCCACCATCACCAAATTATGGCAACAGCTAGAACTACTTAATGATGAAGTATTAGATAAATATTCCGATCCAGACCTCGCCGGTTATGACACAAGCAGATACATCCACTTCGAACAAGCCGCTCAGTTAGCGATCATACAGCTTAACACGGCTAAGAACAATCGCCTCTCATCCACAGAAACTATGGCTAAACTATCTACCCTACCATTACCCACAATCACTCTCTCTAAATTTGAAGGTGATTATATGAAATGGACATCGTTTTCTGAATTATTTAAGAAAACTATTCATGAGCAACAGATGTCAGACGCTCACAAAATGTTTTATCTAAAGACCAACGTTACTGGTGAAGCAGCGAAGCTTATTAATCATCTCGCTGTTACTGCAAACAATTACATAGCCGCTTGGCAGTTACTACAGGATCGATATCATAATAAACGACTAATAGTGGCAACAGCGGTTCAGAGACTGCTAGACCAACCATCCGGTGCATCGACGTTAATGGCCGTTAAGCGATTGTGCACGATACAACGAGAGAATGTCTGGCAGCCCTTTCTAATATGGGGCTCGAAATCTCGACATGGGATCCACTTCTACTCCACCTTCTGGTAAAAAAGTTGGACAAAACTGTATACACTCAATATGAGCAATCGGTCACCAACCATGCAACCAGTCAGCCAATTTCTTACCTTTCTGGAGAACTACTTCCACACTCTAGAGGCAATAGGACACAAAGATAAGACAGTTTCTCCTGCTAGCAAAACATGCACGCTTACGGCACATCCCCGCCATGAGAACCAACGATGCCTAGTTTGCAATCAAGAATATCACCCATTGTATAGATGCAGAGAATTCATCCATCTAAGCCCTGTAAACAGACTAAATTTGATACAGAAACATAAAATGTGTGTTAATTTTTTTAGTCACAATCATTTGACCAAACAGTGCACAATTTCAGGCCGCTGCCAGAAATGTGGAAAAATGCACAACACCCTGGTACACTTGGAACAAGCCCCGCAAAAGAATTCAATGTCCAGAAAGCGTAACAAATCAAAGGGGGAAACAGAGTCAGCCAATGAAACAGTTACAGCGAATAACTCCACGACGCAACACGCGACATCTCTAGTCAGCACACCAACAGAAGCTGAAGACATGGCGGGAAGTTACACTAACAAAAGACCATATGTTCTACTGGGAACAGCGTTGGTAAAGGTCAAGGTTAATGGTCTGGAAACTGAATGCAAGGCAATCCTTGATTCAGGATCACAAGTCAATTTGATCACAGAACGATTAGTCAACCGGCTTGGACTCCCAGCACGGACTACTTCTGTTTCAATTAACGGTATTGGAAAAAACCGTACCAAGGTTCAACACCGAGTCAACATTACGCTACAATCTCGGCTCAACAATTTTTCAACACGGCTTTTAGCATTCGTATTGCCGCAAATTATTTCGCCTCAACCTGCTCAATCGCTTAGAATCGACAGGTGGTCAATTCCAAGCAACGTAGCATTAGCGGACCCAACCTTCAACCGTCCAGAAAAAATCGATATTTTGTTAGGGGCGGAATATTATCATCAACTACTCAAGATCGGACAACTTAAATTAGGCAAGGAACTTCCACTGCTACAAAATACAGCCTTTGGAGGATAAAATGAATACAGCTATTGAGCGATTTTGGAAACTCGAGGAGGTTGAAGGAAGAGAGCAAAATTTATCACCTTTCGATGCACAGTGCGAAGCACATTTCAATCAGCATACCACACGTGACCATAAAGGTCGATTCATAGCACGACTGCCATTTTGTGCTGAACCATCTTTATTAGGGTCCTCACATAGTATCGCATTCAACCGGTTCCTCGCACTAGAACGTCGATTATCAAAAGACGTTTCATTGAAGGAACAATATGCGCTATTTATGAAAGACTACGAAACAATGGAGCACATGTCGAGAATCAATATAGACGAAGTAAAGGGGCATACATACTTTATTCCTCACCACTGCGTTTTGCGACCCGAAAGTAGTACAACTAAACTCAGAGTAGTTTTCGATGCGTCCGCAAAAACGTCCTCAGGAAAATCCTTAAATGATATTCTCCACACTGCACCACCACTACAAAATGATCTATTTACAGTTCTATTGCGATTTCGGCTAACCCGTTTCGTATTCACAACAGATATCGAAAAAATGTACCGCCAAATCTATATACACCCCAAGGACCGACAGTACCAGATAATCCTCTGGCGAAATAATGCCTCTGAGCCTATTAGTTATTTCCAGTTAAATACCGTTACCTATGGTACTAGACCATCACCATATCTGGCGATCAAATGTTTGAAGGAAATAATCCAGGAAAATAAGATGCAAGCTCCTTTGGCAGCCAGTTTCTTGGAAAAGAACTTTTATGTCGATGACGGGCTGGGTGGAGCTGATAGCCTGAATACAGCCCTAGAAACTCAGCGCCAGCTGCAAGACGTCCTGGCCATTTACGAAAATGGTGCGCTAATAATGCCCAGCTGTTCCCCAACATTCCCAGTTATGACCAAGAAGTCAGTCTTGACTTCTCAGACGAAACTGATTACACTAAAACACTGGGATTGGTATGGGTACCTAAAGATGACCTACTTAAGATCAAGGTCAACATTCAAACAATTAAAGCCGTGACTAAAAGAACAGTCACATCAGACTTGTCCCGAATCTTTGATCCACTAGCAATACTGTCGCCAGTAGTTGCCAGAGCAAAAATGTTTATCCAGGAATCATGGACCTTGAATTTCTCATGGGACGAGGCTGTTCCTTCAGAATTTGATTCACGCTGGCGAACCTTTCGAAGCAACCTAAGCGAACTTGAAAGCTTTCAAGTGCATCGGCATATCTATAAAGGAGTTCTTCCTAGCAAGACTCAACTTCATGTTTTTACCGATGCCTCCGAAAAGGCGTATCGCGCTGCAATATATGTGAGAACAATTCTACCAAACAAAACAATAAGAGTATATTTGTTATGTGCGAAATCACGGATAACTCCACTCAAACAGCAAACACTGCCTAGACTGGAACTATGTGGCGCACAATGGGGTGCTAACTTAGCTGCAAAAGTGAAATTAGACTTGGATATGAATACAACGCCAACATTCTATTGGTCCGACTCAAAAATAGTCTTATCGTGGATAAATTCAAGATCTTCTTCCTTTCATACATTTGTGGCAAATCGAATCGCTTCAATTCAAGAAAACAGGCTACCTGAGCAACGGCGTCATGTAAGTTCTAAAGATAACCCAGCGGACTTCATATCAAGAGGACTGGATCCACAACAGTTACAGCATACACCCCAATGGATGTATGGGCCATTTTTTCTTCATGGACACGAGAAACATTGGCCTCCCAGTTTTGGCCTAGATCCTAATTTGCCGACCCCTGAACAAAAGCAAGAATCGTACAATTCACTCATTGCTGTCAATAGTGAAAACTTTTTGCACAGCATCAACCACCGAAATTCACTAAAAAGGCTCCAACGTATCATAGGATACATTTTAAGATTTATTTAAAATATCAGAACTTTCGAACCCGAGCGACAAATCCAACAAACTCTCACACCTATTGAACTTCACGATGCGCTTGCCATCACTGTTCGAACCCAACTATGCACATTCACAGAAGACATTCAACAGCTGCAACAGAAAAAGGACCTTAAAGGATCGAGTCAAATAAAAAGCTTATCCCCATTTTTACACGAATATAACATTCTAAGAGTCGGAGGCAGATTAGAAGCATCCACGTTATCATTCAATGCCAAACATCCAATGTTGCTACCTTATAACGACACAATAAGTAAACTAATATTTGAGTCGATACATAGGGAAAACAAACATTGTGGTCCTGGAGCACTTCTAGCAATCGTAAAACAACGTTTTTGGCCCATTAAAGGCAAACATTTGGCTCGGGAAACTGTGCATAAATGTGTGCAATGTGTACGAGCGAAACCAAAACTTCTGCAGCAAATTATGGGAAACCTTCCAGAAGCAAGAGTAATACCAGCGAGATCCTTTATTAATGCAGGAGTTGACTACTGTATATACTGCGTATATTGCAGTATTCTGTTGCTTTTTGACTAAGGCGGTCCATCTGGAGCTTGTAACAGACCTTACAACCGACGTTTTCATTGGAGCGCTCAAAAGATTCATCGGCCGAAGGGGTCACTGTCAGCATCTCTACAGTGATAACGCAACAAACTTTGTGGGAGCTCGCAATCAATTAGAAGAGTTGTCAACTGCTCTTTTCGCCACAGGTGCTCAAGAAAAAATTCAACAAGAGTGTGCCAGCACATCACCATCAGTTTTCATTTCATACCTCCACGAGCCCCGCACTTCGGCGGACTATGGGAGGCTGCAGTCAAATCCGCACAAATGTTACTTGTTAAAGAAATGGCAAACGCGTCTCTGACCTATGAAGAAATGGAAACCGTGATCATAGAAGTCGAAGCAATCCTTAATTCGAGACCGATTGCACCGTTGCCGAATAATCCTAATGATAAGTAGATGCAACTGCCAGGTCAACTCCAACAACTCTTACAAAACGATGGGAGTTAGTGTCACAAATAAAGCATCAATTTTGGAAACGATGGTCGCAGGAATACCTCAGTGAACTCCAGCAGCGAAACAAGTGGCAAACCAAAGCTCAAAATTTGCAACGGGGTACCATAGTTATAATTAAGGACAACACACCAGTCATCAAATGGCGTCTTGGAAAAGTAACTGAAATTTACCTCAGTCCAGACGGACTCGTCAGAACAGCTGATGTGAAAACATCTGATGGTATCCTTAAGCGAGCAATTCACTTGCTGGCTCCTTTTCCTGTGGAGCCACCAGGAACCAATGTTAGCAATAACACACCAGATGAGAAACCAACACGAAAAAGAGACAGCTCACCCAATAACAAAACCATAACTGAACCACCCTCAAAACGTTGTAGTCTAAACGCAACAGGTCTGCTAGTACTCGTAGCATTATTTCTCCCTCTAATCCTGTCAACAAGTGACGTACACCCAAATCACCAGCAACCCTGGATTACATTTCGAAAATATTGGCCAAGTTAAACCTGTCATCGCTGAATGGAAGCTCCTTATTTATTTTGAGCTGACACCGTTCTATAACGAATTAGAACTTTTAATGAACGGTACCTCTGCGCTGAAAAGGGCCTGCGATTACTCATCCCTTAATCATCAATGCGACGGACTTCTATCCCATTTTCAAGATCTCAGAAATGAAATGGAGCACGGTTTGGAAAATGTCATAAAAAGGAAGCGACGAGGAGCAATAGACATCGTTGGAAATATAGCAAGCTCCTTGTTTGGCGTTCTAGACTCCAAATATGCAGCAGAAATGACGGATACTATTAATAGTATAAAAACCAACGAAGCTCACTTACAGAGCCTTCTTCGGAATCAAACATCGTTTCTCGACTCGACCCTGAATCTCATGAAGCAATCGGAACAAAGCACGCAAGATAACTTCGAAAAAATGAACGGTAAAATAAATAAACTACTCTACTTCACAACCAATGACAGTTACCATCGATCGGAAGTAATTTTATCACTGAGTGTCCAGTTACTTACAATTGCTAATAATTTACAAAAAATGCACATCTATGATCACATTGTTAGCGGACACTTACCATGGTCGAATTAGTCCGGTTCTACTAACCCCACAACAATTTTCGGGTGAAATCGATAACATAAAGGCAAACCTTCCCGCAGATCTAGTACTTCCAATTGGCGACATTATTCATTTATATGGTGTAGTCACGGCTCACGCAGCAATCTCAACTCAGCACATTATTTGCACCTTGTTCATCCCTCTAGCCCATCAAGGGCAATATGACCTATTTTATATTACTCCAGTACCACAGCTAATGAACAACTCTTTAGTGGCTATCATACCAACCACTAAAATGATGGCTCTCAACGCTCATCGTGACGAATGTTTCCCTCTAGATGAATCGAAGCTAAGTACCTGCAATAAACTTGAGCATAGCATTTTCTTATGCCCACACATTCAAGCTGCATATCATAAAGGCTCTCCAATTTGTCTCTGTGAGATACATTTATTCAACAATGAATCCGATTCAAGCTGCAACATAGAGTTGATAAACAGCAATAACGTATGGTACCAACTTTATAACAAGAACCAGTGGCTGCTCGCAACTCAACAGCAACTAAAACTAAGCACAGTATGCAAGGGTGAAAGCAGTTCACAATTGCTGGAAGGTACGCGGTTGCTCACGCTTCCCGCAGGGTGTGCAATGAAAAATGATGTTATTACCATATACGGGGATCGAACCATCCCATCAAACTTGCATTCATCATATACAAGCAATGGGATGTCATTCCTTCACCTCCAAGAAAGCGTAAACAACATGACACAACCCCTGTCATATGCTTCGACAATTGAAAAGATAACCCATCTGCAGAATGAGGTCAGGGCACAACGACAAGAATTTCCTCTCGCAAGAACCCATAAAATACATAGCTTAACCATCAGCTATGTTGGACTAGCCTTGATTATAGCTGTGATAGTGGCCCTGATAGCAAGGCAAAGCTTGAAGAGAAGACGTGAACCGATCCCCGAAGCACCACAACCGTCTCCACGATCCAACTGGAATGTTTCATTGGAACCAACAACTTAATCCACTTCATTCGCACTTTTCAATCCCCTTGGGGCCGCAATATGTTAATTCTTTTGAGTTTTTTTTATTCTTTACTCAAAAATAAAAACAACTCTCAATAGAATTAATAAGACTTGAACATAATCCGTACTTCTTTTTTACGTTCTTATTTTTCCCACATTTTGGCGTGAGAATTACCGCGTCTGCATAATTCATAACACTTGAACAAAATCCGTACCTCTTTTTTACGTTCTTATTTAGGCGTGAGAATTACCGCGTTTGCATAATTCATAGCTAAATTAAAACAAAATTTTTATTTACATGTACTAAATTAAATAACTAGTCAGACGTTGGAGAAATTTGATATCTGTTTGGGCTTTACTGTCAGTGAGAAAATAATTTGCTTATTTAATTCACCAGCCAGACAGTTATGAAATCCAATATCTGTTCTCTGCTAACGGTGGGAAAATGATTAGTGCATCAGAAGAATGAACGGTTTCCAGCCTGCTAAAAATTAAAATTTTTTACTTTTTTTTGTATTGTATTTCTATTTGTATTTGTATTTCTTTATTATTTGTATTTGTAATTTTCTTCTTATATACCATAAGTTTTTAATAAAATTTGTGATTGCACGATTGTCATTCATCCAGCAAACATCTGAATTTCATTTTTTCCGACAAGTCAGTTTACGTTGTTCTTGTGTACCACTTGAACAACTGAACCAATAATAATCGCTTGAATTATCCTGGTGAACAACTACGATAATAAACCCCTACGAACAGTAATAACTTGGTGAAGCACCAAGTTATACATCTCGATAAAGTTGAGCAAGGCAAACGAGCCTGCGCTTAACAGTATATATAATACGGTCATTTGAAACGCATTCACTTAATACAAATTTGAATGTCTCTGGAGAAAAAAGTAATAGAGATATAAGCCTAATATTTCTGGTACATGATAACTAGATTGTTTGCTATAAAGTGTAAAAAAATCAGGAAAATCAGAAGACATAAAAAAATGAATTATTGCCGCTCTTGAACCAATGTGCGGCGCTGCGCAAACAGATTAAATTCTGGGAATCCACCTGCACTAATAACTGCAAAAAATTTGAAGAGCGCATACTTCGCGACAAAATAATTTTGGGTATCTACGACAAAAATTTACAGACGAAGTTATTGGAAGCAAAAGATAATGAATTGGAAGAAGTAATTCAAAAATGTAAAGTAGCTGAATTAGCAGCTAAAAATAAAAAAAGCGCCAGAAGAAAAAGAGGTTAAGATTGATACGTTACAGCGTATGGGAAGAAGTAAAAACGTGAAGCTGAAAGAAAACATGTGCGGTGGTAATTGGAGTTTTGAGCATAGGCAAACATGCCCAGCAACGAAAAGTGGGCGAAGATGTAATAAATGTAAGTAGCCCGGACATTTTGCATCGATGTGCCGAATGAAACTATCTGGAGGAGGCGGAACGGATAGCCGCTGTGTGAACATTTTAGAAGCTTCAACGGATAGAGAGCTGGCAAATGCAGTTAATGCTGAATATTATGATGAAGGCAAATTTTGTATAAGGCATGATAAGATTAATTGTAAATTAAGAGTGATTAAAAATATATCTGATTGTAGAATGAGCTGTTTAGGGAGAGGCTGATTTAAGAACATAGTCGTAAATGGATTTAAGGTTAATTTTAAGATGGATACAGGTGCGGATGTGAACTGCTTGCCGATCGGATATGTGGAGAAGATGAATTTAAGAAATGAGATTAGTAACTTAAATATTCGATTGTTTAGTAATGGTAATGAGGAAATAAATATATATGGCAGAATTAGACTACTGTGTTCTGTGAAGGGGGACAGGGATTTGGTTCCTGTAGAATTTGAGGTGGTCAGTAACGAATATCAGCCAATATTAGGAAAAGATTCTTGTGTTTCCTTGAATTTGGTAAAGAGAATAGATAATGTAGGATATACAGAGAATACGGACAATGGACGCAAGTCATTAACAACTGCTGGAGGTGCTTGCGCAAATCTGCCTGAGGGCATGGATGAGTTTGTACGTATTTATAATGATGTTTTTGGTGGGCTTGGTCGAATACCGTGTAAATGTCTCATAGAATTATAGGACACGGCTCAACCAAGAATAAACTATAAGAAGAGAATACCATTTAGCTTGCATCGTAAATTGAGGGATCAATTGGATCTCATGGTTAGGGATGGTGTGATTAGCAAGGTCAACGGACCAACGGACTGGATGAACAATTCACAAGTTGTTGAGAAACCGGATGGTACCTTAAGGATTTGTCTTGACCCTAAACCATTAAATGAATGTATAAAAAGAGAGCGATGCATTATACCGACGTCTGAGTTAATAGTTAGCCGAATTGGTGGTGCGAAATATTTTACGGTAATGGACCTCAAAAACGGGTTTTTGGCAGGTAGTCTTAGGCAAGAGGTGTTCGGAATTGACAACATTTATAACTCCATTTGGGCTTTATAAGTGGAATCGCATGCCGTTTGGATTGAACAATGCCCCGGAAATGTTATGCGATACATGATACAAATATTTGGGGATCTCTAGGGCGTTGAGGTATATTTTGACGACTTCTGTATTTTTGGGAGAACAAAGCAGGAACATGATAGGCGTTTGCTTGAGGTGATTGGAAGGGCAAGGAAATTCAACGTAAAGTTTAATAGGAAAAAGATATAGTATAGGGCAAAGGAGTTGTGCTTCGTGGGACATATAATCTCAGAAGGCGAAATTAGGCCGAATAGGAAATATTTGAGGGCTATTGAGGAAATCCCCATGCCGCGTGATAAACAGGATGTTTTGAGACTTTTGGGACTGTGTAAGTTTCTTGGAAAGTATATTCCAAATTTGTCGTCTATAACTGCGAATCTTAGGGAACTGACGCGAAATAATGTGAGATGACAGTGGAATGATGGTCATATTAAGGAGGTCGAGGAGTTGAAGAGAATAATTTGTGCGCCTCCTGTACTAAGAATTTATGATCCGAAGCTTCCACTGGTTATTCAGACTGACGCATCTAAGAATGGTATTGGGTGTGTACTATTGCAAAACGGCAATCCCGTGGCTTTTGCGTCTCGCAGCCTTAGTAAATCCGAAATAAGATACGCCCAGATAGAGAAGGAATTGCTGGCAGTAGTGGTGGCATGTGAGAAATTTCACTACTTCATTTATGGTCGGGATGTAGAGGTGCATTCGGACCATAAACCGCTGGAAAGTGTCACATATGCAATGCAGCACCCTGTACGATTATTCTTCTTATCCTCTTTATTATCTTCATTATCTTTATTTCTTAATTCTAGTTCTTAGTTTATACCGTTACTTTTAGTCAAGATTTTAATAAATGAATAAAGTATTTTTTAGTCTGTTTTCAACCACCAGTGTGTTATTTGCACTTCGGACACTACATTTGGCTACGAGGCAAAAGAAAGAATTTTTTTTCGTGTTATGTGTATTTAACTTGAGTGCAAGACAATTGGTTTATGTAAATAAGTATACATACATATGTACTTATATATACTACGTTTATACGCACGTCTTATTTGCAAATAAAAAAGAAGAATGTTGCCGTATAACTTTTTTATTGTAACTTATTAACTCACTTAAACAAGTCGTGAATAACGACACTATTTGCAAATAAAAAGTAAGACGTTGCCACTTTATGAACGTTTTTTGTGTTTTACTTACCAAATAATCATATTTTCGTCACATGGCATCACTAATAATATTATAAGTTCTGTATGCAATTACCCGTATAAACAGTGAATTAGTTATTTGCAAATAGTTCTATTTGCAAACAAGACGTGCGTATAAACGTGGTAATAAATAGTTTGATAATTGTGTTATATGTAAATCACAAAAATGACAGAAGCACGTGTTGCCTTAATTGGAACAATTGAAGCCTATAATATAGGGGATGATTTCAATTTATATATTAGTAGATTAAATCATTTATTATCTTTAAATAAAATAAAAACGGATGAAGATAAAACATCCTTCTTAATTAGTCTCGGTGGTTCTGAGTTGTACAAGACACTTTGCTCAATTTTGTCTCCAAAATGCGAACGGAATTATACGTTTGAAAATATTGTGAAGAAATTGACTTTACGCTTTAAACCAAATAAAAATATAATTGTGGAATGTTTCAAGTTCTTTAAAAGAGAATAACAACTGTCAGAAACAATATCAGATTACATTGTGGAATTAAAACAGTTATCCCAAGAATACGAATTTGGATGATTTCTCGACCAGGCGCTCCTCATAAAATTTGTATGCGGTTTGAACAATGAAAATATTCAAAACAGGTAACTAAATGATAGTAGTGTGAACTCATTTGAGAAAGATTGGCAAATAGCCTTGTCTCTAGACGTGAATCAAAACCACATGGAGATGCTAAGAAATAGGAGTGTACATAAATTAACTCACGGAAAACAGGCTTTACGAAGAAGTTACTCAAAGCAGAGACAGCAGCAGCAGAACAAAGGCGAGAACGACCGAAACCAAAGAACAAACAACAATAACATCACATATTTTTACTGCCGAAGAAGAGGCCATAATGAAAGGTTTTGCTGGATAAAACAGAACGAGGAGAAAAGTCTTGAAAGAAGTCGCAGAGAACGTAAAAATAAGAGCAAAGCAAGGGTAAATAATATTTTTGTTTTTATTTTTATTCCGGCTCTAGGTCATATATTAAATAAAACTTCTTTTTTTTGTTTTATTTAAATTTTATTTTTTATTCCATATTTCGATCACCATCGGTTCTCTTCTTCAGGAATTTAAGTAAAGCAAACTTTATCATATTTTATAAGGCAAATTACATGTGATAGTTATCAAAGAACAAATTACAACAAAGGCAAATGTGTAAATCATTCTGACAAACACTAGCAGAACGGAACAACATGCTGTTTTCGAAAGCCGCTACACTTTCATCATCAGCGTTCTTGTGTTTGGTCCACTTCTGTGGTGTCAGTTGATTTATATTTCAGCTATTCATACAAACCTTCACTGTAAATGTAATACGAGAATTGTTTTTGATTCATCGTATCACAATTTGTGAAAAGTTTTTTTTTTTTTTTTTTTTTTGTAATGAAGAGCTCAAATTACACCTCACTAACTTACAACAGTCTTACCATTGTTATCTATTCTTTACCAACCATACACATGCTTATTTTTTTAATTTGCTTATTTTATTTTTTTTTACTTATGACAAACTTGTTTGGTTTGTTACTATAAGTATGTATATTTTATTAATTTCATATTGATGTTCTTCGGCGTGCCTTCCGTTAGTTAAGTATATATTTGTTAATTTTTCCGACCTAATGATATGTAATTTTTGTTTTTATTTTTATTCCGGCTCTAGGTTATATATTAAATTAAACTTCTTTTTTTTTTTGTTTTATTTAAATTTTATTTTTTATTCCATATTTCGATCACCATCGGTTCTCTTCTTCAGGAATTTAAGTAAAGCAAACTTTATCATATTTTATAAGGCAAATTACATGTGATAGTTATCAAAGAACAAATTACAACAAAGACAAATGTGTAAATCATTCTGACAAACACTAGCAGAACGGAACAACATGCTGTTTTCGAAAGCCGCTACACTTTCATCATCAAAAAAAAAAAAAAACTTTTCACAAATTGTGATACGATGAATCAAAAACAATTCTCGTATTACATTTACAGTGAAGGTTTGTATGAATAGCTGAAATATACATCAACTGACACCACAGAAGTGGACCAAACACAAGAACGCTGATGATGAAAGTGTAGCGGCTTTCGAAAACAGCATGTTGTTCCGTTCTGCTAGTGTTTGTCAGAATGATTTACACATTTGTCTTTGTTGTAATTTGTTCTTTGATAACTATCACATGTAATTTGCCTTATAAAATTCGATAAAGTTTGCTTTACTTAAATTCCTGAAGAAGAGAACCGATGGTGATCGAAATATGGAATAAAAAATAAAATTTAAATAAAAAAAAAAAAAAAAAAAAAAAAGAAGTTTTATTTAATATATGACCTAGAGCCGGAATAAAAATAAAAACAAAAATTACATATCATTAGGTCGGAAAAATTAACAAATATATACTTAATTAACGGAAGGCACGCCGAATAACATCAATATGAAATTAATAAAATATACATACTTATAGTAACAAACCAAACAAGTTTGTCATAAGTAAAAAAAAAAAAAAATAATAAAATAAGCAAATTAAAAAAATAAGCATGTGTATGGTTGGTAAAGAATAGCTAACAATGGTAAGACTGTTGTAAGTTAGTGAGGTGTAATTTGAGCTCTTCATTACAAAAAAAAAAAAAAAAAAAAAAAAACTTTTCACAAATTGTGATACGATGAATCAAAAACAATTCTCGTATTACATTTACAGTGAAATATGAATAGCTGAAATATACATCAACTGACACCACAGAAGTGGACCAAACACAAGAACGCTGATGATGAAAGTGTAGCGGCTTTCGAAAACAGCATGTTGTTCCGTTCTGCTAGTGTTTGTCAGAATGATTTACACATTTGTCTTTGTTGTAATTTGTTCTTTGATAACTATCACATGTAATTTGCCTTATAAAATATGATAAAGTTTGCTTTACTTAAATTCCTGAAGAAGAGAACCGATGGTGATCGAAATATGGAATAAAAAACAAAATTTAAATAAAACAAAAAAAAAGAAGTTTTATTTAATATATGACCTAGAGCCGGAATAAAAATAAAAACAAAAATTACATATCATTAGGTCGGAAAAATTAACAAATATATACGTAAATAATATTGATCATTGTAGTAGAAACAACGGCGAATTTATGAATAATTTGAAGAGCTTATGTCAAAATAGTTATACTAAAAGTCTTTTACTTAAAATCAAAATTTAAAATGTCCCTTTTGAAATGGAAAATGACACTGGTACGTGTGTTTCCGTTATACATGTATTAGGTTATAATAAATATTTTAGGAATATTAAGCTACAAAATGATAATAAATTTTTGAAAGTTATTACAGGTGAACGTGTAAGAGTTGTTCTGACAGTGTGTATAAGAGTTGAATACAATAACGCGGAACATAAGTTAAAATTATTTGTTTTGGACTCGGAACAGAAATTTACTTCTTTAATGGAAAGGGATTGGTTAGATTCACTGATACCGAATTGGCGTAATACATTTTGTGATATAAAAAGTATAGCTTCAAATTTCAATTTCGAAGTATATAACTCACTATTCTTGAAAGCAAATTTTTCAACAATAAAAGAATACAAAGCTGAAATTTCCTTGAGGGACGATGCATACCCTATATTTTCTAAAGCATATCCAGTACCATATGGCTTAAGAAAGAAAGTAGAAGACGAATTAGATAGAATGTGTACAGATGGTGTAATAGTCCCAGTGAATAGAAGTAATTGGGCAAGTCCGATTGTAATCGCTAATAAAGGTGACGGCTCAATAAAAAATTGTGTTGACTGCCGTCGAACAGTAAATCGTTTTGTTGAAATGGAACATTATGTGATTCCCCGTATTGATGATATATTGGCTAGCTTGGTTGGCTGGAAATACTTCTGTAATCTGGATTTAAGAGGGGCTTACCAGCAAGTAGGCGTAACAGAGCGTTCAAGGGAACATTTAACAATTAATACACACCGTGGGCTGTTTCAATATACTTGTCTTATTTACGGTTTGAAGACTGCACCACAATTATTTACGAAAATTATTAGTGAAATACTGAAAGGGTTAGATAAAACCTTAGTTTATTTTGACGATATCTTAATCGGGGGAATTGACTTGCTAGAATGCGAAAAAAAATTGAAAAATACAATGGATAAATTACTGGAATTTAATGTAAAAATAAATTTTGAGAAATGTAAATTTTTCGAGCAAGAAATTGACTACTACTACTACTACTACTACTATAAACTACGAAGGGATTGTACCAGCGAAATCAAAAATTGAAGCTGTAGTTAATGCTCCAGCGCCAACTGACAAAAGCCAATTGAAGTCATATCTTGGTATGATAAATTATTATAACAGCTGTGTTCCCAATTTGTCTTCTGAACTTCATTTACTACACGATTTAACAAGAAACAATGTAAAATGGGTATGGTCTGAAAAACATCAGGCAGCTTTTGAAAAGAGAAAAAGACTCTTGATAGATTTGAATATTTTAGTCCATTACGACCCATCTAAACAAATAGTTATATCGTGTGATGCGAGTCCATACGGGGTTGGTGGCATCCTGTCACATATTATAAATGGTAGAGAGTACCCTGTTATGTTTGCTTCAAGTACTTTGAAACCCCCTGAGCGCAATTACTCACAGTTGCACAAAGAGGCCCTCGCTATTGTCTTTGCAATACGTAAGTTTCATAAATACATTTATGGACTACCTTTTATTATTGAGAGTGATCACCAACCATTGAGGGAAATATTTTCAGATAAAAAAAACTTACCATCGGTTACATCTAACAGATTACAACGATGGGCAATTTTTCTATCGTCTTACAGTTATACAATTCGTTACAAAAAAGGCTCAGAAATGTGCCACGCAGACGCGCTTTCAAGGTTTCTGCTACCCGAGATCGTGTATGATCTGTAACACAAATCAGAATATGTCTAAACCAATATTTATATCTTGGCCTAAGCCCAAATATCCATTTGAAAAGATTCACTTGGATTTCTGTAAAGTTGAAAGTGCTACTATTTTAGCAATAGTTGACACATTTGCAAGATGGATTGACGCGAAGGTTCTTAAAACAACAACAGCTACATCGCTTATTGATACGTTAAGATAATTTTTTGCTACATTTGGTTTGCCGTGGAAAATAGTGAGCGATAACCTTTCGGATCAAAAGAATTTATACAGTTTTGCGAAAACAATGGTATTGAGTGTCCAAAATCACCACCTTACCACCCTCAGAGCAATGGTAGTGCAGAAAGGGCAGTTCAAACTGAGAAGGGTAGTTTAAAGAAGTACATTTTAGATCCGAAATCTCGACATAAATCATGGAATTTTAAAATAAACAATTTCTTATTAAAATATAGAAACACACCAACAACAATTACAGGTTCAACGCCTGCAAGTTTAATATTTAGCTATAAGCCTAAAACATTGTTAGATAAATTAAACCTATTAGTTGACAAAAATACTGAACAAAAATGTTACAAGAATGAGAAAAATTTTAATATACATGAAAAGAAAGGAAATAATGATAAAAATGTTATGGAAAGGAAAATTTTGGAATTCAAAGAAAATGTAATTGTATTGTATAGGAATGTGTTTAATAATTATGTAAAATGGATACATGCAAAAGTTGTAAAGAAGTTAAGTGAATTGAGATACAGAATTAATATCAATGGACAACAAAGAGTCGCTCCTATAAACCAATTAAAGAAATTTGTTGGTAGAATACTAAGGTATGGTCAGTCAACCATAACATATAAAAGAAATAAAAAGCGTAAAAGAAGTATTGACTTGCTTTTTGAGATCGAATTAAGACGTTCCGAGAGAATTAAAAAGCAAAAAGAAAATAATGTACAATACAATATTGTACAATAAAATATAAGATTATTATAACTGTACTTTATGAATTATTATTATTATATTGCAATTATTTTCGTTCTTCCTCGTATTGTTATTTTCATTATTATTTTTTACTAACTGTAATGTATGTACATACTTATATGTTAATATATGATTATTGTTGTATTAGTGAATTATGATTTAATTTTGTCTTATTGAATTGAGGAGAAAATGTCACATATGCAATGCAGCACCCTGTACGATTATTCTTCTTATCCTCTTTATTATCTTCATTATCTTTATTTCTTAATTCTAGTTCTTAGTTTATACCGTTACTTTTAGTCAAGATTTTAATAAATGAATAAAGTATTTTTTAGTCTGTTTTCAACCACCAGTGTGTTATTTACACTTCGGACACTACAGAAAGCTTGATAAGGAAGGATTTGGACAAGGTCACTGCCAGACTTCAGAGAATGTTTATGCAGTTACTGAAGTACCCGGCATAAGTTATAAGATATGTCCCGGGGAAGGATATGTTAGTAGCTGACTGTTTATCACGAGCGAGTTTACCAGACACGGCACCAGAGGATACAGTTTTGAAATTAGTTGTACATTCGGTGATCAGGAAGAGTTGCATGTCGGACCAGAACAGATTAGAATTTGTCCGTGCTACTAAGGCTAATGAGACTATGGATAGGATTTTATCGTATATTAAAGGGGAGTGGCCACTACATAGGAATCAGGGCGTTGAGGAAAAGAAGTATTATAAGATAAGGAATGAAGTGAGCGGTGCCGAGGTCTTACTATTTTTCAGGGATAGGTTGGTTGCTCCTTCTGAACTTAGAATGCAGACATTGCGATTGCTACATTCAGCTCACCTAGGAGTTGAGAAGACGCGGATGCGCGCTAGGCAACTTTATTATTGGCAAGGATTATCGACCGATGTTGAAAAGTTTGTCGGCTCATGTAGGATAGGTGAAGGAATGCGTAGAAAAAACCAAAAGGAGCCATTGCAGCTGCACCCTGAACCATCTTATGCTTGGGAGCAGGTTGCAATGGATATCTTTGAGTATTCAGGTGCATCCTACCTAACAATTATTGACTCATACGCGAGTTAAATTCCTTGGTGAAGGAATGAATCAAAAAAATATATATAAAGTTTTTTTTACACCGAAACGTGTGTTTCTTTATTGTTTATATTCTTAAGACTAGTTACAATATTTTCTTAACATCTATTTATATTTTACCGTTTCTTTGTCTGCGAGAATTACGTTTATGGTTTCTTTGTCTCTTATCTCGAAATATGTTTACAAGAATTATGTTTATGGTTTCTTTGTTCTTACTTATGTAAGTGATAATGTTGATGTTGACCTTGGTCCCTATCATAAAAATGTGTGTGTCTACTTATCTATTTATGCCAGTGTTGCCAGGGAGACTATACCCTGTGCATAGACAACTATGTTAAATATAGTGGAAACGCTCTTTCCCAAACACGAAATGAAGGCAGATGAAGAAGAAGATAGATTAACTATGAATGCCCCGTTATTTACACAGGAAGAGCTCCAAATAGCTGCTCGTAATCTAAAGAATAACAAAGCACCAGGTCCCGATGGAGTTCCATCAGAAGTCTTGAAAGAAATAGCGCAAAACAACCTCCAGATGTTGCTGAAAATGTATAATAGCTGCCTAGAAGAAGGAGTGTTCCCAAATATTTGGGAAAAATAGAGCCTTGTACTAATCAGCAAAGGAAAAGGAGATCCAGAATTACCAACTTCATACAGACCACTATGCATGCTAGATACAGCAGGCAAATTATAAGAACGACTGTTAAAGCCTCGAATTGGAAAAGCTATTCAAGCAGCAGGTAGCTTATCGAAGAGACAACATGGATTCCGCCCAAGAAAATCTACAATAGGAGCCCTTAAAAACGTACACAACTGAGAAATCATTACTCCAGACCATTAGTCCTCTTAGCCACCTTAGACGTAAAGAATGCGTTTAACGGCCTTAGATGGACAGAAGTATTGCACGCTCTTAAGACTTACTTCAATTTACCTGAATACCTAATGAAAATAATAAGGAACTACCTTAAAGACAGAGTATTAATATATAATACGAACACAGGCAAGAGAAAAATGAAAATAACCTCAGGAGCAGCGCAGGGCTCTATATTATTACCTGACCTATGGAATGCCAGCTACGATGGAATATTTAAACAAGAAATGCCTGAAGGAACATTTTTAGTGGGCTATGCGGACGACATTGCAGCTGTTATCACAGCGAGAAATACGGAAGAAGCTCAGCGCAGGTTTCGACAAGTGATGTTAAGAACCAGGAGTTGGTTAGACGCACACGGGCTACAACTCGCAATGCACAAAACAGAGCTGCTACTACTCAGTAGATCCAACATGCAATACAAAAAGCAGCAAAAATAACAATGCAACTGAGCCGGTTAATGGTGAACATCCGGGGTCCACTTCCGAGCAAAAGAAAGCTGCTAATGGAGGCCCGCAACAGCATTCTTTTATACGGCAGCGAAATATGGGCTCAGGTATTAGAAAAAGAAAACAGAGCGAAAGAACTCCTCGCAGTACAAAGAATAGCAGCTTTGCGGGTCTCATCAGCATACCGAACAGTATCTGCACCCGCCGTTTTCGTTATAGCAGCAATGAAACCCATAGACTTACAAGCTGTCGAACGGATGAATATCTATAACACCAAAATAAATAACACCCAACCAAAGGAAGAGATAGAGGCCATAAAGCAGCAAACTACTGCTAAATGGAAAACGCGATGGGAAGATGAAACCCGTGGACGGTGGACTTTCAAATTAATTCCCAATATTACAAAATGGACAAACAGAAAAACCGGGGAAATAAATTATTACATAACGCAGCTATATTGGCGAATTAACAGCCGAAACTATCATTGACAAAATGATGAGCAGCGAAGAAAACTGGAAGGCACTCGCACGATACATCGAGCACGTTCTCCGCTCAAAAAGGCGTGACTTAGACGCAGCCTAAAACATGGCAATAAGCATTAAATTGGAGCAGGACCATCGGAAGGGGGGCCTAGACGTGGGCCATAAAAGAAGAGGTGTGCACATAAGCGCACATAACAAAGGGATCCACCTGGAAGTAATGCTAAGGCGGTGCCCAGGTGGGCAACACATCCCAAGCTTGACAAGGTGGGTTTTTACCCGGTAACCAATACAAGGAGTCCGGCATACTGCGTGGATGACGATTCACGTAACATGCATAAAGCATTTTCCCATCTTACCCAAAAAAAAAAAAAAAAAAAAAATACCCTGTGCATTAGCTCCCCTCCTTCTTAAAATAAAGTGTCCTCACTTTTCCTAAACAATACTGCTTTGTGCTCTTAATCTTCTTAATTCTGTTTCATAAATGCGTTCGGCTATTCTTCTTCTTTCTGTTCGTTTTACTTCCTTGCAGTAGCTAATTAATTTTATTATGATATATGTATGTATTGTGGCTAAGATTCCGAGAATTAAGTAAATGGTGGTTTGTATGGGGTGGTCTTCTATAGGGATTAAATATTCTGACATTTCTTGTAAATTTGAAAATTTATGGTATGAGTCTGAATATAATATGTATATGGAGGATTTCCATGCGTTCGTCATATTTTTGATGTATAGCTTCTTTTATTTCTTGTTGATGGTTAAAATAGTTTTTTGCGTCTATATTGGTTGGAACATTAAATTGAATTAATTTAGGGCCTTTAATTATTTGACCATTCCAAATATGTTCGTCATCAGTCAAGATGTAACCGTTCTCTAGTATTGTGAGTGGTGCGTTATTTTCTTGAATTATGTCACATTTAGCTGGCTTATTTTCTAATATATTTATAGTACAATTATTACCTTTGTTTATTTTACAAATATTATTTCCTAAGAGATTTTTACATTGTGTTACTGAAGTATAAATACCATTACAAACAGTAATTTGTTTGTCCAATACTAATTTTCCATGCTTATATGCTAATGGGAATATATTATATAACTTACATATATTTTTCAATATAGGGTATTTATAAATTGTAATTATAGCTTGATTGAAAAAACATATATGTATGGATATCTGAATACTCTAGGATGTTTATTAATGGTAAGTCAAAAGCTTCATTAGATACGATCTCTTTTATTTAATTTAGATTCAATATTCCTGAATAAAAATTTCCATTGCTAGCAAAATTTATGGTAATTGTTATAGCTTCAAGTTCACGATATACTTCATTGATTATAATATTATCTGTGATAGCTTTAGGATTTAATGTTTCTAAGATTTGTTCAAACCGTGAGTTTACGATTTTTTGTCTGTTATTGTTTTCTATTAATTGATTAAGTCCTGTCTTTATTTCGATTAAGTCGTCGTGATCTGGTGTCCCAGTGAAAAATTTTAATGCTGAACCTAGAAAGTTTAGTGCTCTTTTTTCGCGATGTGTATTCGGTATTAATTGTGTTTTTAAAGATTCAATTCTACCTATTAATATTTGTTCTTCCTGGTTTTGTTCTGTATTATACATGTTTTGCATTATATCTTCATATGGTCTCAGTATTTTATTTAAGTTAACTACGTGATACAGATATGATGTGTCTTTGAACACATAAGCTGGGTTTCCTTCTATGAGTACATATTTTTTGTTTGTTAAATCAGTTATTTTGTCGCCAAAAGTAATTGCGAGAAATACAATTCTAATTATTGTTGACTTGTACATGGTGTAGTTTGTCTGCGTATACTATCTTTATGTATAACCTTACCCTTCGCTGTTAGGATTGTGTCCCCACGATCTTCTTTTACCTTGTGTTGTAAGTACTTGATATGGTTTTTGTTGCGGCGGTGTGTTTTAGCGTAAATAATATCTCCTTCCTTGTAGTTTATTGAGTGTCGATTTTTATTATGGTAATTGAGTAGTTTTTCCTTTTTGTCATCGAGCTTCTCCTTAATGTCAGAATATCGTTCTCTGTTGAAGAACACGTCCTCAGGTCTATATCCTGTTGTGGAATGAATCGTTTTATTATATTGTCTTACTGCATTGAATAATTCGTCTCCTGGTGTAGTGTTTTTCTGTTGTGCCAAGGCTGTTGAGATTTCGATCAGAGTGCTATGGACACGTTCAACTTGACTGTTGGTTGTCGAATGATGAATGGGTGTTACTGTATGTTGTATTAATAGTCGCTCATAGACACTTTTTGCTACTATGCCAGTAAATACATTTTCATTATCAGTCATTAAATGTTTGGTGTTTGGGTAGATTTGTGTGAGAATTTCTTCTATATACTCATGACAGTTTGTTTTGCTATGTAATTTGCGTATGTAACAGTATTTTGAGTATTTATCAATGGTGCTGATGTATGTTTGGTTATTCATGTAAAATATATCCATCTGTATGTACTCTCCTACTTTCGTGGGTATTGGTGTTTTCCCTATTGGTTGTTTATTTGGTCTTCGTTCATATTTATTTTGTAGGCAGATATTACAATCTATACATTCTTTTTTACACATATCTCGAATGGTCGGCCAATAGTGTGTTAACGATATTTCTTGAGCGTTATTTTTATAATTTCTATGTGCTCGTCTATGTGTTCGCATTACTATTTCTTTTTGTTCTTCTACGTTAATGACATCTTGTAATTGTGTTTGTGTTATAACAAACAAATTGGATGGGAATGTAGTGATAATATCACTTTGTAGATGAAATAATGTTTCTTCGCTTAATTTTAGTGCATTTTGAACTTTTGGATTTGTTATTTGTTTTAGTCTATCTATCAATTCATGTTTTGTTTTATAATATATAGTGTGCCTAACTCGATCTGGAAAAATGGTACATGTATCTATTTCGATTATTGCATTTTCGTCAAATATTGGTATTATTTGATTCCTAAAAGCATTTAGTGGTTGTTTGACTCTCTTGATACCTTCTGAAGGTGAACTTTGAGCTGAGTGTTGTGAACAACTGGATGTATTGTTAATTTGTTGCCGTGATAAAGCATCTGCAACAACATTCTGGTGTCCAGGCTTGTACACTAATTTTGCTCCATATTCTTCTATGAAGTTTTTCCATCTTTTAAGTTTGGTGTTTGGATTCTTGTCCGAGATAGAAAAGATTAATGACTGGTGGTCAGTGTATATTGTTAGGTCAGCAATACCATAAAGATAGTTTCTTAATTTTTGTAAAGCCCAAACGATAGCTAACAATTCCTTTTCGTTTGTGCTGTAATTTTGCTCTGTTTCATTTAGAGTTCGTGAAATAAATGCTATTGGTTTCTTATACTGGGAAAGTACTGCGCCGATGGCAAAGTTACTTGCGTCGGTGGTTAACTCGAATGGTTCTGAAAATTCAGGTTGAAATAATTCAACCTGTGCCTGAAGGGCGTCTTTTATTTTATTTAATGTGTCTAGTGCTGCTTGGCCGAGATTTATTTTTACTTTTGTACTTTGATTTTTACTAATTCCACCATTATCTCCTCTGAGATGTACTGTGAGTGGTTTTACAATAGCTGCGAAGTTTTTAACAAATTTCCTGTAGTAACTTGCTAAGCCTAGGAATGATCTAAGTTCCTTTAAATTTGTGGGAATGGGATAGTTTTTTATTGTTTCCACCTTATTAGGGTCTACTGTTATTTTATTGTGCTTAATGATATGTCCTAGATACTCTACAGAATCTTGAAAGAGGTGCGATTTTTCATCAGAAATTTTCATGTTAGCGTTATGGAGTGCATTAATTATAATGGAAATGTGCTCCATATGTTCTTCGGGTGAGGAGGAATATATTAGGACATCATCTACATAAACATATGCAAACTTCCCTATATACGGGCGTAGAATATCATCTATGCATCGTTGAAAAATGGAAGGAGCGTTTTTAAGACCAAACGGCATCCTTAAAAATTCATACTTTGCACCGTTCACACTGAACGCTGTTTTTTCCCTGTCCGATTCTTTTATGAGAATTTGATTAAATCCTGATTCCAAATCTAACGTGGTGAATACTTTTGCTTTTCCCAAGTTCTGGATTGTCATACCAACATCTGGAATTGGATAACGTTCGGTAATTGTTTGAGCGTTTAGCTTCTGGAAATCAACTACCATTCGCCTTTTGGGTTTTCCTTCTTCATCGGTACCCTTTTTTGCGACTGTCCAGATGGGGAATTGTACGGACTCCTACTTGGTTGAATAATTTTATTATCCAGTAATTTCTGTATTTCATTATTAATAAATTCGTTGTCTGATATTGGATAAGGGTATTTTCTTATATAAATAGGGTCTTCAGATTTTGTTCTGATAGATGCCTGAGTGGTTGTACTTCCTTAGTTTCCCTATTCCTTTGCATTATTTTTTCAATATCTTTCCTGTAAATTTCGTTATTAATTGTACAATTTATCTTTTCCGCATTTTTTCCTAAATTTTCTTTATATCTATATTTTAGACTATAGTCAAAGAGATTGATCTCTGCCTTGATTAATCTTAACCCTTGTTCTCCTAAAGCATATCAAATTCTTGAAGGGCCTCTGTTTCATAGAAAGTTAAATGGTGGTTTAAGACAGTAATAATTTTTTTCGTATTTACCATTGAATATCCATGAAGTGTTTTGACTTTCACTGGATTAATTTTAATTGGTTTCCCTATCTTACAACTAGTACTAATGTAATTACTTGTAGCTCCTGTATCTATTAAAATATTTATTGATCTAACTGTTTCTTTGCAAGTGCGTTGTAGACATGGCAGACCATTCACTCGCCTAAAAAAGCACTTCCGGTTTCAAAATCGTCTTCGGTATATTGAGGCTGGAGTGATTGAAGATCCTCATCTTGTGTTTGATGTACTCGTTGAACCTTATTAAAGTTGTGTGTTGAAAAATTATTTTCCCTCTTCACAGGATTTTGATTGTTGCGGAATGGATTATGATGTGTAGTAGTGTTTTGTTGAGGATTATTGCTACCCCATCTTTGTTGTTGCGGGAAATTTGTAGGCCTTCTGTATTGTGTCGAGTTGTCGACTTCCATCGGTTCTACTTGGTTTCTTCGTGATGCCGCATAATTGTGGTGTCGTTGTTGAACATGATGTGATGGCTTTAGTTGGCGGTGTTCATTTCCTCCATATCGTTGTTCATTACGGTGTTCCTGCCGTCTTACGTTGATATTTTCAAAATGCCGATCTTCATTGTCGTGATAGATGGTGCAGGCAATGGCATAAGCTTCTGCCAGACTCTTTGGTTGGTTAGCATAGAGGATACCTTTGTGTAATTGCTTCTTAATCCCATTATAATGGTGCGGATCGCATCCTCGTTGGCATCTGATAGTCTTCCTCTTCTCATATTCTCATCTGAGGTTTCAATTTTTTGTTGTATAAGTGTTAATGCTTGATGAATTTCATCATGGAACTCGGTCAGAGTTTTGTTCCCCTGTTTGATTCTCGTCATAATTTCTTTTAATACATACAATGGACGTTTATCCGCATAAGTAAAGTCTAAACGGTATATTATGGCATAGAAATTTAGTTCTGTTCCGTTTACAGATAAAACTTTTGATGCAGCGCCAATAATTTTTGCACGTTTAATGCATACACAGTTATAGTATTCAGGACTATTTGAAAATTGCTTAATGTTTTCCATTTGGGTCCATACCTGATTTCTCCATGGGTTATATTCTCCTTCTAGTCCACTGAATGTTGGTAAACACTTGAATATTTCTGTGTTGATTTGAGTGGCACTCGTTATGTGTGGTTTTAGTGCAGGCGTTGCCGGAATTGTGGTTACAGCAACTGGTGTATTGCTTTTCAATGTTTCGAGGTCTGTTTTCAGGGATGCTAGTTGTTCAGTTAGTGCCTGAATATGAGCTAGGAGAGTTGCAGCTTCAGCCATGTTGATGTCTTCTTCTAGCAGGCGTCTTGAATTAAATATTTGCTGTCGTTTTTCGTGTGAAGCCAGTGTATATTTTTCACTTTATTTTACCTTTCTTTTAAATTTTTTTTAGAAATTTTATTTTTGTAAATTCCAATCTTTCAGGAATGTTTTATTTTTCCAATTTTTCAGGAATTTTGTTTTTATCCTTCTTCAGGATTGTGGAAATTTTATTTGGCTGGGAATACAAGATTATTTCGCTTGTATCCCGGTTGAGCCCCTAGTTAAATTCCTTGGTGAAGGAATGAATCAAAAAAATATATATAAAGTTTTTTTACACCGAAACGTGTGTTTCTTTATTGTTTATATTCTTAAGACTAGTTGAAATATTTTCTTAACATCTATTTATATTTTACCGTTTCTTTGTCTGCAAGAATTACGTTTATGGTTTCTTTGTCTCTTATCTCGAAATATGTTTACAAGAATTATGTTTATGGTTTCTTTGTTCTAACTTATGTAAGTGATAATGTTGATGTTGACCTTGGTCCCTATCATAAAAATGTGTGTGTCTACTTATCTATTTATGCCAGTGTTGCCAGGTAGACTATACCCTGTGCATTAACTCGCGTGTTGGCTGGTCTCTGAGAGATTAAAAACAAATCTATTAGTGATGTTTTTAATGTATTGCAGCAAATATTTTTTAAATTTGGATTTCCAGCAGAGATAAGATCGGACCATGTTCCTTTTAATTGTAGTGAATTCAGAAATTTTGCAAATATCTATAATGTTAATTTAAAGTTTTCCAGTCCAAACTACCCACAGAGCAATGGTTTTGCGGAAAAGGCGGTTCATATTGGTTCAAGAGCGGCATTAATTCATTTTTTATGTCTTCTGATTTTCCTGATTTTTTTACACTTTATAATAAACAATCTAGTTATCATGTACCAGAAATATTAGGCTTATATCTCTATTACTTTTTTCTCCAGAGACATTCAAATTTGTACTAAGTGAATGCGTTTCAAATGACCGTATTATATATGCGACATTCTATCGCTTCGTGCTTTTAAAATACTCTTATAATGACACCATAATAATTTTTTTATATACATTTGGATGCTGTAAAATATATATATAAATACACAAATAAAAAAAAAATTTCAAAATTAAAAAAAAATATCTTTACTACTAAGAATTGTCCAAAAATACTTATTTTCTCTAACTTCTATGGCTTGTATCTATTGATCTCAAACTGCCTTGGGCCCCAGACTTATATCAGATTAAAGTTTGAAGTCTCAGCTAACGATTTATTAAAAATTCAGCTGCTCACTTTTGCTCGTAAGCAATTCCGATATAAAAAACTTAAAAAAATTAGGAAAAATTTCCTTTACAAGCATGTTATTGCGCATGCAATAACAACTTTCTTTTTTTACTTACTATGTTGCAAAATGCAATATCAAAACCCAAGTTGGAAAATATGTGCTTGCTAATTAAATAACATAGAAGTTATTGCACTTTTTAGCAGTGATGCCATTTATAATTTTGAAAAATCCCTACGCTTTCAAAAAAAAAAAAAAAAAAAAAAAATCACTATTTTTCCCTTCTTTAAGTATTTTTTATTCCCCATATTTTTCCCTGTTTTTTGCAATAAAAAGCAATAACTTCTAACCAATATTTATAGTGTTTTCTTGTTGTTGTTGAAAGTTCAATATTTTAATCAGCTGTGATTATTAGTTGCATTGTTTTTGTAATTACAGCTTATTACTTTATTGTTTTGAATTTCTTATCAGCTGTGATTATTAGTTGTTATTAAGTGATTAAAGGGAATTTATTTCTTTATTGTTTTTGAAGTGACAAATAGCGAAAAAATCTTTAAATATGAACAATTTTCAGTTATCTTATTATGGAATTTTTGATCTTTTATTAAATTGTGATAAGAACATTGATGTAGTTTGCGATATTATTTCAACAAATAATACGAACTTATCCGTTAATAATGTAGATCAATTTAAAAAATTTTTACGTAAACAATTTTTACCAAGATTGAAAACTAAGTGAGCCAGTTTAAGACGTATAAAAGATGGATTTCTTGAACAAAATTAAGTTTGGTTGGAAAATATGTATTCTGTTGGTGAAGATCTTCCAGAATATGAGCAACCAATGTGTTCTCATGAAATCAAACGTGGTCGCCCTTCTAAGGTGATGGTAATTCAGAAGAACTTATTTCATCAGCTTTTTTAAGCGACCTAGCTTTTTAACAAGAAAAATTTTGTTTTTTATGCGGTTATTTTATGTGGGAGGTGGGCGTGGATGTTAGCAGATTTTGATAACTTTTTCACCATTCATTAATATTATCATAAAATTGCAATGAGCAAAAGTTGTGACTGTACGATGATTTTTAACTTTTGTGTTATATGTGAAGTAGGCGTTGTGCTCAGATTTTTTCCATATTTGCAGTATTTGTTTATCACAACCCAATGTTAGTATATACCAAAATTCAAGACTCTACGATGTTTCCTTATATTTAATGCCACCAATCATATGAAGCTGAACCACTGTGCGCCGTTTCAAATTCGCAAAATGGTTGACACTGCTGTTGAACTATGTTGAAGAATTTAAAGGTCTCCATTGTTACGTTTTTCTTCGGATTGCAATATTCGTCAAATTTTTTAAGGACTTTATCAAGTGTCTCCTCATTTTTTTCCAAATTAAAGGAGTTGTAAATGTCCAACCCCTTTTCACCAACATGGTGTAAGAGTAGTGTGATGTTTACATCCTCCGCTTCTTTCTTTTTCCCTGAAGCAAGCAGGTAAATGTTAAACCGCTGCTTCCACATGCGTCAGAATTTCCCTGGATCTTCAAATTGCATAGCTTCAGGGCAATTTATAATTATTCCGCTATTCTTTGTATTCACTGCTGGCTGGTTTAACTCTTTACCTCTGCTTATAGTTGCTTTTTCGGGATCAGACATAACCTCTTTTCTATTTTCCACCTGACACCATGTAACAAGCTTGGTATTAATAAAATGCGTCTTCCTTCGTGTACATGTGTTTAGCAACTGCCTTTTTATTTCTTCTCTTCTTATCATCTACATTACAGTGTTGCTATATTTAAATTCTACATTTGTGCCACTTACATACTATTGTTACAGGTATTACGCGACCCGTGCCTATCTGTTTTCTTTGCAGTCGGGGGCACGAGACTGTATTCAAACGGAGCTTTGCTGATACCTGGGCACCTCAGCAAATAAACTACCCCCCCCCCCCCACGTTATCGAGGGCTATGAGGTGAAGGGGATCCCTTTCCGCTACACTCGTGGGACCAAAAATGACAAAAAACAATTCTAAACACCACAAAAACGATAATATGACGATAACGACAATGGACATACAAACGAACAACGGAACAGAAAATCGGACAAGGACAGCGACACAAAAAAAGGAAGAGGTGGTAATACCCGGGGGGATTTAAGGTCAACCCAGCCTTCAGAGACAGGTGGAAACATCAACTCTGACTCTCAAAACGTAAGCCAGTCAGGTATAGATCCTTCGCAGGATCTAGACAGACTGGAAGATGAGGTGAGCGACAAAATCGCGAACCTAAATACTAGGAAAAAGCGGCTCTCTGGGGCTCAAACTTGCCAAGAAGAACCAGGCAGCAGCAAAAAATGTACAAGATGCCCTAAAGGAATCATCGGAGACTTCCTCCACCTCGGTAGAGATTGGTAAGAGGATCCGATCTCCAGAAGGGCAGAACATTGCGGAGCCGAAGAATGAGAAAATGTGCTCCTCGTCGACCAGTAAGTCGCCAAAATCGGGTGTCTCCCTTCTTAAAGGAGTCTCCATGAAGAATCCTTCTAGTAAGGGGGTCAAAGGTGCAGCACTTACTGAGAAGGCGGGCACGTCGTCGAAATCTTCCGCGGAAGGAGAGAACGCCAAAAAGCGGAATCTCTTCACGCATAACAGGAAGCTAGACGCAACCAAGGAAAAAGAGCCGCCATCTTACGCTGAAGTAGCCAGGAGGCAATACAGGGACAATCTCTGCTTACATGGTCATTGACACTTCACGTTCGACTGGCAAAATACCAGAAAATCAACAGCAAGTGGTTGATGATCTGGTAAATAGCGCGATATTGGAATACGTTATGGCTACCAATAACGGATCTCCAATGCAAATAAACAGCTGCGAGTTTCAAAGGGGTATGCTGATGCTAAGATTAGCTTCGCAAACCTGCGCAGCCACCCTTAAGAAGTTGGTAGAAAGAATCCCTCCGCCATGTAAAGGCTGTAAGCTGGAACTGGTGGAAGGGAGAAATGTACCAACTATAAAAAAGGCAACCTTCTACATTAAAGGATGGGTATGCAAATTCACATCCGACCGTGTTTTGGAGGTTATTGGCGGTAGAGAAATGGGAGGTGTTCCACAGAGAGGAGGACCAAAATGGAATTTTTTTTGTGGTGGGCATCGACCAAGGATATATTTCCAGCCTTTCCAAATCTGAAGGGAAGGTGTTCTTTGTGTCAAAAGCTGTCTATTTCAAAATAGGCAAGTCCTGTATTGGCAGCCAGGGGAAAATCACCCCAATCAACGACAGAAAAAGCACAGCACAAAATTAGGCGGGTGTCTCGGAGGTCCAGACGGCCAAGGAGGAGTTGGAACAAAATATCACCAACTCCTAAGAGGACCGAATATTAGAAGGATGATGTGGGAGGTCATCCAAATTAACCTCCACCGGAGCGAGACGGCAACTCACGCTTTGATGGAGAAAATTAACAAGGGTAAGATACATGTGGCATTAATACAAGAACCCTGGACGAAAAAAAATCAAGGTTAATGGATTAAACCATGTAAACTACCAATTATTTTATGCTAAAACAGGGAATCGTCCGAGGACCTGTATTCTTAGTCACAAAAATGTATGCTTTCTTTTATCCACAGAGTTGTCAACAGCAGACGCAACGGTACTGAAGTAGGGAAATGGGAACATATGCCTAGCATCAGTATACTTGCCGTATGATGCACCGACACTACCACCAACGTCGGAATTACAACACTTGGTAGAAGATTGCAGAATAAAAGGTAGGAAAGTACTAATCGGATGCGATACTAATTCGCATCATACTGGCCTTCGTAGACTAGTAGGTAGTGTACTAGACTCGTATTGCGAAGGTCGCAGGTTTGAATACGGCCGCAGAACTCTGGAAGTTTGTGTTTGATAATTAAACTGACCTTCGTAGACTAGTAGGTAGTGCACTAGACTCGTAGTGCGAAGGTCCCAGGTTCGAATCCTGCCGCAGAACTCTGGCAGGTTTGTGTTTGATAATTAAGGGGAGCGCACAACAAGCCTTCACTGGCTTAAGTGTATGTCGTATGACATGGGCTATCACACCCCTCCAACCAACGAACCAACCAACCAATTCGCATCATATTAAATGGGTAGTACTAACATTAATAAAAGGGGACAGGCTCTTTTAGAATTTCTGAATACTAACAATCTGTTAACTGTTAATACTGGTAATACGCCTACCTTTATTAATAGAATTAGAGCGGAGGTATTAGATGTACCCATATGTTCTGAAAACGTAATCGATGAAATTGCTGAATGGAGGGTTCTGAACGAGCACTCATTCTCAGATCATTGTTATATTATGTTTAAAATTGCAAGGCAACCGCCAGAACCTATAACCTTCCGAAACAATTCTAAAACTGATTGGGCAAAATTCGAAAGGTCACTTGATTCTCATTTAGGGCAGGTTTCTTTCAATCGCCCAGAAAGATAGGACATAGACAGTAAAGTCAAAATCATTACGGACGCTTTAGTTGAGTCGTTTGAAGAGAGTTTCCCACTTCGGGAAAGAAAATCCCCATACGAGAAACCCTGGATGACAGAGGAGATTCGGGCAATGGGGAGGGAAGTCCGGCGACTCTATAATAGAGCGAAACGTGAAAGATTACCAGTATATTGGGAGGATTATCGTGATAAACTCCGAAATTGCAACAAGAGAATAAGAACAGTTAAACGTACATCCTGGAGGCTTTTTTGTGAACGGGTGGACAGTGTAAGCGATGTTTCTAAAATTAGAAATTCTTTGTCAAAAGCCCACATCCAGGCTGAATCATTAGTGGATGAAACGGGCAAGACAATTGAAAATGCGGAGGAAACCATTAAACGCCTCATGGGTACACATTTTTCATGCAGCCCGTTCGAACTTTCGGCTATGCTGGACGATGGGAGAAGTGGTAAACATGAGGTAGGCTGACAGGAAGCGAGGGTAGTTGTTATCTATAATTCTTGTAGTCAATGTATTCACTTGCGAGAGAGTCAATGCTCCTCCAAGACTTTGGAACCTTTGTTTTTTGTCTTCCTCTGTGCATTGTTTATGTTTTTCTATATTAGGAAATAACATATTTTTATTAAAAACGTCTTAATTTGTTATAAATGCACACGACAAAAGCAATTGATTTGATATAGGTTCCTCTTATTTCGTTAATTCCCACTACACTAAACCTCTCAAGTTAACATAGGTGGTTTTGTCACAATGAATGTTAATGATCAAATGGCTATTAAAAGAACTCAACTCTAGAAGGGAACGTGTTATTTTCGTTTATGCATTTGATAAAAGAACATGAGTGCAAATAGGTTGTTTTGTCAAAATAATTTTAGTAAATTATTGGAAACCCATATTCAAATAGGTTCTTTTGTCAAAATTAGGTTATGATATTTTTCTTTGTGTCCTGCAGCATATTTCGATATGGGTTCTTTTGTCAAAAGCAGATTGTAAAAATTGCGAGATAGGTTGATTTGGGGGCTTCTATATCTTCCGATCTACACTGTTTACAAACACGCTGAAAAGGCAGAAAGATGCGCTTTTAAAACTTATACGTATGGTTGAAAAAGTGGAGTTAGGTTGTTTTGTCAAAACTCCACAGATATGAAGACATATAATTTATTTACATACTCTCCGATGGGAGTAGCACTCAGTTCAAAAACAAATTCATATTGAAAAATATTCCTTCTTTCGTAAACGAATTGGGCTGCAAATGTTTAGAATGGAACTTCGTTGCCTTATCCCATGGTAAAGGTGCAGTTGATGGAATAGGTGCAATTGTTAAAAGAAAGGTCTGGCAAGTTGTGAAAGCAAATAAATTAATATTGCCAGATGCGTTCTCATTTTACGAATGTGCTCATAAATATGTGGAAGGAGTTAATTTGTTGTAGGTTGCTGCCGAAGAGATGGAAACCCTTTATTCTATTCTCAATGAGAAATGGCAAATTCCAAAAATAAAAAAACTTCATACGTTTACATATCACGATAGTCATCATACAAATGTTTCTCGAACTGCGTACTCATTGAGAGACAAAATTTAAATTTAATTAGTATGTAGTATGCTAAAGTGGCGGCGAAAACTTAGAACACAAGTACATAGCATGTACTAAGAAATTTATTTAACACTTTATTATTTTTATTGCTTTTATCACTGAATAATAATTTTTTGTTTGTTTTTAAGTTTTTGTATTAATATATTTACAAAACATATATTTTATTACTTAAGAATCACATAAGAGAAAAATCTGTCACGTACGATATGTCACGAACGATATTAAATTTTGTTCATTATAAAATTATATAAAAATTTTGTTTTTATTTAAAACGTACGTACTACAAAGGAAAATATTTGGCTTAGTTTAAAATATTACAATATTAACCAAGCGTCACACAATTCCCAAAATTTTGCATACTCTTAAAAAAATGTTTTGGTTTATCTCATACTAAATAATGCTCTCAATTATTGATCTCTTGTGCTGGACTTGAGTACATTTATATATTTCCAAAATTTCATTTAAGTTTTTTTATGAAATTTTAATCCTTTTCAATCCGTTGCTTTGCATTGAATCGTAGTCCAACACATTCCTACATGTTTGAAGATTTTAACATAAAGATTTGTTTTGTTTTGATGATTGTGCTTTAAAATTAGCAAATATAAAAAGTTTCTTTAATTTTAAAGCTTTAAAATCTCTACTTTAAATTTAATAGACATACATACGTACATGTCTGTACATACACTTATTCGTGTTTGTCAGTGCTAAGCGGGCTAATCTTCATAAATATTCCAACTTATGATTGCATTTACAACATAAAATAGGGTAGTTCATTCTATTTCCTTTTACGTGAAATTACTTCTAATTTGTTCTTTTATTTTATTATTTTTATTTAAATTCATCTTTATTAACAGCTTATTTGGCATATAACTTTATAGTTTCGAGATTCTATCTATGGATACTACAGCGAATAATATTGATAATAGACTAGACTTGAAACTAAATTAACAATTTTAACAATATTCAAAGGAAAATAGGAAAAACCTTTGTTTTTTTTGAAGGTATAGAACTTCGAATTGAAATAAAACACAAGAAAATCTTTTTAATGTCCATCAATTTGGCTTTATTGGAAGGATAATTTTATGCCATTAACGTTTAAATATGATTTCGGGCATGTGGCCGCCGCGGCTGGCTCGAATAAAGCCAATTCTACAGGTCCAATTTTCAACCACTTTTTCGAGCATATGGGGCCGTATGTTGGCAATAACGCCACGAATGTTGGCTTCCAAGTCCCCTAACGTTTCTGGTTTGTTGGCGTAGACGAGCGACTTCACATATCCCCAAAGAAAATAATCCAATGGTGTCAAATCACACGATCTTGGTGGCCAATTGACAGGTCCATTCCGCGAAATTATGCGCTCATCGAATGTTTCCTTCAATAAATCGATTGTGACGTGCGCTGTGTGGCATGTAGCGCCGTCTTGTTGGAACCACAACTCATCCACATCCATGCCATCCAAAATCTTCCATAAAGTTGATGGACAAAGCTCCAATTGCTGTGCACGGCGGCGAATCGATTCATTCGGGTCCTCTTCAACACTTTGCTCTACAGCGGCAATTGTTTCTTCGGTGCGCACTGTTCGACGTCTCTGCGGATGCGTATTATCACATAGAGTAAACGTAGTGCGAAAACGATCCATGGTTAACCGAATTAATTGCTCTGATGGACGATTATGTCGACCATAAAATGGACGGAGCTTGCGGTAAACTTCGCGAACTGAACCATTATTTTCGAAATAAATTTGCACGATTTGCAAGCGTTGTTCTTTTGTCAATCTGTTCATGATGAAATGGCAAACCAAAGTAAATATTAATCACTTGACAGCTGACAAAATGGCCGCCAGTTAAAAAAGTGATGCCAACTTAAAGTTCTATACCTCAATAAAAAACACCCATTATGAAAAGAAAAAAAAGAGAAAAAAAGAAAAATTAATTTGAACATAATTAGAAAATATACAGGTATACCATGAAATTATCTAGCGATAATGCATGTATACAAGTCATTTTCAATTAATAATTTTTGTTTAAAGCTACTATTAGGCCATGCATGCATGTATGCATTCCCTTATCAATTGATAAGAAGAATTTTGAACAGATTCGTGGTATTTGCTGTTAAGTTTTTTTATGAAGTCAATAATGAGTTCATATCCAGTTTCGTAATGGAGAAGTTGAGTAGAATATCTCCAATTTTTGTAGTTTAATTTGTTCTTTAATTTAAATGTGAACAAGAAACATTTTCAATTATTTATTTAACTAATATCTTCCGAATATTGGCAAAAGTTTGTTTTATAAACACATCCCGAAAAATTTTATTGAATATAAAGGGAAAATATATATGTATTTATGTTTGCCCGTATATAAAGAAAATATTTTTTTGTATCGTGATCAGATTAAAAATATTTTATATTGGTTCATTTAAATATTTTCTTGAGCAAGTCCGTTTCTATAAACTACAGTTTTTTTTGTCAAGGAAAATCCCTAATATTAATGAGGAATAATAAAGAAACCATTGGAATTAAATAAATATTTCCAATAGTGCATACAAAAATAGAAGTCGTTAAACTGTATTTCTTTGTTGTCCATGCATACAGCTGATACAAAAATCCTGGGCTCTAAAATAATTCCATTGATAGCATACTATTCTTGCCTTGTTTAACCTAAATATATTATATTACGTGTTTCCGCTTATTTCCCAAGTTAGTTGATTGGAAAAGGGAAATATAAATAAATAAATTTATTCGTTTTATTTCTTTTCTCTAATTGAAATTGAAGAATTAATAATTGAATATTAGTCCTATTATATTTATAAAATTATAACTCAAACTGTCTCTTGAGCAGTTTTTTCCCCTTGCTGATGGTATTGTAGAATTCGACTCAGATTTAAAAGAGGCGAGATATCCAATAAACTCCATTCATATTATAGAGGTTCATAAAGACGAGATTAAGGCCACGTGGACTCGAATTAAGAAAATTTATGAAGAATTTTCACTCGAAGAGAATAATAGTAAGAAGAAAAAGGAAAAGGAAGAGGCTACTACAGTGGAAGCATTAAAAGTGAAATACAAGAGCACTTATGAAATTTAGTGTAGTTGTCTAGAAAAATTATCCGAGCTCGCAGATAGCTTGCGACTAGATTCCGCTTCCAGGGAATGTTCTCCTCATGACTAATCTATTAATCCCGAATGTTCCAACCTAACTTCCGATTCATTGCACAGCTTCCATCTGCCTCCGTGTGATATTGAAGTTTTTAAGGGAGACTATATGTCATGGTCAACTTTTCGTGATATGTTCACGGCTATGTACGTAAGGAACACCAGATTGAGTCCAGTAGAGAAGTTATTTCACTTATCGCAAAAGACAAAAGAGGAAGCACGAGAAATCGTTAAAAAAATTTCCATTAACTAACCAAGGCTTTGTGATATGGTATGGACAAACCTTTGTGAGCGTTTCGAAAATCGTAGAGTCCTTGTAAATGGCCAGCTCAAGGTGCTTTTTCATCTAGATTCATATCTACTGAGTCTGAAAGCACTGTAAAGCATCTCCAGCGTGAGATAAACTCCTGTATTTCTACCCTCAAATTGTACAAAACTGATATCTGGAGCTGGGATCTTATTTTCATTTACTTATGTTATAATATACTACTCTAGCTCCACGCATACCTTATGAGAAGAAGGTTTGCAAGATAAGTCTACAATTCCTAAGTGGTCCACTTTCGTACTTTATAGTCCGTATTCGAGGTTAGAAATAATTCCCATAAATCTATTGACGTAAAAACGCTGGTAATAATATAGTTAGAAAAGTTAGTACATTTTAAACCAATGTGACTTGTCCAAAATGTCAATTGTGTCCAAAAGAGTCGCATAATATTCGAAAATGTCCTCGATTTCTGAAAATGGACAACAACCAACGTTAACGAAATTAAGAAACAAAGCCTACGCATAAAGTGCTTTTTAAAAAACTCATACAGTTCGAAGTTGTAATAGCCAAAGCAATTGTTATAGATGTAACAAACGGCATAACACTCTACTTCACAAAGAACTTGACAACTCAATTTCCGTTTCCAAACGTGAATGTAAAATAACTACTCAATCTCAATTAAATCCTCTGTGTACTTTGAAACAACAACGAATTCAAAAAATATACAGTCCACTGCTAATGAAGCTAATATTGTAAAATCTTGTTTGCTTCGTCATTCAAAAGGTGTGTCGTTGGGGACTGCTATAGTAGAAGTGTGCTATTTAAACTTGCGATGCAAGGCTCGAGCACTGATCGATTCAGGTTCTGAAGGCACTTTTATTTCTGAAAGATTATTTAATCGTCTTCTTTTATAAAGACTAATGCTGGAATATCTGGTTTAAATAATGCATTTTCTGCTAATGTAAAAAAACAGACTGAGTTTCTGCTTTGTTCACCTATTGATAATAATGTTCAGATATCTGCCACAGCGCTGGTAGTGCCAAATTTGTCCGGCAGTCTTCCTTCCCAAAATTATGACGCCTCTACATTTCCCAATACTCCTCATATACAACTCGCTTTTTGGGGGGTGGAAAATCTTCCATGGAAGAACTATCTCACTTTGTCCGACAAATACTGTGAGCACTTATACAAGAAAACCACCAAGAGATATACAAATGGTCATTATGTCGTATCTCTTCCGTTTAAAGAGGAATATCCAGAGAAAGTATATATTTATTAATTTTTCCGACCTTATGATGTGTAATTTTTGTTTTTATTTTTATTCCGGCTCTAGGTCATATATTAAATAAAACTCCTTTTTTGTTTTATTTAAATTTTATTTTTTATTCCATATTTCGATCACCATCGGTTCTCTTCTTCAGGAATTTAAGTAAAGCAAACTTTATCGTATTTTATAAGGCAAATTACATGTGATAGTTATTAAAGAACAAATTACAACAAAGACAAATGTGTAAATCATTCTTACAAACACTAGCAGAACGGAACAACATGCTGTTTTCGAAAGCCGCTACACTTTCATCATCAGCGTTCTTGTGTTTGGTCCACTTCCGTGGTGTCAGTTGATGTATATTTCAGCTATTCATACAAACCTTCACTGCAAATGTAATACGAGAATTGTTTTTGATTCATCGTATCACAATTTGTGAAAACTTTTTTTTTTTTTTTTTTTTTTTGTAATGAAGAGCTCAAATTACACCTCACTAACTTACAACAGTCTTACCATTGTTATTTATTCTTTACCAACCATACACATGCTTATTATTTTTTAATTTGCTTATTTTATTTTTTTTTTTTACTTATGACAAACTTGTTTTGGTTTGTTACTATAAGTATGTATATTTTATTAATTTCATATTGATGTTCTTCGGCGTGCCCTCCGTTAGTTAAGTATATATTTGTTAATTTTTCCGACCTTATGATATGTAATTTTTGTTTTTATTTTTATTCCGGCTCTAGGTCATATATTAAATAAAACTCCTTTTTTGTTTTATTTAAATTTTATTTTTTATTCCATATTTCGTTCACCATCGGTTCTCTTCTTCAGAAATTTAAGTAAAGCAAACTTTATCGTATTTTATAAGGCAAATTACATGTGATAGTTATCAAAGAACAAATTACAACAAAGACAAATGTGTAAATCATTCTGACAAACACTAGCAGAACGGAACAACATGCTGAAACTTACCTTGGGTCACTCTAGACTATCGGCAATGGCTCAATTTTGCCGAAATGAGACAAAGTTGCTTCGATCGTCAGATTTCAAAGATAAATATGATTTTGTACTACAGGGATATAAAAACTTGGACCATATGTCCAAAGTTTATACCCATTCAAATTTAAGCTCTAAAGAATATTATTATTTGCCATATAACGCAGTAATAAAACCTGAAAGTACCACAACGAAGTTGCGAGTTGTATTTAATGCATCCTCCCCATCTTCAACTGGCTTAAGTCTAAATGATATTCTTCATACTGGACCAATTCCGCAAACTGACTTAACCTTGCTTATCTTGAAACGGTGATTCTTCAAGTTTGTATTTAATGCAGGCATTGAAAAAATGTATAGACAAATCCGTGTAGATCCAAATCATACAGTATTCCAAAGAATTCTATTTCGCAAAAATCCAAATGAAACTCTGCAAGACTATGAGCTTAAAACCGTGACTTTCGGTGTAAATTGTGTGCCGTATCTGGCCATCCGAACTATTCTCCAGTTAGCTGACGATGTGCAATTGAATTATTCTAAAGCTAGTAATATACTGCGAAAGTCAATGTATATTGACGATGCGTTAGTTGGAGCACACACAATCACAGAAGGTGTCGAGACCAGCAAAGGAGCTTATTCTAGCTTTGCGTTCCGCAGGCTTTTCACTGAGAAAATGGACATCCAATTCAAAGGAAATATGAAGGGAAATTCCTTCCGATGATTTACTTTTCGAAGATTTTTTAGAGCTGGATGATAGAAGTACTGAAAAGACCTTGGGTATTCGTTGGAACACTAGGACTGATTCATTTTATTTCAGTACCAAACCATTTCCGAATTCAGACAAATGTACCAAAAGGGAAGTTTTGTCCCAAATAGCAAAATTGTTCGATCATGCGAACTGGCTATCTCCATGCGTAGTCCTGATGCAAAGGATTTGGATTGATGGCACAGGATGGGATGAAGTCCTTACTACAGATTCGCTTTCTCAATGGAATATGTTCAAGTCCAAGTATGTTTTCATCAATAAAATTAATATTCCCCGTTGGATAAAGTCCTGACTCTAAAGTCCAATTTCACGGTTTCTGTGATGCTTCGGAAAAAGCTTATGCGGCTGCACTTTATATTCGCATAGAACAGGGCGAAACAGCATCGTTCTTTTTAATATCCTGTAAAACCAAAGTGGCCCCAGTAAAATCATTGAGCTATGTGGTGCTGTTTTGCTCTCTGAAATGGTAGAAAATCTTATTCCTAGATTTGATCTTAAAAATTACTCGAAATTCTGTTAGACTGATTCGAAAATAGTTCTTGCTTGGTTAGCAAAACCACCATGTTCTTGGTTAACTTTTGTGGCTAAACGAATTTCTAAGATTATTGATATTATAGACCCATCCCGGTGGTCGCATGTGAGTTCCGAATAACATCCAGCAGATTTAGCCACCCGATATCCAAACGAAATAGTTGATAATAATCTCTGGTGGAATGGATCACCGTGGTTGCTAAGTTCAAAACAAAATTGGCCAACTGAACTCACTAATATTCCGGAAACCCATATTGAAATGAAAGTAATTAAATCACACTACTCATATTTTTTAAATTATGACGATATTATGCAACGTTTTTCCTTCTTTTCGGGAGCTGTTCGTGTAGTTGTTTTTTCTTTAGCACTCATCCAAAATATCGCTACAACTTTACCAAGAATTCTATTATAATATCCAGTTCTGAAATTTGCTTTGTTCGAAAAAGACATACTAATTTACCAAAAGGTTCATTATACTAATAAATATAAAGTACTTTCAGCTAATCAAGTCATACCGAATTCTAGTTCGCTTTCAAGCTTTCATCCTCTTCTGGATGGCGAGGGTATCCTACGTTCTTGTGGTCGTCTTGAACATGCCCCAGAAATTTCGTACGATGAAATGCATCCTATAATTATACGACTTTAGGTTAAATTTATACACAATATTACTATACATGGTGGAAATCAGCTTGTTTTGTGACTTATAAGAACAAGATATTGGATTCCCAAAGCTACAATCAATAGCTGCAAACCATGTCTTCTCTATAAAAAAAATGCCAGACACAGCTAATGGGTAAACTTCCCCCAAGAGAGATTGAATATTTCTCGTCCCTTTACCCACACAGACCTGGACTTTGTGGGTCCATTTGTCGTGAAGAACTATGCCGGCCGCTCTTGCCGTATAACCAAGGGCTATGTATGCATATTTGTGTGTTTTTCGACTAAAGCTATTCATTTGGAGGCAACGACCGATTTGACCACCCTTGCTTTTCTCGCAGCCTTTATTCGTTTTGTTTCTCGTCGTGGTTGTCCGTTGCATCCCCACTCTGATAATGGAAAACGTTTGTTGGTGCTTCCAGAATTATAGTTAAAGAGTTTATCCAAACTTCTCGTGAGACAGTTCTTGCACATTACGCAATTCAAAACATAAATTGGCACTTTATTCCCCTGGCGCCCCTCACATGGGAGGGTTATGGGAAGCTGGAGTGAAAAGTCCCATTTCCGCAAAGTAACAGGTGCTTCAAAATTTAAATTTGAAGAGCTTTCCACGTTATTGGCTCGCATTTAATCTTGCCTCCATTCAATGCCCTTGTCACCAATGTCTCAAAACCCATCTGATTTGTTAGCGTTAACCCCAGGCCATTTCCTTATTGGCTCTCCTATACTAGCTCCAATAGATCCCCAAATAAATGAGACTTCTGTATCCATATTAAATCGGTGGCAACTACTCAAACTTCTCGAGGGACCATTAGTAGACCAATCACAAAACTTATTGCACTATAGTCGAAGCGATAACTTTGTAATTTTCAAAAACTTAATTTTTCAGATTAAAATGCCAAAAAATACTTCCAAAGGACCTGTCTCGTGTCACCGCCCAAAAACGTACTGGTCGTCCTGATAATCACAAGCCTATGGCATATGTTCGATCTGAACATATATGTATATATATGTACATTGTATAAGTATATAGCCACGAATAATAAAGATCCTAATGCACAGTTAAATAGATTTGTTGAAAAAAATAACAAATGTTAGATTTAAGACTTATTTCACTTTTATATTAGTAACCAAATTTCAATTTTATGAATTTTATAACAAAAATTTTATGAATTGTATAACAAAAATTGTATCCATTTTATTATATATTTACAGATACTCGTGTACTTATAAGTAATATATATATATATATATATATATATATATATATATATATATATATACTAGCTGACCCGGGAAAACGTTGTTTTGCCTTCAAATTCGAATAAATAATAGCCGCTCTGATCCTATTTTGCATACATATCTACAACATACTGATGATACAGTTGGCGGCATTTCAAAATATGATTTTCCATATTCTTCCGAATCATGAGTCTGTACGCATAGTAATTCATGCTACTTATCTGTTTATTTGTTTCTTCACCTATAATAAATAACCTGTATAAATAAAATTTTAGTGAAAATTAAATTTTTTAAAATTTACAAGTGTTGGGTTTAAAATTGTTAATTGAAAATGGTAGCCATCTTCTCCTTGCCAAAACAGTATTGGATATTGGAGCGCATCATATGAGCGATGTGTTTCAGGTACTCGTTGCAATGGATAATTTCTTCGATGTTAAATTATATCTCTTGGCTCGAATCGATCACCAACAATTAAACAATTTAAATGTTCGCATGAAACTTCCACTAACTATATTGTCAGCACCAAATGACGTTATTTGAAAGCAATTATTATAACCTCGTATATGGGTTAGGAAATGTTTTGATTGTGGTGTTGTTCCAGACACCAATGAAAGTAATGGTTCCGGTGGTTGGCTTAGTTGTGGCAGCTTTACTTTGCCAGATATTTCCTTTTTATATGTAAATGTTTTCAATGGACATACAATAGGTCCATGCTAACGATATTAATATTGGGGTGTAAATTATAATCATTGTCGGATTGTAATTAAATGCAAGACACATAAAAGAAATGCGATTGGTATTGTGTATTGCTGCTCTTCTCGCAGCACGTTGTCGTTCGTTCCGTATTTCGCGATTTTCTTGTGAACAATTTTGGTGTAAAAGAGACATTCGATTCCTGGCTTGTTCGTTGTCTTCTGCGCGCTCCTCTTGCGACTGCTGTGAGCGCAGCACACGCATGTGATTTGTGTGCCATGCATGGCCACCAATATTTGCACGTGGGCGTGGCATTTTGTACTGCAATATACGCTTTTTATGATTTATTTTTTTTTGTTTGTTATTGTTGGGGTAGGGAGGCTACCCTTTGTTGTCTTACCTGTTGCTTGATTACACTTTTCACGAAAAGAGGTTATGTATGAGTCGGTGTCGGGATACTTAAGGCCGCCACACACCGATTAAGCACCCAACGCCTTCAGCGAAAGATAACATAGGCTTATCGAGCAAAAAATAGTGATATTTATTTACTTTATTTTTTTATTTATTTTTCTCGCGAAAAGATGTTAGGTTTGAGTCGGTATCGGGCTAATTAACGCCACTACGTGCTGACTAAGGACCCAACGCCTTCAGCGAAACACGGCATAGGCTTATCGCGCTAATCTCTATCGGGCAAAACACAAAAAAATAAATAATGCGGCATCTGTCAGACGAACTTCAAACTACACAGAAACACTACTCACGGCCCATAGAGCATGCAAATAAAATTTGGTCAACATCGGTCCAGTAGTTTTTGAGTTTAGAGATCACGAACATACACGTAATTTTTATATATGTAGAGAAGATATATATATATATATATATATATATATATATATATATATATATATATATATATATATATATATATATATATATATAAATATATATATCATGTCCCTATTCCGAGGCAAGATTTTTTATACGATCTCTAATGGGAAAACTTCGTATAGGCATTGCTGAGCAAAGAATGATTAACGGCTTGTTCACAGGATACGTAAAGACAAATGAAATGGGGTGCTTAAAGATGATGGAGGACACATTGAAAAATGAAGTTTAAGCCATTGCGACGATATTAAAACCACATACTGGTAAGTTTAAAATATGAATTAAAATAGTAAAATAATTTAGTCGCATCCACTAAATATTTCAGTAAGTTATTACGCTTTTGATACAGAGGTTTCATATCCTTTATTAATTACATGGGCGTAGCTAGGTATGGGCCTAGAGGGCCGTGGCACCCACCTAATTCTATAATAATTTTTTTACATGCATACAATATAAAATTATTAAAAAATGCACAGGGTATTGTGGACGGATTGCTTTTTTCTATTCAAGAAAACACAGCCAATTTAAGAATAGGGATGTCTGTTCCAAGGATAGTCTCTCGTCAAACGCACCATTCAAATCTCCCATTTTCATCACCTGCTGAATACTGGAAGCGATCTATGTACATTCCTTATATAGATTCTTTAATTTCATCACTGGACAGAAGATTTAATGAAGAGAATAGGCCAGCGTTTGCAATTCATTGTTTGCACCCGTCAAACATGCTCTCTTTAAAGCTGGAAGAGCTTAAAGATGCCACAAAAACGTTTGAACATTTTTATGAGTTGGATGATTTGGAAGAAGAAACTGAGCTTTGGTATAATTCTTGGCAACAAAAAAAAGGGTAAATATGAATTAGCCGACTTAGAGTTGGCAAGTATTTTGAAAGACGCTGGATTTTTTTATCCAAATATAAGGAAGGCGTTATTAATTTCATTGTTACAGCCGTGCACTACTGCAACTGTTGAGCGGTCATTTAGCACTTTAAGGCGGGTAAAAACATGGTTGCGCCCCACAATGACTGAAGCTCGTTTAAACGGTAAAATAATATGCAATTTTACTTATTATCAAAAAATAAGTATATTGTAAGTAAGTGAGTAATGTAATGGGGGTTTGCCCCGGATGGCCCTTTGCACTGCGACCATTGCTGATCTATTGTGCTTCCCCTGTCCTTAACAGTTTAATATGTTCGTAAATAGGATCAGCTCCTTCAGTGGGAGCATTAGCAGATCCCCTTCACTCAGCGTATATGCATGTAGAGTCCTGTGTCTCCTGTGGCACAATGCCCCACAGTTTGTTATCAAGTGTTCCATCGACTCCTCATCTTCACCGCAAAATCTGCAGATGTCCGTGTCAGATAAGCCCATTCTGTATAGGTGGGCTTTGCAGGTGTAATGGCCTGTGAGCGCCCCTACTAGCGTCCGTAGGCTTTTTCTGTCCAGTCTTAGAGCCAGATCCGCCCTCCCAGCGTCAAAGCGTAGGAATTTCTTGGAGTGACATAATCCATTGATGTGATTCCAATGTTGTGCAATCCTGAACGATGTCCATTTCGAAATCTCCCCTTTAAGGAAACTTTTGTTGAAACCAAAAGAAGGGGTGGGTCCAATGAAGTTCCCCTCAGCCCCTCTTCTCGCACAGATGTCCGCCATCTCATTCCCGGCATGCCCCTGATGCCCTGGTACCCATATCAGAGTAATCTGATTATGAGTCGCCAGGTCATGGAGCCTGTTTTGACATTCCAGTAATAATCTGGACATGTACGTACAGCCTCTCAGAGCCTTAAGAACCGATTGGCTGTCCGAGAATATCTTAACCCGTATTCCCCTGTGTCCTCTCTCGGATAGGATCTCCACAGTTTCCAGTATCGCGTAAAGTTCCGCTTGGAACATTTTCGTATCCTTGCTCAATGTTATAGACCTGTGTGCTCTAGGTTTCACTATTCCCGCCCCAACTCCTTGGAGCGTTTTTGAGCCGTCCGTGTACCACATTTGCGATCCATCTCCTAGCCATCCTGGGTTTGCGCACCATTCTTCTCTTGTGGGGAAGAGGACCCTGTATTTCCTGTCGAAACAGTATACCGGGTCCATATGGTCGCCCGCCTGAGACATATCAAGTATGTCCCCGATTCCCCTGAGGATAGCCAGATGATAAGTTAGGTTACCCGCCCTAAGGTTCTCTTTTCCGTAGATAGAGATTGCCCTTATAGCTGCCTCCTCTTGTATAGCCAGATGGAGCGGTGCAAGGTTCAAGAGAGCTTCCATACCCAACGTTGGGGTTGTTTTCATGGCCCCTGTGACGCATAGGCATGCAAGTCTTTGTAACCTGCACAGTCTCGATATAGTTGTCCGTTGCTCAGTCTTCCTCCACCATACCAGAGCCCCGTACAGTATGGTTGGTATCACCATCTGGATATATATCCAGAAGGTCATTTTGGGGGCTCAGACCCCAGGATCTACCAAGTAGTTGCCTCGCTGTCCAAAAGCTCCTCGTGGCCTTTCCCAGTACTGACTCGAGGTGCGGTTCCCAGGTGAGTTTCATATCCAAGACGAGACCCAGATATTTTACCCTCTCCTTGGGAACTATCTCGCTGCCACCCATCCAGAGACTGGGTAAATTAATCACCCTTTTCGTGGTAAATGGTACAATGATCGTCTTTGCTGGGTTAACAGATAGCCCTTCCGAAGTGCACCATTCATGCATCTTGTCTAAGGCGTCTTGCATTTGGTCCGCAATCGTCCCTGCATGGTTCCCCCTGATTATTACGGAGATATCGTCCGCATAGCCGATGGTTCTGTGTCCCCTCCGGTTAAGTAGCCCGATCAGGTCATCCACTAATACAGACCATAGAAGGGGAGATAATACTCCGCCCTGTGGGCATCCCTTAACCGCTGTGACTGTGAGATCCGTGGATCCAAGTGAGGCCTTAATCGACCTTTGGTTCAGCATGCAGCTGACCCATCGTACTACCACAGGATCAGCTCCTCTAGTAGTGAGTGCTGTTTCCATTGCGAGGAAGTTCGCATTGTCGAAGTATATTGTATATTGCAGGTCTATGTCCACCGAAGCTTTGTAACCGAGAATAACGAATTTTTGGAAAAAATTCTAGCAAAATTTTCAGAAGATCCACGCAGATTACTCCTCAAATAGATCGAAATTGTAATAATCATAAAAAATCATAATCATAAAAAATCATAATTTTCGTGGCACCACCCTATTTCATATCCTGGCTACGCCCTTGATTAGTCACCTTGAAAATGCTGAAGTTGTTCCGGAAAAAATTTACTCTCACACTCTCAAAAAGAGAAACGTCAAACTCCACATGAAAAATTTTTTTTTGATCAAAAATTTTGTTCCGAAACAGCCAGACATGTTTCCTGTTTTTTTTTTATTTATACATTCATTTTATTTAGTTCTCCTTAACCTGATATTTCTATATATATATATATATATATATATATATATATATATATATATATATATATATATATATATATATATATATATATATATATAAATATGATATTTGTTTATTTATTTATTTATATGTGTGGGTAACATTCAGTATATTTCCCAATGTATAAGACTTATAAAATTTAAGTACAAAAAATATCTGGTAATAAAAAATTTATATGTGCATCGCATTTATACAAACACAAAATTTACTAATACATACTTTAACATTAAATTTTACTCGAAAAGATTCCTAAAAAAACTGAATTTTCCAAGTTACTAACATAATTCACTATTTTTTCTAATACGGATGTCAAGTACTGTTTCTGTTTTTTTACGACGAGATTTGAAGGAGCTCCCTAAGACCTATCCCTTCAGTTCACAATATCTTCCCTATGTTCAACATGAACTTTTATATACTTAAGCGATATACAGTATCAGTTCATTTATATAAATAAAGGGAAATATATACATATATATAATGTTATCAACAAACAACAGAATGTTAAAAAAAACGGATCTCTTCTCGAATAGAATTTTTACACGGATTAAATTACAATACTTTAAATTAGTTTCTTTATGTTTTCTACACGATACAAAACAATAAAAAAATTTTTTTTGTACTTTGGAATATCTTTGTACACATGTACGCTTTTATTTCATGTATAATCACTATATTTTACTTTTTTTTAATCTTTTTTTCTTAATTTTTTTTTTCTAAAAAATTATATATATATATATATATATATATATATATATATATATATATATATATATATATATATATATATATATATATATATATAGTATAGGCCAGATGCAGGACTTTTGTTTCATTATTTCTTTTGTAATAAAGCGATGTAGTATTTAAAATGATAATTGCTTGGACAAATAGTGACTATGAACCGCTGTGATGTCTACAATTCTTCCTGGGTTATAATGATAATTGGATTAATATATTACCTGGATATACAGGGATTTTCTGTTTGTGCGGCGTGAAAATTTGTTTCCCAAACAGGACAGGCTGACAGCAGTCTTGCACGTCGGGCCAGAAAATCTTCATTCAACTTGGGTTACATTCAGACAAGAGTTAGAACACATAAAAGATCTAAGATTCACGCGACATATCTTCGAAGGACATGTGACATCCAACATACAAATTCATGCCTTTGCAGACGCATCAGAAAAGGTATATGGCGAAGCAGTCTACATTAGATCAACAATGAAAAAGAATCAGATTATTGTGAGATTATTATGCTCAAGGTCCCGAGTAGCACCTTTAAGGCGTCAAACCTTACCCTGTCTCGAACTCTGTGCAGCACTATTAAGCGCTCAGCTCACATCAAGAGTAAAGAAAGACTTAAAATACAAGGATGTTCCTACTTATTTATGGACACATTCAGAGATCGTCTTGGCATGTATCAATTCACAATCATCATTATATCAAACATTTGTGGCCAACAGAATAGCTGCAATACAAGAATTGTCAATAGCAGAACAGTGGCGACATGTCAGCTCAAAAGATAATCCTGCAAATATTATATCGCGTGGCATCTCTCCAAGAAAACTCGCCTCAAACAATTTGTGGTTCTACGGCCCCATATTTCTACATGGACAACAAGACATATGGCCAAAATAATTCTCCAAAGCAAATATTATCGATCAGAATTTTGATGCAGAGCAAAAAAAGGTAGCAGCAGCAACATCAGCGAGTGTTCCTGCAGATAGTGTGATTTACAACATTAAACATAATGGCTCATTCAGAACGCTACAACAAGTAGTTGGCTACATTGTGATATTCATCAATAATACAAGAAGGGGCAATCAACAATCCAAGCTTTTATTATCAGTTCCAGGACTAGAACAAGCTCTTATTTTGATTGTACGGGCAATGCAACACTCAGATTTTGACGAAGAACTAAAACACCTAATGAGGTACAAGCAAGTAAGCAAAAATAGCCCATATAGTAACCTTGCCCCAGTATTGGACACCAACGGCATTATCAGAGTGGGAGGAAGATTAGAAGCATCAGAGCTTCCGTATGACGCCAAATACCCTATGCTTATCCCGTATAATGACCCGATATCAAAATTGCTGATGCAAATGGTGCATGAGGAAAACCTTCATTGTGGTCCTCAGGCACTCTTACCACACGCAAGACAAAAATACTGGCCAATCAAGGGAAAGCCAATGAACCGATCAATTGTCCAACATTGCATAAAATGCGCTTGAGCTAAGCCAAGGCTTCTTACTCTAATTATGGGAAATCTGCCATCTACAAGAATCATTCCAGCTCGACCCTTCATTAACTCTGGAGTTGATTTCTGTGGTCCATTTTGGGTCCACTATAAGACCAGAGGGAAGAGACCTCAGAAGGCCTACATCGTAGTATTCTGCTGTTTTGCTACCAAATCAGTGCATCTAGAACTAGTTAGCAGTTAAGGGGCATTAAAAAGATTCATAAGCAGACGAGGCCATTGCAAAAACTTATACTGTGATAATGTCACCAATTTTGTTGGTGCCAAAAATCAACTGGCACAGTTGTCAGAAGCAGTTTACGGAGATTCAGCTACCGAAAAAATAGATAAAGAATGTACAGCTCAAGGCATTATGTTTCATTTTATACCACCAAGATCACCTCATTTCGGAGGCTTATGGGAGGCAGCAGTAAAATCGGCCAAACATCTCCTTGAACGAAGTATATCAACAGCATCAATAACATATGAGAAACTTGACACAGTGATCATAGAGATTGAAGGAATTCTTAACTCCCGACCCATAATTCCGAAAACCGCAAGAATCTTCTCACCAGATGAAAGTTAGTTACACACTTAAAATCAGAATTTTGGAGGCGTTGGTCAAAAGAGTACCTGTCAGAACTTCAACACAAACACAAATCGAACAAACAACAGGATAACATTAAATCGGGAGACATGGTAATAATAAAGGAGAACAACACAACTCCTTTACAGTGGCCACTAGGAAGAATCGTAAAAACACACAAGGGCGATGATGGCTTGATTCGTGTAGTTGATGTCAAGACATCAAAAGGAGCTTGCAGAAAATCAATTTCTAGGCTGGCACTATTACCAATAAGTAACTCTGAAGATGACGATCTTTCCCCCTTTGACGGCAAGCATTCATCGGAACGAAAAGCCTGAATGTGATAAAAAACGGAGAAGAGTGTCGATGGGCTAAAGCATCTTCACTATTATGATGGCGATCATATTGATGCCGCTAGTATTAGTAATAAAATTTTCGAAAACCATCTGAAGGAAATGGACCCGCCACAGTTTTAACTACAGAATAGCAATTATTAGTTTACTATGACTTAAAAGAATTTTGGACTGAAGCGGCAACCTTTTCACAAGGAACACAAACCTTAAACAATCTATGCAAGCAAATGCAGGACAAAACTACATGCACAAGCCTGGTCAAGCATTTTAAACACACAGACGCGGAATTAAAATCAGACAGCACTCTGTTGTCTGGACGGATAAAAAAAGAGCAGCAATCGATCTAGTTGAAAATATCGCCTATTCACTTTTTGGTGTATTGGACTCCGCATACGCCAAAGATATGGCTGATACAATTTCTCAAGTCAAGGAAAACGAAGAACATTTTCTCGACCTATTAAAAAATCAAACCTCAATCATTGACGCTACAAAAAAATAATGAAATTAGATCAAGAAGCAGTAAAGAAAAAATTCGATCAAACTGATTTCCAAATTGAACAAGTACACAATATGCTAAGCGAAGATCGGCAGCAAGAAAAGATTTACCGTATTTTTTTTGTCATTGTGCATACAATTAACAATTACAGCAGCGAAGCTCCAACAGACACAGTTATCAATACTTGATATTTTAACAAACACTCACCATGGTATTATAAGCCCACTACTCTTGACTCCTCATCAATTACAGTAACAAGTAAAGAAAATCAAAATGCATCATAGCGAATCACTGGAACTGCCGGTAAATCAGGAAAATACGTTACAACTATATAAACTCATGAAGGTCAAATGAGGGCTCACTGACAATATAGTAGTTTTCAGCATAACATTAGCACTAGTTCAACGTGAACGGTATGAAATATTTAATATTATTCCAGTGCCAACGTGGGTCAATGACACATTAGTAGCAATACAACCATGTGCACCTCTTTTAATCATCAACACTGCTCTCAACCAATATTTTACCATTAGCAAATCTGAACTCAGCTTATGTTCACTCATCACAGACAATAGATACCTGTACTCTAAAGGTCAAATAAGGCATCAAGATGGTTCATCAACATGTGCCTGCGAGCTGAATTTATTTCACAACAACACCCAATCAGACTGCCCAGTACAGCAAATGAAAGACAAAGAAGTTTGGATCCCCCTTCATCATCAAAACAAGTGAATATATTCAATTTCAAGTACATCCCAGGCAACAGCACTATGCAAAACGGAATTCACACAATTGACACTTGAAAGATCTGGCTTGCTTGAATTGGAACCAGAGTGCAACTTTAAATATAAATTCACGAAATTGCGTGGACAAAACCTGATATCCAGCAAGTTTGAAAAATCATATACCAGCTTTTGGGAACTCACGCAAGAACGACACTAAGAACGCATCAAACCATTGTTACCAAAAGAAGATGCGAATCAATATATTTCCCAAGTTAAAAATTTAACAGCTCTTCAAAAATCATTAGAAACACAAGAAATATTAAGACTCTTAAACAAACTTGAAGCTCACAATTATCATTACATGACGGTTGGGTATACATCATTAGTGATTGCCTTTAGCATTATCACATATTTACTAGTAAAACAAAGGTGCAAACAACGGTCAACTCCAATTTCAGCACCTCACAAGCAACAACTAGACTCAGACTTCACCGTTAACATATAACAACCAACACAACCTTCAACAATGACTCTAAAGCAAGAGATATTTTGAGCTGCACTCAACGGGTGGAGGATGTTAATGCACGAGAATTATTTATTAAATTATTTAAGTTCAATAAACGTCGGCACTTTAAATTATTTAAGTTTATTTAACTTCAGCACACTAAATTATTTAAGTCCAATATACGTCAGCACACTTGTCCTAAATTAAAACATTTTTTCTTTCAATTTATTTTTATTATTTTTATTCTTTTCTTTCACAATTGTAATTTAATATGGCACACGTTTCCTAAATTAACACATTTATTATTGCAATTTAATTTGTTATGCAAAGTAATCATATTTCTTTGATAAAACTAGTATATAAGACTAAGAAATTTCTGAATAAAACAACTCTTACTTTGAAACTAAAAGAAAACAGCCTTTCTTCAATGAAGAGCAAGTAACACGGTTCTAGTGCTGTTGTTGCGCCAATTAAATCAATTCACTTCCAGGTTATATACAGTTTGTCAAGAAATTGTTTTGACACAGTGAAAATAGTTTTTATTTTGACTTTCATCATTAAAAAACAAAACGTGTTTTAACTCTTTTACCATTTTTTTTTATAATATAATTTTAGCTATATGTTAACTAACAAATAACGTCAAGGAGAACAAAACAAAATCTTAAGATTAAGAAATAAGATAAAAAAGTAAAAGAAACTCAAGAATGTTGTTGTCAAGAAAATGTTTTTACATACTAATATAATATGAAAAAATGGATTGGATCTTTAAATGTAGGATTATCAATATTTTGTGTGGCCATCATTGGCATCAATCAGGGCTTTCAGGCGCCGTTTCATTGAAAAAAATTAATTTTTGTACATATTCTGTTGGTATTTTACTCCATTCTTCAAAAATTACACCCTTTAACTCACTTTGGTTTCTGGGACGCCTTTTGGCAACATTTTTTTTTAGACAAGACCATAAATTTTCAATTGGGTTTAAATCTGGACTCTGAGCAGGTGTATCGAGTACCTTACCGCAGTTGTAGAGAAGCCACGTCCTTACCAAAAGAGCCTTATGTTTAGGGTCATTATCCTGATAAAATTTGAAATTCGGCTTTCTATCAGAATAAAACCCAAATTTAGTCGCGCTGTTAACTAGATGACGCTTTAATATACCCGGGTATTGATTAGCATCCATAGTGTTCTCAATAAAACAAAGATCTCCAACTCCCTTACTAGGAATGCACCCCCAAACTATTACTGAAAGTTTTTCAAATTTTACAGTTGGAATTATGTTTCGACTTTCCAATGCTTTCAAAGGTTTTCTCCATACTCTATTAGGACCATCATTGTAAAAAAGCATTATTTTGGTCTCATAACAAAATATAACGTCATCCCAGTAGTCGTCAGGCTTGGAAATATGTGTTACAGCAAAAGACAATTGTCTTTCTTTATGTTGCATTGTAAGCAGTGTTTTTTTTCGTGCCAATCTGGATGAATAGTCCTTCTTTTTCAAAACTTGTCTTGCCGTTTCGTGGGAGAATTTCACGCCACATTCTTTTTTAAGTTCACATGCAAGTGTTCGTATGGATACCAAAAGGTTTTCGTGTACCTTTCTTCTCAAAATACGTTCTGTTCTCTCCGAAATTTTAGGTGGACGGCCAGTAGGAAGCTTTAATGTTAGACTATTTTCTTTTTCAGCGCGATTTAAAATATTGTACACTGTTTGTCTAGTTATTGAAAACATTTTAGATAACTCTCGGACCGTTTTCCCGATCGCGTGGTTATAGTAAACTAACTGAATTGCACCGGTTGAAGTCCTTTTGCCAGGCATTTTAAATCCTCGTAAAATTATCGTTTTCAGTAATAAAAAACAAAACTATAATTAAATCATTATCAATGGTCACTTGACTAACCAAAAAAAATTGTTGTTTGAACAGTAAAAACTACCGGTATAAAAAAAACACACACACAAAAAGAAATTGTAAAAACATTTTCTTGGCAACAAAATTTTTGTATTTATTTTGTTTTTCTTCAATTTTTTTATTATTATTCTCTATTTTCTCCCTCCCTTGCTCCTGTTTGTTAACTAATATATAGATAAGATAGAATTGAAAAGAAAAAATTTTTAAACTACAAAGGAAAACTATTTTTTGCATTATTAAAGTCAAAACAATAATTTTTTTCACTATGTCAAAACAATTTCTTGACAAACTGTATATATATATATATATATATATATATATATATATATATATATATATATATATATATATATATATATATATATATATATGTTTACGTTATGAATCGACCATTATGCTCTACACATTTTTTATATCTATAAACTTACATATATACTTTTAATTAGGAGCTAAAGTGTCATTACTTTGCTCATTTATCATTTCTTACTCTCTTTACCTAAAGAGAGATTATTCCCATTATTTTTACTTACTTAAACTAATGACATGAATTGTGATTTTTATTATATTGCTTAAGTTAGTTACTCAGTGAATTCCCTCTTATTAAGTTCAATAATATTAATGTGCAAAACCCAAGAAATAAAATAGTTGTGCTTAAAGTAAAATCAAAAACATGCATACATTTGTAAAGAGGAACATTTTATAGAAAACATTCATTAATATTTAACGTAATGGAAATTATAGTTGATTTATAATAAATTATAATTCCAAAACAAACAAAAGTGGAACAAGCGAACAAGGAATTAGTTTTGCGCCAATTCTTCCAAATAAACTTATCATCTTCCTAATATCAACCTCTTTCCCTTGTGACATTGAACCCCCTCATCTCAACATTTGCTGGTCCTTCGAGCCGGATAGCCGGATTGACATATATATCTATATCTCGAAATATACATATATATGTACATGCATATGCCCGAAGATCGCAAGGAAGAGAGCACCCTGGAAGAAGTGACAGCCCTGGAATCTAACATTCTCATCGGTCCCATTGGATTAAAAAGTAAAAAAAAGCAAGTATAAAACCACAAGGTATGTATAAATAAGTTTTATTATTTTTGCTACCCCGTTAAGTACGTATGCACTCACATTAGTAGAACCGTTTATTTTTATTCGCTTTGTAAATTTCCCTCGTTAATAAGAACAAAATCCACTTGTTGCGAAAATACAGATCTATTGGTAAACAAGTTGATATCCCCCGCATGTATACATATACATATGTATCAATATACCCAGCAACTTCTCCCTCAAACTCACTTGTGCCTATGCATCATTTGTCTTGTAAACATAATCATAATAAATAATTACAGATGTTTATAAGCATGAATCAGAGCAACATACAGTGAACTTCAAAAGAGTTCAGACCCCTCTCTTATTAAAATTTGATTTTGTTAATACTAATCTACCAACTTGGAAAGACATGGATGAGTTTTTGTCTAGCCGTTTTTATACTTTAGAGTCCGTCTCAGACATCAGATCCTCTGGCCCTTCGCAAACTGCTTCTAAAAGAAACGTACAGCTCAAATCTGAAAGTTTCCGAACATCTCAAAAGGTGAACTCTTTTCATACGAATCTTTCCCCTAACAAACCGAAGAAGTGCTCCTTATGTCAGGACAGTCACCCTCTTCGACTGTGTTCTACCTTTTTGCATATGTCTGTCGACGAACGATTCGGTATAGTTAAGGATCAGAAGCGTTGTACTAATTGTCTAGCCAGTTCACATGAATTTAAAAGGTGTAGAAGTCAATATTTGTGCTCTTTCTGTAAGCAGAAACACCATTCCCTTTTACATCGAAGTTCTGATTCGACCCCTAAAGTGGAAGCTCCTTTAATCAAAAAACAAACTATAACCTCATCTCCAAATCACTCTGTAGGTTCCACTCCTTTCGATCGAACTATGACGTCCGCTGAAGCCTCTCGGATTCAGCAATCTTATTCAACTCATTTACAGTCTGCGGAATCAAGATTAGTTCTTCTCGGAACAGCATTGGTCTGCATTAGCAACGGGCCTCTCATGTGCTCGGTTCGAGCTCTTATCGATCCAGCATCTGAGGCATCCTTTATATCAACATACTTGAGGAAAAAGTTGTCCCTACCCTCTCAGAACTCTCAAACAAATATTATTGGACTTAGTGGTTCTGTATCTACGACATCTTCCCAGATAAGCCAAATAAAAATCACGTCACCCCTGGAGCCGCAATTTAACACACTCGTAGACGTTTTTGTGGTTGAAAAGTTAACAGGACAACTGCCACACCATTCCTTGTCCCCCTTTATCAAATCAGAATTTTCCGATTTGCCCTTGGCAGACCTTTACAACCACTCAGGTTCTCATATAGATTTACTTCTTGGAGGCGATGTCTACCCACAAATTATCCGTAGTGGTGTTCGATGGAACAGCGACCAGACACTGATTGCACAGCAAAGCGTATTTGGATGGATAATCACTGGTCGAGCTAATCACTGTCCACCACGGTCTGAGGTTAACTCGCTGTTTATTAAAGTTGATATGAATCATCTTTTGAATCGATTTTGGGAACTCGAGGAAGTACCTGCCGCCACTCAAATGTCTGAGGAGGACAGATACTGTGAAGAACTGTACAAACGAACCACGTACCGTAATGAAGCAGGACGTTTCGTTGTTTCTCTTCCCTTCGTTCAAGCATTTCCTCACAAGAAGGCTCTTGGTCAATCTCGCAACATTGCCATGTCCCAATATCTTCGCAACGAAACACGTTTAAGCAAACACATAGAATCCAAATGCTTTTACGATGAGGTCTTATTTGAATATTTGACTCTTGATCATATGAGAAAGGTTACCCCGGATTTGTCCGTTCACCCAAACTCCTATTATTTACCCCATCATGCGGTGTTGAAACCCGAAAGCACTGCTACCAAGCTACGTGTAGTTTTCAATGCCTCATGCCCCTCTACGAATGGAGTTAGCCTAAATGAAGTTCTCTACCCCGGTCCGGTTTTACAAGCCGATTTGCCAACGTTGATTCTCAGATGGCGCCTTTTCAAGTACGTCTTTAATGCTGACATTGAAAAGATGTATCGTCAGATACTTGTACACCCTCTTCATACCCCTTTTCAACGGATTTTATTCCGTAAATCATCCCAAGAAGATGTGTGCGATTACGAACTTAACACAGTTACATTCGGCGTTAACTGTGCCCCCTATTTGGCAATTAGGACTCTTTTGGAGTTAGCCAATCAATGTGAAGATAAATTCCCCCACGTCGCAAATATTATACGAAATTATATGTACGTAGACGACGTACTATTTGGATCTCATAACACAGCAGATGCCATCAAATGTCGTGATGATCTTATAGCAGTATTAGCTTCTGCTGGATTCTCTTTAAGAAAGTGGACAGCAAATAACTCCCTCCTTTTACGTGGCATAAACCCAAAGCACTTATTAGATGCTGAATTTTTAAATCTCTCTGACTCATGTACCTCTAAGCCATTAGGCTTACGGTGGAATGCTGGGACCGACTTTTTCTATTTCACCCCCTTAAAGCGTCCTCGTGCCGATCTTTTCACCAAACGAGCGATCCTATCCCACATCGCAAAGTTATTTGACCCCGCTGGGTGGTTAGCTCCACAATTAATTGTTGCTAAAATGTTAATGCAACATATATGGAAAGACAACACCGATTGGGATGAAATAGTGAAACCCTCGACTCTCCAACAGTGGAAAGAATTTCTCGATGACTATCCCAATATCGAAAAAATCAAGATTCCCAGGTTTGTGGATTATCATCCTACTTTTTCTATTGAAATACATGGATTTTGTGATGCATCGGAAAAGGCCTATGCTGCCACGCTTTACATCCGGTGTCAGGCACCAAACGGTCTGACGTATACCCACCTCGTGGGCTCAAAAACGAAAGTTGCTCCCATTAAATATATCACTCTACCCAGAAAGGAACTTTGTGGCGCCACACTGCTATCTAAAATGTTCAATCACTTTCAAACACAATTCCCCATCTCAAATTATCGATCCTATATGTGGACTGATTCCACGATTGTTTTAGCCTGGCTAAGAAAGCCCCCTTACCACTGGACAACATTCGTGGCTAATCGCACGGCTGCAATTTTAGAGAAAACCGATGTTAACATTTGGGCACACGTTGATTCAGAAGACAACCCCGCTGATATAGCATCTCGTGGCTGCTTGGCAAAGGATCTCATTGACAACAAGTTGTGGTGGCAAGGTCCATCCTGGCTTGTGCTACCTCCCGTCGATTGGCCTGTAAATCGTGATTCTTATGAAACTCGCGAAGAGGCACAGCCTATTCGAGCGCATTTGGCTAAGGTTTCCAATATCGACATTTTAGATCGCTTCTCGGATCTTCCTAGAGCCATGCGTATCCTCAGCTATATGTTTCGTTTTTTCCACAAGACACACCCTCAACATAAAATAAATAGAAAGTATCGTTCAACTGTGCTACAACAAACTGAGATTCAGTTCGTAAAATGTCGTCTTATAATTTTGTGTCAACGTTCACACTTTAATGAGTACGATCTATTATCTCAAGAATCTTCGCTACCTAAAAAAAGTCCCCTTCTCTGTTTGAACCCATTTATAGACGATAAGGGCATACTTAGAGCCAATGGCAGATTGTCTCAATCCCCAATTTTAACATATGATGAACGATTTCCAAAGATTCTACCATATTCTGGAAGGTTCACACTTTTATATGTTGAAATGATTCACAAATACTCTCTCCATGGTGGAAACTCATTATTAATGCGTTTAATGCGAATAGAGTTTTGGGTTCCAAAATTGAAAAATCTAATAAAAAAGGTTATTCACAACTGTAAGACTTGTGTTCTCCAGAAACATAAACCAAGTCGACAGAAAATGGGCGCCCTACCAGCAGTAAGAACGACTGTTTCACGCCCGTTTACAAACTCAGGTGTCGATTTTGCCGGCCCCTTTGACATAAAGTCGTACGCAGGCCGTGGTTGTAAGATGTCTAAGGGATATGTATTAGTATTTATATGCTTCTCCACTAAAGCAATTCATTTGGAGATCACGACTGAGATTTCAACTAACGCCTTTTTGGCAGCATTTGCTCGTTTCTTCTCGCGTCGTGGATGCCCCTCTTCAATGTATTCCGATAACGGAACTGCATTTATCGGTGCGGCCAATAATTTACTGGAGAACCAGGAGCGATTTCTTCAATCTGTTCGACAACAGATGTTATCCCAATATACTTATCAAAATATTGACTGGCATTTTATTCCTACCGGCGCACCACATATGGGGGGTCTATGGGAAGCTGGTGTGAAAAGTTTTAAATCCCATCTAAAGAAAATCACGAATGCTCAAAAATTTACGTATGAAGAGTTCAACACTATGTTGATCAGAATCGAAGCTTGTTTGAATTCAAGACCTCTGTGTTCCATGAGCGAAGATCCTGCTGAACTTAACGCGCTAACTCCTGCACATTTCTTAGTAGGCTCACCTCTTCTAGCCCCAGCAGAGCCCGATTTAGCCAATAGCTCTTTAAGTCTTCTTAACAGATGGCAGAAGTTGAAAATACTTCATCATCACTTTGCCATTTTGTGGAAAGAAGAGTATCTAAAAGAACTTCTCAAACGTACCAAATGGAAATACCCCGAACGCGACTTTGCTCCCAATGACCTTGTAGTGATAAGACGCGAAAACTTGCCACCTAACCAATGGCAGCTAGGGCGAATAGAAAAGGTTATATGTGGTTCAGACTCTAGGGTCAGAGTAGCGCAGGTTCGCACATCGCGAGGGTTCATACTCAGACCAATAACGAAACTAGTATTGTTGCCTCCTTCCGAAACTCAATAAATATTTTTCACCTTTATTTACAGTCATCATGTCAACCCCACCTCGTCGCATGAAGAAGAATCGCGAAAGTCCTGCAGAGACGCAAAAACACCACATTATATCACCAAGTACAACACTTTCACGAAAATATAAGGACTGCCGCTACTGCGATAAGGAACATCCTTTGAGGAAATGTTTTCGTTTTCGAAAACTTTCGGTTCCTGACCGTTTTAAAGTGGTACGACGTTTTGGATATTGCTTCAACTGTCTGGCACATTCTCACCATTTGAAAGCTTGTAAAAGTCGTGATAGATGTAAAATCTGCTTGCACGAGCACCACACTTTACTACATCGCCAACCGCATAATGATGATGATAAAAGGCAACAATCTCGCACGCATTATAAAAGACAATGTAATAGTTCTACTTCACCCCAACTCTCATGGAAAGCACAGGCTCGATCCCAAACGACACCAGCATCAAGGGGTGCACCTACTATTGTTATAAATGTCAGATCTAATACCTAAGCTATGAATTTATTTATTTTATACTTTACATTCTACGTATATATTTCCTGTTTTACATATCGTTGAATTAATACCTAAGCTATGAATTAATTTTTTATACTTTTATATCATGCACATATACATATTTCTTGCTTTACCTATCGTTGAATTAAATCCTAAGATATGAATTTATTTTTTCTTGTTCCTACCCCTATATCGATGTTGCAGTACTGCAAGAGGGGCGGAATGTTTACGTTTCGAATCGATCATTATGCTCTACACATTTTTTATATCTATAAACTTACATATATACTTTTAATTAGGAGCTAAAGTGTCATTACTTTGCTCATTTATCATTTCTTACTCTCTTTACCTAAAGAGAGATCATTCCCATTATTTTTACTTACTTAAACTAATGACATGAATTGTGATTTTTATTATATTGCTTAAGTTAGTTACTCAGTGAATTCCCTCTTATTAAGTTCAATAATATTAATGTGCAAAACCCAAGAAATAAAATAGTTGTGCTTAAAGTAAAATCAAAAACATGCATACATTTGTAAAGAGGAACATTTTATAGAAAACATTCATTAATATTTAACGTAATGGAAATTATAGTTGATTTATAATAAATTATAATTCCAAAACAAACAAAAGTGGAACAAGCGAACAAGGAATTAGTTTTGCGCCAATTCTTCCAAATAAACTTATCATCTTCCTAATATCAACCTCTTTCCCTTGTGACATTGAACCCCCTCATCTCAACATTTGCTGGTCCTTCGAGCCGGATAGCCGGATTGACATATATATCTATATCTCGAAATATACATATATATGTACATGCATATGCCCGAAGATCGCAAGGAAGAGAGAACCCTGGAAGAAGTGACAGCCCTGGAATCTAACATTCTCATCGGTCCCATTGGATTAAAAAGTAAAAAAAAGCAAGTATAAAACCACAAGGTATGTATAAATAAGTTTTATTATTTTTGCTACCCCGTTAAGTACGTATGCACTCACATTAGTAGAACCGTTTATTTTTATTCGCTTTGTAAATTTCCCTCGTTAATAAGAACAAAATCCACTTGTTGCGAAAATACAGATCTATTGGTAAACAAGTTGATATCCCCCGCATGTATACATATACATATGTATCAATATACCCAGCAACTTCTCCCTCAAACTCACTTGTGCCTATGCATCATTTGTCTTGTAAACATAATCATAATAAATAATTACAGATGTTTATAAGCATGAATCAGAGCAACATACAGTGAACTTCAAAAGAGTTCAGACCCCTCTCTTATTAAAATTTGATTTTGTTAATACTAATCTACCAACTTGGAAAGACATGGATGAGTTTTTGTCTAGCCGTTTTTATACTTTAGAGTCCGTCTCAGACATCAGATCCTCTGGCCCTTCGCAAACTGCTTCTAAAAGAAACGTACAGCTCAAATCTGAAAGTTTCCGAACATCTCAAAAGGTGAACTCTTTTCATACGAATCTTTCCCCTAACAAACCGAAGAAGTGCTCCTTATGTCAGGACAGTCACCCTCTTCGACTGTGTTCTACCTTTTTGCATATGTCTGTCGACGAACGATTCGGTATAGTTAAGGATCAGAAGCGTTGTACTAATTGTCTAGCCAGTTCACATGAATTTAAAAGGTGTAGAAGTCAATATTTGTGCTCTTTCTGTAAGCAGAAACACCATTCCCTTTTACATCGAAGTTCTGATTCGACCCCTAAAGTGGAAGCTCCTTTAATCAAAAAACAAACTATAACCTCATCTCCAAATCACTCTGTAGGTTCCACTCCTTTCGATCGAACTATGACGTCCGCTGAAGCCTCTCGGATTCAGCAATCTTATTCAACTCATTTACAGTCTGCGGAATCAAGATTAGTTCTTCTCGGAACAGCATTGGTCTGCATTAGCAACGGGCCTCTCATGTGCTCGGTTCGAGCTCTTATCGATCCAGCATCTGAGGCATCCTTTATATCAACATACTTGAGGAAAAAGTTGTCCCTACCCTCTCAGAACTCTCAAACAAATATTATTGGACTTAGTGGTTCTGTATCTACGACATCTTCCCAGATAAGCCAAATAAAAATCACGTCACCCCTGGAGCCGCAATTTAACACACTCGTAGACGTTTTTGTGGTTGAAAAGTTAACAGGACAACTGCCACACCATTCCTTGTCCCCCTTTATCAAATCAGAATTTTCCGATTTGCCCTTGGCAGACCTTTACAACCACTCAGGTTCTCATATAGATTTACTTCTTGGAGGCGATGTCTACCCACAAATTATCCGTAGTGGTGTTCGATGGAACAGCGACCAGACACTGATTGCACAGCAAAGCGCATTTGGATGGATAATCACTGGTCGAGCTAATCACTGTCCACCACGGTCTGAGGTTAACTCGCTGTTTATTAAAGTTGATATGAATCATCTTTTGAATCGATTTTGGGAACTCGAGGAAGTACCTGCCGCCACTCAAATGTCTGAGGAGGACAGATACTGTGAAGAACTGTACAAACGAACCACGTACCGTAATGAAGCAGGACGTTTCGTTGTTTCTCTTCCCTTCGTTCAAGCATTTCCTCACAAGAAGGCTCTTGGTCAATCTCGCAACATTGCCATGTCCCAATATCTTCGCAACGAAACACGTTTAAGCAAACACATAGAATCCAAATGCTTTTACGATGAGGTCTTATTTGAATATTTGACTCTTGATCATATGAGAAAGGTTACCCCGGATTTGTCCGTTCACCCAAACTCCTATTATTTACCCCATCATGCGGTGTTGAAACCCGAAAGCACTGCTACCAAGCTACGTGTAGTTTTCAATGCCTCATGCCCCTCTACGAATGGAGTTAGCCTAAATGAAGTTCTCTACCCCGGTCCGGTTTTACAAGCCGATTTGCCAACGTTGATTCTCAGATGGCGCCTTTTCAAGTACGTCTTTAATGCTGACATTGAAAAGATGTATCGTCAGATACTTGTACACCCTCTTCATACCCCTTTTCAACGGATTTTATTCCGTAAATCATCCCAAGAAGATGTGTGCGATTACGAACTTAACACAGTTACATTCGGCGTTAACTGTGCCCCCTATTTGGCAATTAGGACTCTTTTGGAGTTAGCCAATCAATGTGAAGATAAATTCCCCCACGTCGCAAATATTATACGAAATTATATGTACGTAGACGACGTACTATTTGGATCTCATAACACAGCAGATGCCATCAAATGTCGTGATGATCTTATAGCAGTATTAGCTTCTGCTGGATTCTCTTTAAGAAAGTGGACAGCAAATAACTCCCTCCTTTTACGTGGCATAAACCCAAAGCACTTATTAGATGCTGAATTTTTAAATCTCTCTGACTCATGTACCTCTAAGCCATTAGGCTTACGGTGGAATGCTGGGACCGACTTTTTCTATTTCACCCCCTTAAAGCGTCCTCGTGCCGATCTTTTCACCAAACGAGCGATCCTATCCCACATCGCAAAGTTATTTGACCCCGCTGGGTGGTTAGCTCCACAATTAATTGTTGCTAAAATGTTAATGCAACATATATGGAAAGACAACACCGATTGGGATGAAATAGTGAAACCCTCGACTCTCCAACAGTGGAAAGAATTTCTCGATGACTATCCCAATATCGAAAAAATCAAGATTCCCAGGTTTGTGGATTATCATCCTACTTTTTCTATTGAAATACATGGATTTTGTGATGCATCGGAAAAGGCCTATGCTGCCACGCTTTACATCCGGTGTCAGGCACCAAACGGTCTGACGTATACCCACCTCGTGGGCTCAAAAACGAAAGTTGCTCCCATTAAATATATCACTCTACCCAGAAAGGAACTTTGTGGCGCCACACTGCTATCTAAAATGTTCAATCACTTTCAAACACAATTCCCCATCTCAAATTATCGATCCTATATGTGGACTGATTCCACGATTGTTTTAGCCTGGCTAAGAAAGCCCCCTTACCACTGGACAACATTCGTGGCTAATCGCACGGCTGCAATTTTAGAGAAAACCGATGTTAACATTTGGGCACACGTTGATTCAGAAGACAACCCCGCTGATATAGCATCTCGTGGCTGCTTGGCAAAGGATCTCATTGACAACAAGTTGTGGTGGCAAGGTCCATCCTGGCTTGTGCTACCTCCCGTCGATTGGCCTGTAAATCGTGATTCTTATGAAACTCGCGAAGAGGCACAGCCTATTCGAGCGCATTTGGCTAAGGTTTCCAATATCGACATTTTAGATCGCTTCTCGGATCTTCCTAGAGCCATGCGTATCCTCAGCTATATGTTTCGTTTTTTCCACAAGACACACCCTCAACATAAAATAAATAGAAAGTATCGTTCAACTGTGCTACAACAAACTGAGATTCAGTTCGTAAAATGTCGTCTTATAATTTTGTGTCAACGTTCACACTTTAATGAGTACGATCTATTATCTCAAGAATCTTCGCTACCTAAAAAAAGTCCCCTTCTCTGTTTGAACCCATTTATAGACGATAAGGGCATACTTAGAGCCAATGGCAGATTGTCTCAATCCCCAATTTTAACATATGATGAACGATTTCCAAAGATTCTACCATATTCTGGAAGGTTCACACTTTATATGTTGAAATGATTCACAAATACTCTCTCCATGGTGGAAACTCATTATTAATGCGTTTAATGCGAATAGAATTTTGGGTTCCAAAATTGAAAAATCTAATAAAAAAGGTTATTCACAACTGTAAGACTTGTGTTCTCCAGAAACATAAACCAAGTCGACAGAAAATGGGCGCCCTACCAGCAGTAAGAACGACTGTTTCACGCCCGTTTACAAACTCAGGTGTCGATTTTGCCGGCCCCTTTGACATAAAGTCGTACGCAGGCCGTGGTTGTAAGATGTCTAAGGGATATGTATTAGTATTTATATGCTTCTCCACTAAAGCAATTCATTTGGAGATCACGACTGAGATTTCAACTAACGCCTTTTTGGCAGCATTTGCTCGTTTCTTCTCGCGTCGTGGATGCCCCTCTTCAATGTATTCCGATAACGGAACTGCATTTATCGGTGCGGCCAATAATTTACTGGAGAACCAGGAGCGATTTCTTCAATCTGTTCGACAACAGATGTTATCCCAATATACTTATCAAAATATTGACTGGCATTTTATTCCTCCCGGCGCACCACATATGGGGGGTCTATGGGAAGCTGGTGTGAAAAGTTTTAAATCCCATCTAAAGAAAATCATGAATGCTCAAAAATTTACGTATGAAGAGTTCAACACTATGTTGATCAGAATCGAAGCTTGTTTGAATTCAAGACCTCTGTGTTCCATGAGCGAAGATCCTGCTGAACTTAACGCGCTAACTCCTGCACATTTCTTAGTAGGCTCACCTCTTCTAGCCCCAGCAGAGCCCGATTTAGCCAATAGCTCTTTAAGTCTTCTTAACAGATGGCAGAAGTTGAAAATACTTCATCATCACTTTGCCATTTTGTGGAAAGAAGAGTATCTAAAAGAACTTCTCAAACGTACCAAATGGAAATACCCCGAACGCGACTTTGCTCCCAATGACCTTGTAGTGATAAGACGCGAAAACTTGCCACCTAACCAATGGCAGCTAGGGCGAATAGAAAAGGTTATATGTGGTTCAGACTCTAGGGTCAGAGTAGCGCAGGTTCGCACATCGCGAGGGTTCATACTCAGACCAATAACGAAACTAGTATTGTTGCCTCCTTCCGAAACTCAATAAATATTTTTCACCTTTATTTACAGTCATCATGTCAACCCCACCTCGTCGCATGAAGAAGAATCGCGAAAGTCCTGCAGAGACGCAAAAACACCACATTATATCACCAAGTACAACACTTTCACGAAAATATAAGGACTGCCGCTACTGCGATAAGGAACATCCTTTGAGGAAATGTTTTCGTTTTCGAAAACTTTCGGTTCCTGACCGTTTTAAAGTGGTACGACGTTTTGGATATTGCTTCAACTGTCTGGCACATTCTCACCATTTGAAAGCTTGTAAAAGTCGTGATAGATGTAAAATCTGCTTGCACGAGCACCACACTTTACTACATCGCCAACCGCATAATGATGATGATAAAAGGCAACAATCTCGCACGCATTATAAAAGACAATGTAATAGTTCTACTTCACCCCAACTCTCATGGAAAGCACAGGCTCGATCCCAAACGACACCAGCATCAAGGGGTGCACCTACTATTGTTATAAATGTCAGATCTAATACCTAAGCTATGAATTTATTTATTTTATACTTTACATTCTACGTATATATTTCCTGTTTTACATATCGTTGAATTAATACCTAAGCTATGAATTAATTTTTTATACTTTTATATCATGCACATATACATATTTCTTGCTTTACCTATCGTTGAATTAAATCCTAAGATATGAATTTATTTTTTCTTGTTCCTACCCCTATATCGATGTTGCAGTACTGCAAGAGGGGCGGAATGTTTACGTTATGAATCGATCATTATGCTCTACACATTTTTTATATCTATAAACTTACATATATACTTTTAATTAGGAGCTAAAGTGTCATTACTTTGCTCATTTATCATTTCTTACTCTCTTTACCTAAAGAGAGATCATTCCCATTATTTTTACTTACTTAAACTAATGACATGAATTGTGATTTTTATTATATTGCTTAAGTTAGTTACTCAGTGAATTCCCTCTTATTAAGTTCAATAATATTAATGTGCAAAACCCAAGAAATAAAATAGTTGTGCTTAAAGTAAAATCAAAAACATGCATACATTTGTAAAGAGGAACATTTTATAGAAAACATTCATTAATATTTAACGTAATGGAAATTATAGTTGATTTATAATAAATTATAATTCCAAAACAAACAAAAGTGGAACAAGCGAACAAGGAATTAGTTTTGCGCCAATTCTTCCAAATAAACTTATCATCTTCCTAATATCAACCTCTTTCCCTTGTGACATTGAACCCCCTCATCTCAACAATATATAAATATATATATATATATATATATATATATATATATATATATATATATATAATATATATATATATATACATACATATATATATATATATATATAAATATATATATATATATATATATATATATATATATATATATATATATATATATATATATATATATATACATACATATATATATATATATAAATATATATATATATATATATATATATATATATATATATATATATATATATATATATATATATATATATATATATATATATAATATATATATATATATATATATATATATATATATATATATAATATATATATATATATATATATATATATATATATATATATATATATATATATATATATATATATATCTGTGCCAATATGGAAGAGTAGCTTAAGTCGAAAATTGAAGTTTTGAGATATCATCAATTTTGTGTAATTTTTCTTCTGCTTGATTTTTGCGAATAATTTATGAATTAATATATTTGTAGCATGTTTATTAGAGAAGAAAAATGAATATTTAAAAAAAATATTGTTGAATTCAGAAGATTTTACTCCTTTTCTACTTAAGCGTTTTTTCGAAACTGAAAGTTGCGTTGAACTAGACCTTAAGTAACTTAAGTGCTTCTGTTTAAATAAAAAGTATGTATTGTGTAGTTTTAAGTTAACATAAGAGGTTTTATTCAAGTTTATAAAAAGACATTAAAGAAGATAAGGTTATTGTTTACATGACAATATTTTTGTTTTTAACGAAAAATTAAAAATAAATTCTAAAATAATAATATAATATTGTTAAATGTGTAATTTATTATTTATTCAAAAATCTCATCAGCTTCGGTTAAGTCCAGGTGGAAGTCTAACATGTTTGCAGTATGTTAGTTTAAATAAAAGTCTTTATAAATATCATCAATAAGTGGCAACATGTCAATTAAATCTTGTTTCTTCTTTTGATTAATTTCAAGTGGTGAAAAATAACATTGTTTTAAATTTTTTTTTTTAATAGAGCTTATACCTCTTTTCCTTAAAATAATTTTTCTAAAAGGCTCATGTTCATCTAAGGAACTTTTAAAGAAAACGGATCCAAATTCTTTAGTAAATCGTAACCATTTTATATCATCTGCCCAACTGTATTTCTGCCCATCGTCATCCACCTTTCTCCATAAAAAGAATTCTTTAGCAGCACTTGCAAAATCAAAAAATTGGTTTCTATTCATTTCAATCACACAAAATTTTCTTTTTACTCCAACAGTCCTAATAAATTGATACCAGTCCAGAGGGTGGTGAATTTGTACTGATGTTACCTTTTTCTTTTTTTCGATCAAAGCATGATCACTATCACACTCCATATGTGTGTGTCCAGGAACCATAAACTTATGATCAATTATATTTATTGATCCTGTTGTGTCGGCTAATTGCATGAATATGGCAAACATTGTTGCAACAAAAGAATTTTTATTCTGGCCAGGGCAGCAGTCACTATAAAAAATTACATGGTTGACAAAGAGTGGTAGGCTTTGTAAGTTTTTTTTTTCCACTAATTTTTATTTTTTGTATCTTCAGAACTGAACTAACAAAAAGTGTTCAAATCTTAAATATATATAGAATAATTAGGCCCAACCAGTGTCGGACATAAACTTAGTGATAATAATTAAAAATACATAAATGTCGTGTTAAGCACAAAATTATTTTCAAAAAGTTTCATCTGCGTTGCGTGTTAAGGCCGTAGTATCCCTCTTTTTTAAGCGGATGTGTCCAGGAAAGTTCAAGATGTTACGAGCAAGGGGATTAGGATGGGACTCGAGTTTTGTTAAATATTTGCCTGCATATTTTGCAATTTCTGCAGTCACAAGTGGCATATTTAAATCACGATGTAAAATTGAATTTTTCATGTACCAAGGAGCCGATGTTATTAACCTTAAAATTTTGTTTTGCATTCGTTGTATTCTTTCTACATTGGAAGCTGAAGCAGTGCCCCATAACTGAATTCCGTAACACCATATGGGTTTCAAAAGCGACTTGTATATTAAAAGTTTACAATCCAGACTGAGTGTAGAATTTTTACCAATCAACCAATGTATCTGGGTTAGTTTAAGCTTCATTTGTGTTAGCTTAGAGTCAATGTGCTGTTTCCATGTAAGCCGTTGGTCAAGATGTATACCAAGGTATTTCACCTGTGAATGTTGAGGAACAACTTGATTGTTGATACGAATGGGGGAACAAGTGTCTCTTCGTAGGGTAAATGTGACATGAACACACTTTTGTTCATTTACTTTTATTCTCCATAAGTTCAACCATAGTTCCAACAGGCTAATATGATTCTGAAGATATTGGGATGCCTCGTGAGGGTTTTCATGCATACTAAGGCAGGCTGTATCATCGGCAAATGTAGAAGTGAAGATATTACTGCTCAGAGGCATATCACAGGTATAAATCAAATACAAAACTGGCCCCAGTATACTACCCTGTGGCACACCGGATGAGATAGTTTCAGGCACACTCATGAAGTCTTCTTCCACAACAGTGAACTTCCGGGCAAGAATGTAACTTTCCAAAAGATTTACAATGTTTATTGGTAAATGTGTCTTCAGTTTTAAAATTAGGCCTTCATGCCACACTTTATCAAAAGCCTGAGAGACATCAATAAAGAGGGAAGAACAATACTTCATTTCTTCAAATGTTCTTCTTATGAAATGAACCAATCTATGAGTTTGTTCAATGGTGCTATGCTGACTTCTAAAACCAAATTGATGATCCGGTATACACCCATTATTAGTTAGAATTGGGGACAATTTAGTCATTAGCAGCTTTTCGAAGAGCTTTGAAATTGTTGGCAATAAACTTATTGGCCTATATGACTCAGCCTTCGTAAGATCTTTGCCCGCCTTTGGAATCATTTTGATCATAGCAAGTTTCCAGCTGTATGGATAATACTCCAGTCGTAAAATGCCATTAAAAATAAACAACAGGATTTTAATAGCAACACGAGGCAACTGCATCAGCATCTTGTTACTAATTCCATCAATACCCGGAGCTTTCTTCGGGTTGGTTTCAGCAATTAGTTTTTGTACATCACGCATCTTAAACTTCATGAGTCGAGGGGGTAGAGCAACTACACTCGGCAAATCAACAGCACCAGTACATGAGTTTGGGGTAAATACGTGTTTTAAATGCTCAGCAAATATGTTACCTTTTTCAGTATTGGTTCTTGCCCAACCTCCGGTCGAAGTGCGCAGGGGTGGTTTAAACTCAACGGGTGTTTTAAGTTTTCTAGCTGCGCGCCACAAGGAGTAATTAGATGCTTCTGTGACATCGAGACCTTCCAGATAGTTCTTAAGAGAAGCAGATTTTTCAGATGCAAGCAACTCATGGAGTCGTTTAGTGCATTCTCTAAGTCTGATTTTATGTTGGGGTGATCTGTGCTGTTGCCATTCCCTTCTAGCTCTTCTTTTTTCACATACGAGACGTTCAATGTCCGCAGAATAAATTCTATTAAATCCAGTCTGCGGATGGGAGGTAGTGGCATGTTTAGCAGCCTGTTTAATATTATCGGTAAGATTGGCAATGTTAAATTCAATATCATCGGGAGTTCTAAGCCTGATATTTTCCGTACAATGAGTACTGAGATATTTTTTGAACCCCAGCCAGTTAACACGATTTATCATCTTCACATATGGGTGAGGTAAGTCACTTCTTAGTGGGCTACAAATTGTAAAGATCGTGGGAGTGTGATCGGAGGAGAGATCATGTGAAGCTTCAACATGAATTAAATCCCTAGGGATATTTTTCATGACCCCAAAATCTATAACATCCGGAATTTTTTATATGTCAGTAGGCCAGTAAGTGGGCTCCCCGCTAGAAATGACATCCAAACCCATTTTTGAAATTGTGTTGAACAATGCTCGACCTCTAGGTGTAATAAGACGCGACCCCCAGAACGTATGCTTTGCATTGTAGTCGCCAGCTGATATGAAACAAGGGCCAAGAGTTTTATAAAAATCCTCGTATTGATCCTCAGTGATTGAAAATCTGGGAGGGGAGTAAATGGATGATATCACGAAATTTGTACAAAAAGTTTCAATGCAAATATTTGTTGCCTGCAGATGGTCCTCACAAATGTTCTCAAGAATGTAGTGTTTGAGTCTTGACTTTATTAGAATTGCCGATCCTCCGCATGCTCTTCCTCTCGGGTCCTTTGTATCATATAAGGTGTAGCCACTCATTTTAAAAAGGCTTCTCGAAGTCAAGTGAGTTTCAGATACCAACATTATGTCAATATTTTTTGCCGTGAGGAAGTGCTCAAGTTCATTTTTATGTTGGCGAATGCCGTTTGCGTTCCAGAAACATACTTTTAACGTGTTCATGGCTTGTTAACTAATGCTAGAAGTAGTGTGTTCTGCATTCGCAGCATTTCTTGCATCATGCTAGTCATATTTGTTGTAAAGTTGTTTATTGTTTGCACCAAATTGTCAATAGTAGATTCAAGGCGATTGAAATTAAAGCTTGCATTTGCATTTGTTGTACTAGTTGGTGGTGACACTTTTTGCACTGGAACTGAATTGATCTTCACAGCGTCAGCGTACGATACTTGTGTAGAAATTGGTTGGGCCATAGGAGGATAAGCAGCGGAGTACGTATTTCCTGTTTGCGCTGGAGTTACTTTAGGCTTTTGGCTCATAGCTTGTTTAACAAAAGAGAACACAGGACATCCCCTGTAGTTAGCAGTGTGATTACCTCCACAATTACTGCACTTTTTTTCCTTCTGGTCCTTCGACTTATTGCAAATAGCAGTGTTGTGTAATTCACCGCACACAACACAAACACTAGGTAATTTACAGTAAGTTTTCGTATGGCCATATTCTTGGCAATTATGGCACTGTACGGGACCAGAACGCTTGTGTGGTTCTTCAACTGTGATTTTCCGGTATAATAGATATTTTAAATTGTAAATAGGATGGGTCTCATTTTTCTTCAGTATTACATCATTTGGCTCCAGTTCAACGCGAAATAGGGGTTGGGGGATCTTCTCCCTGTTTATTATGTTAGAGACATTCTTTACCTTAAATCCCTGGAGGGTGAGAGCATCTTTTATTTCAGCAGGGACAACGTAAGAATCTATGCCCTTCAATACGACCTGTAGGCCCTTGGCGCTCTTAAGCTGGAATGTGTAAAAACTTGTTTTATTTTTTTCTAATTCATTAACCATTTTCCGGAAATCTTTTTCATTATATATTTGAACTTTTGTTTCGTCAATGTTACCACGTTTTATTGGAACAATGTGAAATGCCTTTTCACCAATGACCGAGATTAGTTTTTTGATAAGTGTGTTAGAATTTTTTTGCCTCAAATAGATGGGTGGTGGTTTGGAGGTTTTTTCCGAGGATGCTTCGGGTTTTTCGTTGCCATTCTGCAATATTTTAAAACGATTTTGACGGTTAACTGGGGCGGCGTCGTTATCCCTGGATATCTTGGGAACCGATGAGATTTTAGACGAATTTGGGCTACGCCCGCGCTTTACTACTGTAATATATCTGTCCATTCCGACAGGCACCTTAGGTTTCTGAATACTCTTGTCTATTGTGATAACTTGGTTAAGTGAAGAACACGAGCCCGGAGCGGATAATGGCGCTGATTTAAATAAAGAAGTACTAGGCAGCGGTAATGTTAGAGAATCACTACTTGGCATCGGAGTAAGCGAGTTTGATCGCTCACGTAAAATTGGCTTTGCCGTTAGAAAAAGACTATCATCAATTTTTTTATTTTTATTGTTTGCATTAAGAGCTTCTGAACTCACAGTAAAATAGGCATTTCTGCCGTTAGAACTCACTTCACAATTGTTTGTTTTTGAGGTACTCATGCAGAGTATTCCTCAGTCACTTTGTTTACGGTTGTTTTTTTTTTTTTGTTTTTGTTGTTTCAGATTATATGAAAAATGTTATTAGTGCAAATAAAGCAAATTTTAACAAAAACCCGTACTTATTACGAATCAGTACTTATTACGAATATTTTTTTTGTTTGTATTTTTTTTGTTTACTATGTAAAAAAACTCCGCTAACACGTCTGTTCACTACGAAGGTTCAACAAGTACGCGAGGCTTTGTAAGTGTTGAAATAAACATGACGCTATCTCGTTACCACCACGTTTAGCCAAAGCTTCGTGCCACATATAGCAGAATGGTTCATTTGTTGAGCAGTCATGCACAGTTAGATTGAAAGTCCACAATGGCCTTTTATAAAATGATACTGACGACCGTAAAAATGGAGTAGGAAGACATTGTTGCAAATCAAAGGAAAATACTTTTACATTTTTATCAGCACTTGTCTTTTGCTTATCATTTCGTTTTGATTCAAAAGCTTGTTTCGCATGGTGATGGTGATCTGCTTGTTCAGTTTTTAGGGTATCAAGTGATTCTGCTTCTGCAACTTTTATTTCTGAATTCAACATGTCACATTTGTGACAAGTGTCTAGTTTTGGTTTATTGAATTTTAAATTCAATGAGTGAAAAATCTGAGAAAATTTGGAAATTGATATAGAGTGATCATAATTTTCGCAATAAAGTCTGTGAAGCACAGCAACAGACAAATCGCTGGGCAAATATTTCTTGGATGTGTCACGTCGAGTATAGTGCGATTCATACGAAGGGAAAGAATTTATAAACTCAATCACTTCTATTTCTTTTGAAGCTGGAAGTTTTTTTTTTTGATTTCGGTGTTTTCCACGTTGATCGGTAAAATCACCATATCCTTCAATTTTTTTTTAGCTACAGTTTTCAAAAACTGATCGCTTTCGCATAAAGTCCCTTTAAAACATTTCTGACACACCAAAACTCGTTGACCACTTATTTCCAAATAATATTTGTATGTATTCATCCGTTTCCTTGGATTAGTTTCGCTTTTATCTTTCCGTATAGTTTTAGTGGAATGAATTTCAATTAATCCTGCTACAAATGCTTGTCGCAGTTGGTACGATCCCAGCTGCCAGTACAGTTCATGAATTACTTGTTGCTGTTCTGGTGTAATTTTATCTTTGCATTTATTTCGGCAAGGCTGCATCAATCGCATTGCGCGGCAAGGCACAATTTTGCCACTGCTTGAAATGTATGATTTACCTTTGTTGCGCAGATTTTTCTTCATATTTTTGGATGTTGACGGATCAGTATTTGCTTCTGTTTCTAACTGGCTTTCCTACATATATTATGATTTTTTTTTTTATAAACATTTTTTGACCTCCATAGCTTATTACTTACATCAATTATTTCATCTTCACAATCTGTATTGCTTGTATCTAATTCATTAATATTAACATTTGGATCTAAAACAGAATCATCGCTGTCAAATTCGAATGATTTTTCTTTACATTCGATTTTTTTGTCCATTTTTACCTCCGTACGGTTCAACCTGAGCAAAAATTATTTCACGACTGATCAGGGTGAGGGTACCGAAAACATTATATATGTTATGTTGTTATGATTTCAACTTGTTTGGAAAACATGAAAAAAATTAAAAACAAATTTGTAAGAAAAGGTAAAAAAAAACGTTTTTTCTCTTTTTGTTTATTGCATTTCGGTTGTTGTTCTTGTGGTTGTTGTTTTCCTGCAAAAAAAGTCCTGTGTTTTTTTTTATTTTAAGTTGGGCATAGTAGGCGCCGAGTTGGTCAGAGCGCAAAGCTGATTGTGTGCATGAAAACAGTTCCAAATGGTATTTCGGCGCCGAAAACATTATTTATGTTATGTTGTTATGATTTCCACTTGTTTGGAAAACATGAAAAAAATTAAAAACAAATTTTTAAGAAAAAGTAAAAAAAAACGTTTTTTCTCTTTTTGTCTATTGCACTCTGTACGCACCCTGAGGCTTATGTGCAAGCTGACAAAATATTTCGCAGAACAAAATACACTTAAGTAAACATACGGTACCGTTAATTTTTAGCATCGCTTGATTAAAAGAGCTTGTGTCTGCATAAGCTGTTCTGAAATATTTGTTTTTTGTTTCTTTCATTGAAAAACATTTCGTCATAAGAACTTACATTCACTTAAGATAACTGTATACAACAATCACATTTCACTAAAAAAAACTCATGTAAACATAAGTTGTTTGAATATAATGACTTTATTTTTTAAAGGTTAACATTTATACAGCTTAAGTGAAGTTAAGCGATACCGTTATATGATGAATGGAAAATCTGATTATGTAAACAAAAGTATGTGTACATAAGTTTTTTTGATCAATGCATTATTGATTCAAAAAACTTAAGCTAAAAAGTAGACGTACATAGAATTGATAAAAAATTGAGTTTTTCAAAACGGACTAAACACATTTATGCGTCTCTGCTTTTGTAGTGCGCCAAGCGTCTTAACTCATTTCTCTCTTATGTCGACTTAAGCTACTCTTCCATATTGGCACAGATATATATATATATATATATGTATATATATATATATATATATATATATATATATATATATATATATATATATATATATATAATATATATATATATATATATATATATATATATATATATATATATATATATATATATATATATATATATATATATATATATAATCATTATTCAAAACTATTGAAGTAATCTTGCCATTTCTTGGAGCTACAAGTGCTTGGAAAAAGCCCAAGGCGAAGATTCATAGTATTTTGGTGACCCCGACGTGATCCTGTTATAAATGCAGGACGTCTAAATTCACTGAGCCCGCAGTACTCAGCATATCACCAGTCGATCAACGCATTATTCGAGTGGAAATACTAGCAGCAGTGATAGCCAGGTAAATATCATCCACAATGGTGTCATTCGAAGAACTGATTCAAAAGCAAAAGATTCTTGGGGAGAACATTGAAACGATCATCAGAAACTACAAGAAGGATTCCCAAGCCCGAAAGGAGTTGGTGAGCTACTTTTAAGAGAAACTACGCAGACTATATGAAGAATGGATGGCGTTTGAGACAAATGACAACCAGATTCGGCTACTTGACGACAAACCTCTAGATCACCGCTATTTCACGGAAAATTATTATGCCGCAATACAGAAGATTGTAGAACAATACAAAGACATATTCGAAAAATCTATGATGAAGGTAAAGTCAACTTCGGGCAAAATTCCACCAAGAGAGAGCTGTGATGTGTTACCAGCTGAGACGAATGAGTTCTTAAAGCTCAAACGTCGACAATGATGTCTTTTTTAGAACGATTGCTTAATGACGAATCTACTCATCAGAATCGAAACATCGCATTAAACATATGGCAAGGCATTGAAGCCATACATTTCCAAATATTTGAGTTCTATGACAACCCAGAGCAACTAGGCTACGACTCCGTGCGCTTTATACAACTCGAGACTAGGCTGCGAAAAGTAATCAATACAGTAAGCACGATTGAACAGTCTCAGCAGAATATCAGTGATCCAGAATCCTTGCCTATGCCAAAGGTCGCACTACCAAAATTCGACGGAAATCATCTCAAGTGGCAAGAATTCTATGACATATTCTTATCTCTGGTGATAAGGCGATCAATGCCTAAAATTCAAAAGATGTGGTATCTAAAAACACAGCTAATAGAAGAAGCAGCAAATTTAATAAAACACTTCGCTGCCACTGAGGAAAATTTTGACGTTGCATGGACCATGGTGGTGGAACGGTATAACAACAAAAGATTACTGGTCAACAAGCTTGTGCAAGAGCTAGTAGATACCCCAATTAAAGGCTATACTGACAACTACAAGTCGCTCCATGACAGAACCAAGGAGTGTCTTTTAGCGCTACAAAATCTTCAGGTGGATACGAAATCATGGGATTCAATATTATGCTACCTACTACTAAAGAAATTGCAAGCAAGGCGTCTCCGATTCGAGCAAGCGCTGAAGAATTCTCGGGAGGTTCCGACAATCACAGAGTCCCTGGAATTCTTGGAAAGAAATTTCCAATCAATGGAAGTATTTTCTGAAAAAACGCCGCATTCAAAACCAAGGGTGTGTACTTCCATCACCACAAAGCAAGTCAACAATTCATATGTTATGTGCAAAAATGGAAATCATCCGTTATTCGCATGTACCAAGTTTCGTCAGTTATCGACATCAGCAAGACTACAATTCATTGAAAAACAAAGATACTGTGTGAACTATTTAAAGCCCGGTCAAAACTCTAAAACCTGTATGTCAAGGGGTTGCAAGGAATGCAGCAAAAAGCACTTGGAGAGCTCGAATCAAGACAATAATCCAGCAACATCATCAACGCCAGCAACAAACATTTTAAACAACAAAGATCTACAAGGCGATCACTCGTCATCTAGAAATCAAAACGCCATATCACTTACAACGTACAACCAATCCAAAAGTCCCAGCTACGTTCTTGTGAGCACAGCAATGATAAAAATACGAACTAATGAGAAGGAGATACAATGTAGAGCACTTCTCGATTTAGGATCCCAACTGAATTTTGTCGGCGAACGTCTAGTTAAACGACTCGGAATTTCAAATAAATCAACATCAATCTCCATTAGTGGCATCGCTTCTAGTGACACTAGGGTAACACGCCGAGTAAACGTAGCATTACATTCAAGAATCAATAATTATACCGCACGGCTTGAAGCAGCGGTCCTTCCGCACATAATTTCACCTCAACCATCACAAGTTATCAATATAGATCATTGGCCAATTCCAAACAACATTATGCTAGCAGACCCACTATTCAACCGTCCTGACAAAATAGATGTTCTACTTGGGGCAGAATTTCATCACCAACTTCTGTCAGGTGGGCAGATTCAACTAGGTAACGATTTGCCCATTTTAAATGACACTTTACTTGGCTGGGTACTTTCTGGTAGAATTGGAGAGCATGAATCATCAACTGCAGCATGCGGAATATGTACTGAAGACGAAGTTAATTTGGAAGAAGCTATTGCTCGCCCAGAGCCGAGAACTGGAAACTATCAGCACATCTGACAGATGTCTTTCGGTGGCTGAAAGAAAAAAAGAAAATTCCATTCTGCACTAGCGCAAACACTTTTGGCGAATCCCATGGAGTAGCTTTCAACAGATTTCTATCATTAGAAAGGCGATTATCAAAGTCTCCAGAACTCAAAGCTCAATATATAAATTTTATGAAAGAATATGAAGAATTAGGGCACATGGCCCAAATAGACATAAACTCTATACAAACACCAAATTACTTCATTCCTCACCACTGCGTACTTAGACCAGAGAGTCTAACAACAAAATTACAAGTAGTTTTTGATGCCTCCACTAAAACTACTAACGGAGCTTTGTTGAATGACATAATGTATAAAGGATCCATAGTACAGAGATAGTATAGAGTGAATTGTTTTCTATTCTACTACGCTTTCGGTGTCCACAATTTGTGTTTACAACCGACATCAAAAAAATGTACTGCCAAATAATAATGCAGCCAGATTGTAGAAACTTTCAAATTTGGAGAGAAAATCCCACCAAACCAATAAGGTATTATATACTAAATACAGTCACATATGGAACGAGATCTGCACCTTATCTAGCTACAAAATGCTTAGATCAAATCGCTGAGACAAACATGATGCGATACCCATATGGAGCCCAATTTTTACTCGAAAACTTCTATGTAGATGACGGTATTGGCGGAAGGAATGATTTGCACACTGTGCCAGCAATTCAGTCAGAACTACAACACATATTGCACCAGCATGGTCTTGAATTACAAAAATGGGCAGCAAATCATCCAAAACTACTTCAAAACGTCACCGAGGAACAACAAGAGGTTAATTTTGACTTCGATAGTGAGAACAATAATGTCGTGAAAACTTTGGGCTTAATATGGATGCCACAACATGACAAACTGTGTATGAAAATATGACTAAGGGAGATTAACCACGTAACAAAATGCACAATTAGCTCAGATTTAGCTAGTTTGTTCGATCCTTTCGGACTACTATCGCCAATTGTAGTTTCCGCAAAAATGTTTATCCAAGAACTATGGCAAAAAAAGTTAGACTGGGATGAGGCTCTGTCAGAAAATCTTCATTCAACTTGGGTTACATTCAGACAAGAGTTAGAACACATAAAAGATCTAAGAATCACGCGACATATATTCGAAGGACATGTGACATCCAACATACAAATTCATGCCTTTGCAGACGCATCAGAAAAAGCATACGGCGCAGCAGTCTACATTAGATCAACAACGAAAAATAATCAGATTATTGTGAGCTTATTATGCTCACGGTCCCGAGTAGTGTGATGAATTTATATAAAAAGGAAAAAAGGATTGTTTGCAGTATCTGCTAAACTCTGCAGCCGTTTTTCTTCAGCACCCAACAGTGCCAATTTTAAATGAGAAATTAAAGAAGCTATTTCTATTTTAGCTGTTCAATAAATTCTGATTTTATTTTTAAAAACTTCCAACTTATATACTAATTTATTCCTTGGTCAGCACTAATGTGGCACAATAACAAATCAATAGGGAATTTGGCGTTCTCACGGGAATTTGCAATTTTGAAAAATTCTTTTTTTTTTAGTTACCAGAACTTGATGGGGCAGGAAAATAATTTATTAAAAATATCCAATACAAAAATCATATTACAACATTCCCAATGCCAACAGTCCACTACAAAAAGTTTAATGCTCATTTATGCTGACCAAACACAAAAACAAATTCATAATTCTAGCTGTTAGGCTTTAACAATGAAATTCTTAAAAATACTTATCGTAAACAAAAATGAATTAATATTTTAGGTTTAAGATTTCTCTTTATTTATGAACATTTTTCCTTTCTGTTTGTGATTTTTTATTTAAATTTAAATAGGCTACTTAGTTCAATCGTATTTTATAAGCCAAATTACATGTGATAGTTATCAAAGAACAAATTACACCAAAGACACATGTGTAAATCATTCTGACAAACACTAGCAGAACGGAACAACATGCTGTTTTCGAAAGCCGCTACACTTTCATCATCAGCGTTCTTGTGTTTGGTCCACTTCTGTGTTGTCAGTTGATGTATATTTCAGCTATTCATACAAACCTTCACTGTAAATGTAATACGAGAATTGTTTTTGATTCATCGTATCACAATTTGTGAAAAGTTTTTTTTTTTTTTTTTTGTAATGAAGAGCTCAAATTACACCTCACTAACTTACAACAGTCTTACCATTGTTATCTATTCTTTACCAACCATACACATGCTTATTTTTTTAATTTGCTTATTTTATTTTTTTTTTTTTACTTATGACAAACTTGTTTGGTTTGTTACTATAAGTATGTATATTTTATTAATTTCATATTGATGTTCTTCGGCGTGCCTTCCGTTAGTTAAGTATATATTTGTTAATTTTTCCGACCTAATGATATGTAATTTTTGTTTTTATTTTTATTCCGGCTCTAGGTCATATATTAAATTAAACTTCTTTTTTTTTTTTTGTTTTATTTAAATTTTATTTTTTATTCCATATTTCGATCACCATCGGTTCTCTTCTTCAGGAATTTAAGTAAAGCAAACTTTATCATATTTTATAAGGCAAATTACATGTGATAGTTATCGAAGAACAAATTACAACAAAGACAAATGTGTAAATCATTCTGACAAACACTAGCAGAACGGAACAACATGCTGTTTTCGAAAGCCGCTACACTTTCATCATCAAAAAAAAAAAAAAACTTTTCACAAATTGTGATACGATGAATCAAAAACAATTCTCGTATTACATTTACGGTGAAGGTTTGTATGAATAGCTGAAATATACATCAACTGACACCACAGAAGTGGACCAAACACAAGAACGCTGATGATGAAAGTGTAGCGGCTTTCGAAAACAGCATGTTGTTCCGTTCTGCTAGTGTTTGTCAGAATGATTTACACATTTGTCTTTGTTGTAATTTGTTCTTTGATAACTATCACATGTAATTTGGCTTATAAAATACGATTGAACTAAGTAGCCTATTTAAATTTAAATAAAAAATCACAAACAAAAATGAATTAAATTTCAAGTTCAATGTCTTAGAGTAAATAAAATTCTTACATTGCTACAGTGCCTTAACTTAGTATAGATGCACTACACCCTCACCCTTTTAGGTTTGGGTATTATTAAAAATGAAACAGAATTTAGAAAAAGAAATTTTTTAATTAAGGCTTATGTATCTATAAGTATTTTAAGCTTTATATATACATATAATTTTGTAATTTTTAAATTGTATTTCAGATTTAAATTGTTAATTCACATACTTTTTTAGTAAGTTCTTATGTACTAGTTTTGTTTTAGTCTTATTAATTTACATTCAATTCTTGTAAATCTAATACTTTGTATGGGCCTTTGTTGGAGGTTCATACTTTTTTTAATTAAGACTTTAACTAAAACTAAATCTCCTATTCTAAGATCTATTCTATGTTGCTTCTTTTTAGATTCTATACCTCTTTTTCTTTTTACTTCGAGAATTATTTCTCTTGCTCTTTGTAATGAGTGATGAAGTCTAACCTTTAGTTCATTTAAGTAGTTGTCAATATTGTATATCTTTCTGGCATCATCTAAAATGTCGTTTGGCAGTCTAGGAAGTCTACCAAAAATTAGTTCGAATGGTGAATATTCTGTATCGACATTTGGTGTCATATTGAAAGCAAAAGTATAATATGGTATCCACTCATGCCAATTATTGTCATTCACAAAATTTAGAAAATATTCATTTAGAACGCGAGGATTTCATTCTATCGTGCCCAAAGTTTCATGATGGTAAGGTGTTGAGAAATTTTGTTTTATTTTTAATAATACACAAATCTCTCTCATTAATTCATTGGTAAATTCGGTTCCTTTATCTGTTTTGAGAATGTCAAATAAACCGTATTTTAAGACTATATGTTCTATTAAAGACTTTGCGACTGTCTTGGCATCTTTTGATTCAATCGGAGAAGCAACAACATATTTTGTCAGTTCATACTGCATAGCACGTATGTATCTAAATTGTTCAGATGGTCTTAATGGTCCAACTGTGTCCATAACAATAGTATCAAAACCGTGTGGTGGTGTATCTGTTATATTAAAGGGTTCTTTTGTATTTCTAACTTGTTTATGCCTTTGGCATGAATCACATGTTGTTATATATTTCTTAACCATTTTGTTCATATTTTTCCATATGTATCTTTGTTTTAATTTGGAAATTGTTTTCCTAATTCCAAAGTGTCCTCCATGTGGTGAGTCATGAAATAATTCTATCAATCTATATTGTGTCATATTGTCTTTTATTTCTCTTGGCATTCTGTATATAATTGTTTCTATGTCATTTTTCTTTATATTGTTATATCTTTCTTTCAATTCTTCGGCCGTTATATATTTAAACATTTCATCATTATCATATAGTATGTACTTTTTAAATTTCAATTTCTTTAATCTCAATAAAAGTTTCTCCAAAAATGTTCCTGAAAACATAGGATTTTCGCTTTTATTGCATATTATGCGCGTTATTTTATCATTTTTCTCTTTCAATTCTTGCTGCAGCTTATTATCATATATAAATTCAATTCTTTGGGTACCCTTAATATTATTTATTGACGTACATTCCCACATTTGGAGGTGATCAGTCTCCTTTTGAGATATGCAGTCTTTTATAATATTTTCTTTTTTATGAACGTTCTTTTTATCATCATATATATCTTTCTTTTCATTACTACCTTTATTTTTCATACTTCGTGTTATTGCCAAGGTTTTCTTTTCTTTTTCATCAATATAGATTGGAATCATGTCTCTTAATATTTGTGAATTTATGTTTATGCGTGATAGAGCGTCTGCATTTGTATTATTCGCTCCTTTTTTATATTTTATATCAAAGTCATAATCCGATAGTTCTAATCTAATTCAGGTTAATTTTGAAGACGGGTTTTTATGGCTAAATAAAGCAATAAGAGGTCTATGGTCTGTGACTACGGTAAATTTGCTACCATATAGGTATGGTCTAAAAAATTGTATTCCCCAATGAATACCTAATAATTCTTTTTCAATAACTGATTTATTCTTTTCATGTTTGTTTAGCGTTCTGCTTGCATAAGATATGGGTAGATGGTTACCGATTTCACTCTGTGATAGGACTGCTCCTAGCGCTACATCTGAAGCGTCTGTGGTTAGAATGAATGGTTCGTCAAAGTTCGGATATCGTAGTATAGGCGGGTTTTTTTTAATTTGTCTCTTAGTCTCAAATGCTATTTGGCAATTTTCTGTCCAATTGAAAGTTACTTTTTTTAAATAAATTATTAAGGCAAGTTGCCGTTTTGGCGAAGTCTGGAATAAATCTTCTGTAATAATTGCAGAAGGCTATGAACCGTCTAACGTCGTCTGCGTAATCAAATGTCCCAAATACAAAACTTCTGGTTTCAAGAAACAACACTCTGCTGGATTTAGCTTCAAATTGTATTGTTTTAGTCTTTCTAACACTCTTATGAGGTTCTCATTGTGGTGCTTCAAACTGCATCCGAAAATAATGACGTCATCAACATATAAAAATGCTTCTGATTCTAAACCAGATAATGGTATTGTCAACATTCTTTGGAAACTGTTAGATGATATTTTTAAACCAAATGGTAATCTTGTATATTGAAAGTGACCGCTCGGTGTTGAAAATGCCATCAGTGGTCTTGATTTTGTTTCGAGTTCTATTTGGTGAAATGAGCTTGTCATCTCTAAAGTGGAAAAATATTTAGCTCTACCTAATCTGTCCAATACATCTTCTGGTCTGGTTAAAGGGAATTTGTTATTTGCTATCTTATCATTTAAACGTCTGAAATTTACAACCAAACGCCATTTTTCTGTGTCGTTTTGTCCTTTTTTTGGTACCAATAATAATGGAGAATTATATGGACTAATAGACGGTTCTACTACGTCTTTGACCAACAACTCTTGTACTTGTTTATTTATTTCGTCTAATTCTGTTTGCGGTAGTCTGTAATATTTTATGTAAGTGGGTGTGTTGTCATTTAATTCAATGCTTTGTTTATAAAAATTATTTACAGTTAATGGTTCATCTTCAAGATGAAATACTTCTTGATATTGTCGTAGAATATCACATATAACTTTTTTATTTTCTTCTTCAATGTTCTTGAAATCTAGTTCTTCTAGTAATCTCTGAAATCTTTTCTCTGAGTGTTTATTGTTATTGTTCATGTTAGTTTTATAAATTGTGTAATTTTTTAGTGGTATTGTTGTGACTTTTCTACGCGCACTGGTTCCTCTAATGTGTTCAAAATTTTAACATAGCGTTGACCATCCTTGGGTATTATAGTGTTTGCTAGAAATATTCCGTTTATTATTTCCTTACTACATGTGACACTATCTTCTTTTATGTCAATGTTTATAGGTACTATCTTCTCTGTTCTATGGGGGTATAATTATATTATGTATTCTTTTTGCGTTAATTTCTATTGGGATTGTTATTTGTTCTCCCTCTATGCAAGTATTTAAAGTCAAAGTCTCATAGTTAATCTGACAACTGTATTTACAGAAAAAATCTATTCCTAAAATTCCATCAGTAATGATTGGAAATTCTTCTTCCACTAATTGAAATCTGTGTGTTAATATTTGTTCTCCTAGTATTATTTGTAAATCAGTAGTTCCCAACGTTTCTTTAAAATCATTTGTAATACCACTCAATCGGCAAATGTTGTCAGTATTTTTGTAATAGTTGTATAGTACATTTTCTTTACAGAGTGATATCTCTGAGCCTGTGTCTATTAAAAATGTTGATTGATAGTTGATGTTTTTTACTGATAGGAAAAGAAAATTTGATGTTCCAATATTTAGTGTATATACTCTTAATTTTCCCTGTTCGGAGATTCGTAATGAGTCTCCAGGGTTTCGACGTTTCCCTGTTGTTGTATAGTATGAATATTGGAGTAGCCTCCTCCTCTTGTGTTATTATTGTATCTATTACCTCTATTGTTGTTATGGTTATTGTAGTTATTGTTGTTGTTGTTATAGCGTCTGTTATTGTTGTAGTTTCTGTTATTGTTGTTATGGTTTCTGTTGCTACTGTTATGTTGTGAGTTTCTGTTGCTATTGTTATAGTTTCTGTCATTGTTGTTATAGTTTCTGTTATTCCTGTTATTGTTGAAATTCCTATCCATCTGTGGATTAATATAATTTGTATTTCTGTTGTTTCTAAAACCTGAATTGTTTCTATATGTGTTATTGTAATAGTTTCGTCTGTTATTATTTATGTGTAATGTTGTAAATGTATCTGATAGTTGTACTGATCTTTCCTATGTACTTGCAATATCAAAGGCTTGTGCCAAGGTCTTGGGTTGTGCGGCTATTACAGCTCTTCTAATATCTTTATATAAACCTTCTTGAGAAATTTCTGAAGCTAGTTTTTCATTCATAGTCTGAATCGTAGATCGAGCTATTTGATTTGAACTGTCTTCCAGTTCCGAAATTTGTACCAATGTCAAGTCCGCTATCAAAGTGTTAATCCGTTCTTTGTAATTAAGTACATTTCCTTTTTGTTTTGTATTCCTTAATTCATAATGTATGCTGCTTGACGTTCTTGTTGATTTGAAATGTTTTGCCAAGGCTGTCTTCAGTTCTTCGAAAGTTTCAGGCGTATCCTATATGATCAAAATGTCCCTGACTTTGTCCACTAATTTTATTGCCAATACATATTTTATCAGGTTCTTCCTTCCTTCATTAAGTTGAGAATGTACCATTTCTATCATTGAAAGGAAAATATTAACATGTTTAGGCTTTCCGTCAAAGACTGGTATTGTTTTCGAAGCCTTTTTACTGTCAAAGTTCGACATGATTTTAAGATTTCTAACTTCTTCCTCTATTTGTAATTTTTCCTCTTTATGTTCTGTCAATAGCTGAATTGCTGTTTTTTTAAGTCTCTAAATTGAATAATCTTTTCGTCTCTCAAGGACTTTGCTAAATGTCCTACAAGATTTCCGAATTTTTCACTTAACTGTTCTATTAACTTTAGTTTTTCTTGTATAGTTTCTTTTGTATATTTTCTTGTTATTGATTTTCTAGCGTTCGCAATTAATTTTTCTAATTCTTCAAATATCTGATCCATTGATTTATTTTTGCAGCATGAGAAAATATTTTATTTAAATTTTTGTTTTATTATTCAGGCATTTTGTACAGAGTTTCTTACCTGTTTCTGACCTGTTTTTGTATATAGTGTTGTAGAAACTTGAATATGACTACTATCACGAAAATCACTAATAAAATTATTATTATTTCCTGGTTTATTGTTATCTTATTTGCAGTTGTAGCGTTAGCAATCGCATGGCCCTCTACTTTCGCATCTGCGATGCCCATTTTGATTTGTTCTAATGTATATTTTATTCTATCTTCCTCTGTTACTTAAAAAGTATGTAGTTCTATATTCATTACTTATGTCAAAATTTTTTTTGGGTTTTATCTTATTTCTAAATCTTTAAAGTACAATTTAACGTTACATTTAATCTTAGAAATTTTATTATTATTATTACATATATATTTTTTTATTATTTTTTTTATTTTTTTTTATTTTTTTTTTTGTGGTTGATGTTTAGTTGTTTTTCCAGCCGGCTTTCCTAAGTTCTATTAGTTCCTGTATTAGTCGCTGTTTTTGCTTTCCTTCACTGATTGCTATTATGCGCTGCAGGTCCTTGCAGGCTTTCTGAAATTTTAATTTCTTTCCTTCTTCCTTTTACTTGTTTTGTTTCTAAAATTTTGTAATAGCTGTTTGCAATTTTTCTGTCTAGCCTGATATTGTTCTATAGTAATTGGTTTAGGGCCAGCAGACTTTGGTGTAGGTGTATAGGTAGGTGTTGCTTCAATTGGTGTTCCTTCTGGAACGTATTCTTCGACCAGATTTATCAGAATTATTTAAATTTTGTAGAATTCTCCAGCAAGGGGAGAAAAAAAATTTTAGGAAAAAAGGGTTTCTTTTGAACGCGCAGGATCTTCTAAAAAATTTTTTTTTTATTTACAGGATTCTTTTAGATTGGCAGGATCGCCATGTGATGAATTTATATAAAAAGGAAAAAAAGGATTGTTTGCAGTATTTGCTAAGCTCTGCAGCCGTTTTTCTTCAGCACCCAACAGTGCCGATTTTAAATGAGAAATTAAAGAAACTATTTCTATTTTAGCTGTTAAATAAATTCTGATTTTATTTTTAAAAACTTCCAAATTATATACTAATTTATCCCTTGGTCAGCACTAATGTGGCACAATAACAAATCAATAGGGAATTTGGCGTTCTCACGGGAATTTGCAATTTTGACAAATTCTTCTTTTTTTAGTTACCAGAACTTGATGGGGCAGGAAAATAATTTATTAAAAATATTCAATGCAAAAATCATATTACAACATTCCCAATGCCAACACTCTACTACAAAAAGTTTAATGCTCATTTATGCTGACCAAACACAAAAACAAATTCACAATTTTAGCTGTTAGGCTTTAACAATGAAATTCTTAAAAATACTTATCGTAAACAAAAATGAATTAAATTTCAAGTTCGATGTATTAGAGTAAATAAAATTCTTACATTGCTACAGTGCCTTAACTTAGTACAGATGCACTACACATTCGAGTAGTTGATGTCAAGACATCAAAAGGAGTTTGCAGAAGATCAATTTCTAGGCTGGCACTATTACCAATAAGTAACTCTGAAGATGACGATCCTTCCCCCTTTGACGGAATCCCTCAACAAGAAGACTCGATGAGCACAAGCATTCATCGGAACGAAAAGCCTGAATGTGATAAAAAACGGAGAAGAGTGTTGATGGGCCAAAGCATCTTCACTATTATGATTGCGATCATATTAATGCCGCTAGTATTAGGAGCACAAATACATAAAAAAGGTTCGAAAATCGTCTGGGCATACATTTTGAAGGAATTGGATCCGCCACAATTTCAACTACAGAATGGCAATTATTAGTTTACTATGACTTAAAAGAATTTTGGACTGAAGCGGCAACCTTTTCACAAGGAACACAAACCTTAAACAATCTATGCAAGCAAATGCAGGACAAAACTACATGCACAAGCCTGGTCAAGCATTTTGAACACACAGAAGCGGAAATAAAATCAGACAGCACTCTGTTGTCTGGACGGATAAAAAAAAAAGAGCAGCAATCGATCTTGTTGGAAATACCGCCCATTCAGTTTTTGATATATTGGACTCCGAATACGCCAAAGATATGGCTGATACAATTTCTCAAGTTAAGGAAAACGAAGAACATCTTCTCGACCTATTAAAAAATCAAACCTCAATTATTGACGCTACAATAAACATAATGAAATTAGATCAAGAAGCAGTAAAGAAAAAATTCGATCAAATTGATTTCCAAATTGAACAAGTACGCAATATGCTAAGCGAAGATCGGCAGCACGAAAAGATTTACCGTATTTTTTGTCATTGTGCATACAATTAACAATTACAGCAGCGAAGCTCCAACGGACACAATTATCAATACTTGATATTTTAACAAACACTCACCATGGTATTATAAGCCCACTACTCTTGACTCCTCATCAATTACAGCAACAAGTAAGGAAAATCAAAATGCATCTTAGCAAATCACTGGAACTGCCGGTAAATCAGGAAAATATGTTACAACTATACAAACTCATGAAGGTCAAAGGAGGGCTCACTGACAATATAGTAGTTTTCAGTATAACATTACCACTAGTTCAACGCGAACGGTATGAAATATTTAATATTATTCCAGTGCCAACGTGGATCAATGACACATTAGTAGCAATACAACCATGAGCACCTCTTTTAATCATCAACACTGCTCTCAACCAATATTTTACCATTAGCAAATCTGAACTCAGCTTATGTTCACTCATCACAGACGATAGATATCTGTGCTCTAAAGGTCAAATAAGGCATCAAGATGGCTCATCAACATGTGCCTGCGAGCTGAATTTATTTTACAACAACACCCAATCAGACTGCCCAGTACAGCAAATGAAAGACAAAGAAGTTTGGATTCCCCTTCATCATCAAAACAAGTGAATATATTCAATTTCAAGTTCATCCCAGGCAACAGCACTATGCAAAACGGAAATCACACAATTCACACTTGAAGGATCTGGCTTGCTTGACGTTGCGTGGACAAAACCTGATATCCAGCAAGTTTGAAAAATCATATACCAGCTTCTGGGAACTCACGCAATAACGACACGAAGAACGCAGCAAACCATTGTTACCAAAAGAAGATGCGAATCAGTATATTTCCCGAGTTAAAAATTTAACATCTCTTCAAAAATCATTAAAAACACAAGAAATATCAAGACTCCCAAACAAACTTGAAGCTCACAATTATCATCACATGACGGTTGGGTATACATCATTAGTGATTGCCTTTAGCATTATCACATATTTACTAGTAAAACAAAGGTGCAAACAACGATCAACTCTAATTTCAGCACCTCACAAGCAACAACTAGACTCATACTTCACCGTTCACATATAACAACCAACACAACCTTCAACAATGACTCTAAAGCAAGAGATATTTTGAGCTGCACTCAAGGGGTGGAGGATGTTAATGCACGAGAATTATTTATTAAATTATTTAAGTTCAATAAACGTCAGCACTTTAAATTATTTAGGTCCAATAAACGTCAGCACACTTGTCCTAAATTAGAAAATTTTTTCTTACAATTTATTTTTTTTACTTTATTCTTTTCTTTCACAATTGTAATTTAATATGGCACACGTTTCCTAAATTAACACATTTATTATTGCAATTTAATTTGTTATGCAAAGTAATCATATTTCTTTGATAAAACTAGTGTAACGGATGTGTTCGCGAAAAATTATACTCAATGTTCACTGTTCAATTTCTTCATCCAGACTGTTTCATCTGGTCTTTATTTATTCTGTATTTAAAACAAAATGACTTAATGCTAAGCTACAAACTAACGGGTTAATTCCAAGAGAGTAAATAAGTTACAATGTAAATGCATAATTGTATACCTATATGACTTAATGTTAAGCTACAAACTAACGGCTTAATTTAAAGAGTAAATAAGTTATAAAGTAAATGCATATTTGTATATAAAAATATAACAAATACAGTGGGCGACGTAAGTTTCTTTACACCTCCCTTCCTAAAGAAAAAAAATGTTGAATCAAATCAGGTGATCAATCTGAGTCTGATTCAAGATTTTTTTTTCGTATATAATATAAAGTTATCTATTAAATAATTCAGTATAAAAAAAATTGTCTTATATAATAATATTACTTAGTATTAAATACTGATTATTTAGAAAAAAAAAGAAAAAAAATATACATTAACTTTAGCGGGGTTATATTGTTTTTAAATATATACATATTTCTTTTTTTTTCTTCTCTTTTTTTTTTGTTAAACCATAACGATTAAAATTTTCTCAAAATTAAATCTTATTTATTAAAATCTCTTAAAATCTCTATGTTTTAGTAAGACTAAAAAAAAATTTGACATTTTTGTTTTTATTTATGAGAAGATTACTACTTCTTCCCTTTAATTAGCTATTCTTAACCTATCTTAATAATGATTTTCTGTTTATTTGAACATTCATCATATATAGTTACATTTACTCCCTCTATGCGTTTTACAATATATGGACCATCATATATATTTCTCAATTTATCATATGGTTCCTTTTTTACATATACTTTATCATTTATGTTTACCTTGAATGGTTTTGCGTTTTTATCATATAATTCTTTGTTTCTTTTCTTGTGTTTTTCTATAAGTGTTTTTATAATACTGTGAGATTTTTGTAGTCGATATTTAACTTCTCTGCTGTAATTTTCAGCATTATATAAAGGATCGATTTTTCCTAAATTTAAATCATTTGGCATAATTGCCTTTCTCCCAAAAACTAGCTCATAAGGTGTGTATTTGTTGTCGAATACCGAACTTGAAGTCGTATTATGAAAAAATGTGAAATATTTCAAGTATATATCCCAATCTGAAATATTTTCGCTAATATACGCTCTTAAATATTCATTAAAAACACGATGATTTCTTTCTACTGTCCCTACAGTTTGATGATGGTAGGCTGTTGAAAACTTTATTTCAATATTCAAAAGTTTACACAGCTCTTCAAATATTTCATTTTTAAATTCTGTTCCTAAATCTGATCTTATAATTTTCATTCTTCCATGAACTAAAATGAAATTCTCAAGGATTGCCTGCGCTATTGTTTTTGCGCTTTTATCGGGTACTGGTATACTAACTAAGTATTTTGTGAAATCACAAATTAAGGTTACAGCATACTTGTTTTGATACTTTGAAATAGGTAGTGGACCGATTGTGTCCAGTACTACAACGTCAAAAGGGTTAACCGGTGTTGGTGTTAACGTAAGTTGTTCTTTTGTCCCTATTTTAACCTTATTTATCTTACATTCCTTGCAGTTTTTCACAAATGAAGCAATATCTCTCGTCATGTTTTTCCAGTAATATTTTGTTCTAAGTTTTGCGTACAATCGTTTTCGTCCGCAATGTCCACTTACAATCCGATCATTGTGATAAATTTCTAAAATTTTTCTCCTTTTTTCCTCATCACTTACAGTTTCGATTGGATCCACTAACATTATTTCCAGTGTTGTTAATACTTTATTACCATGGTTTTTTAACATTTGAATTGTGTATATAGAAAAAAATGGATCATTTTTTGGCCATTCTGCAGTATAAATGTTTTTATTGTTGGCTTCTTTTTAAAGCCTCAAAAGCATCGCATCTAAATTTGATGTTTCGTTAACAATATTAACATTCAACACACATTTAAATTTATTGTACATTTTTATCATAATGTTCGTAAGTTTTTCATTTTTATAAAAAATTTCTGACTTTATTTTTGCTACTTTCTTATTGAATTCATGTGAAAATTTATCATACACTTTTATATTAACAACGTCATTGCTTTGTGCTGGATTTCTGTTTATGTCGGCTTTACTTGACATCGCGCGAGTTGTCACTGCTAAAATGCTTTCATTTCTATTACTTTTCAATTCGTCAATTGAAATACGTGATAAAGCATCAGCTCCGACGTTATTTTTCCCTTTTATATGTTCGATAGAAAAGTTGTACTATGAGAGTTTAAGTCTTATATTTGTTAGCTTAGATGATGGATCCTTCATGTTAAACAGGTAAACGAGTGGTCTATGATCGGTTCTTACTATAAACTTTGTTCCATAAACATATGGCCTAAATTGATTAATTGCGAAATATATTGCGAATAGTTCTTGCTCGATAGTTGGTTTCTTTTGCTCCGAACAACTAAAAGCTTTGGAAGAATAGTATATAGGCAAATCATGGCCATAAAAATTTTGACTAAGTATTGCTCCGCAACCTACCTTAGAAGCATAGACTGTAATTAAAAATTGTTTCGTAAAATCTGGATATTGTAGTATTCGTGGGGAAATTAATTCTAATTTGATATTTTCAAAAGCTTGTTGACATTTTTCGTCCCATACGAAGTTCACTTTCTTACGCGTTATATTATTTAATGGGGCTGCTAGAGAAGCAAAATTAGGTATAAACCTCCTATAATAATTTGCAAATGCAACGAAGCGTTTTACAGCGTCCTTATCCGTGGGAACTGAATATTTTTCTATGGCCATTATTTTATTGTTATCCGGTAAAAGTCCTGCTGAAGTACATCTGTGACCTAAGAATGTTACTTCAGGTCTAAAGAAGTTGCATTTGTAAGGATTAATCTTTAAATTGAATTTCCTTAATATATCAAAAACGTTGGTTAAATTCTTTAAATGATGTTGTTTGCTACAACCAATTACAATTATATCATCGATATAGAGAAATGCTTTATGAGGTTCAAGGCCTGCAAACGCTATTGACATCATACGCGAGAAAGAATTCGGGGCTACATTTAACCCGAAAGGTAAAACCTTCCAGCGAAATGAGCATTGATCTGTGCTGAATGATGTCAGATCTCTTGAATTTTCATGGAGCGGTATCTGATGAAAGCCAGAGAACAAGTCTAAAATGGAGAAGTATTTGGCTCTGCCAAGATTGTCAAGAATATCGTCAATCCTCGGCAAAGGAAATTTATCTGCGATCAATTTTTTACTAATAGCTCTGAAGTCAACGCACATGCGATATGATTTGCTGTCATTTGAAGTTTTCTTTGGAACCAATAGTAGCGGACTATTATAATTCGATGTGCTTGGTTCTATTAAATCATTGTCGAGCAGATTTTTAACTTGACGTTTTATTTCACTTCTTTGTGTATACGGAAGCCGATAATTTTTTTATATACATTGGTTCTCTATCGTTTACTCTTAGTTTTTGCTCATAGAAGTTATTTATTGTCATCTTATCCTCTTTCAAGGTGAAAATATCCGCGTATTCTTCACATAAAGCCATTACATCATCTCGTATATAACTCGGCATTTTATCATTTAAAATAGTTTTTAAGTTATGAACACGGTCGTTGCAAACAAATGTTTTGTCAATTGAATAGATAAATATAAAATTCAGAAAGTTTTTCAGTTTTCACGTTCTGTACGAATTTCATTTCATTGGTTGTATTTACTATACGTATGACAGGATTTCCTGAGTTCACAATACATTTGCTGATAAATACGCCTTCACAAATTTCCTGGCAGTCTACAAAAACTGGCTCAGTTATATTTTTTATATGAAATTCTCTAAATACTTCGCATCTTGGTGGAACAAAAAATGAATTTTTTCTAATTCTATGACGGATTGGGATAATTATTATTTTGTTTGTATGGGGACTGTAAAAAGAAACTGTCATTGAGTTGTAATCGATTTTGCATTTATTAGCCTTTAAAAAATCTTTTCCCAATATTCCATCTGAAGGTATATTGAAATTATCAGACACGATATGAAAAATTTGGGGTATTACGTTATTTGAAACTATTAATTTCGTGTTAATTGTACCTAGGGATTTTGTAGTATCTGTTGTTATACCAACTATATTGACAGTAGAATGTTCATTAATTTTTATATTATATTTAACACACGAAGCTTTTAGAATTGATATATCAGCTTGTGAGTCAACTAAAAATGAACTAGTTTTATATGATGCAGTACAATATAAGTTTATGAAGTCCGAGTAATTTAAATTGAAACTATATACCGATTTGATAACATTTCCCTTGATTAAATTTCATTTTCTTCCTCCCTCAACATTTCTTGCTGAGGGACTTCCGCGTTTAAAGTTGGCACGGAAGCGCCTTGACTACGGAAGTTGTTCTTTGGCCTCTGATTATAATTAGAATTATTGTTGTTATATCTACCACGATTATTGTAATTGCGTCCACGGGAGCCGTTATACCTGTTATGATCACGATATATATTACGTGAATTATTTCTGTAACTATTGTTTGAATTGACCGGCGTAAACCTTGGTTTGTTCCTATTAGGATATTCGTGAAATGACTTGCTACAACCCATTTTAAAAATTTGATGTTCTTTTCCAATTGATGATTCCTCTACTATTAATTTTGCAACCACATCCTTAGGTTCTGAAAAAACCGTAGATGCTAAAATTGCTTTCACCATATCGGACTTTGCGTTATTTCTACATATGGTGACTGTTTGCTCTATAGCCATTTCTTGAGCCTTTTCTTTAGTTATTCCCTCTATTATAAGCGAACGCTGTAAAGAATCAGCTAAATCTTCAAAATTTTTTGAGAATTCTGCATAGTTGTTATTTTTAATATGCAAAGCCGCGATTCTACCTGCTACAATTTTAGAGTTATCAAGTTTGATTCTGCTTTTCAGGGTATTTTTAATCTGATCTATACTTGTTATCTGTTCTGGCAAGACTTCCCTTGCTTTTCCATCTAATTTTGATTTAATAAATGAAATTAAGCAATTTGTTAAATTAGGTGCGGTTAGCTCTTCAATTAATTCGATTTTGTCAAGGAAGGAATTTAGAATAAGAGGATTTCCGTCGAAATTTTCCCTTATGATGTTGGAGCACATTGAAATAAACTTAGTTTTCTCCTCTATGGAAGCCATCTCCGGATTATTTATGTCAAAATGTTTAGTTTCTAAGCTAATAGAATTTTTTGCTATATCTGGGTTTGTATTTCCGTCTGATTTTCCTCTACGATCTTCACTATCCTTACTTTCGGTCTCAGAACCCGAATCTGTCATAACTTTTTTCTGTACTAATTCGAACAAATATACACCGTATGGCACTTTTATGTTACATTCTAATTTACAAAAACATCTCACTAGTATTTCCCTGCAATGTAAAATTCTATTATGGATTTTTGTTTTTAACTCACAAGGTAATTGTTCATAATAAGACACTGTATATAGCAAAATATTATTATATGTTTCAATAAGAAAATGAATGTATTCTTCAATTTTGCTTTGTTTATCCGAAATAGGACGACTTTGCAAAACTCTTTTTTTATTTTATAAAAGTCTGAAATTAATTTATTAAATGTTTCCACTTCAAATTCAAGTGTGCTAGGCATTTATTATTTGTTTCGTATTCCACATTCATTTTCTTTTATAAATTCTTATTTATAATTACTTTTGTTAAAAAATGCTTATGTACATATATATATATATATATATATATATATATATATATATATATATATATATATATATATATATATATATATATATATATATATATATATATATATATATATATATGTATTTTTATTTTAACTAAATTTCTACATTATATACTATACTATTTACTCCGGTACTATCTTTGCTTCTGTGTTCTCATCTCCACTGTAGTGTAATTGTTTCAGCATCCTTTGTTGTGCCAGGTCTGGAACCATTTTATAAGATTTGGTATTGTACTTGTACAGGTTGATGTTAAGTTGATGAATATATGTATAGAGAATTATGATGTAATGTATGTAACGGATGTTTAATTTTTGCCAAACATATTGTAGGTACATATGTATGTAGTTATGTGCTATGTGTTGTTTTAAATCACTATGTTCTTTTACTGTATGTAGTTATGTGCTATGTGTTGTTTTAAATCACTATGTTCTTTAACGGTTGCTTTTTTGTTTTTATTTTTCCCACTATTTCTTTAGTTTCTTGGTGTTATAGTTATTTATGTAGGTTAGGTTATGATACAGTTATTTATGTTATACATATGCAAAATTTAAATTTTTCTTCTTTTTAGGCTGTACTTTGCTTCATGTCTGACTGTACTTTTGTAATATTTTTTTTTTATTTATTTTAAATTTCTTTTTATTCTTATTTTTTTAGTTGTTAAGTTCATTTTTATATCATTTGAAAGTTTATTCTGCTTCTCGACCTTTTTCCTTAACGCAAATTCACTTCACTCTTTCTTTTAAGTCACTTACATATGTATACCAACTAAATATAACATAACGTTTTTTTTTTCTACTTTACGAAAGAAAGAGGATCACGCCATTCTTTCTTTTGAGCCAAATTCCATCATGTAAATGTAGTCTGACTGTACTTTTTTTCAATAATTTTTTGTATTTAATTTTTTTTTATAGTTTTTTTTATTTCATTTTATTAAGTATAAAATGCAGACTTTTTTTCATTTATAAACTTTTCAAATATAAAATCATGTATACAGGCCTGATAATATATATTGCACAAATCACATCGTTTGCTTCCAGAATTGAATATCCCAGTAAAGACATAGCCGAAATATATATCCATATGGATACAGTCCAAAAAAACACATTTAGGGTAAACTTTTTTTTTAAAATCGAGTAGTGATTGCTATTGCTAGTGCCAATTATAGTAAAAATCAAAAAAAAAATTAATTTTTTTTTAGCAACGCAGTAAAAACTTGTAGCGAAAGGGTTAAATGTTTTTTTTTTATATAATCCGATTTTTGTCCAATCAATAATTTTCTTCACACATATAACATTTCAAAACTTTTTAATTTTTATTTTTTTTTTCATTATTCACTTAGATATTTTTAGCGTTCTAATTAATATTTTTATATTTTTTTCTTTTGTCACGGTCGCCATGTAACGGATGTGTTCGCGAAAAATTATACTCAATGTTCACTGTTCAATTTCTTCATCCAGACTGTTTCATCTGGTCTTTATTTATTCTGTATTTAAAACAAAATGACTTAATGCTAAGCTACAAACTAACGGGTTAATTCCAAGAGAGTAAATAAGTTACAATGTAAATGCATAATTGTATACCTATATGACTTAATGTTAAGCTACAAACTAACGGCTTAATTTAAAGAGTAAATAAGTTATAAAGTAAATGCATATTTGTATATAAAAATATAACAAATACAGTGGGCGACGTAAGTTTCTTTACACCTCCCTTCCTAAAGAAAAAAAAATTTTGAATCAAATCAGGTGATCAATCTGAGTCTGATTCAAGATTTTTTTTTCGTATATAATATAAAGTTATCTATTAAATAATTCAGTATAAAAAAATTGTCTTATATAATAATATTACTTAGTATTAAATACTGATTATTTAGAAAAAAAAAGAAAAAAAATATACATTAACTTTAGCGGGGTTATATTGTTTTTAAATATATATTTCTTTTTTTTTCTTCTCTTTTTTTTTTGTTAAACCATAACGATTAAAATTTTCTCAAAATTAAATCTTATTTATTAAAATCTCTTAAAATCTCTATGTTTTAGTAAGACTAAAAAAAAATTTGACATTTTTGTTTTTATTTATGAGAAGATTACTACTTCTTCCCTTTAATTAGCTATTCTTAACCTATCTTAATAATGATTTTCTGTTTATTTGAACATTCATCATATATAGTTACATTTACTCCCTCTATGCGTTTTACAATATATGGACCATCATATATATTTCTCAATTTATCATATGGTTCCTTTTTTACATATACTTTATCATTTATGTTTACCTTGAATGGTTTTGCGTTTTTATCATATAATTCTTTGTTTCTTTTCTTGTGTTTTTCTATAAGTGTTTTTATAATACTGTGAGATTTTTGTAGTCGATATTTAACTTCTCTGCTGTAATTTTCAGCATTATATAAAGGATCGATTTTTCCTAAATTTAAATCATTTGGCATAATTGCCTTTCTCCCAAAAACTAGCTCATAAGGTGTGTATTTGTTGTCGAATACCGAACTTGAAGTCGTATTATGAAAAAATGTGAAATATTTCAAGTATATATCCCAATCTGAAATATTTTCGCTAATATACGCTCTTAAATATTCATTAAAAACACGATGATTTCTTTCTACTGTCCCTACAGTTTGATGATGGTAGGCTGTTGAAAACTTTATTTCAATATTCAAAAGTTTACACAGCTCTTCAAATATTTCATTTTTAAATTCTGTTCCTAAATCTGATCTTATAATTTTCATTCTTCCATGAACTAAAATGAAATTCTCAAGGATTGCCTGCGCTATTGTTTTTGCGCTTTTATCGGGTACTGGTATACTAACTAAGTATTTTGTGAAATCACAAATTAAGGTTACAGCATACTTGTTTTGATACTTTGAAATAGGTAGTGGACCGATTGTGTCCAGTACTACAACGTCAAAAGGGTTAACCGGTGTTGGTGTTAACGTAAGTTGTTCTTTTGTCCCTATTTTAACCTTATTTATCTTACATTCCTTGCAGTTTTTCACAAATGAAGCAATATCTCTCGTCATGTTTTTCCAGTAATATTTTGTTCTAAGTTTTGCGTACAATCGTTTTCGTCCGCAATGTCCACCTACAATCCGATCATTGTGATAAATTTCTAAAATTTTTCTCCTTTTTTCCTCATCACTTACAGTTTCGATTGGATCCACTAACATTATTTCCAGTGTTGTTAATACTTTATTACCATGGTTTTTTAACATTTGAATTGTGTATATAGAAAAAAATGGATCATTTTTTGGCCATTCTGCAGTATAAATGTTTTTATTGTTGGCTTCTTTTTGTAGCCTCAAAAGCATCGCATCTAAATTTGATGTTTCGTTAACAATATTAACATTCAACACACATTTAAATTTATTGTACATTTTTATCATAATGTTCGTAAGTTTTTCATTTTTATAAAAAATTTCTGACTTTATTTTTGCTACTTTCTTATTGAATTCATGTGAAAATTTATCATACACTTTTATATTAACAACGTCATTGCTTTGTGCTGGATTTCTGTTTATGTCGGCTTTACTTGACATCGCGCGAGTTGTCACTGCTAAAATGCTTTCATTTCTATTACTTTTCAATTCGTCAATTGAAATACGTGATAAAGCATCAGCTCCGACGTTATTTTTCCCTTTTATATGTTCGATAGAAAAGTTGTACTATGAGAGTTTAAGTCTTATATTTGTTAGCTTAGATGATGGATCCTTCATGTTAAACAGGTAAACGAGTGGTCTATGATCGGTTCTTACTATAAACTTTGTTCCATAAACATATGGCCTAAATTGATTAATTGCGAAATATATTGCGAATAGTTCTTGCTCGATAGTTGGTTTCTTTTGCTCCGAACAACTAAAAGCTTTGGAAGAATAGTATATAGGCAAATCATGGCCATAAAAATTTTGACTAAGTATTGCTCCGCAACCTACCTTAGAAGCATAGACTGTAATTAAAAATTGTTTCGTAAAATCTGGATATTGTAGTATTCGTGGGGAAATTAATTCTAATTTGATATTTTCAAAAGCTTGTTGACATTTTTCGTCCCATACGAAGTTCACTTTCTTACGCGTTATATTATTTAATGGGGCTGCTAGAGAAGCAAAATTAGGTATAAACCTCCTATAATAATTTGCAAATGCAACGAAGCGTTTTACAGCGTCCTTATCCGTGGGAACTGAATATTTTTCTATGGCCATTATTTTATTGTTATCCGGTAAAAGTCCTGCTGAAGTACATCTGTGACCTAAGAATGTTACTTCAGGTCTAAAGAAGTTGCATTTGTAAGGATTAATCTTTAAATTGAATTTCCTTAATATATCAAAAACGTTGGTTAAATTCTTTAAATGATGTTGTTTGCTACAACCAATTACAATTATATCATCGATATAGAGAAATGCTTTATGAGGTTCAAGGCCTGCAAACGCTATTGACATCATACGCGAGAAAGAATTCGGGGCTACATTTAACCCGAAAGGTAAAACCTTCCAGCGAAATGAGCATTGATCTGTGCTGAATGATGTCAGATCTCTTGAATTTTCATGGAGCGGTATCTGATGAAAGCCAGAGAACAAGTCTAAAATGGAGAAGTATTTGGCTCTGCCAAGATTGTCAAGAATATCGTCAATCCTCGGCAAAGGAAATTTATCTGCGATCAATTTTTTACTAATAGCTCTGAAGTCAACGCACTTGCGATATGATTTGCTGTCATTTGAAGTTTTCTTTGGAACCAATAGTAGCGGACTATTATAATTCGATGTGCTTGGTTCTATTAAATCATTGTCGAGCAGATTTTTAACTTGACGTTTTATTTCACTTCTTTGTGTATACGGAAGCCGATAATTTTTTTATATACATTGGTTCTCTATCCTTTACTCTTAGTTTTTGCTCATAGAAGTTATTTATTGTCATCTTATCCTCTTTCAAGGTGAAAATATCCGCGTATTCTTCACATAAAGCCATTACATCATCTCGTATATAACTCGGCATTTTATCATTTAAAATAGTTTTTAAGTTATGAACACGGTCGTTGCAAACAAATGTTTTGTCAATTGAATAGATAAATATAAAATTCAGAAAGTTTTTCAGTTTTCACGTTCTGTACGAATTTCATTTCATTGGTTGTATTTACTATACGTATGACAGGATTTCCTGAGTTCACAATACATTTGCTGATAAATACGCCTTCACAAATTTCCTGGCAGTCTACAAAAACTGGCTCAGTTATATTTTTTATATGAAATTCTCTAAATACTTCGCATCTTGGTGGAACAAAAAATGAATTTTTTCTAATTCTATGACGGATTGGGATAATTATTATTTTGTTTGTATGGGGACTGTAAAAAGAAACTGTCATTGAGTTGTAATCGATTTTGCATTTATTAGCCTTTAAAAAATCTTTTCCCAATATTCCATCTGAAGGTATATTGAAATTATCAGACACGATATGAAAAATTTGGGGTATTACGTTATTTGAAACTATTAATTTCGTGTTAATTGTACCTAGGGATTTTGTAGTATCTGTTGTTATACCAACTATATTGACAGTAGAATGTTCATTAATTTTTATATTATATTTAACACACGAAGCTTTTAGAATTGATATATCAGCTTGTGAGTCAACTAAAAATGAACTAGTTTTATATGATGCAGTACAATATAAGTTTATGAAGTCCGAGTAATTTAAATTGAAACTATATACCGATTTGATAACATTTCCCTTGATTAAATTTCATTTTCTTCCTCCCTCAACATTTCTTGCTGAGGGACTTCCGCGTTTAAAGTTGGCACGGAAGCGCCTTGACTACGGAAGTTGTTCTTTGGCCTCTGATTATAATTAGAATTATTGTTGTTATATCTACCACGATTATTGTAATTGCGTCCACGGGAGCCGTTATACCTGTTATGATCACGATATATATTACGTGAATTATTTCTGTAACTATTGTTTGAATTGACCGGCGTAAACCTTGGTTTGTTCCTATTAGGATATTCGTGAAATGACTTGCTACAACCCATTTTAAAAATTTGATGTTCTTTTCCAATTGATGATTCCTCTACTATTAATTTTGCAACCACATCCTTAGGTTCTGAAAAAACCGTAGATGCTAAAATTGCTTTCACCATATCGGACTTTGCGTTATTTCTACATATGGTGACTGTTTGCTCTATAGCCATTTCTTGAGCCTTTTCTTTAGTTATTCCCTCTATTATAAGCGAACGCTGTAAAGAATCAGCTAAATCTTCAAAATTTTTTGAGAATTCTGCATAGTTGTTATTTTTAATATGCAAAGCCGCGATTCTACCTCCTACAATTTTAGAGTTATCAGGTTTACATATAACAACCAACACAACCTTCAACAATGACTCTAAAGCAAGAGATATTTTGAGCTGCACTCAAGGGGTGGAGGATGTTAATGCACGAGAATTATTTATTAAATTATTTAAGTTCAATAAACGTCAGCACTTTAAATTATTTAGGTCCAATAAACGTCAGCACACTTGTCCTAAATTAGAAAATTTTTTCTTACAATTTATTTTTTTACTTTATTCTTTTCTTTCACAATTGTAATTTAATATGGCACACGTTTCCTAAATTAACACATTTATTATTGCAATTTAATTTGTTATGCAAAGTAATCATATTTCTTTGATAAAACTAGTGTAACGGATGTGTTCGCGAAAAATTATACTCAATGTTCACTGTTCAATTTCTTCATCCAGACTGTTTCATCTGGTCTTTATTTATTCTGTATTTAAAACAAAATGACTTAATGCTAAGCTACAAACTAACGGGTTAATTCCAAGAGAGTAAATAAGTTACAATGTAAATGCATAATTGTATACCTATATGACTTAATGTTAAGCTACAAACTAACGGCTTAATTTAAAGAGTAAATAAGTTATAAAGTAAATGCATATTTGTATATAAAAATATAACAAATACAGTGGGCGACGTAAGTTTCCTTACACTAGTATATAAGGCTAAGAAATTTCTGAATAAAACAACTCTTACTTTGAAACTAAAAGAAAACAGCCTTTTTTCAATTAAGAGCAAGCAACACGGTTCAAGTGCTGTTGTTGCGCCAATTAAATCAATTCACTTCCAGGTTAAAGTGCCTGAGAAGTTATATATATATATATATATATATATATATATATATATATATATATATATATATATATAAAATCATTATTTGAAAACCATTGAAGTAATCTTCCCATTTCTTGGAGCTACAAGTGCTTGGAAGAAAGCCCAAGGCGAAGATTCATAGTATTTTGGTGACCCCGACGTGATCCTGTTATAAGTGCAGGACGTCTAAATTCATTGAGCCCGCAGTACTCAGCATATCACCAGTCGATCAACGCAATATTCGAGTGGAAATACTAGCAGCAGTGATAGTCAGCTAAATATCATCCACAATGGTGTCATTCGAAGAACTGATTCAAAAGCAAAAGATTCTTGGGGAGAACATTGAAACGATCATCAGAAACTACAAGAAGGATTCCCAAGCCCGAAAGGAGTCGGTGAGCTACTTTCAAGAGAGACTACGCAGATTAGATGAAGAATGGATGGTGTTTGAGACAAATGACAACCACATTCGGCTACTTGACGACAAACCTCTAGATCACCGGTATTTCACGGAAAATTATTATGCCGCAATACAGAAGATTGTAGAACAATACAAAGACATATTCGAAAAATCTATGATGAAGGTAAAGTCAACTTTAGGCAAAATTCCACCAAGAGAGAGCTTTGATGTGTTACCAGCTGAGACGAATGAGTTCTTAAAGCTCAAACGTCGACAATGATGTCTTCTTTAGAACGATTGTGTATCACAGAAACTTTGTTTAAAAACAAAAACCGATTTAAGTTTAAAGTAAGAAGTATTTATTCTTTTCAAGTCTATTTATTCTTATCAAATAATTACGATTTACACAAATATTTATTATTGGACCACAAATGCAAAACAAAATCTAATGGCATTTACTTTAAGCAAAAGGAATGTCAACAACAATGCAGTGGCTGAATGGAATGTTGGAGTAAACAACTACTGCTGCGCTGCAATCGTTACTGACATTATTCCTTTTACTTACTTTTGCTGAAGATCAAAAAATAAATATACCAACAACAATACACAAACATATTGATCCAACGAAACTAATAAGAATATGCATGTAATTTGTTGTTGCTTCGGCAAAACTGTAACAAGTCTATATTAGGGTGGTCCGTAACAAATCAATTAAAACAAATTAAAATTAAATAAATTCAAATATATACAAATAAAATAAAATTGATGGCGATCTTATCCGATATGCTCCCCCCCTTGAAGCTCTTGATTCAACCATCATTTCAAGAGGGTAAGGGAGCCACCTCTTGTATTGGACGACGAAATAAACCATTTTTTGATTTTAACTCAACCACTCGAACTCGTCCATCAGGGCCAACTATAGTTTTGGTTACTCGAGCTAATAGCCACCGTTGCGGGGGAGTGTTGTCCTCATGAATTACGACTAGTTGCCCTTCCGTGATGTTAGGTTGTATTTGGTACCATTTTGAGCGTTGTTGCAGCGATGAAATGTAATCACGGGACCACAAATGCCAAAACTGTTGCTTTAAAAATGAAATACGTTGCCAACGGTTGAGCGACGTTTTTTTGGTAGCATCAAAGTTTTGATCTGGTAAAGCGACTAGTGATGAGCCAATAAGCAAATGGCCTGGTGTGAGCGCTTCGCCGTCATTAGGGTCATCTGACAATGGACAAATTGGGCGTGAATTAAAAATTTCTTCAACTTCGATGATAAGGGTATGCAATTCTTCAAAAGTGAGGTAGGATTGGGTAACATTTTTTACGAGGAGCGTTTTTACAGATTTCACGGCAGCCTCCCATAGGCCACCGAAGTGTGGAGCACGAGGGGGTATAAAACAAAATTCAAATCCGACTTGTGATGAATATGTTCGTATTTCATGAGCCATGTTTTCATGAAAAAACAACTGCTTCAACTCGTGTAGCTTATTGTGAGCTCCAACAAAATTAGTTGCGTTATCGCAATAAAGCTTCTGTGGTATTCCTCTGCGACCAACGAACCGTTTAAGGCACAAAATGAAGTTGTTGGTGGACAAGTCTGACACCAGTTCCAGATGCGTTGCCTTTGAACTAAAACAAATGAAAACGGCAATATAAGTTTTGTATGGAACGCTACCTCGAATACGATAAGACGTTAGAAAAGGGCCATAAAAATCCACGCCGGTAATTATGAACGGACGTTGAGCTCTGAAGCGATCAGCTGGTAAATTACCCATGATTAGCTCTAACAATTTCGATTTATAAAGATTTAGAAAGCAATGAACGCAGTCACGAACAACCTTTCTAACCACGTCTCTAGCGTTGACTATCCAGACCTTCTGCCGCAAGATGCCCAGTAAAACCTTAGGACCTGCATGCAAATGACTTCGATGCAAATGTTCAATATATAATTTCACGAAACGATGGTTTTTGGGCAACAAAACTGGAAACCGTGCATCATACGGAATTAGAGCATTTGATAATCGTCCACCAACTCGAATTAAATTGACGAGACCGCTGCCAACATTAGTTTCATGGAGAAATGGATATAATTTCTGCAGTGATGGATGAACAATTCTTCCTTTAGCCATAGCATTCAAGTCATCTGTAAAATAATATCGCTGAATGTGAGCAACGATTCGAAAGAAAATGTGGTCTAGTTCGATAGGTTGAAGATGAACAAGGTCCTAGGGCTTCAATGAACGGTCTACTGGGCATCTGTTGAATAAACGAAAAATATAAGCAATTATTCGAATAATTTTAAAATATGATGAATGCTTATCGATAACGCCTTCTATGATGCTTGATGTGACGTCCGAGTATTCAAAAACAGCTGCCTTTCTCCGTTCCAATGGGCTAACGGATGTGTCTTCTATAGTAGGTGGCCAATTTGAATTGTGTTCCTGAAGAAAGGTAGGACCTCTGAACCAAATTGTATTAGGCAAATCCTGAGCACTGCAACCCCGGGAAAGGATATCCGCTGGGTTGCTTTTCGAAGGAACGTGTCTCTAAAAATACCTCTAGTGTTTTCTTTCTTAGCAACGTTTTCACATCGTTCGATCCAGTAAGAATGTCATCGACATAGAGGTCATCATGAAGAACTTGCGAGCCAAGCGGATAAGAGCTACCATATTTTTCTGCAATGAAGAACAAACTACGTATTGCTAGAAATGGAGCAGACGATAAACCATAAGTGACAGTATTCAGCTGAAACACTTTTAATTCTTGTTCTTTGTTGCTTCTCCACAATATGAGCCGATATTTTACATCACGCTCATCGACACGAAACTGGCGATACATTTTAGATATGTCTGCGGTGAGAGCAAATTTATTTAAACGGAACAAAAAGAGCGTTGTAATAAGGTCCTGCTGAATTGTAGGGCCTACCATTAGAATATCATTAAGCGAACGATTCGACGAAGTTCGAGCCGACGCATCGAAGACGACTCCGATTTTTGTTGTAGTACTTTGTGGCCGAAGAACACAATGATGTGGAATGAAATAATTCGGGACACTCAACGACTTATTGTAGGGCGACATATGTCCAGGCGATAAATATTCTTCCATAAACTCGACGTACATTGATTTTAGAGTTGCATCACGTTCCAATCGTCTTTCGAGCGACAAAAAGCGTCTACGAGCCATTTCAAATAAGTCTCCTAATATTTCGGGCGACTTTTTGAACGGCAAACGAACTTCAATTCTGCAATTTTGATCTATGCGCACGTTTTCCATAAAGTGACGTTCGCATGCTTCTTCTTCTGGTGAATATTTTGCTGGAGAATTAGCGTACTCCTCAACTTCCCAAAACTTGGCCACAATGGAGTCAATGTTTGAGGAACTAGTGGCGAGATTACATGTGGGCAATGAAGATCTAGTTCCCGCGTTAAAAATTCCACCAACTATCCATCCAAAAACTGTATTAGTGAGGCACGGCATACCTTCTCCCAATGAAATTCGGTTATAGAGCAATAAATCGAAAAATATTTCGGTACCAATTAATAGATCAATATGTTGTGATTTGTAGAACAAAGGATTTGCTAGTTCTAGAGCCTGTGGTATTTTCCAATGAGATGTTTGAATGTACTCACCAGGCTGCCGGGCTGATATTGATTTAGTAACTGCAAAAGTAGAAGACCACTGGAACGAACTCACACGAGATTTTACTGTAGCGCAAACAGATGATTTAATGTTTGTGCGCACTTCGCCACTTCCAGAACTTCTTGATAATACGTCTGAGACTTCAATCGGAATCTTTTTGCAGTTTCCTCTGAAATAAAATTAATTTCCGAACACGAATCAAGCAGAGCTCTTACCGGATGAAAGGTGCCAGTGGAATCCTTCAAAAGAACAACAGCAGTGGGGATGATCGCTCGTTTGAATGAGCGGACTACGAATGAGACTGGGTTGTTTTGATTTCCAACAGATGTTTGAGGTTAAGCTTGTGATATTGAATTATCAGCCGGTCCAGAACCAGAATATTTGTGCAAAAGAATATGATGCAGAGATTGGCACACACGACAACGAGATATCGATAAGCATTTCGACACCATATGACCTTTATGCAGAGAATTGATGCAGCAATTATTACTTTTTATAAAATTAAATCTTTCGGGAACAGAAAGCGATGAAAACGATGAACATGTTGATATATTGTGATCCGAAGAGCTACAGTATGCACAATTCGAGTTTGAGTTTACAAAGGTATGAGACGACTTGTAGGTGTTTGGCTTTTTGGTTGCACCTTTCGATTTGTCATGTACTTCAACCTTATTTGCATGACTTTCCAAAAAGTGACAGCGATGGCTTAAAATATTATAACAGGTATCCCACGAAGGCAACGTTTTGAAATCTTGTTTTTCATCATAGCTTATTTTAGAATCAGCATCTAATTTCGATAAAACAATATGAGATAAAAGTCCATTAAGAACATCCATCTCTGACCCGAGCGCTAGAAGCGAACCACGAATTGCCGAAACAGTATTAATGGTGTTTCGTAATGAATTACTGTCACCCTTGGACATCGAAATAATATTGAACAACGTAGAAATATGTTCTAGAAATATGAGCACCTTGTTATCGTATCGATCCTCCAGCCTCTTTAGCGCCTTAGGGTAATTCTCCTCGGTTACCTGGAATGGTTTCACAACTGCTTAAGCTGGACCCGACAAACAATTTAATAAATAATTAAATTTGTCGACGCCAGTTATCGAAGAATTTCCATGTACCATGTTGTTAAATGTGGTGATGAAACGTTTGTAACCACCATACTTTCCATCGAACTTGGGCAATTTGAGTAAAGGCAAACGAGTATGATGTTGGGTACAAGAAACTGATGCGTTGAATAATGTTTGATCCATTTGCATAGAACCACGATGTTTGTTCAGTAAACCCATTATTTTTGCCTTAGCAACAATAAAAATTTCTTCCAAATCACTCCTTGCAGCATCTGTACGGCTAAGTTTTTCGATTTGCCCTTGAATGTGACATAACTGTTTAAAATATGACTCCAAAATTTGAAGCCTACATTCCAAAATGGTGGAGTCAGCATTGTCGCCATCTTTTTCTACCTTTTTTTGAATATTGGTGATATTTCTTCATGTTGCTGCGTTGTTGTTTTAGTATTACCAATTCTGAGCTCGCAGCAGCAGCCTCTGTCACACCATCAGCATTGTTGTTGGTCATTGTCTTTCACGGATTGAACGACAATATATATGAACAGTTATATGACAACTAACGGATCCCGATTGCATATAACGCTTTGAAGTTATGTACAACTTTCGAAACAAAAGTGTAGAAATTTTGAAAATATTGTGAACCACTAACGACGATAAAAGTTTCCGCTTAAAAATTACTAATTGTAACTTTCTTCCACAAATATTCGGTCGGCTGTAATAAGTTGTAGCCCAAATTCTCCGTAATAACAACAATTGATAAGCGTATTGAAAGAGCACCAAATTTGAAATTACGATGCACCAATACATTTTGTCACTTTCTCGTAGCTCGAAACGATAAAAATTTACTGCTTACGGCTCACGGAATAACTGGTAATCTATGTATATCACTTATTACAGACCGTCCTGTCACGGTCGCCAAAATGTATCATAGAAACTTTGTTTATATGTAGTTCACTATATGTTTAAAAACAAAAACCGATTTAAGTTTAAAGTAAGAAGTATTTATTCTTTTCAAGTCTATTTGTTCTTATCAACTAATTACGATTTACAAAAATATTTATTATTGGACCACAAATGCAAAACAAAATCTAACGGCATTAACTTTAAGCAAAAGGAATGTCAACAACAATGCAGTGGCTGAATGGAATGTTGGAGTAAACAACTACTGCTGCGCTGCAATCGTTACTGACATTATTCCTTTTACTTACTTTTGCTGACGATCAAAAAATAAATATACGAACAACAATACACAAACATATTGATCCAACGAAACTAATAAGAATATGCATGTAATTTGTTGTTGCTTCGGCAAATCTGTAACAAGTCTATATTAGGGTGGTCCGTAACAAATCAATTAAAACAAATTAAAATTAAATAAATTCAAATATATACAAATAAAATAAAATTGATGGCGATCTTATCCGACAGATTGCTTAATGACGAATCTACTCATCAGAATCGAAACATCGCATTAAACATATGGCAAGGCATTGAAGCCATATATTTCCAAATATTTGAGCTCTATGACAACCCAGAGCAACCAGGCTACGACTCCGTGCGCTTTATACAACTCGAGACTAAGCTACGAAAAGTAATCAATACAGTAAGCACTACCAAAATTCGACGGAAATTATCTCAAGTGGCAAGAATTCTATGACATATTCTTATCTCTGGTGATAAGGCGATCGATCAATGCCTAAAATTCAAAAGATGTGGTATCTAAAAACACAGCTAATAGGAGAAGCAGCAAATTTAATAAAACACTTCGCTGCCACTGAGGAAAATTTTGACGCTGCATGGACCATGGTGGTGGAGCGGTATAACAACAAAAGATTACTGGTCAACAAGCTTGTGCAAGAGCTAGTAGATATCTCAATTAAAGGCTATACTGACAACTACAAGTCGCTCCATGACAGAACCAAGGAGTTTCTTTTAGCGCTACAAAATCTTCAGGTGGATACGAAATCATGGGGATCCAATATTATGCTACCTACTACTAAAGAAATTGGACCAAACAACGGGTCTCCGATTAGAGCAAGCGCTAAAGAATCCTCGGGAGCTTCCGACAATCACAGAGTTCCTAAAATTCTTGGAATTCGAAGGACATGTGACATGCTGCGCATACGGCGCAGCAGTCTACATTAGATCAACAACGAAAAATAATCAGATTATTGTGAGATTATTATGCTCAAGGTCCCGAGTAGCACCTTTAAAGCGTCAAATCTTACCCCGTCTCGAACTCGGTGTAGCACTATTAAGCGCTCAGCTCACATCAAGAGTAAAGAAAGATTTAAAATACAAGGATGTTCCTACTTATTTATGGACACATTCAGAGATCGTCTTGGCATGTAACACTTCACAATCATCATTATATCAAACATTTGTGGCCAAGAGAATAGCTGCAATACAAGAATTGCCAATAGCAGAACAGTGGCGATATGTCAGCTCAAAAGATAATCCTGCAGATATTTTATCGCGTGGCATCTCTCCAAGAAAACTCGCACCAAACAATTTGTGGTTCTACGGCCCCATATTTCTACATGGACAACAAGACATATGGTCAAAAGAATTCTCCAAAGCAAATATTATCGATCAGAATTTTGATGCAGAGCGAAAAAAGGTAGCAGCAGCAACATCAGCGAGTGTTCCTGCAGATAGTGTGATCTACAACATTAAACATAATGACTCATTCAGAACGCTACAACAAGTAGTTGGCTACATTGTGAGATTTATCAATAATACAAGAAGGGGCAATCAACAATCCAAGCTTTTATTATCAGTTCCAGAACTAGAACAAGCTCTTATATTGATTGTACGGGCAATGCAACGAAGAACTAAAACACCTAATGAGGTACAAGCAAGTAAGCAAAAATAGCCCATATAGTAACCTTGCCCCAGTATTGGACACCAACGGCATTATCAGAGTGGGAGGAAGATTAGAAGCATCAGAGCTTCCGTATGACGCCAAATACCCTATGCTTATCCTGTATAATGACCCGATATCAAAATTGCTGATGCAAATGGTGCATGAGGAAAACCTTCATTGTGGTCCTCAGGCACTCTTACCACACACAAGACAAAAATACTGGCCAATCAAGGGAAAGCCAATGGCCCGATCAATTGTCCAACATTGCATAAAATGCGCTAGAGCTAAGCCAAGGCTTCTTACTCTAATTATGGGAAATCTGCCATCTACAAGAATCATTCCAGCTCGACCCTTCATTAACTCTGGAGTTGATTTCTGTGGTCCATTTTGGGTCCACTATAAGAGCAGAGGGAAGAGACCTCAGAAGCCCTACATTGCAGTATTCTGCTGTTTTGCTGCCAAAGCAGTGCATCTAGAACTAGTTAGCAGTTTAGGGACATTAAAATGATTCATAAGCAGACGAGGCCATTGCAAAAACTAATACTGTGATAATGCCACCAATTTTGTTGGTGCCAAAAATCAACTGGCACAGTTATCAGAAGCAGTTTACGGAGATTCAGCTATCGAAAAAATAGATAAAATAGAGGCAGCAGTAAAATCGGCCAAACATCTCCTTGTACGAAGTGTATTAACAGCATCACTAATATATGAGGAACTTGACACAGTGATCATAGAGATTGAAGGAATTCTTAACTCCCGACCCATAAGTCCGATGTCAGACAATCCGAACGATTTGGTGGCTTTAACCCCTGGCCATTTTCTCATAGGAGCGCCACTCAACTCCCAAATTGACGTAGCAGCCACCGAAAACCGAAAGAATTTTCTCACCAAATGGAAGTTAGTTACACACTTAAAATCAGAATTTTGGAGGCGTTGGTCAAAAGAGTACCTGTCAGAACTTCAACACAGATACAAATGGAACAAACAACAGGATAATATTAAATCGGGAGACATGGTAATAATAAAGGAGGACAACACAACTCCTTTACAGTGGCCTCTAGGAAGAATCGTAAAAACACACAAGGGCGATGATGGCTTCATTCGAGTAGTTGATATCAAGACATCAAAAGGAGTTTGCAGAAGATCAATTTCTAGGCTGGCACTATTACCAATAAGTAACTCTGAAGATGACGATCCTTCCTCCTTTGACGGATTCCCTCAACAAGAAGACTCGATGAGCACAAGCATTCATCGGAACGAAATGCCTGAATGTGATAAAAAACGGAGAAGAGTGTCGATGGGCCAAAGCATCTTCACTATTATGATGGCGATCATATTAATGCCGCTAGTATTAGGGGCAGGTTGGAAATATCGCCCATTCACTTTTTGGTGTATTGGACTCCGAATACGCCAAAGATATGGCTGATACAATTTCTCAAGTTAAGGAAAACGTAGAACATCTTCTGACCTATTAAAAAATCAAACCTCAATCATTGACGCTACAATAAACATAATGAAATCAGACCAAGAAGCAGTAAAGAAAAAATTCGATCAAATTGATTTCCAAATTAAACAAGTACGCAATATGCTAAGCGAAGATCGGCAGCAAGAAAAGATTTACCGTATTTTTTTGTCATTGTGCATGCAATTAACAATTACAGCAGCGAAGCTCCAACAGACACAGTTATCAATACTTGATATTTTAACAAACACTCACCATGGTATTATAAGCCCACTACTCTTGACTCCTCATCAATTACAGCAACAAGTAAGGAAAATCAAAATGTATCTTAGCGAACCACTGGAACTGCCGGTAAATCAGGAAAATATGTTACAACTATACAAACTCATGAAGGTCAAAGGAAGACCCACTGACAATATAGTAGTTTTCAGTATAACATTACCACTAGTTCAACGTGAACGGTATGAAATATTTAATATTATTCCAGTGCCAACGTTGATCAATGGCACATTAGTAGCAATACAACCATGTGCACCTCCTTCAATCATCAACACTGCTCTCATCCAATATTTTATTATTAGCAAATCTGAATTCAGCTTATGTTCACTCATCACAGAAGATAGATATCAGTGCTCTAAAGGTCAAATAAGGCATCAAGATGGCTCATCAACATGTGCCTGCGAGCTGGATTTATTTCACAACAACACCCAATCAGACTGCCCAGTAGAGCAAATGAAAGACAAAGGTGTTAAGATCCCCTTTCATCGTCAAAGCAAGTGGATATATTCAGTTTCAAGTTCATCCCAGGTAACAGCACTATGCAAAACGGAAATCACACAATTAACACTTGAAGGATCTGGCTTGCTTGAATTGGAACTAGAGTGTAACTTTAAATATAAATTCACGAAATTGCGTGGACAAAAGCTGATATCCAGCAAGTTTGAAAAATCATATACCAGCTTTTGGGAACTCACGCAAGAACGACACGAAGAACGCATCAAACCATTGTTACCAAAAGAAGATGCGAATCAATATATTTCCCAAGTTAAAAATTTAACAGCTCTTCAAAAATCATTAGAAACACAAGAAATATTAAGACTCTTAAACAAACTTGAAGCTCACAATTATCATTACATGACGGTTGGGTATACATCATTAGTGATTGCCTTTAGCATTATCACATATTTACTAGTAAAACAAAGGTGCAAACAACGGTCAACTCCAATTTCAGCACCTCACAAGCAACAACTAGACTCAGACTTCACCGTTCACATATAACAACCAACACAACCTTCAACAACGACTCTAAAGCAAGAGATATTTTGAGCTGCACTCAACGGGTGGAGGATGTTAATGCACGAGAATTATTTATTAAATTATTTAAGTTCAATAAACGTCAGCACTTTAAATTATTCAAGTTCATTAAACTTCAGCACACTAAATTATTTGTCCAATAAACGACAGCACACTTGTCCTAAATTAAAACATTTTTTCTTACAATTTATTTTTTTTTACTTTATTCTTTTCTTTCACAATTGTAATTTAATATGGCACACGTTTCCTAAATTAACACATTTATTATTGCAATTTAATTTGTTATGCAAAGTAATCATATTTCTTTGATAAAACTAGTATATAAGACTAAGAAATTTCTGAATAAAACAAGTCCTACTTTGAAACTAAAAGAAAACAGCATTTTTCCAATTAAGAGCAAGCGACACGGTTCAAGTGGTGTTGTTGCGCCAATTAAATCAATTCACTTCCAGGTTATATATATATATATATATATATATATATATATATATATATATATATATATATATGTATATATATAATCATTATTCAAAACCATTGAAGTAATCTTCCCATTTCTTTGAGCTACAAGTGCTTGGAAGAAAGCCCAAGGCGAAGATTCTTTATATTTTGGTGACCTCGACGTGATCCTGTTATAAATGCAGGACGTCTAAATTCACTGAGCCAGCAGTACTCAGCATATCACCAGTCGATCAACGCATTATTCGAGTGGAAATACTGGCAGCAGTGATAGCCAGCTAAATATTATCCACAATTGTGTCATTCGACGAATTGATTCAAAAGCAAAAGATTCTTGGGGAGAACATTGAAACGATCATCAGAAACTACAAGAAGGATTCCCAAGCCCGAAAGGAGTTGGTGAGCTACTTTTAAGAGAAACTACGCAGACTATATGAAGAATGGATGGCGTTTGAGTCAAATGACAACCAGATTCGGCTACTTGACGACAAACCTCTAGATCACCGCTATTTCACGGAAAATTATTATGCCGCAATACAGAAGATTGTAGAACAATATAAAGACATATTCGAAAAATCTATGATGAAGGTAAAGTCAACTTCAGGCAAAATTCCACCAAGAGAGAGCTGTGATGTGTTACCAGTTGAGACGAATGAGTTCTTAAAGCTCAAACGCCGACAAGCGGTAATGATGTCTTCTTTATAACGACTGCTTAATGACGAATCTACTCATCAGAATCTAAACATCGCATTAAGCATATGGCAAGGCATTGAAGCCATACATTTCCAAATATTTGAGCTCTATGACAACCCAGAGCAACTAGGCTACGACACTATGCGCTTTATACAACTCGAGACTAAGCTGCGAAAAGTAATCAATACAGTAAGCACGACTGAACAGTCTCAGCAGAATATCAGTGATCCAGAATCCTTGCCTATGCCAAAGGTCGCACTACCAAAATTCGACGGAAATCATCTCAAGTGGCAAGAATTCTATGACATATTCTTATCTCTGGTGATAAGGCGATCAATGCTTAAAATTCAAAAGATGTGGTATCTAAAAACACAGCTAATAGGAGAAGCAGCAAATTTAATAAAACACTTCACTGCCACTGAGGAAAATTTTGACGTTGCATGGACCATGGTGGTGGAACGGTATAACAACAAAAGATTACTGGTCAACAAGCTTGTGCAAGAGCTAGTAGATACCCCAATTAAAGGCTATACTGACAACTACAAGTCGCTCCATGACAGAACCAAGGAGTGTCTTTTAGCGCTACAAAATCTTCAGGTGGATACGAAATCATGGGATTCAATATTATGCTACCTACTACTAAAGAAATTGCAAGCAAGGCGTCTCCGATTCGAGCAAGCGCTGAAGAATTCTCGGGAGGTTCCGACAATCACAGAGTCCCTGGAATTCTTGGAAAGAAATTTCCAATCAATGGAAGTATTTTCTGAAAAAACGCCGCATTCAAAACCAAGGGTGTGTACTTCCATCACCACAAAGCAAGTCAACAATTCATATGTTATGTGCAAAAATGGAAATCATCCGTTATTCGCATGTACCAAGTTTTCGTCAGTTATCGACATCAGCAAGACTACAATTCATTGAAAAACAAAGATACTGTGTGAACTATTTAAAGCCCGGTCAAAACTCTAAAACCTGTATGTCAAGGGGTTGCAAGGAATGCAGCAAAAAGCACTTGGAGAGCTCGAATCAAGACAATAATCCAGCAACATCATCAACGCCAGCAACAAACATTTTAAACAACAAAGATCTACAAGGCGATCACTCGTCATCTAGAAATCAAAACGCCATATCACTTACAACGTACAACCAATCCAAAAGTCCCAGCTACGTTCTTGTGAGCACAACAATGATAAAAATACGAGCTAATGAGAAGGAGATACAATGTAGAGCACTTCTTGATCTAGGATCCCAACTGAATTTTGTCAGCAAACGTCTAGTTAAACGTCTCGGAACACGCCGAGTAAACGTAGCATTACATTCAAGAATCAATAATTATACCGCACGGCTTGAAGCAGCGGTCCTTCCGCACATAATTTCACCTCAACCATCACAAGTTATCAATATAGATCATTGGCCAATTCCAAACAACATTATGCTAGCAGACCCACTATTCAACCGTCCTGACAAAATAGATGTTCTACTTGGGGCAGAATTTCATCACCAACTTCTGTCAGGTGGGCAGATTCAACTAGGTAACGATTTGCCCATTTTAAATGACACTTTACTTGGCTGGGTACTTTCTGGTAGAATTGGAGAGCATGAATCATCAACTGCAGCATGCGGAATATGTACTGAAGACGAAGTTAATTTGGAAGAAGGTATTGCTCGGCTCTGGGAACTGGAAACTATCAGCACATCTGACAGATGTCTTTCGGTGGCTGAAAGAAAAAAAAGAAAATTCCATTCTGCACTAGCTCAAACACTTTTGGCGAATCCCATGGAGTAGCTTTCAACAGATTTCTATCATTAGAAAGGCGATTATCAAAGTCCCCAGAACTCAAAGCTCAATATATAAATTTCATGAAAGAATATGAAGAATTAGGGCACATGGCCCAAATAGACATAAACACTATACAAACACCAAATTACTTCATTCCTCACCACTGTGTACTTAGACCAGAGAGTCTAACAACAAAATTACGAGTAGTTTTTGATGCCTCCACTAAAACTACTAACGGAGCTTCGTTGAATGACATAATGTAAACAGGACCCATAGTACAGAGTGAATTGTTTTCTATTCTACTACGCTTTCGGTGTCCACGATTTGTCTTCACAACCGACATCAAAAAAATGTACCGCCAAATAATAATGCACCCAGATGATAGAAACTTTCAAATAATTATTTGGAGAGAAAATCCCACCAAACCAATAAGGTATTATAAACTAAATACAGTCACATATAGAACGAGATCTGCACCTTATATAGCTAAAAAATGCTTAGAACAAATCGCTAAGACAAACATGATACGATACCCATATGGAGCCCAATTTTTACTCGAAAACTTCTATGTAGATGACGGTATTGGCGTAGGGGATGACTTGCACACTGTGCCAGCAATTCAGTCAGAACTACAACACATATTGCACCAGCATGGTCTTGAATTACAAAAATGGGCAGCAAATCATCCGAAACTACTTCAAAACGTCCCCGAAGAACAAAAAGAGGTTAATTTTGACTTCGATAGTGAGAACAATAATATCGTGAAAACTTTGGGCTTAACATGGATGCCACAACATGACAAACTGTGTGTGAAAATATGCCTAAGGGAGATTAACCACGTAACAAAACGCACAATTAGCTCAGATTTAGATAGTTTGTTCGATCCTTTGGGACTACTATCGCCAATGGTAGTTACCGCAAAAATGTTTATTCAAGAACTATGGCAAAAAAAGTTAGACTGGGATGAGGCTCTGCCAGAAAATCTTCATTCAACTTGGCTTACATTCAGACAAAAGTTAGAACACATAAAAGATCTAAGAATCACGCGACATATATTCGAAGGACATGTGACGTTCAACATACAAATTCATGCCTTTGCAGACGCATCAGAAAAGGCATATGGCGCAGCAGTCTACATTAGATCAACAACGAAAAATAATCATATTATTGTGAGATTATTATGCTCAAGGTCCAGAGTAGCACCTTTAAAGCGTCAAATCTTACCCCGTCTCGAACTCTGTGCAGCACTATTAAGCGCTCAGCTCACATCAAGAGTAAAGAAAGACTTAAAATACAAGGATGTTCCTACTTATTTATGGACACATTCAGAGATCGTCTTGGCATGGATCAATTCACAATCATCATTATATCAAACATTTGTGGCCATCAGAATAGCTGCAATACAAGAATTGTCAATAGCAGAACAGTGGCGACATGTCAGCTCAAAAGATAATCCTGCAGATATTATATCGCGTGGCATCTCTCCAAGAAAACTCGCATCAAACAATTTGTGGTTCTACGGCCCCATATTTCTACATGGACAATAAGATATATGGCCAAAAGAATTCTCCAAAGCAAATGTTATCGATCAGAATTTTGATGCAGAGCGAAAAAAGGTAGTAGCAGCAACATCAGCGAGTGTTCCTGCAGATAGTGTGATTTACAACATTAAACATAATGGCTCATTCAGAACGCTACAACAAGTAGTTGGCTACATTGTGAGATTCATCAATAATACAAGAAGGGGCAATCAACAATCCAAGCTTTTATTATCAGTTCCAGAACTAGAACAAGCTCTTATTTTGATTGTACGGGCAATGCAACACTCAGATTTTGACGAAGAACTAAAACACCTAATGAGGTACAAGCAAGTAAGCAAAAATAGCCCATATAGTAACCTTGCCCCAGTATTGGACACCAACGGCATTATCAGAGTGGGAGGAAGATTAGAAGCATCAGAGCTTCCGTATGACGCCAAATACCCTATGCTTATCCCGTATAATGACCCGATATCAAAATTGCTGATGCAAATGGTGCATGAGGAAAACCTTCATTGTGGTCCTCAGGCACTCTTACCACACGCAAGACAAAAATACTGGCCAATCAAGGGAAAGCCAATGAACCGATCAATTGTCCAACATTGCATAAAATGCGCTTGAGCTAAGCCAAGGCTTCTTACTCTAATTATGGGAAATCTGCCATCTACAAGAATCATTCCAGCTCGACCCTTCATTAACTCTGGAGTTGATTTCTGTGGTCCATTTTGGGTCCACTATAAGAGCAGAGGGAAGAGACCTCAGAAGCCCTACATTGCAGGATTCTGCTGTTTTGCTACCAAAGCAGTGCATCTAGAACTAGTTAGCAGTTTAGGGGCATTAAAATGATTCATAAGCAGACGAGGCCATTGCAAAAACTTATACTGTGATAATGCCACCAATTTTGTTGGTGCCAAAAATCAACTGGCACAGTTATCAGAAGCAGTTTACGGAGATTCAGCTATCGAAAAAATAGATAAAATAGAGGCAGCAGTAAAATCGGCCAAACATCTCCTTGTACGAAGTGTATTAACAGCATCACTAATATATGAGGAACTTGACACAGTGATCATAGAGATTGAAGGAATTCTTAACTCCCGACCCATAAGTCCGATGTCAGACAATCCGAACGATTTGGTGGCTTTAACCCCTGGCCATTTTCTCATAGGAGCGCCACTCAACTCCCAAATTGACGTAGCAGCCACCGAAAACCGAAAGAATTTTCTCACCAGATGGAAGTTAGTTACACACTTAAAATCAGAATTTTGGAGGCGTTGGTCAAAAGAGTACCTGTCAGAACTTCAACACAGATACAAATGGAACAAACAACAGGATAACATTAAATCGGGAGACATGGTAATAATAAAGGAGGACAACACAACTCCTTTACAGTGGCCTCTAGGAAGAATCGTAAAAACACACAAGGGCGATGATGGCTTCATTCGGCTAGTTGATGTCAAGACATCAAAAGGAGTTTGCAGAAGATCAATTTCTAGGCTGGCACTTATAATGTAACAAGGGGTTTTTTTATATATTTTTTGTTTTTGTAATGGGAAAGGGTTTGTTAGATTGTTTATAATGCTATGCCTAACCACAGCAGTTTTAATTCTTTCCTGCACTGTTTAAGGTGCTGGATGAGAATGCCGAGAAACAAGTGAGTTATCTTTTAATCAAAATGCTTCTCCCCATTTATTTAAAATTCCTTAACTATTTATAATATTTTACCATTTTTACAATGATTCTTAATTCCTATATTGTACTTTTTCTAATACAAAGTGAGATTCATTTACTTCAGTAACTTTGTTCTGATTGGTCAAGACGCCACTCAATATTCTTATTTAAATATTTACTTATCAGCTATAAATGAGTCACTTTATAATTATAATTTTCCTTTTGCTTATTTCTGTAATTCTAAACATTGTAGTTTCTTTCAAGTGCTTTGACCCATGTTGGTTAATTTTTTTGCATTACATGTGTGGTCTTGTTTGTGTGCTGTGTTTTAAGTGTGTCATACTTTTTACTTATTTTTAAATTTTAATGGTTTATTGTTACATTAAAAATTGTGTCGAACATACATATGTATGCCAAATGCAATTTGAGTCTCTACTTTGTATTTAGTGTGTTTATATAAAAAAAATGTGGTGTGATATGATAAATACACTACACCTTCCCCCTTAAGATTAAATTTATGATTGGTAATGAAATAAATTGAATCTTACAAATTATTGTAATGTGAGTAGCGGTAATATTAATCATAATAGTAATAGTAATGATGAGTAATAAATTTTCTTATTTTATCAGTTACCTCTATGTAATCTATTTAATTTAATATGTAAGTTTTATATAGTTTTAGAAGATTATTGTGATAAATTTTCTCTTCCGAACCTACTTTTAATATTGAATTTACTCCTAGTCTCTTAACTATTTGGTATGGTCCCTTGCATGGGCTTTGATTTTTCTTTCTAGATTCTAATTTTACTAATACTAAGTCACCTTCTTTAAAATTACTTTTTTGTATATTTCTATCATAGATTATTTTTGATTTTTGTTTGGCTATCTCTAATAATTTTTTGGCATTTTCTAAAGATTTTTTCAATCTAATTTTGATTTCATTGGGATAATTATTTATGTCGTAGCATTTATAATCATTTTCTATTTTGTCTGTTGGTAGTGTTACTAACTTGCCAAATATTAACTCGTAAGGTGAATAGTTCGTGTCAATATGCGGTACTGTGTTGTACGCAAATGTGTAATATGGTATCCATTTGTCCCATTCATGATCATCCACAAAGTTTAACAAATACTCATTTAATACACGATGATTACGTTCAACAGAACCTATTGATTGATGGTGATAAGGTGCTGAAAATTTTTGGTTTATATTAAGTAAATTGCAAACTTCTTTTAACAATTCATTGTTAAATTCAGTGCCTCTATCAGACTTTAATATTTTAAAGAATCCATATTTTAAAATAAACTGTTCTACTAATGTTTTAGCAATACTTTTGGCATCTTTTGTTTCAATTGGATGTGCTATAACGTATTTGGTTAACTCACACTGCATCGTTAAAATGTAACTGTACCCATTTGACATTCGTAAAGGTCCTACTGTGTCTATTTCTATTGTCTCAAAACTATTATTAGGAGTTTCAGTTATAAACATTTTTTTCTCTGACGTATTTTGTTTGCTTGTTTCTAATACATTTGTCGCATAATCCCTAACCATTTTTCGCATGTTTTTCCATACGTAACGTTGCTTCAGTTTTAGTATTGTCTTTCTAATACCAAAATGTCCTGAAATTGGAGAATCGTGGAATTCTTTTATAATGTTCATTTGTATTTTTTTTATCTTTAATATGTTGTAATGGTTTATACAATATAATATTTAATTCGTAGCTCTTCCTTTTATTTACTTCTAATAACTTCCGGTGCACCTCATTATAACTTTTATTTAAATATTCAACTGATATGAGCTCAAAAATTTTATCTTCGCATAATAAAGCGAGATTCTTTATGTTCTGCTTATGCATATAAACTATTAATTTCTCTAGGGTCAAAACGTATTTTGCTAGATCTTCACTAATGTTTATTACAAAGCTATTATCTTCATTTTCTATGGTACCCACATATAATTTATATGTTGGCCTTGGGACATGACACTATTGTTATTTTCCATTACTTTATTACCACTTTCATTTGTTTTCATTCCACGTGTCGTTACTAAGATTTTAGGTGATTTTTTAATGTTGTCTTCTATAGGAGTCATACTCTTTAACATGTCGGAGTCTAATTTCATTCTTGATAGAGCGTCAGTGTTAGTATTTATTTTCCCTTTTTTGTAAATAATTTCAAAATCTTAGTCTGATAAGTCTATTCTTATTCGCGTTAATTTTGATGACGGATTTTTGTGCGTACCAAATAAATAAGGTCTAAAAAATTCTATTCCCCAGTGTATTGCAAGAAGTTCTTTTTCTATTACTGGTTTGTTTAAGTCATGTTTTCCTAAAGTTTTGCTTGCATATGAAATTGGTAGATCTTTTCCTATTTCACCTTGTGACAGTATAGCGCCTAGTGCATAATTTGATGCATCCGTGGTCAGTATAAAAGGTTTTTCAAAGTCTGGGTATCTTAATATTGGTGCATTAACTAATTTTGTCTTAAGTGTGTCAAAAGCTTGTTGACATTCTTTTGTCCATTGAAATTCTTTTCCCTTTTTAGTCTGATCATTTAAACACTTAGTGATTTCTGCAAAATTTTTTTATGAAACGTCTGTAATAATTGCAAAATGCAACAAAACGTATAACCTCATCCTTGTCCTTTGGAATTGGATACTGTTCAATGGCTTTATGTTTTGAAGGATCAGTTCGTACTGATTTCAGAAATACACATTTTGATGCGTTCAGTTTTAAATTATACTTTGATAAACGTTCAAATACTTTTATTAAATTCTCATTATGGTGTTTAAAACTACATCCAAATACAATAATGTCATCTACATACAAGAACGCTTTGGAATCCAGTCCACTCAGTGCTATTGTCAACATTCTCTTAAACTATTGAATGAAATTTTCAAACCAAATGGTAATCTTTTGAACTGATAATGACCATTACTTGTTGAAAAAGCTATTAAATGTCTTGAATCTTCGTCTAGGTTTATTTGATGGAATGAACTAGTCATATCTAAGGTTGAAAAATATTTGGCTCTTCCAAGGCGATCTAAAACATCTTCTAGTCTTGTTAGTGGAAATTTATCATTAACTATCCTCTTGGTAAATTGCCGGAAATCTACCACTAGTCTCCATTTTTCTTTTCCGTTTTCACTCTTTTTTGGGACTACTAATAGAGGTGAATTATATGCACTATCTGATGGTTCTATTATGTCCTCGTCCAGTAATTGTTTTACCTGATTGTTTATTTCATCGTACTGCGTATGAGGTAATCTATAATTGTTTATGTATACTGGTGTATTGTCGGAAACTTTTAAGGTCTGTGTATAGAAATTATTTGTAGTCAACGTCTCCCCATCTAAGTGAAAAATGTCTTGATAATCTTTGAAGATTTCCGTTAGTTCTGTTCTTATTCTACTGTCTTCAGTGTCAATTTTCAGGATGTCAAGAAGTTTTCTAAGTCTATCTGCATCATGTTTTCTTCTTCTAGGATCATATGACCGTCTCATCAGGGTATAATCCTTTAATGGTTCTATTTCAAATCTGATATTTTCTAAGGTTACGTCGTTATCTGTTGTGTTCAGTATGTTGACGTGACAATTTGCATTTCCTGGTACTATTGTATTGCTAATGAATATCCCAGGTTGAACTTCCTTATTTAAAATTATACTATCTTCATCTCTATTTAAATTTACAGGGTGAATACCCTCTGATCTTCTATCTACTGTGATACAAAAATTTTTATTTATCCATGATTTCATCGGTAGTACGATCTTTTCATTTCTTATGGTAAGTGTTATCGTAAATGTTTCGTAGTCAATTTTACACAAGAACCTTGTAAAAAAATCTCTTCCTAGAATGCCGTCTGTAGGAATGGGAAAATTATCGTCCACGATGTGGAATTTATGTATTTCGTCTGCACTATTTATTTTGAAACCTAATTCTGCTGTTCCTATTGATTTTATTTTTTGTGTTGTGATTCCTGTAAAACTAATTGATTGTTCTCTGTCGATATTCTCTAAGTAATGATCTAATCTGTATATTTTACACAAAGAAACGTCTGCTCCTGTGTCAATTAAAAATGTGAGACTTAAATTTTTGCCTATTTCTAAATTTATGTAGTTTGTAATGTTATGTGACAATTGAAAAATATTATTTCATTTTACTGTTCTTCCTCCGGGTAGTGAGTCTACAAAGTTCCCTAATTCACATCCGGGGCTTCGTGGTTTTCCTGTATACAATGTATGTTTCTACTATTATAGTTATTACGGTTATTGTTGTAATCGCTATTTCTTGTATTATTGCCATAACGAACGGCATTTTCATTATTTCTATGATTATTCCTTTGATTTGTTGGTCTATTGTTATTATTTACCCTATTACTATTCATTGGTCTGTTAGCTGAAGTAAAGTTCCTATTATTGTTAAAAGAATTTAAATTTCTTCTATAATTATAATTGTTTCCTCAATAGTTATTTCTATTTGTGTTCTGTCCATGATTTATGTGATTTCTGTTATTTTCATGCCTTTCCCTATTTTTATATCGTTGAATATATAGCACTTGATCATTGTTATTAGAGAATTCTTTTTCAAATTCTAATGCTAACTGTACTGCTTCGTTAATTTCCTTTGGTCTAGAAGCGAAGATAGTTGATTTAAATTCTCCTTTTAGACCATCTTTGAAGATATTAAGAGCATAGTTTTCATTAACTATTTTGATAGTGTCAGATTGAGTTGAAGTGCAGTTTGGTATTTGTTGAATTTGTAGTTCGTTTAATTCTGATATTAACTGTAACAACTTTTCGTGATAAGTATGAATATTCATATTCTTTGGGGAAAAATTTTTTAGTGTAGATTGTACTTGGCCTACTGTTTTTGTAGATTTATACCTGTTCGATAGTTTATCCTTTAGTGCATCAAATGTTGTTGGTGCAGATATTCCCAGCGAAGTTCTTACAGTGTTTGTTAACTTGACATTATACACAAATCTCAAAAGAATTGGTTTTTGTTGATCCGCTAAAGTATCGTGTATGAGTTCCACTGTTGTGAGAAACGAATTAAGTTCCTTGTAATTTCCTGTGAACTCTGGGATTACTTTAATGGCTGTTTCCAAATTAAAGTTAGACATTTTTGCTAAATTGTGTGTTTGATCATTCTCTAGTCTATTCAGTGCTTCTTCCATGAGGTCTTTCGCTTTACAGTAATATTTTTCGAATTTGTCGGTTACACTTTTAATTTTCTCAGTTTTAATTATCTTGCTTTCTATCAATTCTAGAAATTCTCTTCTCTGATTTCTTCTAGTTTAATTATTAATGTTGATTTTTGGTATCCCCTAGACCCTGATTTCCTAAAATTGATTATTATTTTTTCTAATCGACAAAAAATAGATTCCATAGATTATATGTATAATATTCTATTCAAGATTTAAACTGTATGGCTGTCTTCTTACGGACATAATCTTTAATATATTTATTAATTCTATAAACTAAGAATACAATCAAAATAATAACTAATAGAATAAAAGTGTCTATTCTTATGTTTGTGAAGTTCATCTCCTGTTGCGCTGCGTTATTGATGTTTTCGTTGATAGTGATAGAGTCATCGCTTTTAGACTGTGTTTTTCCCATTTTATTTGAGCTGTTTGAGTTGTATATAAAGCTTCTTTTTGGCTTCTCCTGAGGTGATGCCCATTAACCTCAATATGTCGGCCTTCTTCTTCTGTATTTTTAGTTTTTAGCCTTGTAGTGCATACGTGCATACAAAAACAGAAATGTAAACAACAAACATACATACCCAAACAAAAGTATAAACAATCAAATAAAATATAAGAACACAAAATAAAAACAAACATACATACCCAAACAAAATTATAAACAATCAAATAAAATATAAGAACACAAAATAAAAGAATACTATGTTATGCAATTTCAAGTGACTGGCGTTAATTAAACTGGGTTACTAGTTCAAGTACCTGGTGTTGATTAAAACGGGTCACTAGAACTGCATTAAATAAAAACTAATGAAATTGAATATGCCATGTGCACTTGATCCAAATAATGCCATGTGCACATGTTCACAAATTAAACATAAACAAATAAAGTAGGGGAAGTGAATATTAAAATAACATAGAAATAGAATAAGATTATTGTAGAAAAACATAGAATAAGAAATAGTATATAAGCTGAAGAAAATTGTAAATAAACCAGAGAAATAATTCTGACTTCAAATATAGAGTTTGTTTTATTTCTTTCAAAAAACTTCGGCAATTAACTTTGCCATAAGATAGAGCCGTCTGCTACTCTAAGGCTCTAGAATAAAAATAAGAGTACTATAGGGCTCACACTATAACACAAATATAAATTAAAATAAAACAATATAAAATAATCCCAAAACTTATTACATGGCGATCCTGCCAAATCAACACAATTTAACTGCCGAATTAGATCTTGCCGAATAAGATCCTGCCAGTTAACAGTTTAACCCTGCAACTATTGTTAAATTTGCAACCATTGTATATCCTGCGATCCTACATCTCCATTAACAAGATTGGAAAATGTATTCGATCAACCTAGTAGAGCCAAATATTTTTCACGCCATACCTTCAAAGAAGTTGAAGCAGTATATAACTTGGCATTTCAATGCACGCTCAGGCTCAACAGCAACAATTACAACATCATCCTCAGTACACTCCGTACCAAACATCTTCAGTTACGTAGCAATATTCAAGTAGCGTTGCGACATCTACTACAAATGTCTGTATTATTTAAATCCATCAACAGCTACAGCACAAACAATATCGTCAACAAATTTATAAATGTTTAATGGATAGATTGATAAGTATTTATAAAAATTTAAAAAAAAAACCCAAATAGAAATTATACAAAAAATTATATAATAAATACTTTAAAATTAATTGAAGAATTAAAATTTATTGCACTAAAGAATGAAGGCCATTCTCTAGAAAATATTAATGAAATTGAAAAAAAAAAATTTAAATTATTTGAAAGTAAAAGAAATCGAAGACATGGCATCGTTTGGCATTCTTGACGCATCCAAAATTATACCAGAGTTCAATGGTGACCTCGGGCAAATGAGTAACTTTCTTGGCATAATAGAATTCTATGCTGGAACGCTTAAAGACAATACAGAGATTAGTAAGTTGATCAAGTTCGTCTTGGCTACTAAATTAACAGACAAAGTAAGGAACAAGTTAATTTCAGAAGAGACACCAAACTCTCTAGAAACTTTCAAAAGTACCCTTAGGAAAGTATTTTCACCAAAGAAATCACTCTCTTCAGTACATACTGAATTATCAAAACAGACACAAGGAAATAGTTCAGTAACACAATTCGCCAACAAGGTTGAATCACTTATAGCTTGTCTTAATGAACTGCAGATCACAGAACTGGGTTATGAGAGCAGAGATACAATTATTAAAATGAATGATCAAATTGCGCTTAGTACTTTTAAAAATGGTTTAAATGAACCACACAGAGCTACTGTTTTCGCTGCAAGACCCAAAAGTCTAAATGAGGCAATCCAAATAGCTTCAGAAGTAGTTTCTCAACCAAATTCTATAATGCATTTTAATAGGAACAGGAGATCTTTCAATAACAAAAGATTTCATAGTAATAACAACCAACGATATAATAATAATAACGTTAATACTTTCAATAGGAATGGTAATAGCAATCCTGGTCAGTATTTTAGGAATAATAATACTTCGCAAAGAAATGGTTCCCATAGAAATAATAACAATAACAACAATAGCAACCAAGGAAATCGAAATTTTAGAAACCAAAGAAGGGTATATGTCACTCAGGAACAGGGAAACGAGATAAACCCCTACGATCCTCAAGAGTAAATTTGACAGAAGACGTAGGGAAGTTAAAACAATTAAGAGAATATACATTAAAAACATACAATTCGCACGCAGATGCACCTCATTTTGTAACATTTAAAACTAATGAAGGAGTTTTTGTGAGATTTTTGGTAGATACAGGTGCAGACATTTCTATATGTAAAGAAAATTTTATAGGTGATAAGGAAGTAAATCAACACAATTCTTGCAAAATTACGGGTATTGAAAACAATGCAATTCAAACAATGGGTACTTCAATACTAAAATTAGTATTTCAGAAAGATATAATAAACCATGAATATCAAATAGTGAATAAAGAATTCCCAACAGCAACAGATGGCATTCTAGGTAGAGATTTTTTCACTAAATATTTGGCAAAAATAGATTATGAGACATACACATTAAGTATCATAATAAATGAAACAGAATACGTTCTACCAATGAGAGCAAATATCAATAAATTCATAATACCACCAAGAACTGAAATGATACAAGCAGTAAATTTACAGATTGAAGAAGATAGTGTAGTATGTGCAAAACAAATTAGAAGCAATGTTTTTGTTGGTAATACAATAATTCCAAAACATGGGACAAAGCACATTAGAATTTTAAATGCTTCAGACGAAGAGGTTACAATATCACAGCTAGATTTACAAATCAGACGCTTATCAGATTACAACATCCTATATAATAAAAAAGAAATTGCTGAACAACAGGATAGATGGGAGAAATTAAGAAAATTACTAAATATAGATACAATAGACATTAACGCAAGGCAAACCATAGAGAAGATATGCAAAGAATTCCAAGATATTTTTCATTTAGAAGGAGACCAATTAACAGCGAATAATTTTTATAAACAAAGATTACATATTGTGGACGATACCCCAGTTTACACACGAAATTATAGATTACCACAATCACAACAGGAAGAAATCAAAACACAGGTTAAGAAATTAATAGAAGAAGATTTGGTTGAACCATCGGTTAGTCCTTATAATTCTGCTTTACTTTTGGTCCCAAAGAAAAGTGACAACGATGAGAAGAAATGGAGACTAGTCGTCGATTATCGTCAATTAAATAAAAAATTAGTCAACGACAAATTCCCATTACCTCAACTAGATGATGTATTAGACAAAATAGGAAGAGCAAAATATTTTTCAACGCTAGACATGACGAGCTCATTCCACCAGATAGAGTTACAGCCAGCATCTAGACCACTTACAGCATTTTCTACGAATAATGGACACTATCAATTCAAAAGATTACCTTTTGGTCTCAAAATATCATCAAACAGTTTCCAAAGGATGTTGACAATAGCATTAACAGGTTTAGATTCCAATGCATTTATATACGTAGATGATATAATTGTTTTTGGATGTTCTTTAAAACACCATAATGATAATTTAAGAAAAGTATTTCAAAGATTAAAAACCTACAATCTCAAATTAAATCCAAATAAATGTAATTTTTTGAAACCAGAAGTGGTTTATTTAGGACATCTTATCACAGATAAAGGAATAATGACAGATCCAAGTAAATGCAAGGCACTTGAAACTTATCCAATTCCAAAGAATGCAGATGACACTAGAAGATTCGTAGCTTTTTGTAACTATTACAGACGTTTTGTTAAAAATTTTGCACAGATAGCTAAACCTCTCAATGAACTGTTAAAGAAAAACCAACAATTTATTTGGTCAGAAAATTGCCAAAGATCTTTTGAAATGTTAAAATCTATAGTTTCAAATCCACCGATATTACAATACCCAGATTTTGAAAAAGAATTCATACTTAGGAGCAGTACTTTCACAAGGTGAAATAAATAGCGATTTACCAATCTCATATGCAAGCCGTTCTCTCAATAAACATGAAATTAACAAACCCGTGATAGAAAAAGAACTTTTAGCTATTCATTGGGGAATCACTCATTTTCGACCATACTTATATGGTAGAAAGTTCAAAGTAGTAACTGACCACAGACCACTAATATCATTGTTTACTCATAGTAATCCTTCATCAAGATTAACTAGAATTAGACTAGATCTCATGGATTACGACTTCGAGATTATATATAAGCAAGGAAAAATAAATACTAATGCCGATGCATTATCAAGAATCAAAATAGATTCTAATGATTTGAAAGACATGATGCCAAAAATTATAAACGTAATGACTAGAAAAATGACTAAAGATTTAAAGAAAAGTAGCTACAATACTAATAAAGAAAGTACTTCGTTTAGAAAAGATGAGAATAATAAGAAAAGAAACAGTGACAGAGAAACTGATCACATCTATATGTGGAATAGCATATCGTTTTCACAAATTAAGGGATATCCAAGATTAAATTTTTGTTATAGATAAAATGAATAAAAGCATGCCAAAAGTTGAAATTTGTAGAAATCGCGTAATAGTAACTTGTAATGAAAATGCATACTCGAATTTAGGTTCAGTCTTGCAGAAGTTAACTAAGACTTTACGAGATAATCAAATATTCACAATAACGCTAGCGAAGGATGATACGATTTTCAAACTCATACGTGAGGAAAAATTGATAAAAATATATAATAGCATGCAGAATAAAGATAAACATAGGCAGAGACCTATAGAAATAATATTGTTTAAACAACCAGAGAAAATACTGGAAAAAGATAGACAAAAAGAGATAATAAAAGAATATCATGAAACTCCATACGGAGGTCATGCGGGAGTACGTAGAACAATCATCAGATTAAAGCAAAAGTACATATGGAAAAATATGTACAAAATGATAAAAGATTTCATCAGTCATTGCGAATCTTGTAAAAAGAACAAAGTCATTAAGCATACCAAGGCACCAATCCAAATAACTAATACACCTACAAAACCATTTCAATTTATACAATTAGACACTGTAGGTCCGCTAAGAATATCTAATGGGTATAGATACATATTAACAGAACAATGCGAACTAACAAAATATATTGACGCATTTCCAATAGAAACTAAAGAAGCATCTGAGATAGGAAGAATATTAGTAGAAAGATTTATACTAAAATATGGATGTTTTGATACGATAAAAACGGACAGAGGAACTGAGTTCATAAACGAATTATTTAATAGAATTTGTACACTTATGAAAATCAAGCATGTAACTTCAACAGCATACCACCATGAAACTTTAGGTAGTATAGAAAGAAATCATAAAGTTTTAAACGAATACATGCGTTCTTTCACAGAACAGCACAATTGGGATGAATGGATTCCATATTATACATTCGCGTATAATACAACACCACACTCATCCACAGGTTTTACTCCATTTGAATTTGTTTACGGAAGATTGGCGTCAATACCAACTGAACCCATGTCGAACGATAAATTTTATAATTATGAAGATTATATTACAGAATTAAAAATAAAATTAAAACATGCACATGAAATGGCAAACAGAAAATTATTAGAAAGCAAAATAAAGCAAAAAAATATTAAAGATAAGAATACTAACGATATTCAAATAAAAATAGGAGATAAAGTATTTTTAAGAAAAGAAAACGCAAAGAAAAATGAAAGCCAATATATTGGACCATTTGAAGTAATAAATACACAAGATGTAAATATCACTATTTTAAAAGATAATAAACCTATGACTATACATAAGAATAGAATAAAATTATTTTAAGTACTACTTTTGTAATTCAATATTATCAGCAAAAAAAAATATTTTTTCAAATTTTTTTTTTCCTTTTTAGCGGTAAGGGTGTAGTGCATACGTGCATACACAAACAGAAATGTAAACAACAAACATACATACCCAAACAAAAGTATAAACAATCAAATAAAATATAAGAACACAAAATAAAAACAAACATACATACCCAAACAAAATTATAAACAATCAAATAAAATATAAGAACACAAAATAAAAGAATACTATGTTATGCAATTTCAAGTGACTGGCGTTAATTAAACTGGGTTACTAGTTCAAGTACCTGGTGTTGATTAAAACGGGTCACTAGAACTGCATTAAATAAAAACTAATGAAATTGAATATGCCATGTGCACTTGATCCAAATAATGCCATGTGCACATGTTCACAAATTAAACATAAACAAATTAAGTAGGGGAAGTGAATATTAAAATAACATAGAAATAGAATAAGATTATTGTAGAAAAACATAGAATAAGAAATAGTATATAAGCTGAAGAAAATTGTAAATAAACCAGAGAAATAATTCTGACTTCAAATATAGAGTTTGTTTTATTTCTTTCAAAAAACTTCGGCAATTAACTTTGCCATAAGATAGAGCCGTCTGCTACTCTAAAGCTCTAGAATAAAAATAAGAGTACTATAGGGCTCACACTATAACACAAATATAAATTAAAATAAAACAATATAAAATAATCCCAAAACTTATTACAGCCTCCTCTATTAGGTGTCTTTTTAGGTGTTGCCGGTGTCACTCCCTCTATGGCAATTCTTCTCTTATACTGCTCTATAGTTATGGCTTTTGGTCCACAGTTCTTAGGTGTGGCCTTGTATTCAGAGCAGCCTTCAGTTACTCCCTCAGGTACATATTCCTCGTACTTCTCGAATATGTTATCGATTTCCTCTTGTGTTGGGATATCGTTGCAGAAGGACATTAGAATTTCAATTTGTATTTAAATTTAATATTAAAAATGATCTGTAGGTTGGCAGGATCGCCATATAATGTAACAAGGGGTTTTTTTATATTTTTTGTTTGTTTTTGTAATGGGAAAGGGTTTGTTAGGTTGTTTATAATGCTATACCTAACCACAGCAGTTTTAATTCTTTCCTGCACTGTTTAAGGTGCTGGATGAGAATGCCGAGAAACAAGTGAGTTATCTTTTAATCAAAATTCTTCTCCCCATTTATTTAAAATTCCTTAACTATTTATAATATTTTACCATTTTTACAATGATTCTTAATTCCTATATTGTACTTTTTCTAATACAAAGTGAAATTCATTTACTTCAGTAACTTTGTTCTGATTGGTCAAGACGCCACTCAATATTCTTATTTAAATATTTACTTATCAGCTATAAATGAGTCACTTTATAATTATAATTTTCCTTTTGCTTATTTCTGTAATTCTAAACATTGTAGTTTCTTTCAAGTGCTTTGACCCATGTTGGTTAATTTTATTGCATTACATGTGTGGTCTTGTTTGTGTGCTGTGTTTTAAGTGTGTCATACTTTTTACTTATTTTTAAATTTTAATGGTTTATTGTTACATTAAAAATTGTGTCGAACATATGTATGCCAAATGCAATTTGAGTCTCTACTTTGTATTTAGTGTGTTTATATAAAAAAAATGTGGTGTGATATGATAAATACACTACACACTATTACCAATAAATAACTCTGAAGATGACGATCCTTCCCCCTTTGACGGAATCCCTCAACAAGAAGACTCGATGAGCACAAGCATTCATCGGAACGAAAAGCCTGAATGTGATAAAAAACGGAGAAGAGTGTCGATGGGCCAAAGCATCTTCACTATTATGATGGCGATCATATTAATGCCGCTAGTATTAGGGGCACAAATACATAATAAAAGGTTCGAAAATCGTCTGGGCTTACATTTTGAAGGAATTGGATCCGCCACAATTTCAACTACAGAATAGCAATTATTAGTTTACTATGACTTAAAAGAATTTTGGACTGAAGCGGCAACCTTTTCACAAGGAACACAAACCTTAAACAATCTATGCAAGCAAATGCAGGACAAAACTACATGCACAAGTCTGGTCAAGCATTTTGAACACACAGAAGCGGAATTAAAATCAGACAGCACTCTGTTGTCTGGACGGATAAAAAAAAGAGCAGCAATCGATCTAGTTGGAAATATCGCCCATTCACTTTTTATTGTATTGGACTCCGAATACGCCAAAGATATGGCTGATGCAATTTCTCAAGTTAAGGAAAACGAAGAACATCTTCTCGACCTATTAAAAAATCAAACCTCAATCATTGACGCTACAATAAACATAATGAAATTAGATCAAGAAGCAGTAAAGAAAAAATTCGATCAAATGGATTTCCAAATTGAACAAGTACGCAATATGCTAAGCGAAGATCGGCAGCAAGAAAAGATTTACCGTATTTTTTGTCATTGTACATGCAATTAACAATTACAGCAGCGAAGCTCCAACAGACACAGTTATCAATACTTGATATTTTCACAAACACTCACCATGGTATTATAAGCCCACTACTCTTGACTCCTCATCAATTACAGCAACAAGTAAGGAAAATCAAAATGCATCTTAGCGAATCATTGTGCCTGCGAGCTGAATTTATTTCACAACAACACCCAATCAGACTGCTCAGTAGAGCAAATGAAAGACAAAGAAGTTTGGATCCCCTTTCATCATCAAAGCAAGTGGATATATTCAGTTTCAAGTTCATCCCAGGTAACAGCACTATGCAAAACGGAAATCACACAATTAACACTTGAAGGATCTGGCTTGCTTGAATTGGAACTAGAGTGTAACTTTAAATATAAATTCACGAAATTGCGTGGACAAAAGCTGATATCCAGCAAGTTTGAAAAATCATATACCAGCTTTTGGGAACTCACGCAAGAACGACACGAAGAACGCATCAAACCATTGTTACCAAAAGAAGATGCGAATCAATATATTTCCCAAGTTAAAAATTTAACAGCTCTTCAAAAATCATTAGAAACACAAGAAATATTAAGACTCTTAAACAAACTTGAAGCTCACAATTATCATTACATGACGGTTGGGTATACATCATTAGTGATTGCCTTTAGCATTATCACATATTTACTAGTAAAACAAAGGTGCAAACAACGGTCAACTCCAATTTCAGCACCTCACAAGCAACAACTAGACTCAGACTTCACCGTTCACATATAACAACCAACACAACCTTCAACAATGACTCTAAAGCAAGAGATATTTTGAGCTGCACTCAACGGGTGGAGGATGTTAATGCACGAGAATTATTTATTAAATAATTTAAGTTCAATAAACGTCAGCACTTTAAATTATTTAAGTTTATTAAACTTCAGCACACTAAATTATTTAAGTCCAATAAACGACAGCACACTTGTCCTAAATTAAAACATTTTTTCTTACAATTTATTTTTTTTACTTTATTCTTTTCTTTCACAATTGTAATTTAATATGGCACACGTTTCCTAAATTAGCACATTTATTATTGCAATTTAATTTGTTATGCAAAGTAATCATATTTCTTTGATAAAACTAGTATATAAGACTAAGAAATTTCTGAATAAAACAAGTCCTACTTTGAAACTAAAAGAAAACAGCATTTTTCCAATTAAGAGCAAGCGACACGGTTCAAGTGGTGTTGTTGCGCCAATTAAATCAATTCACTTCCAGGTTATATATATATATATATATATATATATATATATATATATATATATATATATATATATATATATATATATATATATATATATATATATATATATATATATATATAATCATTATTCAAAACCATTGAAGTAATCTTCCCATTTCTTTGAGCTACAAGTGCTTGGAAGAAAGCCCAAGGCGAAGATTCTTTATATTTTGGTGACCCCGACGTGATCCTGTTATAAATGCAGGACGTCTATATTCACTGAGCCAGCAGTACTCAGCATATCACCAGTCGATCAACGCATTATTCGAGTGGAAATACTGGCAGCAGTGATAGCCAGCTAAATATTATCCACAATTGTGTCATTCGAAGAATTGATTCAAAAGCAAAAGATTCTTGGGGAGAACATTGAAACGATCATCAGAAACTACAAGAAGGATTCCCAAGCCCGAAAGGAGTTGGTGAGCTACTTTTAAGAGAAACTACGCAGACTATATGAAGAATGGATGGCGTTTGAGACAAATGACAACCAGATTCGGCTAGTTGACGATAAACCTCTAGATCACCGCTATTTCACGGAAAATTATTATGCCGCAATACAGAAGATTGTAGAACAATATAAAGACATATTCGAAAAATCTATGATGAAGGTAAAGTCAACTTCAGGCAAAATTCCACCAAGAGAGAGCTGTGATGTGTTACCAGCTGAGACGAATGAGTTCTTAAAGCTCAAACGCCGACAAGCGGTAATGATGTCTTCTTTATAACGACTGCTTAATGACGAATCTACTCATCAGAATCTAAACATCGCATTAACATATGGCAAGGCATTGAAGCCATACATTTCCAAATATTTGAGCTCTATGACAACCCAGAGCAACTAGGCTACGACACTATGCGCTTTATACAACTCGAGACTAAGTTGCGAAAAGTAATCAATACAGTAAGCACGATTGAACAGTCTCAGCAGAATATCAGTGATCCAGAATCCTTGCCTATGCCAAAGGTCGCACTACCAAAATTCGACGGAAATCATCTCAAGTGGCAAGAATTCTATGACATATTCTCATCTCTGGTGATAAGGCGATCAATGCTTAAAATTCAAAAGATGTGTTATCTAAAAACACAGCTAATAGGAGAAGCAGCAAATTTAATAAAACACTTCGCTGCCACTGAGGAAAATTTTGACGCTGCATAGACCATGGTGGTGGAGCGGTATAACAACAAAAGATTACTGATCAACAAGCTTGTGCTAGAGTTAGTAGATACCCCAATTAAAGGCTATACTGACAACTACAAGTCGCTTCATGACAGAACCAAGGGGTGTCTTTTAGCGCTACAAAATCTTCAGGTGGATACGAAATCATGGGATCCAATATTATGCTACCTACTACTAAAGAAATTGCAAGCAACGTGTCTCCGATTCGAGCAAGCGCTGAAGAATCCTCGGGAGGTTCCGACAATCACAGAGTTCCTGGAATTCTTGGAAAGAAATTTCCAATCAATGGAAGTATTTTCTGAAAAAACGCCGCATTCAAAATCAAGGGTGTGTACTTCCATCACCACAAAGCAAGTCAACAATTCATATGTTATGTGCAAAAATGGAAATCATCCGTTATTCGCATGTACCAAGTTTCGTCAGTTATCGACATCAGCAAGACTACAATTCATTCAAAAGCAAAGATACTGTGTAAACTATTTAAAGCACGGTCACAACTCTAAAACCTGTATGTCAAGGGGTTGCAAGGAATGCAGCAAAAAGCACTTGGAGAGCTCGAATCAAGGCAATAATCCAGCAACATCATCAACGCCAGCAACAAATATTTCAAACAACAAAGATCTACAAGGCGATCACTCGTCATAACGTAGCATTACAATCAAGAATCAATAATTATACCGCTGCTTCAAGCCGCAGCGGTCCTTCCGCACATAATTTCACCTCAACCATCACAAGTTATCAATATAGATCATTGGCCAATTCCAAACAACATTATGCTAGCAGATCCACAATTCAACCATCCTGACAAAATAGATATTCTTCTTGGGGCAGAATTTTATCACCAACTTCTGTCAGGTGGGCAGATTCAACTAGGTAACGATTTTCCCATTTTAAATGACACTTTACTTGGCTGGGTAATTTCTGGTAGAATTGGAGAACATGAATCATCAACTGCAGCATGCGTAATATGTACTGAAGGCGAAGTTAATTTGGAAGAAGCTATTGCTCGCCCAGAGCCGAGAACTGGAAACTATCAGCACATCTGACAGATGTCTTTCGGTGGCTGAAAGAAAAAAAGAAAATTCCATTCTGCACTAGCTCAAACACTTTTGGCGAATCCCATGGAGTAGCTTTCAACAGATTTCTATCATTAGAAAGGCGACTATCAAAGTCTCCAGAACTCAAAGCTCAATATATAAATTTCATGAAAGAATATGAAGAATTAGGGCACATGGCCCAAATAGACATAAACTCTATACAAACACCAAATTACTTCATTCCTCACCACTGTGTACTTAGACCAGAGAGTCTAACAACAAAATTACCAGTAGTTTTTGATGCCTCCACTAAAACTACTAACGGAGATTTTTTGAATGACATAATGTAAACAGGACCCATAGTACAGAAATAGTATAGAGTGAATTGTTTTCTATTCTACTACGCTTTCGGTGTCCACGATTTGTCTTCACAACCGACGTCAAAAAAATGTACCGCCAAATAATAAAGCACCCACTTTCAAATAATTATTTGGAAAGAAAATCCCACCAAACCAATAAGGTATTATAAACTAAATACAGTCACATATAGAACGAGATCTGCCCCTTATCTAGCTACAAAATGCTTAGAACAAATCGCTAACTGCCATACCTAAATTGGCGCGTCAAGCGTTGTCTGGCTGTCAAAAGTTCTCATGCCCATACATTTTGTATGGAGCATACCGAAATAACGCGGCGTCAACGCTTTGCTATTGAAAAATCCGATTTTGACAACGCGTTAAGAAGTGAAGTTGACTGCAGAAGTACTATTGTTTATTTTTTGAATGTCTCATTAATGCTCAGTGCTGCCACAACCAAAAAATTTTTTACAACCAAAATTCGCTTTAAAAGTTAACAAATGAGAAAATAATCTTCTAACTCTTCTAAATAACTAATTTTTTCAGATTTGAATTATTTTATTTAAATTTTAATTTAAATAACAAAATTTTAATAACAAAATCACAAACAACAATGTCGTCCGGCAACCTGTTAAAATAATCAGGGTTGTTTTATTTGTTTGTTCGATAACCCTGTTTTAATCTTTTTGACATAACGTTGACGCTTTTATTTAGGTATGGCATTTCAGCGTCAAAGCTCGGCGTAAAAAAACGTTGCGCTTGATGCTTTTATTTAGGTATGGCAGTAAGACAAACATGATACGATACCCATATGGAGCCCAATTTTTACTCGAAAACTTCTATGTAGATGACGGTATTGGCGTAGGGGATGACTTGCACACTGTGCCAGCAATTCAGTCAGAACTACAACACATATTGCACCAGCATGGTCTTGAATTACAAAAATGGGCAGCAAATCATCCGAAACTACTTCAAAACGTCCCCGAGGAACAAAAAGAGGTTAATTTTTACTTCGATAGTGAGAACAACAATATCGTGAAAACTTTGGGCTTAACATGGATGCCACAACACGACAAACTGTGTGTGAAAATATCCCTAAGGGAGATTAACCACGTAACAAAACGCACAATTAGCTCAGATTTAGCTAGTTTGTTCGATCCTTTGGGACTACTATCGCCAATTGTAGTTACCGCAAAAATGTTTATCCAAGAACTATGGCAAAAAAAGTTAGACTGGGATGAGGCTCTGCCAGAAAATCTTCATTCAACTTGGGTTACATTCAGACAAAAGTTAGAACACATAAAAGATCTAAGAATCACGCGACATATATTCGAAGGACATGTGACATCCAATATACAAATTCATGCCTTTGCAGACGCATCAGAAAAGGCATACGGCGCAGCAGTCTACATTAGATCAACAACGAAAAATAATCATATTATTGTTAGATTATTATGCTCAAGGTCCCGAGTAGCACCTTTAAAGCGTCAAATCTTACCCCGTCTCGAACTCGGTGTAGCACTATTAAGCGCTCAGCTCACATCAAGAGTAAAGAAAGACTTAAAATACAAGGATGTTCCTACTTATTTATGGACACATTCAGAGATCGTCTTGGCATGGATCTATTCACAATCATCATTATATCAAACATTTGTGGCCAACAGAATAGCTGCAATACAAGAATTGTCAATAGCAGAACAGTGGCGACATGTCAGCTCAAAAGATAATCCTGCAGATATTATATCGCGTGGCATCTCTCCAAGAAAACTCGCATCAAACAATTTGTGGTTCTACGGCCCATATTTCTACATGGACAACAAGACATATGGCCAAAAGAATTCTCCACAGCAAATATTATCGATTAGAATTTTGATGCAGAGCGAAAAAAGGTAGCAGCAGCAACATCAGCGAGTGTTCCTGCAGATAGTGTTATCTACAACATTAAACATAATGGCTCATTCAGAACGCTACAACAAGTAGTTGGCTACATTGTGAGATTCATCAATAATACAAGATGGGGCAATCAACAATCCAAGCTTTTATTATCAGTTCATTTTAAAGAAACTATATATAGAGCAAGAAAAGCTTATTTCTCATACAGATCTCTATTTCACTCGAAATATATTAGGAACAAAGTTAAAATCATAATGTATCAATCCCTGATTAGACCTATTCTTACGTACGCATGCCCCATTTGGTTCAATATTTCCCCCTCATATACGGAAAAAATTAGAATAGTTGAGAGGACATGTATTAGATCATGCACTTCAGTTTATAGATCTGCAAATAGTGACTTCACTAAATATGCCTCTAACAAAATTCTGTACAGTAATGCAAATATAATTCGTATAGATAATTTTATCATTTATTTGATAAGGAATCACGTTTTACGGTGTTGTAAATGTACAGAAAATAATTACATAATGGCTCCCTATTACACAAACTACGAATATGTATCGAGGTCCTTAGAAAATTGATTTGTTCCACCAGAAGCTTTTGTTTACCTGGATAGTAAAGGTTTAATCCAAAATGATAATGGTGTTCCCATCTTATATCACAATTATAGACGGGCGAATATAAAAACAATTAACTGTAATTTAAATCAATTAGATATGAGATACAGTACAAGTATATCACAAACGGACCTAAAATTAGCACAAAAATCTAATGCCAAAATGTTTTGGTGGTTACCAAAATAAAGTTTTTTCTATTTCTTTTATCCTTTTGTATTAAACCTTTTTTTTCTTCTAAATATAAAAAATGTTTTTGTAACTTTTCATTGTAATATATAATATAATAATTATATTAACTTTTTGTAAATATATAAATATTGTTACTTTTTTGTAAAAAGCAAATTATTATTATGTTTAATATTATACTAGAGCGCTCGATTTAGAGACATTGTATAAGACAATTAAATATTGTTAACTAGTGTTTATAATAGTTAAAACTTAATTTTTTTTTGAATAAAGAAATAAACAAAAAACAAAAAAAACAAAAAAAAAAAAAAAGAACTAGAACAAGCTCTTATTTTGATTGTACGGGCAATGCAACACTCAGATTTTGACGAAGAACTAAAACACCTAATGAGGTACAAGCAAGTAAGCAAAAATAGCCCATATAGTAACCTTGCCCCAGTATTGGACACCAACGGCATTATCAGAGTGGGAGGAAGATTAGAAGCATCAGAGCTTCCGTATGACGCCAAATACCCTATGCTTATCCCGTATAATGACCCGATATCAAAATTGCTGATGCAAATGGTGCATGAGGAAAACCTTCATTGTGGTCCTCAGGCACTCTTACCACACACAAGACAAAAATACTGGCCAATCAAGGGAAAGCCAATGGCCCGATCAATTGTCCAACATTGCATAAAATGCGCTAGAGCTAAGCCAAGGCTTCTTACTCTAATTATGGGAAATCTGCCATCTACAAGAATCATTCCAGCTCGACCCTTCATTAACTCTGGAGTTGATTTCTGTGGTCCATTTTGGGTCCATTATAAGAGCAGAGGGAAGAGACCTCAGAAGGCCTACATCGCAGTATTCTGCTGGTTTGCTACCAAAGCAGTGCATCTAGAACTAGCTAGCAGTTTAGGGGCATTAGAAAAATTCATAAGCAGACGAGGCCATTGCAAAAACTTATACTGTGATAATGCCACCAATTTTGTTGGTGCCAAAAACCAACTGACACAGTTATCAGAAGCAGTTTACGGAGATTCAGCTATCGAAAAAATAGATAAAATAGAGGCAGCAGTAAAATCGGCCAAACATCTCCTTGTACGAAGTGTATTAACAGCATCACTAACATATAAGGAACTTGACACAGTGATCATAGAGATTGAAGGAATTCTTAACTCCCGACCCATAAGTCCAATGTCAGACAATCCGAACGATTTGGCGGCTTTAACCCCTGGCCATTTTCTCATAGGAGCGCCACTCAACTCCCAAATTGACGTAGCAGCCACCGAAAACCGCAAGAATCTTCTCACCAGATGGAAGTTAGTTACACACTTAAAATCAGAATTTTGGAGGCGTTGGTCAAAAGAGTACCTGTCAGAACTTCAATACTGATACAAATGGAACAAACAACAGGATAACATTAAATCGGGAGACATGGTAATAATAAAGGAGGACAACACAACTCCTTTACAGTGGCCTCTAGGAAGAATCGCAAAAACATAAAGGGCGATGATGGCTTCATTCGAGTAGTTGATGTCAAGACATCAAAAGGAGTTTGCAGAAGATCAATTTCTAGGCTGGCACTATTACCAATAAGTAACTCTGAAGATGACGATCCTTCTCCCTTTGACGGAATCCCTCAACAAGAAGACTCGAAGAGCACAAGCATTCATCGGAACGAAAAGCCTGAATGTGATACAAAACGGAGAAGAGTGTCGATGGGCCAAAGCATCTTCACTATTATGATGGCGATCATATTAATGCCGCTAGTATTAGGGGCAGGTTGGAAATATCGCCCATTCACTTTTTGGTGTATTGGACTACGAATACGCCAAAGATATGGCTGATACAATTTCTCAAGTTAAGGAAAACGTAGAACATCTTCTGACCTATTAAAAAATCAAACCTCAATCATTGACGCTACAATAAACATAATGAAATCAGACCAAGAAGCAGTAAAGAAAAAATTCGATCAAATTGATTTCCAAATTAAACAAGTACGCAATATGCTAAGCGAAGATCGGCAGCAAGAAAAGATTTACCGTATTTTTTTGTCATTGTGCATGCAATTAACAATTACAGCAGCGAAGCTCCAACAGACACAGTTATCAATACTTGATATTTTAACAAACACTCACCATGGTATTATAAGCCCACTACTCTTGACTCCTCATCAATTACAGCAACAAGTAAAGAAAATCAAAATGCATCTTAGCGAACCACTGGAACTGCCGGTAAATCAGGAAAATATGTTACAACTATACAAACTCATGAAGGTCAAAGGAAGACCCACTGACAATATAGTAGTTTTCAGTATAACATTACCACTAGTTCAACGTGAACGGTATGAAATATTTAATATTATTCCAGTGCCAACGTTGATCAATGACACATTAGTAGCAATACAACCATGTGCACCTCTTTCAATCATCAACACTGCTCTCAACCAATATTTTACCATTAGTAAATCTGAATTCAGCTTATGTTCACTCATCACAGAAGATAGATATCAGTGCTCTAAAGGTCAAATAAGGCATCAAGATGGCTCATCAACATGTGCCTGCGAATTTATTTCACAACAACACCCAATCAGACTGCCTAGTACAGCAAATGAAAGACAAAGAAGATTGGATTCCCCTTCATCATCAAAACAAGTGGATATATTCAGTTTCAAGTTCATCGCAGGCAACAGCACTATGCAAAACGAAAATCTCACAATTCACACTTGAAGGATCTGGCTTGCTTGAATTGGAAACACAGTTTCCAAATTCACGACGTTACGTGGACAAAACCTGATATCCAGTAAGCTTGAAAAATCATATACCAGCTTTTGGGAACTCACGCAAGAACGACACGAAGAACGCATCAAACCATTGTTACCAAAAGAAGATGCGAATCAATATATTTCCCAAGTTAAAAATTTAACAGCTCTTCAAAAATCATTAGAAACACAAGAAATATTAAGACTCTTGAACAAACTTGAAGCTCACAATTATCATCACATGACGGTTGTTTATACATCATTAGTATTTGCCTTTAGCATCATCACATATTTACTAGTAAAACAAAGGTGCAAACAACGTTCAGCTCCAATTTCAGCACCTCACAAGCAACAACTAGACTCAGACTTCACCGTTCACACTCAACGGGGGGAGGATGTTAATGCACGAGCATTATTTATTAAATTATTTAAGTTCAATAAACACAACTGGGCTCAACCAAGAGTGTTGAACGTTAACCCGGAAAAAATGGAAATTGGCCTATTTACAAGAAAGACGAACATAGCTCCATATGATGAGCCGCGCTTTCTTGAAAGGACAATAAATATTTCGACAGGGAGTCGTTCTCGATCGGAAGTTAAAATGGAAAGACCACATAAGCGAAAGAGTCAAAAAGGCTCATATATGTTGGTCAATCTGTAAACAGGCCATAGGCACAAGATGGGGGCTGAATCCATAGATGGCACACTGGCTTTATAGTAACGTTAATAGGCCGATTATGACCTAGGCTTCTATTGTGTGGTGGACATCGATGGAATATAAATGCAACATCAAAACAATACAGAAAGTTCAGAGAACCTGCTGTCTTGGTATAAGTGGGGCCTTCCGAACGACATCAACAGGGGCGATGGAAACAATATTATCTATCCAGCCAATCGAAATTCGTATAAAATACGAAGCGGCTCTTACAGCGAAACGACTAAATGTGATGGGTGAGTGGATCGATCATGAACACGAAGCGTATCATCAACGAATCTTCACGGCCATAGGAGAGTCCATACCGGAAAATGTCGAAAATGACCGCATACTGGAGACTAGACTAGAGGCCAACTGCAGAACATTGATCACCGACATCCATTCCTAGTTGACCGACCCTTGGAACCAGATCCCCATGGGGCTTCATTGTTACACGGATGGATCAAGGTCGAGAGGGAAAACGGGACTTGGTGTTTATATAGAAAAACCACGGAACTGTTTTTCCGCCTGCCGGACTATTGCACGGTTTTGCAGGCGGAAGTTCGGGCGATAACGGAGTGTATCAGGGAACTCAATGTAATGGGGAGGTCAGGACTTGTGAATATATTCACAGATAGTCAGATGGCCATCAGAGCAATCTCAGCGGAACGCACTAAATCACGTACAGTTTGGGATTGCAAAAACGCTATTAACAGTTACTCGACACATGGTGAATTGCGCATCATATGGGTGACAGGATACGCGGGGATAACTGGAAATGAGAGGGCAAACTCACTTGCTTCTAGTGCAAAAGAGTTAGGTAATATAAGCTTGGAATGCGCGAAACCTTTCGATGCAATTAAATCCGAGCTAAAGACTTGGGCACATAGAGCCAATTTAACTCTCTGGAATAACGGAATAATGGGAATCGATACAAAAATTCTATGGGGAGATCCAGACGAGAGAAGAACGAGGGAGCTTATAAGACTTAGCAAGCCCGAACTAAGTAGAATAATGGGAGTTGTCACAGGGCACTCTCAACTACGGGCACATCTTAAACGCATGGGAATAGCGGGAGGAGATGAATGTAGAGCATGTGGGGAGGCGAGCGAAACATTGGAACACTATTTGTTCCAATGCCCCGCCTTCTCACAAATAAGGTCCCGATATCTTGGGAGTGACATCTTACCGGACATAACCCGATTACGGGGAATATGCTGGAAGAAATTAAGGAACTTTGTGAGTGACACGGAGTTTCTCTAGACCTTTCTGTCAATATGGTTAAACTCAAGGGAGCGCACAACAAGCCTTCACTGGCTTAGGTGTATGTCGTACGACATGGGCTATTATACCCCTCCTATCAACCTAACCTAACCTAACCTAAGTTCAATAAACGTCAGCACTTTAAATTATTTAAGTTTAATAAACTTCAGCACACTAAATTATTTAAGTCCAATAAACTTCAGCCCACTTGTCCTAAATTAAAACATTTTTTTTACAATTTATGTTTTTTTTTACTTTATTCTTTTCTTTCACAATTGTAATTTAATATGGCACACGTTTCCTAAATTATCACATTTATTATTGCAATTTAATTTGTTATGCAAAGTAATCATATTCCTTTGATAAAACTAGTATATAAGACTAAGAAACTTCTGAATAAAACAACTTACTTTGAAACTAAAAGAAAACAGCCTTTTTTCAATTAAGAGCAAGCAATACGGTTCAAGTGCTGTTGTTGCGCAAATTAAATCAATTCACTTCCAGGTTAAAGTGCTTGAGAAATTATATATATAAAAAATCATTATTCAAAACCATATATATATATATATATATATATATATATATATATATATATATATATATATATATATATATATATATATATATATATATATATATATTTATTTATTTATTTATTTATTTATTTATTTATTTATTTAAAATAAGTCTATGGAAAAATTCCTTACAGACTATTAACACAATAATATATTTTACAATGCCTATGATGTACAAAATAAAGATTATTGATTTAAAAATAAAATTACATTGCGTTTAATAACATTTACGTTCAGTGAAAATCTATAAAATTATACATTTCGTTGAAACAACTAAATAATTTCCTAAGCGGATCAGACATAGCAAAGTCAGAACGACATATTGTGACATATAGTGGGTTAAAAGCACGTAATGAGCGTTGGCGAATATTAAAAGTTACATTACTCAGCAAAGAATTCTGAATTTATGTCACCATTTATAAGATTGACCATACAAAAAATATTAAGCATTATTCTCTGTCTTTTTAAGGTTGGTAAATTAATTTCAGCTAGTCTTCTTGAGTATGATGGTAGTACCACACGGCCTCTATAAACATTTCTCTAGCAGAAAATTAGAAATTGTTTTTGAACAGACTCGATACGATTACTATGTATATTATAGAGTGGGTTCCAAATAATGCAACCGTATTCCAAAATCGGTCTTATTAGCGAAGTAAAAAGACGTTTAGTGATAAAAGGATCGTTGAATTCCTTCGCCCATGTTTTAATACGAGATTTGTTGACCATTAAAGTTATATGTTGGACAAAGCTTAGTTTTGCATCTAACAATATTCCTAAGTCCATGATTATATCAACCGATTGTAAATTACATCCACCAAAAACGTAGGAATTAATAGGATTTCGTACTCTTGAAAGTTGCATATGTTGACATTTCTTCAAATTTAGTTTCATTAATTTAGTTTCATTAAGTTTCATTAAGATAATTGTGAAAGTTACCCAGGTCGTTCTGAAAATATTGCTGATCAGAAGAGAGTTTGACACTCAAAAATATTTTAACGTCATCTGCATACATCAATACATTAGAATGTTTGATTGCTTCAGGCAAATCATTAATAAAGCGAGGGTACAAAATCGGACCAAGGTGACTGCCCTGCGGTATTCCAGAATTGACAAGAATTTTCTTCTAAACTGCAGCATTAAGTTTTACAGACTGGATTATACATAACAGATATGATTTAATCAACATTAGGAAGTTACTATTCAAATAAATTATGTCTAATTTTTTCAACAATAGCGCATGATTAATTTTGTCAAACGTTTTGCTAAAATCAGTGTAAATAACGTCAGTGTGGCGGTCATTGGAAAAAGCTCTATTCACTAATGGTGTTAAGTGAAGAACGTTAGTCATTGCAGAAAAACCTTTCCGAAATCCATGTTGTAATGGTGACAATAAGCAGAAGAAAAGAAGCAGTTAAGAGGCGAAAACTTATTGCAGAGGCCTACCGGAAGTTCCATTTAACCGGCAACAAATCCGAAAAATCCAAAATTTTAAATGAAATCCGAACTATAAGAAATAGTAATAACTATAATTCAAAATGGGGGGAATGGTTTCCAAAAGAAGCCATCATTGTAAATGAAAATAATAAAGGAGTACTAACAATAACTCAGATTCATATGCAGATAATTCTAATCCTTTTAATTATATTAGTGTTAGGAAATTTACTAACAAAATAGAAAATGTTTAATGGATAGCTTGATAAGTATTAATAAGAATTTAAAAAAGACTCCTAATAGAAATTATACAAAAAATTATATAATAAATACTTTAAAATTAATTGAAGAGTTAAAATTTATTGCACTGAAGAATGAAGGCTATTCTTTAGAAAATATTAATGAAATTGAGAAAAAAAATTTGAAAGTAAAAGAGATCAAAGACATGGCATCATTTGGCATTCTTAACGCATCCAAAATAATACCAGAGTTCAATGGTAACCTCGGGCAAATGAGTAACTTTCTTGGCATAACTGAAATGCTTAAAGATAATACAGAAATTAGTAAGTTGATCAAGTTCGCTCTAGCTACTAAATTAACAGACAACGTAAGGAACAAGTTAATTTTAGAAGAGACACCAAATTCTCTAGAAACTTTCAAACGTACCCTTAGGAAAGTATTTTCACAAAAGAAATCACTCTCTGCAGTACATACCGAATTATCGAAACAGACACAAGGAAATAGTTCTGTAACACAATTCGCCAACAAGGTTGAATCACTTATAGCTTGTCTTAATGTTGCAACTATTCAGTATTGAAAATATGGCAACACAACTGCAGCTGTCAGAATTATATGTAGTAATGCTAATTCATTCGATTTTTGCCATCCTACGATCAACACGTGCAATCACCATTTTGGGTAGCATTAACTTTTTAACTTTTTATATTATTTGTCATAATTTTCTTTTTCATAATAAATTGGATTGTATTCCCATTTAATTGAATTGTACATTTCTTCATTATCCGGGATACAACATTTTGGCGACGAGGCTAAAACTTAAGTACAAATTTCTTGTGTGCACGCGTGCAAGAAAAAAGAGGAAAAAAATGGACGCTCAACAATTTGCTGTTTTTATGAAAGCGCAACAGGATTTAGTTGCACAGTTATCTAAATAAAATTTTGATGCTTATGATGCAGCCAAAGAAAATTTCCGCAACTACATACAGCGCTTCACCAATTACGTGAGCATGAAGAGTGTTGATGGCAATAAGGAGTATTGTTCGAAACTTCTCCCCAATTCGATTGGCGCAAAGCGTTTTGACAAGGTAATTGCATTGGCAGCTCCGAAAACAGCTGCAGAACTGCCTTAGGACGAATTAGTAAAACTAATGGAAAGCTATTTGGTCCAAAAAAGAAATGTTGTGGTGGCACAGCACAAGTTCCTGTCAAAATATCAGTGTGAAGGACAATCAGTGGCGGATTTTGTGGCAGCCCTTCGCACTGATATCATCGAGTGCGAGTTTGTTTCAGAATTCAAATGCAAGTGCTCTATTTCTGATGTGTTTTTAAGAGTACAATTTATCCGTGGCATCAGCGACAACAGCATTCGAGAACAGCTGCTGCAATCAAATTCGTCAAAATTTGATGAAATCGTAGTAAAGGCGTTGGCACTCGAGGCTGCAAGACTAGACGAAAAGGAACTGTCACATGCCGTGACAAATTCGCCTAGTGCAAACATAAACAAAGTTTTAAAAAAAAAAAACATATTTCAAATCATGCAACATACAAACATAAACAGACTAAACGGAAGGTAAACTACGAGCAATTGGGTATTGCGGGCTTATGTTTACGCTGCGGTAGGAACGATCATCTTGCAAAGGAGTGTCGCTCCTCTTCAAGGCTGACATGCAAATTGTGCAGAAGGCACGGGCATGTAGCAAAAGTCTGCATTGCTTCTCTTTTGGCAGATAGTCCTGACGCCGGACACAAAAATAGACCGCGTACACGAAGAGAATCGACAAACCAGCTGCGTGTTGAAAATCCTGATTATAGAATTTTTAAAATTGTCGACGTGTACAATAACACATATGAAAATGGGAATTCTGAACGGTACTATGCAAAAATATTAATAGAAGGAAAAATTTTTAAATTCGAAGTAGATTATGGATCCGGTTATTCGTTTTTGCCCAGAAAATTGTTCGAAAAACTGAATTTATCGAAAAAAAATAAAACCGACTAACATCGTGTTTAGATCGTACACCCAGAATACATTCACACCTGAGGGCAAAGTACGCGTAAATGCAAAATTCAATAATGTCAGAATTACTGGTGATATTTATATTGTACCGGACGGTTGTACGCCCTTAATAGGCAGAACATGGATACGGCAGCTGCGTATTAATCTCTCTGAATTGGATCAGATCCAGTCGAACGAGGCCCTTACAAACTCTATTAGTCATTCAGTACGTATAGACGAGTTAAAAACAGAATTTCCATCAGTTTTTGAAGAACGAATCGGCTGTATACCCAGATAAGAAAGTTTCATTGAAATTAAGAGAAAACGCTAAGCCTATATACACAAGAGAGCGTCAGGTTCCTTATGCGCTAACAGATCAAGTTAATAAGGAGCTTGATGAACTGGAAAAAGCGGGGATTATCACAAAGGTTGCCAACAGCGACTGGGGTTCTCCACTCGTGGTCATTCCGAAGGCTGATGGCGGGGTTCGACTTTGCGTCGAGTATAAGGTCGGCGTAAATCAAGGACTGGTAAGTGCACACTACCCAATACGCAAAACCGAACAAATTTTCAATAGCTTAAAGGACTCGCGCTGCTACTGTCGTCTTGATTTATACAAAGCCTATTTGCATGTGCAAGTTGATGATTTTTCATCCGAAATTCAGATAATTTCTACACACCGAGGTACATTTAAGATGAACCGTCTGTCGTTCGGTATCAAAACGGCTCCTGCCGAATTTAACAGAATGGTGGATCAAATTTTACGAGACATTCCAAAGACAGAATCATATTTTGACGACATTGTGCATGGGGAGTCTTTAGATGAGTGCAAGGCAAATTTAAAAGCCTGCTTGACCCAATTGAAAACGTACGACCTTCATTTAAATATTTCAAAATGCTCTTTTTACAAAAAACAAATTGAATTTTTGGGTCACACAATAGAATACAACAAAGTACGCAAATCTACGTCCAAAATAAAAGCTTTTGTGGAAATGCCCCAACCAAAATGTGTTGAAGATGTCCGTCGTTTTCTTTTCATGGTGACCTATTATTCTAGGTTTATACCCAACGCCTACACGCTAACTACACCTTTACGATTATTAGTGCGTAAAAACGCCGTTTTTAAATGGGACTCCAAATGTAAAAGGGCCTTCTATGAATTAAAAAACGAGATTGCAAGTGACCGCGTTTTAATGCCATACAATCCTCCTCTAAAGGTTCACCTTGCATGCGATGCTAGCCCCACAGGGATAGCAGGTGTCTTATCGCATGTTATTAATGAAGAAGAAAGGCCAATTGCGTTTGCCTCTAGATCGTTAACCGCAGCAGAGCAGAATTACTCTCAGCTGGACCGCGAGGCATTAGCAATTATGTTTTCTGTGCAACATTTCCACGAGTACGTATATGGAAGACTTTTTACGTTTATTACAGACAACAAACCACTATCCCGCATCTTTCATCAAAATTCAAAATTGCCACAAATGACGTCATCAAGACTGCAAAGATACGCAGCATTCTTGTCAGGCTACAATTATGAGGTTGCCACAAAGAAAAGTGAAGACAATATAAATGCTGATTGTTTGTTGAGAGGTTCCATAACCACAAATATGAATATTACAAACGCTATAAACGAAGAGGTACACTCTATTTGCAATGCAACCTTACTACAAATAAATTCATTAGAACTTAATTATATTTCAATTCGTAATGCTACAAAAGAAGATGAAGAACTTTCGAAAATCATTACAGAATTGCGCAGTACAAACGTGAAAATATGTATTCTGGTCTTCAATAGACAAAGACATTGAGAAATGTGTTCGTTCGTATGATGGTTGTGCCTCCGTAAGAAATAATCCTCCAAAAACAAAATTACATCACTGGCAGGAGCCACAAGAGAATTGGCAACGAATCTATATCGATTATGCTGGACCGTTTCAAGGGCATCAATTTCTAATTGTCATCGACTCCAAATCTAAATGGGCAGAAACGGGATTTAACTTACTACGATACTTCGATAATTGCACCAAATAAAACACTTGATCTTCTTGAAGGTTACACCAATAATGATTTTATTATTATTAAATCAAACAATTGTTGCAATGTTTTACTCTGCTGACTTTAATATTCTAAATTAAAGGGAAAATTATTATTAGCAATTTATATGAATACAATTTAGTTTGTAAGAAAATAATGTTTTGTATTGCTGACTTAAACTATTTAAAATTCAAACAGAATGCATTGAAGCAATAACAATTGTATAAAGGTTGATAAACAGGAAGTAAGTATCAATTAGTTCACAATTGTTGCAATGTTTTACTTGCTGACTTTAATATTTTAAAATTAAAGGGAAAAATTATTATTAGCAATTTATGTGAATACAATTTAATTCGTAAGAAAATAATGTTTTATATTGTCGACTTAACCTATTTAAAATTCAAATGAAAATTTTATTAATTGTGTCAATAAAAATAAAGTACAATAAAGAAATAGTTGAATGATTTGTTGTTGTTGTTTTATTGGTGTCTTCTGGGTTTTGGTGGGGGTTGATGTGACGATATAACTCCTCCCCCCTTGGAGTAGAGCGATGGCCACAACGAACTTGGTGGGGACAGAGCGGCTTCAATAGGCTTAGGATAATACAGAACTCTGGGTTTTTTCCATAACAGAACCAGGCTAATGATAGTTAGGGTGATGAGTATCAATGTTGTTACCGTTATTATGTTCCTTCTTTGGATTGCATCCTGTCTTAATTTCGTAATGTCGCCTTTGTTGATGAAGCTGTAATCTTTAATTTTCTCTAGACTTAAAGTCTCTGTTACTGTCGTTATTTGCACTTTCTCTAGATTTGGTGGTGCTACGAAGATTGTATCCCAATGGACTGAAGGGTTGTCTTTGTATGTTGTTCCCGCTATCGTGACGGAACAATTCGTGTAGTGGAGAAGGGAGGTTCCTTCTGTTGTGAAGTTTTGCCCACAATCAGAGGTTATCGGTAGTCCCTTTACGTTGATGACCATTATATAATTATCTTCCGGTTGGAATATATTCGATGTGGGCCCCACATCGTTCACAGGCAGTGTTGGGCAAAATACATGGCTTGCGGTATTTAAAATACAAAATACTTGCTGATCATGTATTTAAAATACAAAATACAAAATACTTTCAGGATATGTATTTAAAATACAAAATACAAAATACTTAAAAATCTGTATGTATTTAAAATACAAAGTACAAAATACTTCCATATATTGCACGTATTTCAAATACAAAATACAAAATACTTTCACGTCATGTACATACATGTATGTATTTATGTATTGTTAATGACAGTATCGTATCTTTTATTCAACGTACGAGCCAACCCACTCAATTGTCTACAGTCGCCGAAAGAACACCTGTTAATACTTTATTAACTACTAATAACCTATCTAATAGATGTACTAGTCCTGCTCAAACTGGAATCAACTTAGATATCTCAGTGTATAAATTTTCTTACTCTGAACCAAGAATAGTGGCATCATTCAAGATTATTGCACCGGATGAGTTGTTTAATATAGTTATTTCTCCAAATTTCTGGCCTAATGGTATTTACGTTCGCGAATTTATATTTAAAACAAGACAAAGGAATTCTGTTCAATTGCCTTCAACGGCAACAAATATTGAAAAAAACTAAACAAATATATTGAAAATTTATTCTTATTTACCAAAATGTTCGTGGCATTAATAAGAAGTTATCTGCGTTATTTAATCAAAGTTACTCATTTGACTATTATGCTATAGCATTTACTGAAACATGGCTTAATGATAATACATATATTGAACACGGAAATTTTTGCTGCTAAGTATACTATATATAGACGTGATCGTAGCAATAACATAAAGGAAGGTGGTGTCTTGATAGCAGTTTCTAGCCTGCTCACTTCCGAAGCTTTTTCCTTTACGTCTTTTCTGGATATTGAATTTATGGCTGTTTTGATAAAATTCAACATAAAAGAATTTTCGTAGCGTGTTCGTATATCCCTTCTAATTCACCTGAAATAATTTACCAGAAACACTCAGACGCTATCTCCTCCGTTGTGCGAATGTCTAATCACAATGACGCTATCATTGCAGTTGGTGATTTTAATATGCCTATTATTTCCTGGAACCGTTCTACTGATAATGGTTAATTCACGCCCTATAAATCTGGCGCCAATGAGAAATTGATTGCTTACTAGATGTGAATCTTTATCAGATGAATGGCATCTATAACGATAATATTAAATTCTTAGACCTGGTTTTTGTAAATGATTATGTTGACACCTCTGTTCTTCGCACTGATTCATTCACTTTGCCAGAAGACCGCTATCATCCTATAATTTTAGTAAATTCATGTTTTTCATTATATACATCTCATTCTGCGGAAAAATCGATAGTCAATAGCTTATGCTTCAAAAAAGGGAATTATAGCGGGTAACTGAGCTACTTTATAATACTGACTGAAGTAGTTTACTGTCAATTTCTAACTTTGAAAACAAAGCTGATGTCATCGATCATATTATTATGAGTTTCTACAAAGGATATATTTGATCTTGAACCAATGTTTTCCAAGAAAAACCTGTTCAGATTCCTTTAGACCGCCATGGAATACTAAAGCTCTTTTTAAATTTAAAAATAGCAAAAATAAATATTATAAAAAGTATAAAAAATCTGGATCAGCTAAATACTCAGTTGCTCGTGCCGAATATAACAAATAAAATCAGAATTGCTATAACAGCTATATCGTCAAAATTAAAAACAACCTTAAGAAGAATCGTTTCACAATTTTGTAAATTTAAAAAGAAAATCTACTTCTTTCCACCTACAATGAAGTTAAATGAAAATGAATCAGATGAGGATGCTGAAATAAGTAACTTGTTTGCAGATTTCTTTTCATCTACTTATGCCAATGATCAAATTAGAGACACTGGTCTACTACCATGCTCCAATATTGGAAGTCAGTCTATCTTAATCCCTTTTATAGATGAATTGTCTGTTCTTAACGGTTTAAAGAAATTGAAATTTTCCTACAACAGGGGATCGGATAAAAAAGATGGCTTGCAGTATTTAAAATACAAAATACAAAATACTTGCTGATCATGTATTTAAAATACAAAATACAAAATACTTTCAGGATATGTATTTAAAATACAAAATACAAAATACTTAAAAATCTGTACGTATTTAAAATACAAAATACAAAATACGTATTTGTATTTTAAATACGTATTTCAAATACATGTATTTCAAATACTGCCCAGCCCTGTTCACAGGGCATATTGGTGTTTTATTATTCAAGATTCTACCGATACAAGTTGAATTATTGGTGCTTTCGAAGTCGTTTGACCTCTTGCAATAATACATATTCTCAATTTTTGGGCAAATCTCTGTTAAGTATTGTAGCTCGTGGTTATTGTAACTTACGTAAGGTTTTGTTTTAATTATTTTCGTATTATTCATAGGAAGAGGAATGAGGTGGTAAAGCGAATTCGTATCTTTAGCCAAATTAGCTAGTTTTATATTAAAAATTAAGTTGCTATTATTATAATATGCCTGGAGTTCCAATAGTTCGTAAAGGTGTTCGTCCGAAAGTAAGTCAATATTCTGTGATTTAAAATGGTGTCTTATTTCATCCAGTTCATCTGAATGAAGAATAAGCTTTGATACTATATTAAGCTTTGCGAGTATTACAGCTTCTATTATGTCAGAGATATGGTTCAGTAATAAATCTATATTATAATCAAGCTGATTCATGTATTGGATTTCTAATAACGCATTGTCTTCCTTTAGAATATGATTAGTTGTTTTTGCTGAGAGTTTTTCTAAAAATTTTGTAATGCTTTCCTGGTTGTTATTTATATGCTCTGTAAAGTTCTTAAATCTCTGTATCATTTGTATATTCAAACTTTTTTGATTTTCTTCTATTATTTTTGAATTTAATGTTGTGACCTGGAGTTCTTGTATTTGTTTATTTATAGTCATAGCATCATTTGCGTCCATGTTCCCAGTTACATACTTTATTACAGAGCCTAAACCGTTGAATAGTCCTCGTTTTGTACGTTTATATGGACTTAATGTCTGTAGTTTGTTTTCGAGTCCCTTAAGCTTCAGCTTACAAATTTTAGCAGCATCTTTTAGAATGCTGTTTTTTTCAAATTTGTCTACGATAGTAGTTAATTTTGAAATTTGTGAATTGTAATTGTCCAAGTCTATTACGTGAATGAAATTAAAATGACTTTCAATTGTTCTCGCGTGTCCAATCTTCAGGGCTATCATACTCTGGTTATTGTCGAAATTCTGTATTTCCAAGACTTGTCCATAAGCAAAGGCTATTCTAAAAGTAAATAATTGTTTATTGTTTTCGTGGTCTCAGTTTAATTTTTGATTTGTGTAATTTTTTGTCTTTAGTAGTTTGTAAAGTAACGCCATTATCTTTCAGTACTTTATGTTTTGAGAATCGTGCAGTTATTTTATTTCTCCTACATTCTTTCCTATATATATCCTCTTCTTTGTTCCTACACTCTGGAGGTTCCCTATTTTTATTAAGACGACTAATATTTTTCTCTTTAGCTTTCATAACCTTTTCTTTAACAATGGGGTATAGTTTTTCTTTAAATTCATTTAACTTAACCAAATATTCGTGTTTGTTGTCGTATTTTATGTCTCTTGAGAAGTTATATGGTCTTCCATAGAATAACTCATATGGTGTAAATTTTGTAGTTGAATGGATTGTATTATTGTAGGTTATAAACGTCTCATCTAATATTTCTTCGTGATCTACTTCCATTTTCTTTGATTTTCTGGTTGTCATTATAATTCTGTATATTTCAGTTAGAGTTGAATGGAGTCGTTCTACTGGAGAGTTGCTACTGGATTGTTGGAATGATGTAAAGTGAAGTATAATTTCATATTGTCTACAAAAATCTTTAAAAATGTTAGATGTAAATTCCGTACTCTGATCGCAAACAATTTTCTTAGGTATTCCCGCAAAGTTCATAAATGTTTTTAAAGCTTTGAGCACACAAACGCTTGTTCTTGATGGTAATGTATAGCCTGTCGCATATTTAGAAAATTTATCGATAATGGTCAAAATGCATTTACTATTTATAGTATATATGTCAATGTGCAAAATTTGAAGAGGTTCGTTTGGTGTTTCTGTAACTTGGAATTCTAATTTTGGTGGGTGTCTGTCGTATTTGAGTGTATTGCAAATTTCGCAATTATTTAAAGTCTTATTTATTATAGATTGCATAAGGGGAAAATAGTATTGTCTCTTTAAGTATTCATAAATTTCGGTAATTCCTCTATGGTTCCTATTTTCATGACAATTACGAATTAATTCAACTTGTTTATCATTGTCAGTTATATCTGATAGGATTTTAGTGCATCGGACGATACGAAGTTGTTTTCCATTTGAAAAATATTTTGAATATATCAGTTGAATAGTTTTGAAAGTTGGTTCATCGGAGAAGATGGCGGTTAATTTACCTAAGGGTATAAATTTTTTGAAAATCTGAACTATTGTGTCTTGAGAAAATTCTTTTTCTCTTATAGTTCTACGTTGTTTATTTCTAAAGATTGTTTCAACAGTCATACTGGGTTTTTTGTCGGATTTTTCTAATAAAAGTTGCAAATTAAGTTCATTTAAGGGTTTTTCTGAGATTGGTATTCCATCATCCAGATTTTCTTTACATGAATGTATTGTAGACAGTTCGTCCGAATCACACAAATTTATATCGGTGGTTTTATCATGGTCTAATTTTATCCTACTTAATGCATCTGCATTACTGTTCAATTTTCCTTTTTTGTATACGATCTCGTAGTCGTACTCTTCCAACTTCAGGCGCCATCTCACCAATTTCGAATTTGGCTCTTTGAGACTCATTAACCATGTAAGTGGCCTGTGGTCAGTAATTATTTTAAATTTACGACCGAAGAGGTATGGGCGGAAATATTTGGTTGCCCACACTATTGCTAAAAGCTCTTTCTCAATAGTGGAATAGTTAATCTCACTCTCAGAAAGGGTCCTACTTGCGTAGCAAATAGGTTTGTCACTACCTATGTGACCTTGAGAAAGGACTGCTCCAAGCGCAATGTTACTTGCGTCTGTTGTGAGTAAAAATGGCTTGGTAAAATCGGGGTATTGCAGTATTGGATCGTTCATTAAAATGTTCTTGCATGTTTCGAAAGCTTTTAGATATCTGGCGTCTAATGTTATGCTTCTGCCTTTCTTTAGGCATTCTGTCATTGGTTTTGCAAGTTTTGCCAGGTTCGGAATAAACTTCCTATAATAACTAAGTAGGCCTATGAACGATTTTATTTCACGATTAGTGCGTGGTATTGGAAATTTCTGGATAGCTTCTATTTTTTTCGGGTCCGGTTTTATGCCTTCTGTCGTAACTACGTGTCCTAAAAAAGCAATTTCTTTTCGCATGAACTCAGATTTGTCCATCTGGACCTTAAAATTTGAACATCTCAACTTTAGAAAGACTTTCTCTATATTCTCAATATGTTCCTGGAGGGACGTCGAAAATATGATAATGTCATCTAAATACACCAGGCAGATTTTTCCAACCAAGTCATTTAGGACATTATCCATGACCCTCTGGAAGGTTGAGGGTGCATTTTTTAAGCCTAAAGGCATTCTTACATATTCGTAATGACCCCCTTCTACAGTAAAGGCTGTTTTTGATATGTCCCGTGGATCCATTTCGATTTGATGGAAGCCACTTGCTAGGTCCAAGGTCGAAAAGTAAAGGCATTTGCCCAGTTTATCCAAGATCTCAGATATGTTCGGGAGTGGATACCTGTCCGAGACGGTTTTCTCATTCAGCTTCCCCGATGCATCCTTCTTTTTTTTAACGATCCATACTGGAGAGCTCCATGGGGAAAAGCTTGGCCTAATAATCCCTTGTTCCAACATATCTGATATCTGTCTTCGAACTTCCTCTTTGTGAACAAAAGGATACCTTTAAGACCTAGTGTGAATAGGGATATCGTCCGTTGTCCTAATTCTGTGTTTTATTTCATTTGCAAATGTCAACTTTTCACCCTCTCTATAAAAGATATCACTATATTTAGTGCATAATTTCAAAAGTTTATGTTTTTCTTCGCTATTCAGATGTTCCATTCGGAGTAAGTCAGATAAATTTGCAATTCTTTCATTGCTGGATTTGCAATGCATATTAAAGTTATTAAGTTCGATGAAGTTTTCTGAGTCATAAGGACTTGTTTTAAGAGGTTGCTCTAAGAAAATTGTTTGGTCATTCTCCGTGGGATTAACCACTTCTATTGTACTAAACCAGTCTTTCGCAAAGTATATGCCTGGAGAAATAAATAAGCCGTTGTCTAAAGTTATCGTGTTTATCATAATATCTCCTTCCTTAGAGTCAACTGGTAGTTTTACGATTTGTTTCGAATTTGCCTCTATTGTGAATTTATCAGAGGAAAAATTTGGTTTCATTTTAAGAGGTATTGTAATATCATTTGTAATTAGTATTCTATTTTCAAGATCAATTTTAGCTTTAATTTTTGTCAGAAAATCTAAGCCTAATAGTCCGTCAAAATAATTATGGAATTTAAAAACTAAGAATGTGATAGTTCCTGTTTTCTTAATTTCTTTAAAAATAGGTAATGTCACTTGCTTGTCAATTATATATTTATGTAAGATGGTAGATATAGTTATTGGGACACAATTTTTTATATCTAAGGGGTTTATAAATTCCGGGTTTATAAACGAAGAAGAAGCTCCGGTATCTATTAGGAATCTTAATTGTCTGCCAAATGGAGAGCTTATACTGATGTAGGGTAAGGTACTACCATGTTTATTGCAGTCTATATACCCTGTTTGTTTCCTGAGGCTAATTGCAAAAAATCCTGATTGTCATCAATATTGTAGTTTTCATATTGGTCCAGGTTTATCTTCTTAGCGTGGTCGGGATATGGGATAGAGCTTTCATTTCGAAGACTTCTAAATTCGTTAATATTATTCATTTCACTCCTGTTTGTTATTCTACTAAATTGAGTGCTTGGGCTAGTTTTAAATTTGTTTGTGCCCTTTTCAAATTTTGAAAATCCACTACTGGTATCCATCGGTTCTGGTGGAGGCTGTGGTTGTTTCCAATTTGTTTGTCTCGGAAAACTATCGAAGCGTTGGTTGGGTTTAAAATTTGAAAAATTCTCGCGATGTACTTGGGAATTTTGGGGTAAAAAGTTACGATTCTGGTTGTTTGAATTTGGCTCAAAATTATTGTTATTAACATACTGAGGTCTGGTTGAAGGATTAGAATATCTTCGAGGTTGGTAGTAATTTTCCTGTCTTGGTGCGTTATTTACAAAATTTTGTGGATATTTAGGATATGGAGTATATTGGTAATTTGGTCTCCATTGAGGGTATCTGGGTCTGATATAATGAATATTTTGTTCTCTTATGCAGTAGTCAAGGGCAATCGGCAATGATTCCGGTCTCATTGCTCTAATTGTGGATCCCATGGGTTCCCGTAAACCCGACAAGAATGAGTTTAAACACATTTCAGAAAATAAATTTCTCTTTGCATTAATTACATTAATGTCGGCTTCATGGATAGATAAATTATTAGACAAGGCTGATTGGATTTCCATTATTTCGCTGTAATATTTTTCAATCGGTTTGCCGTATTGTTTTAAACAATGAAGATCTCTAATTAGGGACGTTTCTGTCCGTTTGTCCGAATAGTGCGATACTAAGTTTCCTTTGATCTCATCCCAATTGAGGGATGTGCCATACATGTTTAAGACTTCGTTGGCTTGACCATCTATTTTATTTCTTATGGCCCTCAAGAGGATTAGTCCCTGAGGAGTGTTATCCGCTCCCCTAATGTGGAGAAGTATTTCTTCCACATTACTAATGAATTCGTGGAGCAATCTTGGATTACCATCGAATTTGGGTAGGTCCTTGATTGCATCTGGAATCCTAAGTGAGTTAAAAATGTCATTATTAGTCATGCCAGTCGTATTGTTACTAGTCATGTTGTTACTATTAGCTATTGCTTGAGTCCCTGCTGTACTTGGAACTTCTGCATTCAAAGGCATATTAAAATCTAATGCAATGTCCTCGGATATAACGGGTAGGCTTCTTGACTTGAAAATCTTAAAACTTCTAGGATATGGGAAATATCTAGATTTGCTACTCATCAAAATTAATGAACTTGTTTTATTTACATAAGATAATTCGGTCTCGATTGGTAAGAATTTGGAATTATATAATGTCGGCACAGAAATAATTTTAACTCGAATTTCACTTTTCCACTTCTTCCTTTTTAATTTTATTTATTTTGACAATGTATGTTAATTTTTTTTTTTTGAATTGTAAAAATTATATTTTCAATGATTTTTCTAAGTGCTTGTAGATAAATAGTTTAAAAAAATAATTTCTCTTGAATTAAAAAAAAATTTTTTTTTGTTTAAATTTTTCTCTTCTTTTTTTTTATTTTATCTATTTTCGCATATGTTAAATTTCCTCCAATTTTCCAAATTATACTTTTAATAATATTTTCAAATAACAGTTGAATTTATATATTTTCCTTTTATATATATATATTTTTTTTTTATTTAAATTTTTCTTTTCTAATTTTATCTATTTCCGCAATATATGTACATATGTTAAATTTTCTTCAATTTTCCAAATTATACTTTTAATAATATTTTCAAATAACAGTTGAATTTATATATTTTTCTTTTATATATTTTTTTTTATTTAAATTTTTCAATAAACCACTCATTTACTTACAGAGCCCCTATGAGAATTGTATGCATGAGGAATTTAGGTCCTTTTTCCAGCGGGTTCTCGGGTATTTCCACTTATTTTCCTTGTAGCCTTATACCAATATGCTCTTGATATTTGTTCTGCGTCCGATATTCCTTCGAATTTTTGAACAGGCGGCCCCTTATATGGTCCAAGGATTTGATTATTAACAAAGATATTATTTTGTTAGCACTTTTAGTTTAAGTTTCAACCCGAACCGCTGGCTTTTCGACTGCGCCAGTTAACTTACTACGATACTTCGATAATTGCACCAAATAAAACACTTGATCTTCTTGAAGGTTACACCAATAATGATTTTATTATTATTAAATCAAACAATTGTTGCAATGTTTTACTCTGCTGACTTTAATATTCTAAAATTAAAGGGAAAATTATTATTAGCAATTTATATGAATACAATTTAGTTTGTAAGAAAATAATGTTTTGTATTGCTGACTTAAACTATTTAAAATTCAAACAGAATGCATTGAAGCAATAACAATTGTATAAAGGTTGATAAACAGGAAGTAAGTATTAATTAGTTCACAATTGTTGCAATGTTTTACTTGCTGACTTTAATATTTTAAAATTAAAGGGAAAAATTATTATTAGCAATTTATGTGAATACAATTTAATTCGTAAGAAAATAATGTTTTATATTGTCGACTTAACCTATTTAAAATTCAAATGAAAATTTTATTAATTGTGTCAATAAAAATAAAGTACAATAAAGAAATAGTTGAATGATTTGTTGTTGTTGTTTTATTGGTGTCTTCTGGGTTTTGGTGGGGGTTGATGTGACGATATAACTCGGGCGTATGCTCCGCTGCACCAACGTCAACATCCACCATTGAAATGTTATGCAACATTTTTGCCAGGAACGGATATGCACAAGTTCTCGTATCCGATAATGCCACCATTTTCAAAAATTAAGAATTTACAAAATTTTGCCGCAACTCTGGTATTGTGCAAAAAATTCAGTGTTCCTGGACACCCAGCAACTACTGGCCTCTCCGAAAGAAATGTCCAAACGTTAAAAAAACGCCTGACGGTGATGTCAGATGATACATCATCTATACCAAGGAAGGTTCGTGAGATTCTTTTCAGATATAGGGCAACGCCCCTAGAAAGTGGAAAATCTCTAGCCGACTTGTATTTAGGAAGACAAATAAGAATACAACTAGATGCGTTAAAGCCGTCGAAGATGCGCAAAAACCCTGTTCCTGACATCACGTTTAGGAAACTTAAAGAAGGCGATCGCGTTCAAGCCAGATATTATGTGAGGAACAAGCCTTCGTGGAAATTTGGTACCATCGTTAGGAAACTAGATAATCTACACTACATGGTCCGTCTTGATAATGGAATTGTTTTCAAATGACACGTTAACCAGTTATGTCGGACCGAGATACAGATTCCCGAAACGCAACCAAGTCTACAAAGCGATTCTGAAGTAGGGAATCGTTTCGGAGTTGATCAACATTTTTTTCAACATCCAGTTCAACAATACACCCCAGCTCAACATGATAACGGGAACTCTTCCTCAACAGAACCGCCACAGGATCAACAAGATTCATCCACTTCCAGAGATTCGAAGGGGACAGCAAGCCAACGTTCATCTAGCAGGCAACGGAGACCACCGCATCGTTATCAAGATTATATGCGACGTTAACTTATGGACGCTTGCTAAAGTGGGGGAGAATTGTTGCAACTATTCAGTATTGAAAATATGGCAACACAACTGCAGCTATCAGAATTATACGCAGTAATGCTGATTAATTGGATTTTTGCCATCTTACGATCAACACGTGCGATCTCCATTTTGTGTAGCATTAACTTTTTATATTAATTGTCTTAATTTTCTTTTTCATAATAAATTGGATTGTATTCCCATTTAAATGAAATGTACATTTTTTTCATTATCCGGGATACAACACTTAATGAACTACAGATCACAGAACTGGGTTACGAAAGCAGGGATACAGTTATTAAAATTAATGATCAAATTGCGCTTAGTACCTTTAAAAATGGTTTAAATGAATCACACAGAGCTACTGTTTTCGCTGCTTGACCCAAAAGTGTAGAGAAATGTATTCTAGATCGTATGGTATGAATCGTATGATATAATGAAATACTAAACATACTTATAAAAGTTCAAATTTAAAAGGTGTTTTATAAAACAAGTTTGTAATAATTATATTTTAAAACTCTTCCTTAATTAATACAATTGAAACAAACTTCTTAATTTACAAATTTTATATGTGCCAAGGGCTTTGTTAATATGTATATCGGCTTGCATTTCATCTGTAGGACAATAGCTTAACCGCAGTATATTTTTGTTCTTAAGATCGCGAATAAAATGATATTTAGTATTCACGTGCTTTGTTCTTTTGCTAAATTTTTCGGAGCTAACTAGTTTTATGCAGCTTTGATTATCTTGGAATAGAATTGTGGGCTCGGTTAATTTAATTCCAAAATCTTCTAGAAGTTTTCTTAACCATACTGTTTCTTGTGCTGCTTCAGCAAGTGCTATATACTCTGCTTCTGTCGATGATAGAGAAACGCTTTGTTGCTTATGACAGGACCAGCTTATACATGCACCATTGAATTTAAAAATAGCCAATCGATTTTGTGCCCAATCAGCGTCTACGTAACCTACAAGGGTTTCTGATTTATTACCGCCTAGTTTTAATTTCAGTTCATGCTCCCTTTAAAATATTTTATTAGCCTATTTAATTCAACCCAATCTTCTTCAGCTGCTTTATAAACATGTTGACTTAAAATAGAAATGGCTGCTGAAATATCGGGTCGGCTATTTATAGATAAATAAATTAAGCATCCAATCAGTTCTTGATACTTTTTTTTTTTTTTTTTTTTTTTTTGCAAATATGAATTTATTGTATCTTCAAACTGAACTAACAATAAGTGTTCAAATCTTAAGTATAAATATAATAATTAGGCCCAACCAGTGTCGGACATAAACTTAGTGATAGTAATTAATAATACATAATGTGTTAAGCACAAAAAATATTCAAAAAATTCCATCTGAAGTGTGGCGTATTAAGGCCATAGTATCCCTCTTTTTTAAGCGGATGTGTCCAGGAAAGTTTAAGATGTTACGAGCAAGGGGATTAGGATGGAACTCGAGTTTCGTTAAATATTTGCATGCATATTTTGCAATTTCTGCGGTCACGAGTGGCATATTTAAATCACGATGTAAAATTGAATTTTTCATGTACCAAGGAGCCGATGTTATTAACCTTAAAATTTTGTTTTGCATTCGTTGGATTCTCTCTACATTGGAAGCTGAAGCAGTGCCCCATAGCTGAATTCCGTAACACCATATCGGCTTCAAAAGCGACTTGTATATTAAAAGTTTACAATCTAGACTGAGGGTAGAATTTCTACCAATCAGCCAATGTAACTGAGTCAATTTAAGTTTTATTTGTGTCAGCTTAGAGTCAATGTGGTGTTTCCAAGTAAGCCGTCGGTCAAGTTGTATACCAAGGTATTTCACCTGTGAATGTTGAGGAACAACTTGATTGTTGATACGAATGGGGGAACAAGTGTCTCTTCGTAGCGTAAATGTGACATGAACACACTTTTGTTCATTTACTTTTATTCTCCATAAGTTCAACCACGGTTCCAACAGGTTAATATATTCCTGGAGATAACGGGTAGCCTCGTGAGGGTTTTCATGCATACTAAGGCAGGCTGTATCATCGGCAAATGTAGAAATGAGGATATTACTGCTCAAAGGCATATCACTGGTATAAATCAAATACAAAACTGGCCCCAGTATACTCCCCTGTGGCACCCCAGATGAGATAGTTTCGGGCACACTCGTGAAGTCTCCTTCCACGACAGTGAACTTCCGGGCAAGAATGTAACTTTCCAATAGATTCACAATGTTCATTGGTAGATATCTCCTCAATTTCAAAATCAGGCCCTCATGCCACACTTTATCAAATGCTTGAGAAACATCAATAAAGAGGGAAGAACAATACTTCTTTTCCTCAAATGTTCTTCTTATGAAATGAACCAATCTATGAGTTTGTTCAATTGTGCTATGCTGACTTCTAAACCCAAATTGATGGTCCGGTATGCACCCATTATCAGCTAGAATTGGAGACAATTTTGTCATGAGCAGTTTTTCGAAGAGCTTTGAAATTGTTGACAGCAAACTTATTGGCCTATATGACTCAGCCTTAGTAAGATCTTTGCCCGCCTTTGGAATCATTTTGACCATGGCAAGTTTCCAGCTGTGTGGATAATACTGCAATCGTAAAATGCCATTAAAAATAAATAACAGGATTCTAATAGCAATACGAGGCAAATTCATCAGCATCTTGTTACTAATTCCATCTATACCCGGGGCCTTCTTTGGGTTGGTTTCAGCAATTAGTTTTTGCACATCACGCATCTTAAACTTTATGGGTCGAGGGGGTAGAGCAACTATACTCGGCAAATCAACAGCACCAGTACATGAGTTTGGGGTAAATACGTGTTTTAAATGCTCAGCAAAAATGTTACCTTTTTCAGTATTGGTTCTTGCCCAACCTCCGGTAGAAGTGCGCAAGGGTGGTTTAGACTCAACGGGTGTTTTAAGTTTTTTAGCAGCGCGCCACAAGGAGTAATTAGATGCTGCTGTGACATCGAGACCTTCCAGATAGTTCTTAAGAGAAGCAGATTTTTCAGATGAAAGCAACTCTTGGAGTCGTTTTGTGCATTCTCTAAGTCTAATTTTATGTTGGGGTGATCTGTGCTGTTGCCATTTCCTTCTAGCTCTTCTTTTTTCACATACGAGACGTTCAATATCCGCAGAATAAATTCTATTAAACCCAGTCTGCGGATAGGAAGTAGTGGCATGTTTAGCAGCCTGTTTAATATTCTCAGTAAGATTGGCAATGTTAAGTTCAATATCATTGGGAGTTCTAAGCCTGATGTTTCCCGTACAATGAGTACTGAGATATTTTTTGAACCCCAGCCAATTAACATGATTTATCATCTTCACATATGGGTGAGGCAAGTCACTTCTTAGTGGGCTACAAATTGTAACGATCGTTGGCGAGTGATCGGAGGAGAGATCATGAGAAGCTTCAACATGAATTAAATCCCTAGAGATATTTTTCATGACGCCAAGATCTATAACATCTGGAATTTTTTGTGGGTCAGTAGGCCAGTAAGTGGGCTCCCCGCTCGAAATGACGTCCAAACCCATTTTTGAAATTGTGTTGAACAACGCTCGACCTCTAGGTGTAATAAGGCGCGATCCCCAGAACGTATGCTTTGCATTGTAGTCCCCAGCTGCTACGAAACAAGGCCCAAGAGTTTTGTAAAAATCCTCGTATTGATCCTCACTGATTGAAAATCTGGGAGGGCAGTAAATTGATGATATCACGAAATTTGTACAAAAATTTTCGATGCAAATATTTGTTGCCTGCAGATGGTCCTCACAAATGTTCTCAAGAATGTAGTGTTTGAGTCTTGACTTTATTAGAATTGCCGATCCACCGCATGCTCTTCCTCTCGGGTCCTTTGTATCATATAAGGTGTAGCCACTCATTTTAAAAAGGCTTCTCGAAGTCAAATGAGTCTCAGATACCAACATTATATCAATATTTTTTGCCGTGAGGAAGTGCTCAAGTTCATTTTTATGTTGGCGAGTGCCGTTTGCGTTCCAGAAACATACTTTTAACGTGTTCATGGCTTGTTAACTAATGCTAGAAGCAGTGTGTTCTGCATTCGCAGCATTTCTTGCATCATGCTAGTCATATTAGTGGTAAAGTTGTTTATAGTTTGCACCAGATTATCAATAGTAATTTCAAGGCGACTGAAATTAAAGCTTGGGTTAGCATTTGTTGTATTATTTGGTGGTGACACTTTTTGCACTGGAACGGAGTTGATCTTCACAGCGTCAGCATACGATACTTGTGGAGTGATTGGTTGGGCCATTAGAGGATAAGTGGCGGAGTACGTATTTCCTGTTTGCGCTGGGGTTACTTTAGGTTTTTGACTCATAGCCTGTTTAACGAAGGAGTATACAGGACATCCTCTATAGTTAGCAGTGTGATTACCTCCACAATTGCTGCACTTTTTTCCCTCTGGTCTTTCGATTTATTGCAAATAGCAGTATTGTGTAATTCACCACACACAACACAAACAGTAGGTAATTTACAATACGTTTTTGTATGGCCATATTCTTGACAATTATGGCATTGTACGGGTCCTGAACGCTTGTGTGGTTCTTCAACTGTGATTTTCCGGTATAACAGATATTTCAAATTATAAATGGGATGGGTCTCATTTTTCTTCAATAATCTATCATTTGGCTCAAGTTCAACGCGAAATAAAGGTTGGGGGATCTTCTCCCTGTTTATTATATTGGATACATTTTTTACCTTGAATCCTTGGAGGGTGAGAGCATCTTTTATTTCAGCAGGGACAACGTAAGAATCTATGCCCTTCAATACAACCTGTAAGCCTTTGGCGCTCTTAAGCTGGAATGTGTAAAAACTTGTTTTATTTTTTTCCAATTCATTAACCATTTTGCGGAAATCCTTTTCTTCATATATTTGAATTTTAGTTTCATCAATGTTACCACGTTTTATTGGAACAATGTGAAATGCCTTTTCACCAATGACCGAGATTAACTTCTTAATAAGTGTGTTAGAATTTTTTTGTCTAAGATAGATTGGTGGTGGTTTTGAGTTTTTTTTCGAGGATGCTTCGGGTTTGTCATTGTCCTCCTGCAATATTTTAAAACGGTTTTGACGGTTAACTGTTGTGACGTCGTTATCCCTGGATATCTTGGGAACCGATGAGATTTCAGATGAATTTGGGCTTCGCCCGCGCTTTACTACTGTGATATATCTGTCCATTCCGACAGGTACTTTAGGTTTCTCAATATTATTGTCTATAGTGGTAACTGGGTTCAGTGATGAACACGAGCCCGGAGCGGATAATGGCGCTGATTTAAATAGAGAAGTACTAGGCAGCGGTAATGTTAGAGAATCACTACTTGGCATCGGAGTAAGCGAATTTGATCGCTCACGTAAAATTGGCTTTGCCGTTAGAAAAAGACTGTCATCCGATTTTTTATTTTTATTTTGTGCATTAAGAATATCAGAACTCACAGTAAAATAGGCATTTCTGCCGTTAGAACTCACTTCACAATTTTTCGTTTTTGAGGTACTCATACAGAGTATTCCTCAGTCACTTTGTTTGTGGTTTTTTGTTTGTTTTTGTTGTTTCAGTTTATACGAAAAATATTATTAATGCAAATAAAGCAAATTTAACAAAAACTGTACTTATTACGAATCAGTACTTATTACGAATATTTTTTTGTTTGTATTTTTTGTTTGTTTACTATGTAAAAGAAAAAAAAAAAACTCCGCTAACACGTCTGTTCACTACGAAGGTTCAACAAGACTCTGATACTTAACATTATTTTCCATAAAGCTAAAAGATGTTCGATCTTGTGTAACATATCTTACATCCATCGGAATTCTCGAAGTTTTACTTTCTTCCAAACTCGAACGAATAACAATAAAATTGATGTATTGACTTTGAGATATCGGGAAAAAACCATCACTCGACCGCTCAATTTTGATACCAAGATAGAAACTTACATCTCCTAATACTGTATACTCAAAATTGTTTTTTAATAATCCTTCTACCATCTTAAAATTATGTTGATCACTTGTTGAAACTAAAATATCATCAACGTATACGAGGATATAAATAAATTCTTTGCCAATTTTCCTTTTTAGTAAACATGGATGACCATTCCCTTGTGTAAATCCCTCATTCTTTAGAATGTTAAACAGTTTTGTGTTCCAACAGCGTGCCACTTGTTTGAGGCCATATAATCCTTTTTGAAGCTTACAAACCATTAGCTTTTTACAATTTTTGTTAACTTCATACCCCGTTGGCTGTCGCATAAATATTTCCTCTTCAAGATTACCATTGTTGAACCTTCGTAGTGAACAGACGTGTTAGCGGAGTTTTTTTTTACATACTAAACAAACAACAATACAAAAAAAAATATTCGTAATAAGTACTGATTCGTAATAAGTACAGTTTTTGTGAAATTTGCTTTATTTGCATTAATAATTTTGCATATAATCTGAAACAACAAAAACAGAAAACAAAAAAAAAACACAAACAAAGTGACTGAGGAATACTCTGCATGAGTACCTCAAAAACAAAAAATTGTGAAGTGAGTTCTAACGGCAGAAATGCCTATTTTACTGTGAGTTCTGAAGCTCTTAATGCAAACAATAAAATCAAAAAATTGGATGACAGTCTTTTTCTAACGGCAAAGCCAATTATACGCGAGCGATCAACTTCGCTTACTCCAATGCCAAGTAGTGATTCGTTAACATTACCGTTACCTAGTTCTTCTCTATTTAAGTCTGCGCCATTATCCGCTCCGGGCTCTTGTTCATCACTTAACCCAGTTATCACAATGGACGATAATATTCAAAAACCTAAAGTGCCTGTCGGAATGGACAGATATGTAACGGTAGTAAAGCGCGGGCGAAGCCCAAATTCATCCAAAATCTCATCTGTTCCGAAAATCCAGAGACAACGACGCCGCCTCAGCTAATCGTCAAAACCGGTTTAAAATATTACAAGATGACAGCGATAAACCCGAAGAATCTTCGAAAAAAACTTCAAAACCACCACCAATCTATCTGAGACAAAAAAACTCGAACACACTTATTAAAAAACTAATCTCGGCCATTGGTGAAAAGTCATTTCACATTGTTCCAATAAAACGTGGTAACATTGATGAAACAAAAGTTCAAATATATGATGAAAAAGACTTCCGCAAAATGGTTATAGAATTTGAGAAAAATAAAACAAGTTTCTACACTTTCCAGCTTAAGAGTGCTAAAGGCCTACAGATCGTATTGAAGGGCATAGATTCTTATGTTGTTCCTGAGGAAATAAAAGATGCTCTCACCCTCCAAGGCTTTAAGGTAAAAAATGTCTCTAACATTATAAACAGGGAGAAGATCCCCCAACCTTTATTTCGTGTTGAGCTGGAGCCAAATGATATAAAATTGAAGAAAAATGAGACCCATCCAATTTATAATTTAAAATATCTGTTATACCGGAAAATTACAGTCGAAGAACCACACAAGCGCTCAGGACCCGTACAGTGCCATTATTGTCAAGAATATGGCCATACGAAAACTTATTGCAAATTACCTACTGTTTGTGTTGTGTGCGGTGAATTACACAACACTGCTATTTGCAATAAGTCGAAGGACCAGAAGGAAAAGAAGTGCAGTAATTGTGGAGGTAATCACACTGCTAACTACAGAGGATGTCCTGTATTCTCTCTTGTTAAACAAGCTATGAGCCAAAAGCCTAAAGTATCTCCAGCTCAAGCAGGAAATACGTTCACCGCTACTCCTACCCTAATGGCCCAACCAATCACTTCACATGTATCGTATGCTGACGCTGTGAAGATCAACTCTATTCCCGTTCAAAAGTGTCTCCACCAACTAATGCAACAAATGCAAACCCTGGCTTTAATTTCAGTCGCCTTGAAGCTACTATAGACAATTTGGTGCAAACTATAAACAACTTTACAACAAATATGACTAGCATGATGCAAGAAATGCTGCGAATGCAGAATACACTGCTTCTAGCATTAGTTAACAAGCCATGAACACGTTAAAACTATGTTTCTGAAACGCAAACGGCATTCGCCAACACAAATATGAACTTGAGCACTTCCTCTCGGTAAAAAATATTGATATAATGTTGGTATCTGAGACTCATTTGACTTCGAGAAGCTTTTTTAAAATGAGTGGCTACACTTTATATGATACAAAGGACCCGAGAGGAAGAGCATGCGGAGGATCAGCAGTTCTAATAAAGTCAAGACTCAAGCACTATATTCTTGAGAACACTTGTGAAGACCATCTACAAGCAACGAATATTTGTATCGAAAATTTTTGTTCAAATCTCGTGATATCATCCATTTACTCCCCTCCTAGATTTTCAATAACTGAGGATCAATACGAGGATTTTTATAAAACTATTGGCCCTTGTTTCATAGCAGCTGGCGACTACAATGCAAAGCATACGTTCTGGGGGTCGCGTCTTATTACACCTAGAGGTCGAGCATTGTTCAACACAATTTCAAAAATGGGTTTGGATGTCATTTCTAGCGGGGAGCCCACTTACTGGCCTACTGACATACAAAAAATTCCGGATGTTATAGATTTTGGGGTCATGAAAAATATCACTAGGGATTTAATTCATGTTGAAGCTTCACATGATCTCTCCTCCGATCACTCTCCCACGATCGTTACAATTTGTAGCCCACTAAGAAGTGACTTACCTCACCCATATATGAAGATGATAAATCGTGTTAACTGGCTGGGGTTCAAAAAATATCTCAGTACTCATTGTACGGAAAATATCAGGCTTAGAACTCCCGATTATATTGAATTTAACATTGCCAATCTTACCGATAATATTAAACAGGCTGCTAAACATGCCACTACCTCCCATCCGCAGACTGGGTTTAATAGAATTTATTCTGCGGATATTGAACGTCTCGTATGTGAAAAAAGAAGAGCTAGAAGGGAATGGCAACAATACAGATCGCCCCAACCCAAAATCAGACTTAGAGAATGCACTAAACGACTCCAAGAGTTGCTTTCAGCTGAAAAATCTGCTTCTCTTAAGAATTACCTAGAAGGTCTCGATGTCACAGCAGCATCTAATTACTCCTTGTGGCGCGCTGCTAAAAAACTTAAAACACCCGTTGAGTCTAAACCACCCTTGCGCACTTCTACCGGAGGTTGGGCAAGAAGTAATACTGAAAAAGGTAACATATTTGCTGGGCATTTAAAGTACGTATTTACCCCAAACACATGTACTGGTGGTGTTGATTTACCGACTGTAGTAGCTCTACCCCCTCGACCCATGAAATTTAAGATGCGTGATGTACAAAAACTAATTGCTGAAACCAACCCAAAAAAGGCCCCGGGTATTGATGGAATTAGTAACAAGATGCTGATGAAGTTGCCTCGTATTGCTATTAGAATCCTGTTATTTATTTTTAATGGCATTTTACGACTGGAGTATTACCCACACAGCTGGAAACTTGCCATGGTCAAAATGATTCCAAAGGCGGGCAAAGATCTTACCAAGGCTGAGTCTTATAGGCCAATAAGTTTACTGTCAACAATTTCAAAGCTCTTCGAAAAGCTGCTCATGACAAAATTGTCCCCAATTCTAACTGATAATAGGTGCATACCGGACCATCAATTTGGTTTTAGAAGTCAGCATAGCACCATTGAACAAACTCATAGATTGGTCCATTTCATAAGAAGAGCATTTGAAGAAAAAAAGTATTGTTCTTCCCTCTTTATTGATGTCTCTCAGGCATTTGATAAAGTGTGGCATGAAGGCCTAATTGTAAAATTGAAGACATATCTGCCAATAAACATTGTAAATCTATTGGAAAGTTATATTCTTGCCCGGAAATTCACTGTTGTGGAAGGAGACTTCATGAGTGAGCCCGAAACTATCTCATCCGGTGTGCCACAGGGGAGTATACTGGGTCCAGTTTTGTATTTGATCTATACCTGTGATATGCCTTTAAGCAGTAATATCCTCACCTCTACATTTGCCGATGAATCAGCCTGCCTTAGTATGCATGAAAACCCTCACGAGGCATTCCGTTATCTTCAGCAACATATTAACCTGTTGGAATTGTGGTTGAACTTATGGAGAATAAAAGTAAATGAACAAAAGTGTGTTCATGTCACATTTACACTACGAAGAGACACTTGTTCCCCCATTCAAATCAACAATCAAGTTGTTCCTCAACATTCACATGTGAAATATCTTGGTATACACCTCGACCGACGCCTCACATGGAAAAACCACATTGACTCTAAGCTGACACAAATAAAACTTAAATTGACTCAGATACATTGGCTGATTGGTAGAAATTCTACCCTCAGTCTAGATTGTAAACTTTTAATATAGAAGTCGCTTTTGAAACCCATATGGTGTTACGGAATTCAGCTATGGGGCACTGCTTCAGCTTCCAATGTAGAGAGAATCCAACGAATGCAAAACAAAATTTTAAGGTTAATAACATCGGCTCCTTGGTACATGAAAAATTCAATTTTACATCGTGATTTAAATATGCCACTTGTGACCGCTGAAATTGCAAAATATGCTGGAAAATATTTAACAAAACTCGAGTCCCATCCTAATCCCCTTGCTCGTAACATCTTGAACTTTCCTGGACACATCCGCTTAAAAAAGAGGGATACTACGGCCTTAATACGCCACACTTCAGATTGAATTTTTTGAATATTTTTGTGCTTAACATATTTATGTATTATTAATTACTATCACTAAGTTTATGTCCGACACTGGTTGGGCCTAATTATTATATTTATACTTAAGATTTGAACACTTATTGTTAGTTCTATTTGAAGATACAATAAACAAAATTAGTGGAAAAAAAAAGATTACCATTAAAGAACGCTGTCTTTATATCATAATATTTTACACTATAACCCATGGAACCAGCAATAGTCAAAAACATTCTAAAAGTCGACTGCCGTACAACTGGAGCAAAAACCTCACCGTAGTCAAGACCGTATTTTTGGCTAAAGCCCTGAGCAACCAAACGAGCTTTATATTTTACAACTTGCCCATCGGAATTCTTTTTTATTTTGTATATCCACTTGCAACCTATTGCCTTTCTTCCTTCTGGTAGTGGTACTATCTTCCAAGTTTCATTTTTGATCAGCGAATTAATCTCATCGTTCATAGCATATATCCACATATCTTTCTGTTCACACTCGACAGCTTCTCTAAATGTACAAGGTTCAACACATTTAATTAAGTTTGCAAATATCTTCGGTGGTACACCTAAATTTTGAACGATATGATCTTCTCAAATATGTTTGTGGTTCAATGGTATTGACTTCATGTTCCTCGTTTGATATACAGATGGTATTCTCATCATCGGTTTGAGTGGTGTTTTCATCAGCTGAGTAATATTCGTCATTATTTTGAACAAGGTTTTCATCAAAATCAATCTCAGCATTTGAATTATTTCCCAAATTTACTGACACCTCCGCAGTTTTTGAATTAATTAATTCCACATCAACAGAACGAGATTTAAGCATCTTGAAATCTCGACTGATTGTAATTTTAAGATTTGATTTATTTAGAAACTCTTCTGAATAGCCAACAAAAATAAGTTTTTCAATTTTTTTAACCCCATTTTTTTTGTGCTGGAACTAGAACATGTGCCTCGGACCGAAACACTTCAAATTGCGTAACATCAATTTGCTTTCCTTCCCAGATTTCGAAAGGAACACTTTTATTTGGACTGGTTTCGGTTCGGTTTTGAATAAAATTTGCTGTTACAATGGCTTCACCCCAAAACTTATTTGGTAGACCTGCATCTTCAAGCATACATCTAACCATCTCGACCAAGTGGCGATTTTTCCTCTCAGCAACACCATTCTTTTGAGGCGTATACGATGCCGTTAAATGTTGCTTAGTGTCCTTGTTCCTCAGAAACTCTTTTACGTTATCACCAAAATATTCCCCACCATGATCTGATCGTAATATCTTTGGACATCTACCAAATTTCGTTTCCACATACTGAAAATATTCTTTTATTTTCATGTAGACATCACGTTTGTTCCGAAGCAAATATACCGCGCAAAATCGACTAAAATCATCAATCACAGTCATAAAGTAACGAAAACCACTTGGAGTACTCATCACAGTCACATCAGTGTGCACCAAATCAAAATAGTTTTTGATTGCTGACCTAATTTTTGGTGAAATGGTTTTTTTGGCATCTTACTTTTTAAACATGCCTCACACACCCATTCGTTACTTTGACCACAGCATTTATTTTGATGTTATGTTTGTTTAATATACTTTTGACAACACTAACATCTCTGTGCCCCATTTTTCGGTGCCACTCATGAATGCACGCATTATTTTTTTACGCTAAAATTTATTTATTGTATCTTCAAATAACTGAGCTAACAATAAGTATTCAAATCTTAAGTATAGATATAATTATTAGGCCCAACCAGTGTCAGACATAAACTTAGTGATAGTAATTAATAATACATAAATGTAGTGTCAAGCACAAAAATATTTTCAAAAACTTTCATCTGGAGTGCGGCGTATTAAGGCCGTAGTGTCCCTCTTTTTCAAGCGGATGTGTCCAGTAAAGTTCAAGATATTACGAGCAAGGGGATTAGGATGGGACTCGAGTTTTGTTAAATATTTGCCTGCATATTTTGCAATTTTTGCAGTCACAAGTGGCATATTTAAATCACGATGTAAAATTGAATTTTTCATTTACCATGGAGCCGATGTTATTAACCTTAAAATTTTGTTTTGCATTCGTTGTATTCTCTCTACATTGGAAGCTGAAGCAGTGCCCCATAGCTGAATTCCGTAACATCATATGGGTTTCAAAAGCGACTTGTATATTAAAAGTTTACAATCTAGACTGAGGGTAGAATTTCTGCCAATCAGCAAGTGTATTTGGGTTAATTTAAGCTTCATTTGTGTTAGCTTAGAGTCAATGTGGTGTTTCCATGTAAGCCGTCGGTCAAGATGTATACCAAAGTATTTCACCTGTGAATGTTGAGGAACAACTTGATTGTTGATTCGAATGGGGGAACAAGTGTTTTTTCGTAGGGTAAATGTGACATGAACACACTTTTGTTCATTTACTTTTATTCTCCATAAGTTCAACCACACCTCCAACAGGTTAATATGTTCCTGAAGATATCGGGATGCCTCGTGAGGGTTTTCATGCATACTAAGGCAGGCTGTATCATCGGCAAAAGTAGAAGTGAGGATATTACTGCTCAAAGGCATATCACAGGTATAAATCAAATACAAAACTGGCCCCAGTTTACTACCCTGTTCAACACCGGATGAGATAGTTTCGGGCACACTCATGAAGTCTCCTTCCACAACAGTGAACTTCCGGGCAAGAATGTAACTTTCCAAAAGATTTACAATGTTTATTGGTAGATATGTCTTCAATTTTAGAATTAGGCCTTCATGCCACACTTTATCAAATGCCTGAGAGACATCAATAAAGAGGGAAGAACAATAATTTCTTTCTTCAAATGTTCTTCTTATGAAATGAACCAATCTATGACATTGTTCAATGGTGCTATGCTGACTTCTAAAACCAAATTGATGGTCCGGTATGCATCCATTATTAGCTAGAATTGTCATGAGAAGTTTTTCGAAGAGCTTTGAAATTGTTGACAGCAAACTTATTGGCCTATATGACTCAGCCTTAGTAAGATCTTTACCCGCCTTTGGAATCATTTTGACCATGGCAAGTTTCCAGCTGTGTGGGTAATACTCCAGTCGTAAAATGCTATTAAAAATGAATAACAGGATTCTAATAACAATACGAGGCAACTGCATCAGCATCTTGTTACTAATTCCATCAATACCCGGGGCCTTCCTTGGATTGGTTTCAGCAATTAGTTTTTGTACATCAAGCATCTTAAACTTTATGGGTCGAGGGGGTAGAGCAACTATGCTCGGCAAATCAACAGCACCAGTACATGTGTTTGGGGTAAATACGTTTTTTAAATGACCAGCAAATATGTTACCTTTTTCAGTATTAGTTCTTGCCCAACCTCCGGTAGAAGTGCGCAGGGGTGGTTAAGACTCAACAGGTGTTTTAATTTTTTTAGCAGCGCGCCACAAGGAGTAATTAGATGCTGCTGTGACATCGAGACTTTCCAAGTAGTTTTTAAGAGAAGCAGATTTTTCAGATGCAAGCAACTCTTGGAGTCGTTTAGTGCATTCTCTAAGTCTGATTTTATGTTGTGGTGATCTGCGCTGTTGCCATACGAGACGTTCAATATCCGCAGAATAAATTCTATTAAACCCAGTCTGCGGATGAGAGGTAGTGGCATGTTGAGCAGCCTGTTTAATATTCTCGGTAAGATTGGCAATGTTATGTTCAAAATAATCGGGAGTTCTAAGCCTGATATTTTCCGTACAATGACTACTGAGATATTTTTTGAACCCCAGCCAGTTAACACGATTTATCATCTTCACATATGGGTGAGGTAAGTCACTTCTTAGTGAGCTACAAATTGTAACGATCGTGGGAGAGTGATCGGAGGAGAGATCATGTGAAGCTCCAACATGAATTAAATCCCTAGGGATATTTTTCATGACCCCAAAATCTATAACATCCGGAATTTTTTGTATGTCAGTAGGCCAGTAAGTGGGTTCCCCGCTAGAAATGACATCCAAACCCATTTTTGAAATTGTGTTGCTCGACCTCTAGGTGTAATAAGACGCGATCACAGAACGTATGTTTTGCATTGTAGTGACCAGCTGCTACGAAGCAATGCCTAAGAGTTTTGTAAAAATCCTCGTATTGATCCTCACTGATTGAAAATCTGGGAGGGGAGTAAATCGATGATATCACGAGATTTGAACAAAAATTTTCGATGCAAATATTTGTTGCTTGTAGATGGTCTTCACAATTGTTCTCAAGAATATAGTGCTTGAGTCTTGACTTTATTAGAACTGCTGATCCTGCGCATGCTCTTCCTCTCGGGTCCTTTGTATCATATAAGGTGTAGCCACTAATTTTAAAAAGGCTTCTCGAAGTCAAATGAGTCTCAGATACCAACATTATATCAATATTTTTTGCCGTGAGGAAGTGCTCAAGTTCATTTTTATGTTGGTGAATGCCGTTTGCGTTCCAGCAACATAACTTTAACGTGTTCATGGCTTGTTAACTAATGCTAGAAGCAGTGTGTTCTGCATTCGCAGCATTTCTTGCATCATGCTAGTCATATTTGTTGTAAAGTTGTTTATAGTTTGCACCAGATTATCAATAGTTGTTTCAAGGCGACTGAAATTAAAGCTTTGTTGTATTATTTGGTGGTGACACTTTTTGCACTGGAACAGAGTAGATCTTCACAGCGTCAGCATACGATACTTGTGGAGTGATTGGTTGGGCCACTAGAGGAGTACGTATTTCCTGTTTGCGCTGGGGTAACTTTTGGCTTTTGGCCATATTCTTGACAATTATGGCACTGTACGGGTCCTGAACGCTTGTGTGGTTCTTCAACTGTGATTTTCCGGTATAACAGATATTTTAAATTATAAATAGGATGTGTCTCATTTTTCTTCAGTTTAATATCATTTGGTGTCAATTCGACGCGAAATAAGGGTTGGGGGATCTTCTCCCTGTTTATTATGTTAGAGACATTTTTAACCTTAAATCCTTGGAGGGTGAGAGCATCTTTTATTTCCTCAGGAACAACATAAGAATCTATGCCCTTCAATACGATCTGTAGGCCTTTAGCACTCTTAAGCTGGAATGTGTAGAAACTTGTTTTACTTTTTTCAAATTCGTTAACCATTTTGCGGAAATCTTTTTCTTCATATATTTGGATCTTTGTTTCGTCAATATTACCATGTTTTATTGGGACAATGTGAAATGCCTTTTCACCAATGACCGAGATTAGTTTTTTAATAAGAGTGTTTGAATTTTTTTGTCTCAGATATATTGGTGGTGGTTTTGAGGTTTTCTTCGAGGATTCTTCGGGTCTGTCGCTGTCAACTTGCAATATTTCGAAACGGTTTTGACGGTTAGCTGAGGCGGCGTCGATATCGCTGGATATCTTAGGAACCGATGAGATCTGTGAAGAATTTCGGCTTCGCCCGCGCTTTACCACTGTGATATATCTGTCCATTCCGACAGGCACCTTAGGTTTCAGACTACTGTTGTCTGTAGTGATAACTTGGTTAAGTCATGAACACGAGCCCGGAGCGGATAATGGCGCTGACTTAAATAGAGATAAACTAGGCAACGGTAATGTTACCGAATCACTACTTGGCATTGGAGTAAGCGAAGTTGATCGCTCGCGAAAAATTGGCTTTGCCGTTAGAAAAAGACTATCATCCGATTTTTTATTTTTATTGTGTGCATTAATATCAGAACTCACAGTAAAATAGGCATTTCTGCCGTTAGAACTCACTGTTTGTTTTTGAGGTACTCATGCAGAGTATTCCTCAGTCACTTTTTAGCGGTTGTTGGTTTTTTTTTTCTTTTTTTGTTTTTGTTGTTTCAGATTATATGAAAAATATAATTAGTGCAAATTAAGCAAATTTCACAAAATCAATACTTATTACGAATATTACGAATTTTTTTTGTATTTTTGTTTGTAAAAAAAAAAAACTCCGCTAATACGTCTGTTCACTACAAAGGTTCAACAAAGAATGCACCCATTATGTTCTTCATTTTTTTATCAAATTCAATGTGTTATACTGCACCCTGAGCTTATACAGATCGTTCTTTAAATCACCACTTGGAATGGTACAATTGTTTCTGATTATTGCACACAGCTTGTTTCCAAAAATTCATTGTAACCCTTCTCAGTTAATTTTTTCACTGAGAGAAGATTACACTCAATTGAAGGAACATAAAGAACATCTGAGATTAGCACAGTTTCAGTTGAATTGTCTTGCTTGACAACTATGATTTTTCCACAACCTTTACCTTGGGACTGTAATTGATTCAATGTGACTTTCATCTAAACTTGTAAAAAATGATTTTTGGTTATACATGTGACACGTAGCGCTCGAATCCAAAAACTAGTCTTCTTTACTACATTGGCCTAATATAATGGATGTGTCGTCATATTAATTTTATTATTTTTTGCCATAAATTATTTAAAAAATCTGCAATCCTTCTTAAAATGTCCAGGATTTTCACAGTAGAAACACTTCTTTTAAATATTTTGCACAGGTTTTTGATATTTACCTTTTTGAACTTTCATCACACTCGAAACTGATGATTTGTTATTAGCCTTACGTTTCGCTTCTTCCATCAATTTTCTTTTTACAAAAGATAGTTTTAGTTCCACTTCACTTTGAGCTTCTAAAGCAACTATTAAAGAATCATAGGTATCCCGCAGACTTCGTAAAATCATAGCCACAGCCCAGGATTCACCCATCACAGCTAGTTGATCAATATAACCCATCATTTCATTGATATGTTTTTCCATTTTTTCGTCATCTTGTAACTGCATCTTACACACGACCTTTATTATATGTACCCTTGTGTTTAAAGATGGCTTCTCATAATGGTCTTTCAGATTCTTCCAATAATCACATGCGTTTTCTGCATTCTTAAAATAAAGCAAATGTGAGTCTTCTACCATTAGTCCTATACAGGCTCTTGATTGTTCATCTCTCTTCTTCCAATTAGCGTCCGGCACGTCAGGTTTGGGTTCTTCAATAATACTCCACAAATCTTCTTTAATTAAGATGAGCTTCATTTTTATTTTCCAAACCAAATAATTGGATCCATTGAGCTGGATAACGGTGGACTTGATATCTTCTCTAGAAAACATTTCTAATATTTATAACCCATAACCTGTAGAGAAATGTATTCTGGATCGTATGATATTTATTTAAAGACTGGAAAAATAAACTGTTTTACATATAAAACATTGACAAAAAAAAAACTAAACATACTTATAAAAGTTCAAACTTAAAAGGTGTTTTATAAAACAAGTTTGTAATAATTATATTTCAAAAAAAGTCTAAATGAAGCGATCCAAATAGGTAGTTTCTCAACCAAATTCTATAATGCATTTTAATAGGAACAGGCGATCTTTTAATAACAGAAGATTGAGAAATAATAATAATGAACGAAGTAAAAATAATATCGTTAATACTTACAATAGAAATAGTAATAACATTCCTGGTCATTATTTTAGGAATATTAATACTTCGCAAAGAAATAATTTCCGTAGTACTAACCTCCCGAGAAATAATAATAATTACAACAATAGCAACCAGAGAAATGGTAATTTTAGAAACCAAAGAAGGGTATATGTTACTCAGGAACAGGGAAACGAGATAAATCCCTACGATCCTCAAGAGTAAATTTGGTAGAAGATGTAGAGAAATTAAAGCAATTAAAGGAATATACATTAAAAACTTACAATTCGCACGCAGATGCACCTCATTTTGTAACATTTAAAATGGAGGAAGGAGTTTTTGTAAGATACAGGTTCAGACATTTCTATATGTAAAGAAAATTTTATAGGAGATAAGGAAGTAAATCAACACAATTCTTGCAAAATTATGGGTATTGAAAACAATGCAATTCAAACAGTGGGTACTTCGATACTGAAATTAGTATTTCAGGAAGATATAATAAACCATGAATATCAAATAGTGAATACAGAATTCCCAATAGCAACAGATGGCACTCTAGGTAGAGATTTTTTCACTAAATATTTGGCAAAAATAGATTATGAGACATACACATTAACTATCATAATAATTCCAATGAGAGCAAATATCAATAAATTCGTTATACTACCAAGAACTGAAATCATACAAGCAGTAAATTTACAGATTGAAGAGGATAGCGTAGTATGCGTAAAACAAATTAGTAGCAATGTTTTTGTTGGTAATACAATAATTCCAAAACATGAGACAAAAGACATTAGAATTTTAAATGCTTCAGACGAAGAGGTTACAATATTACAACTACAAATCAAACGCTTATACATTACAACATCCTAAATAATAAACAAAAATTGCTAATGATAAACAACAGGATAGATGGAAAAAATTAAGAAAATTGCTAACTATAGATACAATCGACATTAACGCAAGACAAACCATATAGAAAATATGTAAAGAATTCCAAGATATTTTTCATTTAGAAGGAGACCAGAGGGAGGGCATATTTTCTACAAACAAAGATTACATACTGTGGACGATACCCCAGTGTACACACGAAATTATACATTACCACAATCACGACAGGAAGAAATTAAAACACAGGTTAACAAATTAATGGAAGAAGATTTGGTTGAACCATCTGTTAGTCCTTATAATTCTGCTTTACTTTTGGTCCCAGAGAAAAGTAACAACGATGAGAAGAAATGGAGACTACTTGTCGATTATCGTCAATTAAATAAAAAATTAGTCAACGACAAATTCCCATTACCTTAACTAGATGATGTATTAGACAAAATAGGAAGAGCAAAATATTTTCTAACGCTAGATATGACGAGCTCATTCCACCAGATAGAATTACAATCAGCATCTAGATCAATTACAGCATTTTCTACGAATAATGGACACTATCAATACAAAAGATTTGGTCTCAAAATATCATCAAACAGTTTCCAAAGAATGCTGACGATAGCATTAACAAGTTTAGACTCCAATGCATTTATGTACGTAGACGATATACATAATGGTTTTTGGATGTTCTTTAAAACACCATAATGATAATTTAAGAAAAGTTTTTCAAAGATTAAAAACCCACAACCCTAAATTAAATTCAAATAAATGTAAAAAACCGGAAGTAATTTATTTAGGACATCTTATCACAGGTAAAGAAATAATGAGAGACCCAAGTAAATGTAAAGCACTTGAAACTTATCCAATTCCAAAGAATGCGGATGACACAAGAACTATTATAGACGTTTTGTTAAAAATTTTGCACAGATAGCTATACCTCTCAATGAATTATTAAAGAAAAACCAACAATTTCTTTGGTCACAAAATTGCCAAAGATCTTTGGAAATGTTAAAATCTATAGTTTCAAATCCACCGATATTACAATACCCAGATTTTGAAAAAGAATTCATACTTACTTCTGACCCATCAAATTACGCGTTAGGAGCGGTACTTTCACAAGGTAAAATAAATAGCGATTTACCAATCTCATATGCAAGCCGTTCTCTCAATAAACATACAATTAACAAGCCCGTGATAGAAAAAACTTTTAGCTATTCATACGGTAGAAAGTTCAAAGTTCAAGTGAAGCAAAATAACATTGAGTGCATTTTTATTTTAATTATTTGGAGTAGAGTTTAAGTTATTGAGAAAGTCACTCATAGAATTAGAAAATGTATTAGTATATAAGACCGAATTTAAATAAAGAAAGCAATCAATCTTATTTTTGATCATAAAACATAAAGAACGAGTTCTTCTTTCTTTTACATGGCGACCCTGCCACTCTGAACTTAAAGCAATAAAAGATTTTTTTTAACTAAAGCATATCCTGCTTATTTAAAAAATGAAAATTAATTGCTTAGTCCAGAGAAGGATAAAAACATACACAGGTTATGCTTAGTTTTGTCCTTTAAATAATAATAAAAAAAACAACTTCAAACACAATAAAAGTTCCATGAAACCCACATTAGAAAATATATTAGAGGAACTCCTTGAGGCCGAGAAGCGCTGGGCAAAGTTGTTGTCAGAGAACAAGGATGCAACAAAACCAGCAATACTAACTGTTGGACCAAAACCTTTAAGGATCCGCGAAGAGAAGAAAATCGAACCCAAATTTGAGATCTTTCCCCTACCAAACGTCAACAAAAATAGAGGTGGAGCCTTGGCGAAATCCAAAAAAGAACTATCAGTAATTATTTCTCAACTCTCCTATGAAGAGGATAAGGGGAAGAGGCTAATTTTGGAGGGTAAAATAAAAACCCTGAAGAATATAATTAAGAACATCAAAAAGAAGAATAGGAGGAAAAGGAATGAAAAAAAATTTTTTAATTAAGAAAAAACAATGATAAAAAGAATATTAATAAATAAAAGAGAAAATAATACATATGTATAATGCTAAATAGGAAATTTATAAAGTTTGTAATATTAATAATTTTAGTAGTTTTATTTATTTTATTATTAAAATATATAAAATATATAAAATATACAATAAAAAGAACCCTATTGATTAAAATATCCGAGGTAAAAGGATTTGTAAAAGGAAAACTCAAGTTATCTAGAATCGATAAAAAAAATATTGTCATACATTAAAAAAAATAATAAACATTAAAACAAAAATAAAAATTTAGAATATATATATAAAGAAGAATATAATAATTACTTTATAGGTAATTGGTATGGATTCAGTTTTAGAGAGTCTACGGATACTAATATCGAATGCAAAAAAATCATTAAATCGTCCTTATTCAATAGACACTGTGTCTGTTAAAAATACAGAAATAAATAACTTAGTAGAGGATTTCTTAATATTACAACCAACTGAAAATCAGAAAGTAGAATTCAAAAACTTGAAAACAGAGGCCTGAGATTTATTGGAGCAACATTCTAATAAGAAAATTAGTATAGACAAAAAAAGCAATAATTATGGCGAACATGGAAATTAACGAATTGACAGCTAGTCCCAAGTTAGTCCCAATTTTCTCGGGAAAGAGGGATGAATTGACAGATTTCATCAAGAACTTAGAAATTTTTTTTTTTTTTTTTAAACTCTTTATTTAAGAATTTATATTATTTTACAATTTATTTTGTGCCTCAGCGTCCATTAGGACATTATTGAGTAGCACAAATCATACCGGTGGAAAAACAAAATTCATTCCTAAATTTCATATTCAATTCAAGATTAGATTCGAAAGTACAAAATAGAATAAAACAAAATTCAATTCCTGGAACTATTGAAGAATTGATTAATGCCTTGAAGGGTGCATATAAATTGGTTAAGAATTCTAATAGCATTTTGAACGAATTGACAAGTATAAAACAAAGGGGTGATAATTTGCTTGGTTTTGCCACAAAAATTGAAAGCCTGGTATCTGAATTAAATGAGATACAAATATCTGAAGAAGGCGAAATGAATAGAATTCCAATAATAAACTCGAATGCGAAAATAGCATATAATGCATTTGTAAATGGACTTTCAGATCCACAGATAGTATCAACCATTGATGCTAGTAGGGTTAAAACATTCGTGGAAGCATTGGAAATAGCAGAAAATGCTACATCAAGGTCAAAACAAAGACAAGTATTTTTTCAAAATGTTAGACCTACATGATGTATTCAGAAACAACTGTCTTTATTTAAATATAATAAATTAACATTAGGTCTTAATTGTACTTAAATATATTCAATGTAAAGAGAGTTTCTAAGAGATTCATATTACTCTTAATTTATGTATTATAATTTACATAACATCTTCCTTTTTTTTATAAATGTTTAGAGCTTAATAGTAACATTTCCAGTGTTAGTATTTTATTTTTATTTTTAAATCTTCAATGTTCATAGGTTAGTCGTTTAGGTAATATTATTTTTCTCCCCCTTTGGGTAACATATTTAACTTGATTTCTATTTTCTGTCTTATTTAAAATCTGATCTATAATAGGACTATTATTTGGACTTGCAGGCTGATTTTGATTTACAATATGACTATTATGTGTAATTACAGGCTGATTTTGATTTACAATAGGACTATTATGTAGATTTACAGGCTGATTTTTATTTACAATAAGATTATTATCTGGATTTATATGCTGTATTTCTTCATCACTTCTTTCTAAAACACTTTGTCTTTTCATTAAGTGTTCCCTATTTCGACGATAAATTACTCCATCATCGTCTTTTACCAAAAATGACCTTGGTGCTTCACATTTTTCTACAACTGTTGCAGGAAACCAAACTGAAACTGGTGTACGTTTGAACATTACTTTCTCACCTGGGAATATTGGTTCTAGTTTGAGAGTGTTTTTGTTAAAATTGTCACACATTTTCTTTATATTTTGCTCAACCTGAATTTTGTATTTCTCACTATTGACAACTTTCGGGCTGAGGTTTGTATCTACAGTCGGTATTTTTGTTCTTAACTGACGCGACATCAATAATTCTGAAGGACTAGGTAAATTACCTTTTGGAGTTGTCCTGTAATGTAGTAATGCTGTGTAATAATCTGAATTTGTTTCTCTACACTTTGCTAATAATTTTTTTATAGTTTGAACTGATCGTTCTGCCATACCATTCGATCGCGAAAAGTGTGGGCTAGATGTAATGTGTTCAATAGACCAATCATTACAAAATTGATTGAAATCTTTTGAGTTATATGGAGGACCATTATCGGACATAAAAATTTTGGGAATACCATGTCTGGCAAATATAGACTTTAATTTTGTAACAACCTGCTTAGTGGAATAACCTTCATTTAAGATATCAATTTCAATATACTTTGAGTAGTAATCGACGACCAAGAGGTATTGTCTTTTGTTAAATTCAAAAATATCAGATGCCACTTTATACCATGGTAAATCTATAATTTCATGAGGAATTAGTTCTTGTTTGCCGTTAGAATTTTTATATTTGGCGCAAATTTCACAATTTGAAACTAGATTGAAAATATCGTTATTAATATTTGGCCAATAGACGGTAGTTTTTGCTAAATTCTGACACCGTTGTATACCCATATGACCTTCGTGTATATTGTTTAATATCTTACGACGTAATTGGCTTGGTATAACAATGCGGTTATTTTTTAAAAGCAGATGATTGACAAAAGTTAATTCGTCTTTGATATTGTAGTAAGGCATAGCAAGTTTATCAACGGATCTTTTATTAGAAGGCCAACCATCTTTTATGTATGAAGCCACTTTCTGAATAGCTACATCATTTAATAAGTTTTCTTTGATTTCACTAAGGAGACAGTCAGATAGAGTTATTCCTTTCATTAATAAATCACAATGTAATGACAAGTCCTTATCGACTTCCGTTAAAGCATTTTCCCTAAGTGGAGCTCTAGAAAGAGTGTCTGCTATGTAAAGATATTTTCCTGCTTTATATTGCACATTAAGGTCGTAGCACTGAAGACGTAGCATAATTCTTTGTAACCTGCCAGGAATACTGTATAGCGGCTTTGTAAATAGTGACACAAGTGGTTTGTGATCTGTTTCAACTGTGACTTTTAAACCATAAAGATATTCATGAAACTTAGTACATCCGAATAAAATAGCAAAAAGTTCTTTTTCAATCTGAGCATAGTTTTTTTGAGTATCTGTAAGTGAGGCTGAGGCGAACGCAATGGGATTTTTCCCATGCAAAATAGTGGCACCAACAGCGAATTTTGATGCGTCAACTGAAAGTGTAATAGGCTTATTCGGATCAAAATATGTTAGAACGGGTGCTTTTGTTATCTCGTGTTTTAAATTCTCAAATTCTTTACTATGTATTTCATTCCATTGCCAATCAACATTTTGCTTTAACAAATCACGCAGATGTTTATTTTTTAAAGAAAAATTACTTATATATGCACCTAAATAATTTACCATACCCAGAAATCGTTGCAGGTCTGAAACGCATTTAGGTGTTGGCATGTCTGTAATAGATTTAATTTTTTCGGGATCAGCATTGACTCCCTTGGCACTAAATATATGCCCTATGAACTTGATTTCATTTTTGCAAAACCTCGACTTTTCTTTATTGAATTTCAGACCTACTTGTTTGGCTCTATCTAGAACTTCTTTTAATATTTTGTTATGACCATCGATTGTGTGAGAATGGATTAAAAAATCGTCGATATAAATAATTAGACCTTCAATATCACCGAAAAGATTTACCATTTCACTATGAAAAATTTCAGGAGCAGCGCTAATTCCAAATGGCAGTCGTAGAAATCTATATCGCCCGAATGGTGTATTAAATGTACATAGCTTAGATGATTTTTCAGTCAACGGAATCATCCAAAAACCGCAATTGGCATCTAAGGAGCTAAAATATTTTGAGCCGCTTAATTGCGCTTTGCAATTGTCGACATTTGGGAAAGGATAATGTGGTCTCATTATCGCTTTGTTTAAATTTCTTGGGTCCAAACATACCCGTAGATTTCCGTTTGGTTTCTTTACTATAACTACTGAACTGACCCACTCAGTAGGTTCATTAATTTTAATAATAACATTCATATTTTCCATTCTGTCTAATTCTTTCTTTAATTCATTATGTAAACTGAAAGGAATCTTTCTTGGAGGATCAATGACTGGAGTAATTTCTGGCCTCACAGTTAGTTCACATTTATTCTTTAATTCTCCTAGACCTGAAAAAATTTCCTTATAGTTATTAAAAATTTTATCAACAAATAAAACATTTACATACTGGACAATATTCATATTTATAGCTGTATTTAAACCCAATATATTTTTACATTTCATATTTAAAATAAAAAATTTCATATCGTATTCCCTCTTTTTAAAATTCACTTTCAAATATACACTGCCAATTATAGGTAACTTTTCACCGCTGAAGGTTAAAATATTGGTGTTGTTAATCTGTCTATATTTGTCAATATTAATATTCAAGTAATTCGCAGTATGTATTGATATTATATTAGCCTGCGCTCCAGTGTCAATTTGAAAGAGAACTTTTTTCTCATTAATTAACGTCTCAATGTTCCACTCACATATTTCGTTATGATCAGTTTCTGTTTTTTTCTCACTGTTTTTTCTTATATACTTATTTTTATTGTTATTAGTATGTAAAACTCCTATAAAAAGGTCATCTACCTCATCTTCGATTTCATTTTCTGCATTGATTTGCTTTATATATTTACTTGAACCTTTTTGTTGTTGTACATTACTCCTACACATTTTAGCGAAATGATTAGATTTTTGGCATATGTAACAAATCACACCATATGCTGACCACAACGACTGCAGTAGTCTGTAGAAGTTGTTTTTGCTGCCAAGTTTTGTTGGGTACGTAACGAATTTGATGATGACCCTACCGGCAAATAATTATAATTTGGCTTGACTGTGCCGACTTTTGAAGAGTTTTTAGGTTGATAATGTAAAGCTCCAATGAAATTACTATTGGTGTCCTCGGTCAATTGATGTACGTTTTCCTTGGCGATAGCTATTGCTTTAGCAATTTCCATGGTCTTGATTAGGGAAATATCTCCTTCACTCAACAGTCGCTCTTTTATATGCATATATTTGGAAGACAAGCCGCATACAAAAATATCTCGAACCAATTCTTCTTGTAAAGTGCCGAATTCACAGGTGCTGCTTAGGTTTTTCAACGATGTCATATACTCATCAAGTGACTCTTCATTTTCTTGCCTCCTAGTAAAGAATTTATGACGTTCTATTGCTTTATTGGCTTTTGGTATAAAGTAGCTATCAAATTTCGCAGTTAAACTTTTGTAAGCGATAGTGTCAAGATCAACGTTGAATGAGTTAAAAATATCCATTGCTTCATTGCCGAGGTGATGTAAAAGGAGTGCTACAAGACGTTTATCTCCTTGTTCCTCTAAATTCGAGGCTCGTAAAAAAATTGTAAATTGAGTTTTCCATCTTGCCCACTCCACTGAAAGGTTGGACGACTTCAAATTTATTGGGCCTATAGTTGTGGCTATTGACATGTATTGTTGATTTAGACCGCTAACAGTATTTGATGCATTCAACCCGGAATCATTTGCCATTTTTTTTTTTTTTTTAACTAGCACTTTTATATTTCTTTTAAATAATTTTATGTACTGTCTTAGTTTAGTTGTTTTTCTTTGTGCATTTATTATCACATCTTAATATTAGGCACACACACCTGACACCATGATGTATTCAGAAACAACTGTCTTTATTTAAATATAATAAATTAACATTAGGTCTTAATTGTACTTAAATATATTCAATGTAAAGAGAGTTTCTAAGAGATTCATATTACTCTTAATTTATGTATTATAATTTACATAACACTACACAGAATAGACGTGTTGAAAATACCACATGTAGGAAATGCGGAAAAACACATGGCTATAAATGTCCAGCAGAAGGAAAGGAATGCTACAGATGTAAAAAACTGAATCACTTCGGCAATATGTGTTTGTCAAATTCTAATACTAATAACAACAACTCAAACAACAGAAATAACAAGTCCAATTACAGAAATCGAAACCACGGAACTAATATTAATTCTAACAACAGGAACTACTATAGTTCCAATAGGAATCGTAATGTAAACCATATTGAGGATCAGGGAAACTACCTGAGCCCGGAGACCATACATCAGGAATCTCCGGAAGAAAACATGTAATTACAACAAAAATTTATAATATATCATCTAACCTCAAAAATTACGTAAAGCTTAACGTTTTGGATACAAATTATCCTTCATGATAGACACAGGAGCTGATGTATCCCTTTGTAAGGAAGATTTTGTATGTCATTATGATGAGGATCCAGATGAATATTGCAACTTAACTGGAATCTCGAAAGAAGTCATTAAATCTATAGGTTCTACAAATATAAAAATTAATATCGAAAATAATGAAATTCAACATAAAATACAACTAGTGCCAAATGATTTTCCAATAAGCACGGATGGAATACTTGGTAGAGATTTTTTCTCTAAATATAAATGCAATATAGATTATGATACGTATATATTGTCATTTACTATCCACAATGAGACAGTAACACTGCCTATACATGATAACGTATTTTCTGTTAATCATGTAAGAATACCATAAAGAAGTGAAATTATAATACCTTTTAAGATTAAATTAGATGAAGACAGTGTAGTAAAAAATAGAGAAATTACAAATGGTGTATATTTGGCGAATGCGATTGTGCCCAAAGAAGGAAATCAACATATTAAATTACTAAATGTTACAAATAAGCCTGTAACAGTGAGAAATTTGAAAATTGAAACTATTCCACTAGATAAATATGATGTATGTTCTATTAATGTAAATACTCATAAGAACAAAAACACAGGAGAACGATTTGATAGACTGCTAGAGCGTTTAAAATTGGATGATTTGAAATATACTGATAAACAAGAACTTTTAAATATATTGCATGAGTATCAATCAGTGTTCCACATGGATAATGAACATTTAACTACTAACAATTTTTATAAGCAAAAAATAAATCTTCTTGATAATAGTCCTGTATATATAAAAAATTACCGTTTGCTGCAAGCCAGTACTAAGGAGATCAATGCACAAGTTCAAAGATTGTTACAAAGCAATATAATAGAACCATCTGTTAATCCATATAACGCACCTTTATTACTAGTTCCGAAAAAAGGTCAAACTGATCTAAAGAAATGGAGATTAGTAGTTGACTTTAGGAAACTAAATGACAAGATAATAAACGATAAATTTCCATTAACTCGCATTGAAGACGTCTTAGACAAATTGGGTAGAGCCAAATATTTTTCAACGTTGGACATGACAAGTTCATTTCATCAGATCGAGCTGGAAAAACAATCTCGACCATATACAGCTTTTTCAACACCAAATGGTCCTTACCAATATACCAGATTACCGTTTGGATTAAAAATATCATCAAATAGTTTTCAACGTATGTTAACCATTGCTTTGTCTGGTTTGGATTCTGAAGCATTTCTTTACGTGGATGATATTATCGTCTTCGGATGTAGTCTAAAACACCATAATTCAAATTTGGTAAAAGTACTTCATCGTTTACAAAAGTAAAATCTAAAACTCAATGCAGATAAATGTTGTTTTCTAAAACCAGAAGTGATATATCTTGGTCATCTTATAACTCCAGATGGCATAAAACCAGATCCTGAAAATTTTGAAGCATTAACTAACTATCCTGTGCCAAAGAACGCTGATGACGTCAGAAGATTTGTGGCTTTTTGTAATTACTACAGAAGATTTATTAAAAATTTTGCTGACATAGCTAATAATTTAAACAAATTATTACAAAAGGGTCAAAAATTCGATTGGACAGAACAGTGTCAAACATCATTTGAAACTCTTAAAATGAAACTAATAAGTCCACCAGTTTTACAATATCCGAATTTTGACAAACCTTTTATCGTAACAACAGATGCATCAGATTTTGCATTAGGAGCCGTATTATCACAAGGTGAAGGTGGGGAAGACAGACCAGTTTCATATGCAAGCTGTTCATTAAGTAAACACGAAAAATAAAGCAGTTATAGAAAAAGAATTACTTGGTATACACTGGGGTATACAATTTTTCCGCCCATATTTATTTGGAAGAAAATTTATAGTTGTGACTGACCATCGTCCACTTGTCGCACTATTTACGCACAAAAATCCTAGTTCAAAACTGACAAAAATTCGTTTGGAATTATCTGACTACGATTTTCAGATAGTTTACAGAAAAGGAATTAACAACACAAATGGAGACGCGTTATCAAGGGTAGAAATGGATTCTGATTTACTTAAAGAAATGATACCATTAAACATTGATGAGACAGTTAAAAAGACGCTGGTGATAACAAGAGGAATGAAGAAAAAAGAGACGCAGAATGAAGAGAAAAATAAAGATGCTTCTCAAATTGAGCATGATCAACTCAAAATGTGGGATTGTACATCTATGAATGATATAAGACGCGCAACAAAATTAAGATTTGTATTAGAAAAAGGGTTAACCAAAGAAATAAAAATTAAAGACAAGAAAGGTATAAATGAAATACAGGTGATAATCCATATTATAATCCATATTATTTAGATAATATCTTGGAGAAACTTCAATCAAGCCTAGAGAAATTGAATTACAAGAGTTATGCACTCAAGAGAAGTGATAACATATTCAGTATTATAAGCCATGAAGGTATGAAAAATAAAGTTAATGAAAGCAAAACAAAAGACGTCAAAAGTCTTCTATAGAATGATCCTCAGAAAATATTAAATGATGAACAGAAGCAAGAATTAATAATGTTATATCACAATATACCATGCGGAGGACATTTCGGTGTGCGTAAAACACTGCTACGGTTAAAACAGAAATACATATGGAAAAATATTTACAAAATGGTAAAAAAATATGTATCAACGTGTGATCTTTGTCAAAGGAACAAACAAGTAAAACACACTAAAGAACCATTACAAGTTACAGATACTCCAACACAGACTTTTGGTACTGTTGTTATCGATACAGTTGGACCTTTACGTCCATCGGGGAATTATCGATATATATTAGCCATGCAATGTGAATTATCAAAATATATAATAGCAGCCCCAATGGAAACAAAAGATGCCAAGTCAATAGCAAAATGTATGACAGAGAATCTTATACTAAAGTATGGACCATTCAAGATTTTGAAATCTGATAGAGGTACGGAAATTTTCAACACCATATCATCATGTAACCTTAGGTACTGTTGAAAGAAATCATCGTATTCTAAATGAATACTTTTCATCTTTCGTGAATGGTGATAATTGGAGTGAGTGGATACCTTAGTATTCATTTGCATATAATATAACTCCACATGTAGACACTAATTATTTACCATTTGAACTAATTTTTGGAAAATTACCTAGTTTACCAGGTGAACAGATAATAAATAATGACACGGTATATAATTATGAAAATTACGCAAATAAGGTAAAGGTTAGATTGAAATATTCATTGGAAAATGCCAGAAGATTACTTCGGAAAGTAAAAGAATATATAAGTTTAGATTCCTTGGAAAAAACTAATAGCATTGATATTAAAATAGGAGATTTGTTCTACTGAAAGTTGGAAATAGAAAAAAGAATGAATCACCTTACCAAGGTCCATATGAAGTAATTTTCATTAATGATTTAAATGTAACTATTAAAATAAAAAACAAAGACACAGTTGTACACAAAAATTTATTTAAAAAATATAATGAAAAATAATTATAAGCATTCGTACGATTAAACAATAATAAGATGTAATAAAATATGTAACAAGATATAAAAAAAGAGAAGAAAAATGCCACACAAGAAAAGGAATATATATATATATATATATATATATATATATATATATATATATATATATATATATATATATATATATATATATATATATATATATATATATACACATATATATATATATATATATATATATATATATATATATATATATATATATATATATATGTATGTATGTATATATATATATATATATATATATATATATATATATATATATATATATATATATAATATAAATAAAACTAAAATTTTTTTATAATAAGCAATAATAAGCAATATTTTTTAAACCAAATCTATAAATTTAAAATATAAATAAGCATGAAATTTTTAATAAGCAACATGATACGTATGACTAATTATACACAATATTTTTTTTAATATATACAAAAACAAAATTTATAGTAACATAATAATAATGAAAATACCACTTGAAAATGCACTTATCACTTAGACTAGAAATTATACAATATGTCAAAACAAATTGTACGATTTTTTTTTTTGGGGTGAGGGTGTAGTGTATGCAATGTATTGGGTTGCACTAAATTATTACAAAGTATTACTTTGAACCAACCGCATATTTGTTTATATTTATGTGTGTTGTTTATGGAGTAATACTTTCAGTTTCTGAAGTATGTATGTAAACTGACCTAAGTGTTGGGAATACAGAATATGTGACATCTAGAACACTTTTAGTGTATGTTTAATTCAAGTGAAGCAAAATAACATTGAGTGCATTTTTATTTTAATTATTTGGAGTAGAGTTTAAGTTATTGAGTGAGTTTAGAAAGTCACTCATAGAATTAGAAAATGTATTAGTATATAAGATCGAATTTAAATAAAGAAAGCAATCAATCTTATTTTTGATCATAAAACATAAAGAACGAGTTCTTCTTTCTTTTACAGACTGAAGATTAAAGGAAAAGTAGCTACAATACTAATAAAGAAAGTACTTCGTTTAGAAAGGATGAGAATAATAAGAAAAGAAACATTTACAGAGAGAATGATCACATCTATATGTGGAATAGCATTTCGTTTTCACAAATTAAAGGATATCCAAGATTAAATTTTGTTATAGATAAAATGAATAAAAGCATGCCAAAAGTTGAAATTTGTAGAAACCAAATAATATTAACTTGTAATGAGAATGCATATTCGAATTTAGGTTCAATCTTGCAGAAGTTAACTAAGGCTTTACGAGATAATCAAATATTCACAATAACGCTAGCGAAGGATGAGGAAAAATTGACGAAAATATGTAATAGCATGCAGAATAAAGATAAACATAGGCAGAGACCTATAGAAATAGAAATAATATTGTTTAAACAACAAGAAAAAATGCTGGAAAAAGATAGACAAAAAGAGATAATAAAAGAATATCATGAAACTCCGGTGGTCTAGCTGCCAGCTTATGTAGGGGGAATAACGCAGTGTTTTTCACTGTGCCGTAACTGCTAGGCTGTGCAGAAGTGCGGCTATAACCTCCTCGTGGTGGCCACCGGTAACAGGGACCCAGTACGGTCATGTCTCTGCTGGGTACCTGGCAAATATAGTCGGGCTAAGAGAGAAAACTCTAAATAAACCCCAATCCAAGAGGGAACAGCATATCTCGAGGGATGAATGGCTAGTGGGTTAACTAGTTCCTAATATGCGGACTTGGGATGCACAGGCGAGGTCCCATTTCAATAAATGCCTTACTGCGTTACCGGGGCTCTGGCGTAGTTGACCGTTTTTTCCCCTTTACTCGTGGGAACAAAAATGAATGTACACAAAAAAAATAAAACAAAAAATAACGCAGAGGCACACATACCTCAAAAAAATAAAGAGGCAGAAAAGCCCTCAAATGAAACTGGGGCGGGAGTAACTCCCAGTAAAGAAAAAAATGAAGAGAGGCCAAAGAGACTCAGTGGTGCAGGGAAGAAAAGGCTGGCATATCTAATCAAGAAGGGCCTTAGCAAGGAGGAGGCATACGCCAAGGCCTTGCAACCTATGGCCGTAGACCAGAAACCTGGGGGCATTAAACATGGCCCAAAAAGGCAAAGGTCTGAAGAGGAGACGCCACCTGAATCCTCACTGAAAAAGAGGATAAAGGATGATAAAAAACCATCCACCTCGCAAGCTGCTAAATCAAAGCAGTCAGACAACCCATCGGTGTCCATACAGAGGCGGCCCACTGCCTCATATAAGGACATAACAATGGGAGTCAAGACTGCGGTTCTAGCAAGGGACTATCCAAATACGTCCCTCACAACCCAGCAAATGGACTCCATCCAGAATATGATTCTGGAAAAAATTGTAGCTGGCAAAGATCAGGCCATAAAACCTGCTTTTCTTGGCTGTACTTACAAGGCAGGATACCTAGTCTTGCACTGTAAGGACAGCATGTCAGCTGAGTGGGTGAAAACAAATATCACCGACACATCACCATGGGAGGGAATCTCACTGAATGCCATAGAGGAACATAAGATTCCTCAATCTCGCATTGCAGTGGGATACTTCCCAAACTCGACTACGCTGGAGACGAGCAAGATCTTGGATCTGTTACAGGGACAGAATCAGGGTCTCCTCGTCGAAACGTGGCGTTTATTAAAAAGAGCCGAAAAAGGCTCTCTGGTCACGTTGGTTCTTTCCGTGGACCAAAAATCAGCAGCTAGTGTGACGAAGTCAAAAGGGAAGCTAAACTTCCGGTTTGGCCAAGTTGTACTCAGGCTTAAGGCTGAGAACATAAATGCGGATGCGCTTGTTCAACAGATGGAGGCAGTGGAGTTGGAAGAAGAGGACGAAAGCCCTCCTTCCACATCAGAAACTACAAAATGAGGTGCATCCAGGCAAATCTTCATCATGCTAAGGCTGCATCAGCTGAAATTAGCAGAAGATTTGCTGCTGGCACCATCAACATAGGGCTTATACAAGAGCCCTGGATATCAAGAGGCCGCATACGAGGCCTCAATATACAAAACACTCAGGTAATTTATGACACGCGCGCAGTCAAACCAAGGGCTGCGCTTATCATAAACACCAATATTAATTACTTGCCTCTTACAGAATTTATGGATGGCGACAGTGCAGTGGCGCTAGTCGAGTTGGACTCCAATGGAAACAGGATAGAGGTTGTTATTGCCTCAGCCTACTTCCCGGGGGACACAGACGAAGCACCACCTCTGAAAATAAAGGGACTAGTGGATTACTGTAAATGCCATAGGAAAACCCTCATCATTGGCTGTGATGCGAATGCCCACAATACAGTATGGGGAAGCACTGATACAAATAAAAGAGGTGAGTCACTCTTAGAATACTTATTACTTACTAACATGGGGATTGCAAATAGGGGGAATAGCCCAACGTTTTGCAACGCCATCAGAGAAGAGGTTCTCGATCTGACACTTATAACTAACAAATCACTTGATATGATCAGGGATTGGAAGGTCTCTGAAGAGGACTCCATGTCGGATCATAAACACATCCTTTTTGAAGTTAGGGGATTGGTGAAGAGTCAATCGCTCTACAGAAACCCCAGGGCAACAGATTGGATAAAATACTCGCAGGATCTGCAGTCCAGGATCACTGGAAACACATTTTCCATTACATCACCTGAGGAACTGGATGCATCAGTCGAGAGACTAACTGATGCAATCATATCCTCATTTCAAGACAACTGTCCTGTCAGGATAAAATCCTCCACGAAGAGGGTACCTTGGTGGAACAGAAATCTTGGGAAACTGCGAAGAAAGGCAAGACTGGAATTCAACAGAGCCAAACAAACTGGAAATTGGGAAGAGTACAGAGAGGCCCTAACCACTTACAACAAGGAGCTAAGGAAGTCCAAGAGAAAATCATGGAAACTTTTCTGTGAAGATCTTAAGGACGTCCCGGCCACAGCCAGGCTGCACAAAGCACTTTCGAAGGGGGGCACGAACCCGATAAGCACACTGAAGGGGCCAGACGGCACCTATACAGATACTTTCAAAGGGACACTAGAGCTTCTACTTAGAACTCACTTTCCTGATTGCAGGTTTGGAGCTTCGGACGCTGAAACTCCAGCGGCATGGCCGCATGCTCAGCGAAGGGCGACGAACCAGGTCATCAGGAAAATAGTGACCTTTGAGAGGATAAAATGGGCTGTAAATTCTTTCAGACCTTACAAATCACCGGGGCCGGATGGTATCTTTCCGGCCCTGTTGTCAAGAGGTGGTACCATCCTCTATCAGAAGATGGTTAACATATTTCGATCAAGTTTAACAATAGGACATGTCCCAAGGACTTGGAGAGCGGTAGGGGTCATATTCATACCCAAGGGTGGAAACAGACCCCCAGAATCTCCCAAGTCCTACAGACCAATTAGTCTATCATCTTTTATGTTGAAGACGATTGAAAAACTATTGGACCAATACCTCAGGACGGAGGTACTTTCCATGAGACCTCTGCATAGGCTCCAATTTGCCTACCAGAAGGGCAAATCAACTACCACGGCACTGCACAATATTGTTCGGGATATTGAAAAGGCCATGGAATCGAAGGAAATAGCCCTGTGTGCATTCATGGACATTGAGGGTGCCTTCGACAATGCGAACTTCCACGCAATGGAAACAGCACTCACTACTAGAGGAGCTGATCCTGTGATAGTACGATGGGTCAGCTGCATGCTGAACCAAAGGTCGATTAGGGCCTCACTTGGATCCACGGATCTCACAGTCACCGCGGTTAAGGGATGCCCACAGGGCGGAGTATTATCTCCCCTTCTATGGTCTGTATTAGTGGATGACCTGATCGGGCTACTTAACCGGAGGGGACACAGAACCATCGGCTATGCGGACGATATCTCCGTAATAATCAGGGGGAACCATGCAGGGACGATGACGGACCAAATGCAAGACGCCCTAGACAAGATGCATGAATGGTGCACTTCGGAAGGGCTATCTGTTAACCCAGCGAAGACGATCATTGTACCATTTACCAGGAAAAGGGTGATTAATTTACCCAGTCTCTGGATGGGTGGCATCGAGATAGTTCCCAAGGAGAGGGTAAAATATCTGGGTCTCGTCTTGGATATGAAACTCACTTGGGAACCGCACCTCGAGTCAGTACTGGGAAAGGCCACGAGGAGCCTTTGGACAGCGAGGCAACTACTTGGCAGATCCTGGGGTCTGAGCCCCAAAATGACCTTCTGGATATATATCCAGATGGTGAGACCAACCATACTGTACGGGGCTCTGGTATGGTGGAGGAAGACTGAGCAACGGACAACTATATCGAGACTGCGCAGGTTACAAAGACTTGCATGCCTATGCGTCACAGGGGCCATGAAAACAACCCCAACGTTGGGTATGGAAGCTCTTCTGAACCTTGCACCGCTCCATCTGGCTATACAAGAGGAGGCAGCTATAAGGGCAATCTCTATCTACGGAAAAGAGAACCTTAGGGCGGGAAACCTAACTGATCATCTGGCTATCCTCAGGGGAATCGGGGACATACTTGATATGTCTCAGGCGGGCGACCATATGGACCCGGTATACTGTTTCGACAGGAAATACAGGGTCCTCTTCCCCACAAGAGAAGAATGGTGCGCAAACCCAGGATGGCTAAGAGATGGATCGCAAATGTGGTACACGGACGGCTCAAAAACGCTCCAAGGAGTTGGGGCGGGAATAGTGGGGCCTAGAGCACACAGGTCTATAACATTGAGCAAGGATACGACAATTTTCCAAGCGGAACTTTACGCGATACTGGAAACTGTGGAGATCCTATCCGAGAGAGGACACAGGGGAATACGGGTTAAGATATTCTCGGACAGCCAATCGGTTCTTAAGGCCCTGAGAGGCTGTACGTACATGTCCAGATTATTACTGGAATGTCAAAACAGGCTCAATGACCTGGCGACTCATAATCAGATTACTCTGATATGGGTACCAGGGCATCAGGGGCATGCCGGGAATGAGATGGCGGACATCTGTGCGAGAAGAGGGGCTGAGGGGAACTTCATTGGACCCACCCCTTCTTTTGGTTTCAACAAAAGTCTCCTTAAAGGGGAGATTTCGAAATGGACATCGTCCAGGATTGCACAACATTGGAATGACATCAATGGATTATGTCACTCCAAGAAATTCCTACGCTTTGACGCTGGGAGGGCGGATCTGGCTCTAAGACTGGACAGAAAAAGCCTACGGACGCTGGTAGGGGCGCTCACAGGCCATTACACCTGCAAAGCCCACCTATACAGAATGGGCTTATCTGACACGGACATCTGCAGATTTTGCGGTGAAGATGAGGAGTCGATGGAACACTTGATAACAAATTGTGGGGCATTGTGCCACAGGAGACACAGGACTCTACATGCATATACGCTGAGTGAAGAGGATCTGCTAATGCTCCCACTGAAGGAGCTGATCCTATTTGCGAACGTATTAAACTGTTAAGGACAGGGGAAGCACAATAGATCAGCAATGGTCGCAGTGCAAAAGGCTATCCTGGGCCAAACCCCATTTCATTACTTACTTACTTATCATGAAACTCCATACGGAGGTCATGCGGGAGTACGTAGAACAATCATTAAATTAAAGCAAAAGTAAATATGGAAGAATATGTACAAAATGATAAAAGATTTCATCAGTCATTGCGAATCTTGTAAAAGGAACAAATTCATTAGGCATACGAAGGCACCAATCCAAATAACTAATACACCTACAAAACCATTTCAATTTATACAATTAGACACTGTAGGTCCGCTAAGAATATCTAATGGGTATAGATACATATTAACAGAACAATGCGAACTAACAAAATATGTTGACGCATTTTAAATAGAAGCTAAAGAATATGTACACTTATGAAAATCAAGCATGTAACTTCAACAGCATACCACCATGAAACTTTAGGTAGTATAGAAAGAAATCATAAAGTTTTTAACGAATAGATGCGTTCTTTCACAGAACAATACAATTGGGATGAATGAATTCCGTATTATATAATACAACACAATACTCATCCACAGGTTTTTCTCCATTTGAACTTGTATATGGAAGATTGGCATCAATACCAACTGAGCCCATGTCGAACGATAAATTTTATAATTATGAAGATTATATTACAGAATTAAAAATAAAATTAAAACATGCACATGAAATAGCAAACAGAAAACTATTAGAAAATAAAATAAAGCAAAAAAAAAATATTAAAGATAAGAATACTAACGATATTCAAATAAAAATAAGAGATAAAGTATTTTTAAGAAAAGAAAACGCAAAGAAAAATTAAAATCACTATATTGGCTCATTTGAAGTAATAAACACACAAGATGTAAATGTCACTATTTTAAAAGATAATAAACCTATGACAACACATAAGAATAGAATAAAATTATTTTAAGTACTATTTTTGTAATTCAATATTAGTTTTTGTTTTTTTTTTTTCCTTTTCTGCGGTAAGGGTGTAGTGTATATATGCATACATACCCAAGCAGAATTGTAAACAACAAACATACATACCCAAACAGTAACGTAAACAAATAAATAAATTATAAGAACACAAAATAAAAGAAAGAGTAACCGTCAAAATATTATGATATGCAATTTAAAGTGACTGGTGCTAGTTAAACTGGGTCACTAGTTCAAGTGGATGGTGTTGATTAAAATGGGTCACTAGAACTGCATTAAATAAAAACTAATGAAATTTGAATATGCCATGTGCACATGAGAATAAGATTATTTTAGAAAACATAGAATAATAAATAGTATGTAAGCTTAAGAAAATTGTACATAAACCAGAGAAATAATTCTGACTTTAAATATAGAGTTTGTTTTATTTTTTTCAAAAAAAATTCTGCAATTGACTTTGCCGTCTGCTACTCTAAGGCTCTAAATTAAAAATAAGAGTACTATAGGGACTACTCTATAAGCACAAATATAAAATTGATGATAAAAAGAAAACAAAAACTTATTACAAACAAAACCTATTACAGTATTACATTTTCTACGGTGGCTTCCTTCATTGCTTTCAGAAAGATAAATTTGGAGAAATGATCTACCACTACGAAAACGTAACAGTTACCACTCTTCGAGCGTGGATATTTTCCCAAGAAGTCAATATACAATTTTTAAAGTGGCCTGTATATTATAACCTCCTGGCCTATTCCGGGCATCATTCGCGAATTCTCTGGTTTTGACTTTTTGCAAGTCTGGCAGGCATTCACATATTGCTTGACTTCTACGGTCATTCTAGGCCAATAAAAGAAACGTTTAGCCCGTTCCAAGGTCTTGGATATACCGCCATGTGCTGCTGTGACTTCTCGATGTGCCTTTTCCATTATTGATTGCGTCAGACCGGAAGGAACCCATAATTTCCATTCATATTGTTCTCCGAGATTTGGATCTAATACAGTCTTCTTATAGACTCTACCCTCGTGCACTTTCAAATCTGGTAGATGATCAATGTTATCCTTCACGGTTTTAAATATGTCCATATACTCTTCACTGTCAAATTTCACGTTTTCCAATATGGACATTTCTGATTCCACGCTGTCCACATTTATCTGGCTATCTTGTGGGGCTCGTGACAACATATCTGCAATAATGTTTTCTGATCCTTTACGGTGCTCTATTTTAAAATCATAGCATTGCAGTTTAAAAGACCATCGAGCCAATCTTCCACTTAGATCCTTTAACGTCATGAGCCATTTAAGGCTAGCATGATCCGTTACTACGATAAATGGCATCATCTCAACATGAGGTCTAAATTTTTTTAATGTCATTACAGCTGCCAGGCACTCTTTTTCTTTGGAGCTATATTTTCGTTGGCATGTGTTCAATTTTTGAGAGTAAAAAGCAACTGGGTACTCGTCTTTACCTTTATTTGGCTGATGTAGTACCGCACCTATTCCATATTCGTACGCGTCACACTGAATAAACAATCGTTTCGAAAAATCTGGGTGTCTTAAAATCGGTGCTGATGTGAGGGCTTTCTTTAATCTGCTAAAGGCCTCAGCAGCCTCGGCTGTCATTATGATTTTTTTTGTTTTTTTCAAGGTATCTGTAAGTGGTGCTTCAATTGTAGCAAAATCCCTAATAAAACGCTTATACCACCTCGCTGTGCCTATAATACTTCGCACTTCTCGTGATGTTTTTGGTAAGCTGATATTGCGAAGATCAGCTATTTTATCTGGATCAGTCTTCAGCACTCCTCCACCAATAATAAATCCTAAGTATTTGATCTCCTGAAAGCAGAATTACGACTTTTTAAGCCTATAGTTAAGTTGGCTTTGGAGAGACATGCGGCTACCTCTTCTAATAATCGTAAATGTTCCTCGGTATATAAAAACATTTTCTTTAATTTTTGTAGGAATCACTTTGTCCATTAATCTACAAAGGCGTTGGGCCGCGTTGCACAATCCAAAAAATATGAGTCTAAACTGGTACAGTGGACGACCAGCGACGGTAAAAGCTGTATATGGTCTCTCTATATTTTTTAACGAGTAGGCGTCCTTCACGGTGAGGCTATTCAGCTTTCTAGCGTCGAGACAAAAACGGGGTTTTCCGGATTTGCGGACGAGTGTTGTGCGATTGCTCCACGGACTTTCGCTTTCTTCGATAACTTGAGGTCTAGCATCACGTCGATTTCTTTGTACATAATTTCTTGTATCGCAGGTGAAATGGGATAATGACGATCTTTGACAGGTAGTGCTCCTTCCACTAATTTTATTGAATGCCCCACGAGCGCAGTTAAACCTAGAGTATTTTCCTCAAATGACCCAAACTTCTTTCATTTTATACTCCGTCCCTCTATTTGACTGATTCATCTGTAAATTAACTACATCGAGCTCTTCCATTCGCATTTCCTCGGGCATTAATTCAAACTTTTTCCAAAAATCTATTCCTATGTATATTTTGTTCCAAATCAGGACAAAGAAACAATACCATTTCATGCATTTGATCTTTGTACTTTATGGATGTGTTCACTTTACCTATTAACCCGTGCTGGTGATCATTGGCAGTTTTCACACTGGTCATCATTGGTTGTATCAGCAAAGCTAACTCAGAAACTAACTCGCTACATCCTTTTCCTAGAATAGTCACTGAAGCTCCCGAAACTAATAATCCTCTTACTAAAACTGCGCGTATTTCTACATTGACAAAAATCCGTGGGGTTGTTGGCACTATTCAATGAATCTACTAAGAGTCGTTTGACTTCACGCCTACGTCTGAATTTCTCTATGTTTCAAAATTTTTTGGAGGCTGCCTTTTCACTACAGTTACTACCAAAGATTTTTGCTCTGATGTTTTCATAATTTTCTTTCCTAACTAAATAAGAGACGGTATGTCTTAATTGATGCTGCCTTTTCCAACAATTTGCCTTAAAGAAGTTGCATTATGTTTTGTTTTACTTAAATTTTCGATATTGTGCACTTTTCCACACGTCCCCATCACGGCCGTGCCTCTTTTGGCGTTTCCCTATCGACAGTTTCAACAATTAGGAGTGATTACATCTGGTTTTCCGCAGCGGTAACAAAATGGTGTCCTTTCATTGGAGGGACATTCCATAGAAACGTGGCCAGAAACTTCACAGTTCCAACAACGCAACGGTGGATTTTGTTGTTTCCTCCCATGCTGCATTGCTGAGACTTCCTCACAATCAAATGTACCACTTTCTTCAAATCGTTGGTAGTCTTCATGATGGTTGTAAATTTCATTAACCTGCCTCATGGGCCTAGCTACAGGTGGCATACTTCTTAGGTCTCTTCTCTGAAAATTATGTTTAGCTTCATTGCACTCAATTCTAAGCTGCTCTACCGAAGATACAGAAATTGGGTATACTATTCTAGCTACGCTTTCTTTCACATTTCTTTTTAATATATTTATCATCTGTCTGATATTGACTTATTAAAATGCCCGTTTTATTCCCGGACACTTCACTTTGCAATGCGTTTGGATAAAGAACCAGTACCAGTACTTATCCTGATATCAATAAATGGATATCCCTTTCTAATTCCTCCATAGGCATTTCATATTGGGCCTGTAAACATTCTATGCGAAATATAAAATCTTCTACACTTAATCGCGAAGTATTTCCGTCAAAATTTAGCCCCCATTTGTCGATTCGAATCAATGCTTTTTGTGGTCCTCCGTTTTGTGTTATGACACTGGAAGTTCCCACGTTATTTGGCGAATGATGATGATCGAATAGGTACCCTGACTGCACGCCATTGATTCCGTCAACACGCCACTATCTATTTGCTCTGTTATTATGACTGCTGGTTCTAAACGGGTCTGACATATTATTGTTTGGCATTGTATTTTGACAGTGTATGCCTACAGTATATGGCTATTGGCAAAGTGTGTATTCTGCCTTGGGTCTCTTTGCACGGGCGTGTTATTACTATTATTACTACTTCCCATTTGGTTGGTAAGAATTTCGTTTATTGTAGGCAACGGATTCCTCTCTGTTATACCCATCCGAGTAGCAGCATCATTGACATGTTCATTTTCATTGTTGAAACTAGCACTATTGGGTAAATCATTTTCTATGCCTAGTGTTCTAGAATGTCTTGCCGTCGTTTGAGAGATTTCCTTCACCAGTCTGGTTAGCTCTACCAATGACTTTTTAACATCCTCGACTTTACCTCGTACCATTTGTTTAACCTGTTGTTCTAATGATCTTTGTACCACCAAGGCCTCATCTACCACTAAATCTCAGACATTTGGTGCTATACCTTCATCATTCATATCCCTACTTGCGAGGGTTTCACGTTGTGTTGCCGCGTTTGATTGCGCTGGCACCGACGTTCTTCGACTATCAGATATAATGGTGCGTGACAGATCAGTAATTTGCCCCTCATTAATTCTTCTATTGTCATTCATCTTTACCCTAGGTTATTTTGCGACTGAATGCGGTGTATTTTTACTAGTATCGAACTCTACTTTCCTTTTCCTAATACTTGTCCTATCCTCGGAATTGTTAATCTTATTCATTACCCTGTATGTGAAATCTTGTTTAGTTCCTGAACTTTATCCTGAAAGGCTAACGCTTCCCAAGAATGTTGCTCTACGTACGTATCCTGTCATATTGTACTAAACTAACCATGAACTTCCCGGGAGTATAGGGTTACCGTATTATAACTCCTATGAACCTTATGACTCCTGAGCTTGCATAATTTTTAACTATCTCAAACCTGCCCCATACTATGCCATCGAAGGTCGTACATAAGACTTCAGGTCTTCGCCTGAACGGGTACGCTCCTTTTGTTAGTACGCGGTAAATTTTAAATTATTAATCCGGACTTGTTTTAAATCCGCTAAACACTAGATTCCCAACAGTTTATTTATTAGCCGTGCTTACATTGGTCTTCTGACAACACGGGGATTATTCGTTTTTATTCTTTATTTTGTATTGTGTGGCAACATACCCCGCTTTAGCTTTGCGCTTATCATTTTTGAATTAAACGGCGCACAGTGGCTGAAAATCGTTTTTCATTGGCCAAAAGTAAAAATTTTTTTTGTCACCGATTTTTAAAATTTTTAGGCCATTTTGGAGCTAATATATCCATATTAAGGTATATTGCGTGCGATTGAAAAGGCCTCAAATATCTATCCAGCATATCATCACATAACTGCTGCTAAAATGGACTGTTTTCCATCAAAGGATACTAACCAAACACATCAATTTCGGCAGAGGTACAACTGCCGAACGCTTGCTACAATCAATACCATGAAATGCGTTAAAGAAATATGGAAACACAAAGCTAACTCTTTTTTGCAAATGGGGATATGATGGTTCTTCGGGACAAAACCAATACAAACAAGTTGTATGTGAAAATGTTTCGGACTCGGATATGTTCATGGTATCAATTGTACCATTGCGATTGAAAAAGATTTTGGAAGATTCAGAGCCTTCGACTAGTACAACGCAAACAATGGATATTTGGAAAAATGAGACACCATCTTCTACGAAATACTGCAGGCCAATCAAATTTGAATTCAAAGAAGAAACTCGTGATGCCATTAACAAAGGAATTAGTGATATCAAGGCCCAAATTGCAACACTAACATTAGCCATTACAATTACAGTTAGATGGGCAGCAAATTGAAGTAAGCTACCAATTAGTGTTTACAATGATAGATGGAAATGTAGGTCAGGCTTTGCATTATATGCCAAGCTGCATCAACCCAATTAAACCAAGTTCCGACAAAATCATTACATAATACCGATGCATATAAATTTGGATTATCACCACTACATGCAAGAATACGACTTATGGAACATATACTAAAAATCAGTTATGATTTGGATTTCGGGTCTTCAGAATCCATAAGAAACAATGAAACCAGCAAAGAGTTAAGAAGTTCAAAAAAGAAACATGTTCAAGATGAATATCGCAAAATTGGATTGATTATAAATCAGCCAAAACAAGGGTCAGGCAATACAAATGATGGCAATACCGCACGAAGATTCTTTTCAGATCCAGAAACAGCATCTGAAATAACAGGAGTGGATTTAAACCTTATTTTCAGATTTAAAATAATCCTAGAAGTACTTGCATGCAATGAAGAAATCGACTCTAAACAATTTGGAGATTATGCCAAGGAAACTGCAAAAATATATACAACCAACTACCCATGGAGAAATATGTCTGCAACAGTTCACGAAATCCTTTATCAGGGAAAAGATATCATTAAATATCATTTGGTGCCACTTGGAGATCTATCAGAGGAGGCTCAGGAAAAAGGAACAAGGATTGCAGATTTTATAGAGAGCACAATACTAGAAAAATTTCACGAAATTCCACAAATGAAGATCTATTTAATATATTATTGGCAACGTCATATCCGTTCATCTCCAATATTCGAAATAAATGGAAAGTGAAACATCGGGATTTAGATGAAGAAGCCAAAAATCTACTAAAGAACAGAAATAGCACAGAGCAAAATATAGAATATTTGCAATCAATATTTGTATCAAATGAATAATAATTATAATTGCCTTTCATTGCTATTTAAGTACGAAAAACATCGTATTAGTAAAAAAATAATAATAAATAGAACCTACTTTGACAGCAAAAAATAAAAAGTTTTTCTGTGGCAACTATTTTTTTTTTGAGTGTAAAAATTTTTTTCAGTGTAAAAATTTTTTTGAGTGTAGCATTAAAAAATTCCATTATCACAAAAATAATTATAATTATTATTAAGTTCCAAATTTAAAATTTTTTAATATGCAAGAAAAAAAATAAACCCGTATTTCACTCCAAAAGTTAAAAAAAATCAAAAGTTCAACTTTGACCTAGAAGTCCTTAAAAAGTCCTCAATCAATTTTAATGTAATTAAAACTGAGTCAAGCTGAACTAAATATCTATCCATTAAAAAACAAATTACTTCAATATTTTGATCGGTTCAAAAGTTAGAGAATTTTGGCCAATGAAAAACGATTTTCAGCCACTGTGCGCTGGTGCCGCAAGTAATTTCAACTATATGAATGCTTTTCGGGAAGTCGGAGTATATTATTCACAACCTCTTAGTGAAATCGTGCTCTGGGCCGAATTTGAATATGAGCAAGTTGGACACGCTTGTACAATTTTCGCTTGAGGTAAAAAATATTGCCGCAACAATGGAAGCGGCTAATCTCACGGCACATTTTTGTAACCCTATGTTAATCAGTTAATTTGTTGAGCGATTTCTAGCTCAGACTAGACTCGATTGGGCAATACACGCAAGAAAATTCCGCGCTGTCAATCTTACTATTTTTATTAACTAGTTATTTGACTTAGCGGAGGCGGCCAGCAGTGTAGTTAATATATCTACTATGGGCGCACACGACAAGAGACGTAGAGTTCAGCAGCTAAATATACATGAGGAAAATAATAACTCGGATAAGTATAAACAGAGAAAGCATTCTAATGACTATAGGTGTTACGGCTGCGGTGAAATAGGTCATTTTATAGCCAATTGCAAGGATTTTAGAAATTTCGATTACCGGAAAAGGTGGGAAGTTGTTAATGCAGGAAACTTATGTCGCTCGTGTTTGAAAATGCATAAGCCAAGGGTTTGCAGGGGGAGAAAGGACTGTAGTGTAAATGTGTGTAGAGCGAAACATCATCCCCTATTTCACAAGCCGGATGTGGCTAGTAAGAATGTCGAAGACACATCAGTTGTAGCGATGCATCGTATGACAACATCCACACACAACAAATACACATGTTAGAGAATATGCATTTCTGGATGAAGGTTCAGGCCCTACCCTGATTGAAAATTCGGTCTTGAAAAGGCTTGGTTTGAAGGGTCGGAAATCCGAGTTGTGCCTCACGTGGACAGATTGCAGTGTACGAGTTTAGGATGAGTCCGAGTGTATGGATTTAGAACTTTCGCCACCCGGAAGATGCCATACAAAGTTTTTATTGGAGAACGTACGGTCTGTGAGTAGACTTGAGTTACCGAAACAGTCATTGACAGGTGAATTTTAACACCTACGGGGTCTACCGGTGGAGTCGTAAACAAACGTTACACCTAGTAAGGCCCAACAATTGATGGCACTATAGGCCTCAAAATATCTGACAGTGACAAAGAAGTGAATGATTTATGAATGTATGAATATATGTGAATGCCAAGGTGATTTGGGCGATAATGATGTGGCTCTGTATAAATTGATAAAGCATAGCATGGAAATTGAAGAAGCATGCGTTAAAAACAAAGTATTTTGTGGCAACAAATACGATATGGTTCGGATATATGTGCGACAAAACGGAAATCAATTTATCGTAAAGCTCTTATGGAAACACGAAAGTTTGACAATGCCTGGCAATTACAGCATGGCCCTGAAGAGACTGATATGCTTTGAAAGAAAGCTAGAGCGCAACCGGATTTTGAAAGATCATAGAAAAAATTTCGGATATGCAAAAAAGGGATACATCCGTAAACTGGGAAAGGACGAGATTATGAAACAACACCCGAGAAAATGGTACTTACCAATTTTTGTCGTCACCAACCCGAATAAACCTGGAAAGATAAGACTGGTATGGGACGCCGCTGCTGAACATCACGGTGTATCGCTAAACGGACTTCTTGATAAAGGCCCCGACCTAGTTACTCCATTGATGAATGTACTTTTTAATTTTCGGATAAATAAAATTGGAATTAGTGGGGATATAGCCGAAATGTTCCACCGTGTTACAGTAGATGCAGAGGACATACAATCACAGCGATTTCTTTGGCGGCCAAATGGGAAGAAAGAACCGGACGTTTATGTACTACAGGTATTGTTCTTTGGCGATAGATGTTCTCCATCACTGTCACAGTGCGTTAAGAATTTGAATGCCGAAAGATTTACTGAAAAGTTCCCCAGGAATTATTTGTATAGTGGTGGAACTCACAATTTATTTATTAGCACTATTTCACCTTTTTTTTATATATATAAATATTTATTTTATTTTCTTTTTAAAATATATTTTTTATATTTTTTAAAATTGTTTTGATGTTTCTAATTTCAATGTTTTATATCAATTGAAAAATTCTGATTGACAAAAATAATTATGTTTTCTTAAAATTTTCAATATTTTGTAAAATGTATTAACTCATAAATATTTATGTATGTATATGTAAAGTAGATTTATCAAATAATATAATAAAATGTACATATTTATGTATGTATATATGCTAATATATATAACTCCCCCACCCTTTGACAAGACATTACTCCTGGAATGTAGCATATATAAATACATAAAAAATAATTCATTACAAAAATATTAACAAAGTAACAAAGTTTTAAGTATACATTATATATGAACATTTTTTAATTTTATAAATATATTAATATAAATGTTTTTTTTTTAGTTTTAACATATTATTTTTTTTTTGTATTTATTATTTTAAATATATATATATATATATATATATATATATATATATATATATATATATATATATATATATATATATATATATATATATATAAGTAAATAAATGGTAATAATATCAATGAATATATTTTATTTGAAAAAAAAATTTAATCAAATTTATTTATTTCTTGGAATAGTTTCTTCCAGTTATTTTTCTATCAAAATGAATATTTGGTATTTCATTTTGAATTTAAAAGTTCTTTTGACAATCTGTCTATCTCTTTTACAACCATTTTCATCTAAAAAATGTGTATTATTTTTATTTTTTACTTGTTTTATTATATATTTTGGTTTTGTTTTAAATTATTAAATCCAAGATTTTTAACAAATTCTCTTTCTCTATATTCGTGATAATCTTTTCTATTTTCATTTATTTTATTAATCCGTTTAACTTTTTTATCATGAACAACGTTATGTAATTTTTTCCAAATTGATTTATCAAATTTATTATGTAATAAATCATTAGGTTTTACACATGTTATACTGTGTATAGTATCATTATAAAGTTCAATGCATTTATATACTATAGCTTTATCGTTTAAGTATTGATCTTTTTGTTGTAGTTTAAATAATATGATGTGTTCATTAAGTGTGAGATGGAATCGTTCAATGTCTGCATTTCCTGTGTGTGTATTTGGTGATGTGAAATGATAATCTACTTCTTCTGACCGTAAAAATTCTTTAATCAAAGCTGTATTAAATTCATTATCAGCTATAATTTTGTTTGGTTTTCCTAAAATTGCAAATCTTTCTCTAATTTTTTCAAAAATACTTATTGAATTTTTATCACTTAAATAATGTATAGATATATGTTTTGTTAATTTATCTATACATGTTAGGAATGTTGTATTTTTATTTAAAAACCATATATCCATGTGAACTATTTCGTTTGATTGTAGAGGTGTTTCAGTTACACAAAATTTTGTTTTAATTGGATTTCTATCGTATTTGCACATATTACATAAAGTGCAGTTATTAATAAATTTATGAATTTCAGTTTTCAAATTTGGATAATAAATATTATTTTTTAACTCTAAGAAAGTTTCCTCAATACCTCTGTGATTTTTATCGTTATGACATTTTTCTAAAATAGTTAAGAGATTTTCTCTATCTATTATATCTTTTAAAAATTTAGTACAGCGTACAAATTTCATATTCGGTAAGTTTGAAAAATATCAAATTAATGTTTGTTGTAAATTCTTGTAAATATCTAAATTATCGCAAAAAATTCCTATTGTTCCTTTTATTGGAAAGATTTTCTTTAAAAATTCTAATATCTTTTCCTCGAAATAATTTTTTTTTTTTTGTAATTGTGTGCCTTGTATTTTTATTGAATAATATTTGTTTCTCATATTTAAAAGAATTTTTTAAAGAAATTATTATTTGATTTTTATATAAGTTGATTGGTTTTTCAGATATAAATATATGATCATTTAAATTTTCAACTCCGCTATGTATTGTAGCTAAAGTAGAACTTGGATTTTGAATATCTTGTTCAAAAATATTCACATCTAAACGACTGAGATAATCTGTTACTTTATTAGTTTTGCCTTTAATATATTCTATGTCAAAATTATATTCATTTAATTGAATTTTCCACCTTTGTAGTTTCATATGTGGTTCTTATAAACCGTTTAGCCATATTAAAGGTCGATGATCAGTTTGGATTTTAAATTTTCTGCCGTATAAATATGGTCTAAAATATTTAATTGACCAAACAATTGACAATAGTTCCTTTTCAATTGCACTATAATTTTCTTCATGTTTGTTTAAAGTTCGAGATGTATAAGAAATAGGATGACCATTTTGTGAAAGAACTGCTCCTAAGGCTCCGTTACTAGCATCTGTTGTTAAAACAAATAGTTTATCAAAATTGGGATATGCTAATACAGGATTAGTGCATAAAATTGTTTTTAATTTATTAAAAGAATCAATATAGTTTTGATTTTCAAGATCAATTCTTGAATTCTTTTTTAAATAGGAAATCATTGGAAGAGCTATTCTACTGTAATCTTTTATGAATTTACGGCGGAAACCCGTTAAAAAATGATTTGATTTCCTTTACTGTTTTCGGTCATGGTATCTTTTTAATGATTTTAATTTTTTTGGATTTGGTTTTATTCCATCTATTGTAATAATATGTCCTAAATATTATGATTCACGTTTAAAAAAATGCATTTATCAATTTGGACTTTCAGATTATATTCTGATAATCTCTTAAATATTTTCTTTAATGAATTGGTATGTTTGAATTTGGGACAATTTTCCGTCATCCCACGTCAAATTTGGTTTGTAAACAGACCGGTTTCGGCTTTGTGCCATCTTCAGTGTTCTCTTGAATATTGTACTGTAACAAACCCCGTCGGAAGGAAAACACAAAAATCAATTGATATGTTCTTGAAGTGATGTGGAAAATATGAATATATCATCAAGATATACAACACAAATATTATTTATATAGTCATGTAATATTTCGTTCATTATTCTTTGGAAAGATGCAGGTGCATTCTTTAATCCGAAAGGCATACGTGTGAACTCATAATGTCCTGTTGGAGTGGAAAAGGCTGTTTTGTGCCTATCTTCCGGAGAAATTAAAATTTGGTGGAATCCTTTTGCTAAATCAAGTGTACTAAAATATTGTGAGTTTCTTAATTTTGAAAATAAATCTTCCATATTAGGAATGGGAAATTTATCTTCAATTGTTACGTTATTTAATTTTCGGTAATCTACCACAACTCTCCATTTCTGTTTACCAGAATTATCAATCTTTTTTGGAACAATCCAAATTGGAGCATTGTATGGACTACATTATTAATTATAATGCCTGATTTAAGCATTTCATTCACTTGTTTTTCCACTTCTTTTCTATGAATTTCTGGAAAACGATACGCTCTACTATATACTGGAATATCATTTATAGTAGGTATTTTGTGTTTATATTTACTGACAGACGATAGATTTTAATCTTCAATATAAAATACAGAATTAAATTCCTTAATCAATTTTGTTAATTCAGTTATTTCTTCATTATTCAAATTATCTGCTTGTAATTTTTTTATAATGCATTCGATTCGGGGTTCATTGAAATTAATATCAATAGTTATGCTATTAAAATATGATATATCATTTTCATTATAATGCTCAACAGTTTCATTAAAAATTAGTGGTATTTTTGCATTATCAGTTATTAAAATGTTTTCTTTTAAATTAATTTTCGCACCTAATGGATTCAAAATATTACATCCTAATATACCATCAAAATCATTTAATATTTCTGTTTCTATCATTTCAAGTTTACAATTCGGTAAATTGAATTCTTTAAAGAATGGTATAGTAATTTTGGTCTTAGCAATAGTTTTAGAACAAATAGTGTTTAAAATTATAGGACGTTCTAGTTTTGTTTGAAATGACGAGTGAAATAAATCTTTTCTTATTAGAGAAGTACCTGAACCTGTATCTATAAGAAGTTTTAATGGAATTGATTGCGTTTTCACTACTATGCAGTGTAAATTTTTTCGGCTGTTAACTGAAAATTTGCTGTTTGAATATTATCAATATCCATTTGAACGGTTCTATTTGAAGAGTTTTGAGTAGATCTACTATTATTATCACTAATTATATTTCTGTTTCCTATATTATTATTGTTACTATTATTGTAATTATTATTATTGTTGTTATCATAATTATTATTGTTACTACTATTATAATTATTAGTGTTGTTATAATTTTGTTCTGTGTTAAAGTGTCTATTGTTATTAAAATTTATGTAATTATTAAAATTTCGGTTGGAAGATTCAGACTGTAGTTTCTGTTATAATCTTCAGTATTATTAAAATTTCTTTTCGTAAAATTTTGGTTTCCATAACGTCGTTCTGAAAAATTGTCCATTTCTTTAAAATTTCTATGTTCGTTTTTATTAAAATTATTTCTATTTATGTTTCTAGAGGAAGATTGTTCTGAATATTGAGAATTATTTTTGTTTAAATTATTATTAAGGACAAATTTATTTTTGGATGAGAAGGGTTGTAAATTGTCTGGTATATTACTATAAAAATAATCAGTATCAATAAGAATCTCTTTTGCTTGTAACATTGAAAAGGGATTCCTAGATTTTAAAATTAATTTAGGTTCATTTGGAAGTTTGTTAATAAAAATCTTTAAAATCATTTGCTCATGCTCATCACATGCTCATATTACCTTGACTTCTTCCCATTTTGTTGGATTGTTGTTGTTGATTAATAAAATGTTGGCTGCACCCACAATTTTGTTACGTATTCTACGTCATCAACGTGTTGACGAAGACCTTCAATATTTTTTATAAAAATTTCTAGCTCTTCTGGTTGTCCATCAAACTTTGGAATATCTCCCAGTAATTGGAAAGGGATTATTGCAATTGTTGTAGTCATATTTTAATCAATTATTTATTTAAATTTGTATCTTTTTATATGGTTCCTGAAATTGATAATTCGGTTCCTGTTCCGCTTTGTTTTGTTGGTTGGTTCGTTGGTTTTGCTGCCAATTTATTTGAAAAATTAAAAATTGAATATTTTCTTCCTGTTTTTCTGGATTCGTTTCTTGAATAAAATGCAGGTTCAAAGTACGACTGCGCCAATTATTTGTATAGTGGTGGAACTCACAATTTATTTATTAGCACTATTTCACCTTTTTTTATATATATTAGTATTTATTTTATTTTCTTTTTAAAATATATTTTTTATATTTTTTAAAATTTTTTTGATGTTTCTAATTTCAATGTTTTATATCAATTGAAAAATTCTGATTGACAAAAATAATTATGTTTTCTTAAAATTTTCAATATTTTGTAAAACGTATTAACTCATAAATATTTATATATGTATATGTAAAGTAGATTTATCAAATAATATAATAAAATGTGAAGCAGCTCGCTATTTATATATGTATATATTTTTACTATTAATCAATCTTTTAATTACTTTGAACTGAATTATTATCATTTTTATTTAAATTTAATAGTAACGTCCCTTTTTGAAATTAACGGATTTTATTTAAATACAACTCTGTAGATACAAGTTATGTGCAACCATGTTAATGATTAAATTTTAATACTTTTTTTTGCAACTACGTTTTATAAAATAGTATATAAGTAGCAACATTTGCATGAATAAAGGCACTCTGCTTTTTGCCTTCAACCTGCCAACAGCTTTGTCCAGTATTGTTCCGGACAAGTTTAGGTATTATTGAAGTTATTTAAACAGAGTATTGTGACATAAACGGTGTTTCATTTTTCTTGCCGGTAAAGTTTGTTCGACAAATGAACAATTTTTATAATCTTAGAAATAAGATTACTTCATTGGCGCCCAACTTAGTGGCTACGGAAGATACCACAGAAGACTACAGTGCTGACGAGGAAGATTTAACGCCATCAGAAAGTGCAATTGAATCAGACAATCAACATATTACAGAGGAAATGGCAACTTTTTCAACCGAACAATTCCAGCAAATCCTTGCTGCAATGAGTGGGAGTGCAAGATGTGGATCTTTTGCCCAGTGCACCGCTCGGTTCAAGGGACAAAGGGATTTAGCTACCGTGGAAGAATTTTTGTCTACAATTAGTGTTTTTAAAGACATTGAAAAAATTTCCGATACTGATGCTGTGCGCGGATTGCCGCTATTACTGGAAGAATATGCTGCTTCTTGGTGGATCGGTGTAAAGGATGCAGTATGTACGTTTGAGCAGGCAATTTCCCTCATTCGAACTACATTTACACCACCTATACCCGACTGGCGCATATATGTTAATCTTTTTGAAGAAAAACAACAACAAAAGGAGCCTACTGACAGCTTCATATGCAAAAGAGAATTCTTTTTGCTCAACTTAAAGCTGTTCCTACCGAAGATATTCAACTCAACATGATATACGGTCTACTCAACATTAAAATTAGAGAGCGAGTTCGTCGAGAAAATGTGAATACCTTTGAGGAGCTTATTTCTGCTAGCCGTGAAGCTGAGGTGTTACTTTCGGATGCCCAATCGGTAACCACAAACACCACAGAAGTGAAGAGGGAAATTAACAGCTCAAACCGATGTAGTTTTTGCCGACTCAAGGGTCATTCAATTGACAACTGCTTCAAAAAGAAAAAGCGTGAGGCACAACAAGAACAGCAAAATAACCAACGGCCTCCACAAAACTCAGGAGGAATAAAAAAGCCAACTTTCTCCTGCTACGGCTGCGGTGCTCCTGGTATATATAGGTCAAATTGCCCTACCTGCAATGGAAACTCAACAGTAGCGGCTAACCCTCAGAATTTGGCTTTCAACTCCATTATGTCCACTATTGTTGGACATGCACTGCCAACAACAAATGTTGAATTTTTTGGCCTTAAGGGTGAAGCAATATTTGACTGCGGGGCTAAAACCAGCGTTGCTAGCCTGGAATTAAAAGGAATACTGGCAGAAAATAAATGCATATTCCAAAAGGTGCAAGCGGAAGTTACCCTGGCAGATGGTTCTACTAGCACAGGTACAGTGTTGTCAACAATTTGCGACGTTACTATTGGTAACAGAGTGTGCCAAATGAGGCTGGTCTACCTTCCTAACGCAAAGAAAAACAGGACGCTTCTGGGTGCTGACTTTCTTGAGCAAGCAGGCATTGTGCTCAACATGGCTCAAAGATATTGGTATTTTGAGGATGAACCAAGACGTAAGTACTCCTTCACCGGTTCAATAGAGGCAAAAATTTGTTCCATGCAAGTAAACGCGATAGAATCACCATGTGGGAAAGCCTTGAAGGGTATGTCGCCATTCATTAAATTTAGTGAGCAAGCGAAGTCGATATCACCGTTATCCAGAACAGCAAACTCTATGAAGAAAAATTCTTCACCACTGCCAAAAATGCCCTCATTTGTCAGCAATAATGATTCACCACAGGCATTACAAAAACTACTCGAGGAAAGATTTGCATACCATATGGCCAGTTCCTCCGATGTTTTTGGTTCTCCTCAATACATCCAGCCTATATTTAGAAACACAGTGCCGACACCAGGGAAATCTGACATTTCCATTTTAACTATGTCAGCAGCCAAGGCTAGGAAAATCCAAGAAGTAGGGGATATAAATGACTGCTTTATCCCGCTGTTTTCAATGAACCTTAAAATTTTTAAAAAACACAGATGGTATTGGTCTATCTAATACTCAGATGAAAAAACTAGATGATGTTTTGGTTAAAAATAAAGCAATTTTTGAAGAAACTACCAGTGCTACGCCTTATGCTATTCATCGAATTCATACAGAAGACCATGATCCAATTGCAATTCCTCCCTATCGCCTATCTTTAGCTATGAAAACTGCGCTCAAAAAGGAAATAACTAAAATGGTTGAATTAGGAGTAATTAGTGAATGTCAATCACCGTGGGCTGCACCAGTGGTTATCGTTCGTAAGAAAACTGGTGGTATTCGCGTCTGTATAGACTATCGAAAACTAAATGCTATAACCAAACCGGATCGCTACCCCTTGCCACGGGTGGATGATATACTTCATGAGGCGAAAGTTACGAGATACATGTCAACAATTGATCTGCAAAGTGGCTATTGGCAAATTGGTGTTCACCCATCGGATCAAGATAAGATAGCTTTTGTTACGCCTTTTGGTATGTATAAATTTTTACGAATGCCATTTGGGTTACGGAATGCTCCTGCAACGTTTCAACGATTGATTGATCGTTTAAAGACTTCTCTGGGCGAAACTGTACTATTGGCATACTTAGATGACATCATTTCCTGTTCCCCCAGTTTTGAACAACATCTTTGCGATCTACAAAATATTTTTCAACGACTTGGAGAATTTGGTCTCAAAGCAAATCTAGAAAAATGCCGTTTTGCATGTAGTGAAGTAACATATCTGGGCCACGTATTAACTCCACAGGGAATAAAAACGGACCCCGAAAAAATCTCCGCTTTATATAACCGCAAGGAACCAAGGAATATTAAAGAATTGCTATCCTTTCTACAAACATGTTCATGGTATAGGCGATTTATACCTTCTTTTGCCGATGTCTCCAAACCTTTATCAGCCTTATCTAGAAAGAATGCTATATGGTTCTGGGGTCCGGAACAAGAAAAATCATGTAATCATCTAAAGAAATTATTAACGTCAGCCCCAATACTAAAACAAGCAGACGACGATAAACCATTTATCCTCAAAACGGATGCCAGTGGCTATGCGCTAGGGGCAGTTTTGCTCCAGGGGGAGGGCCCTGATGAACATCCCATTGAATACGCCAGTAGGCTGCTATCAAGTGCAGAGCGTAATTATTCTACAATTGAGCGAGAAGCCCTTGCGATTGTTTGGGCTGTCAACAAGTATCGTGGCTATATTGAAGGTGCTACAGTAAAACTTATAACTGACCATCAGCCCTTAAAGTGGCTGATGAAAATTAAAACCCCAACTGGACGATTGGCTCGCTGGGCTTTGCAGTTAAAACCTTTCGATTTACAAATCGAATATAAAGCAGGTAAGACGAATGTCATTGCCGATACTCTTTCCAGACCTCCTTGTAAAGATGACCATGACGTATTAACTCCCTGCGAAATTTGCGCTTTTTCTATCGAAATTCCAAGGGAAAATGCAGCTGAAATAAGAGAGAATCAGCTAAATGATCCCCAAATTAAAACGATCATCGAATGCTTTGAGAAGGGAACAGAAGATCAGGCATATTGGTCGAAAAGAGGCTACATCATAAACGAAGGTGTCCTTTATTGCTATAATGATGAAGATTCTGACGACTCACAACTGGTGATACCCAATGAAGAAAGATTAAGCATCCTTCAATACTACCACAATGATGAAACTGCTGGCCATTATGGCATTGAGAGAACTATGCGGAAAATTACATCACGATACTACTGGCCTGGAATAAGAAAAAATGTTGAAAAATATGTCAAACCATGTATAGATTGCCAAAGATACAAAGCCACAAATTTAAAACCCGCAGGACTGTATCAAACAGTAGCAAGTAACCAAAGATTTGAGGTTGTTCCAATAGACCTCTTTGGTCCACTGCCGGTTACTTCGAAAGGTTTTCAATGCATTTTTATTGTAGAAGACATCGCCAGCAGGTGGGTTGAATTATTTCCACTTGAAGTTGCCACAGCTGAAGCTTGCGCAAAGACTTTAATCAGCGAAATATTTTTACGATACGGAGTGCCCAGGAAAATTATCAGTGACAACGGCGTTCAGTTTGTTTCAGCCGTTATGCAAAAAGTGGTTTTCTGCCTTAACATAGAGCATATACTAACTCCTGTGTATCACCCTGAGGCCAATCCAGTAGAACGAAAGAATCGGGACATGAAGGCACAACTTGCAATTTTAGTAGGAAATGATCACCAGTCCTGGGATGAGAAGCTACACAGCATTCGTTTTGCGATGAATACAACGTTATGTCAAAGTACGAAATATACAGCAGCCTTTTTGACATTTGGTCGAGAATTAAGGACACTTGATGATGTACAACATGACTTAAAAACTATAATTCAATCTGAAAACTTTATATCTGAAATCACACCATATCTACAAAACCTGGTAAACGTTTTCAAAGACGTTAAAGAAAATGTTTACAGGCAACAGGACCATAATAAGCAAAATAGCAATAAGAAGAGACGTGATCAAGTTTCGTTGGAAGTTGGCACAAATGTATTGGTGACTACGCACGTTCTAAGCAATACGGATAAAGGTGTAACTTCAAAATTTGTTCCAAAGCGAGATGGTCCTTATAGAATAATAGATAAAAGAGGAACAACCTCCTAGGTGATAGCTCATGAAGATGACTTAACGTTGCCCTTGGGAACGTATCATGCTTCAGCGTTAACACCAGTAACCGGATTAGCAAATCAACATAACAGCCAATAAGAAAAATGAAGACCCGGGGTCGCCCTCGAAAATAATTGTTGATGCCCCATCGAGACGCTTTCAGCATCAAAGGGGGAGACTGAAGCAGCTCGCTATTTATATATGTATATATTTTTACTATTAATCAATCTTTTAATTACTTTGAACTGAATTATTATCATTTTTATTTAAATTTAATATTAACGTCCCTTTTTGAAATTAACGGATTTTATTTAAATACAAGTTATGTGCAACCATGTTAATGATTAAATTTTAATACTTTTTTTTTTTGCAACTACGTTTTATAAAATAGTATATAAGTAGCAACATTTGCATGAATAAAGGCACTCTGCTTTTTGCCTTCAACCTGCCAACAGCTTTGTCCAGTATTGTTCCGGACAAGTTTAGGTATTATTGAAGTTATTTAAACAGCGTTTTGTGATATAAACGGTGTTTCATTTTTCTTGCCGGTAAAGTTTGTTCGACAAATGAACAATTTTTATAATCTTAGAAATAAGATTACTTCAAATGTACATATTTATGTATGTATATATGCTAATATATATAACTCAGGGCTGTAAAGTCAATTACAGAGAGGCATTACGTAGATGATTTATTGGATAGCGTTGACAGTATTCCTGAAGCTGTTGGACTCATACAACAAGTACAATTAATCCACGAGCAAGGTAATTTTCATATTAGGAATTGATTTCTAATTCAAAGGAAGTTTTAGCAGCCGCTGGGAAAGGAGAAATACACAAACCATTCTGCCAGAACGGAAGACAAATCGACCATTCGCTCAATCCAGAGAAGGTTCTCGGAATGTGGTGGCGGACAGAGGACGATGTTTTTACTTACGACTTGAAGTTTACAAAGAGTAATGATGAAATATTATCCAGAAAAAAGCTCCTCACCAAAAGGCAGTTATTATGATTGCTGATGTCAATCTTTGATCCTCTGTGATTGGGATCATTTTACACGGTGCAAATGAAAATTCTCCTGCAAAAAGTATGGCGTAGCGGAACGGCGTGGGATGGAGAAATTTCAGACAAGTTTTTAGATGAGTGGTATAAGTGGGTACCTATTTTAAAGGACGTGCAGAAGATAAAAGTACCTAGATGTTGTTTTCAGGCGCACAGTGGGGCCTTTTGACTTTTTTCGTTGCAAAAATCATAACTTTTGAACTGATAAAGATATTTAAAAATTTTTAAAAGCATTTGAAAGAAAACTCTAACTTTAATATACATGATTTGCACGGTCATAGTTAAGGCGCGGCACTGTGCACAGTGTCTGTTTTTGACTGTTTTTATTACAAACATCATATCTTTTAAGGTAAGAAAGATATTTTAATAAAAATGAGTATCATTATTGGCCATAGCTTTATGGAGGCACTATGCACAGTGGTTTTTGTTGAAAACATCATAATTTTTGAAGTTACCAAGAAATTTGTAATGTGGAAAAGACACTTGATTTTAAAATCTTTTAGGATCAAAATAAGTGCTCCCTTATTGTGATAGGCCCTATGCTCCCTCCGGGAGTGAAAGGAACTTATATATATTGTGATAGGCATTGGACACGATAACACCTTTGACCTTTCTTGTCGCAAAAATCATATATTTTGAAGCAATGATTTTTTTTTAATTTCTCAAACATTTAAAACACAACTTTTTGTGCTTTAAATTACATTCTCATAGGGAAGTCTAGAAAAAATGCTACTCTATTATATTATGTTATATTAATATAACTCCTTTTGTTTATATTACAGATAAAAATTATTGAAATATTTTTAATACTAATGTTAATTTATAATATTTTATAGTATGATATATTATAATATGATATTGAGTTAATTTTATTAATTTTTTTAATAGTTAGTTTTCTTCAAAATAGTAATTAACATTTTGAGCGATTTGTAATAGACTGAACATATCGGAGCTATAATTATATTCTTCCAAATCCTTTCGAGATCTTACATGTCTCTGCGATGAAATTAGTGGATCTGAAGCGGCCGCCAACATATTAAAAGGATCCTCACTCTCTCTAATCCGTGAAATTTTGCAAGTATTCGCATATCTAAAGTGCTTGTAATCTTTGTTTTTGCATTCCTGGGCTTCTTCTGATAACTCTCCAATTGGTAAGCATTGATATTCAATTAAATTTTGGCTATGAGCCAAAATCTTATGGACCGTAAGAGTAAGTTTCTTTTCAGGGTACCTTTGAGCCAAAAACTGAGCAGTTTATGATGCATAATCCTGAAACTTTGGTTCATTTACTATTTCTCTAGAGTTTATAACATTTAGAATAACTGCCAACCTTTTTATAATATGGTTGTCGATACCAGTAATTTGGACTGTTACCTCATTATTTCCAAAAAACGATCTGGACATATTACCATCGTTAATTTTTCCATATCCCTGCTTTGGGCAGTCTATTTTTAGTCCAAGGTTCTTAAGAAATTCATTTTGTATAATATTTTTTCGAGCAGTTAGTTTTTCTTTTTGTTGCATTCTCATGAAAACTTTCTTCTTCTCTCGGAATTGTATGCGCTAATTTTAAAATAAACTCCATGCACTTAATTCTGGCATGTAACGGAGAAATTCCATATTCATAGATTTGCTCATCACTTGAATTATTAAAATTTTGAAAGTCCTTCTGCGACATTTTGCAAATTGCACATTTCAAAGTTGAAGAAGTATCTGTTATTACATTTAAGACTTTGCCATCAATCATTGTAAGACAAAATTCATAATTAATGAAAACCTTTTTTTCCATTCTTCATTTCAATTTTATATCGTTTACTGTAAACTTGATTATTTCTGAAAATCGGACGGCAAAAATGGACTGACGATGGCCGAGGATTTTTCCAATGCTCAGAGATTTCACTTCTAAGTCGTAAAGGAACTATAGAAGTCATAAACATATTTGCATCTGCCATAGTTATGTCAGTTGTCGATATTGTTTGTTTGTAAGCACTTTGACCAGATGGTCCATTACATCCCCACTTGCTTATCAATGTATGCCTATCTGGAAGTAATGCTCTTTCTTTTTCAGGAAAACTTTGAACTTAGCGTTTAGATGTATGATCCATTAAGTCTTGCAGTTCAACTTTGTTGTAATATATGTAAGCAACAGTCCCATTGTGCTTCAGTGTTTAACTATAGTTGGCAATTAAGTAACATTAGAATGTAATATGGCATCACTAACTTAGATGTAATAAATTATGATAACATGGCATCATCAAGTATTGTAAGGTGGTGCCCACTTGTAAGATACATAAAAGAAAACATGCGGCATTCAAAAACTAATACAACAAACTTCTGCTGATACTTCAGTAACTTTTACATTACATGGTACTGCTTCTTTTTTGGCAGAGGTAACCTTTTTATATCCAGGAAGAACATTCACATTATGATTCTTTAAAGAGCTTTGTAGAATAATATATGTATTTCTCCTTTGATAATCCCAAGTCCATAAATAACGCTAAGGCTTCTTCTAGGCTATACGTTGTGAGTAATGCATTCGGAGGAGTTAGAATACTTTCTTTAATCCTTCGCAGTCGATCTGGACTAGCAAGCTCCACAGCTTTTGTAATATCAGACCTTGATTTATCTTTATCTTTTACGTACTTAAGACATAATGTTTCTGACAGATTCGATGTAGATATATCTGTACAAAGAGGCGATAGTTTACTTCAATTCAAACACATAAATCTGAACTGGAACTATTTTTGCCTTATTTGTTCTTACAAGCATTTGAACCTGAAGAACGCTAAATGAATCAAAATAAAACACTTCAAATGCTTTAAAACGATTGATTAATATTTCTTTATTCTTCATTCTTATATACTAATTGTTTTACAATAAATTGATTTAAATTGCTTAGTAGGTAAAATAAACCAAAGTTGCGTAATTACTTTTTTATAACAAACTTAAATTTTTTTTATTGTACATAATATTTACTTTAATTTTAGCCTCAGCGCCACGGAGGCATTTTTGAGGCAAGTTGGCAATTATTTTTATACAAATATACAAGTATGTATATCAATGTTAAAATATTAGAAATATTTGAGAATTAAAAACTTTACGATATGATAATATATGGTACATTTAAATCTAAAATTCAGTCACATAAGAAGCGTTTCAATTAAGCTACAAAGATATTCTTTGCATGACGACTTAAACGTCGATATTCTATAAATAGATTTTAAATTAGCCGGCAAACTATTATACATATTACCACCTACGTAGTCAATACGTTGCTTAGTCTTTTCGAATCTGCACCTCGGTACTCTAAGATTAGATATGTTCCTTGTATTGAAATAAGACTGGTTTTGTGAGAAAGAAATTGCTTGCTCAGATGTGCTGTGAACACTTTTAAAAACGAACAATAAAGCCTGATATTTATGTAAGCCATAAATAGGCAAAACGGTTTTGCTTACATCTCTATATAGCGATGTTGTTGGGTAGGTTCTTGGTAAGTTGTAGACGACTTTTAATGCTTTATTCTGACAACATTGTAATGAATGTTGAGAAATATTCCTTTTATTAAAAGCATAGACACATGCTAAATAACTTAGATGAGATTGTATCAAACCATTATAAATCATTAACTTAGATTTGATGCTTAGCTTGTTTTTAAACTTATATAATATCCCAATAGCTGGAGCTATTTTATTCTTCACATTGTTTATATGAAGATCCCAGGATAAGTTACTTTGTAATGTAATTCCTAAATATTTGACAGAATGGGTTTCACAAACAGGCGTGCCATCAACATATACAGAAAAATTATTGTTCAATCTTGACGATTGGGGTCTAAAACGAATTAGTTTGGTTTTATCAGAATTCAGTAACAAACGATTTAAGCGAACAAATTCAAACAACAAAGATGCGTCTCTCTCAATATGTGTCTTCAGAACTTGGTCATGTTTAAAGGGGTAAAACAGACATATATCATCAGCAAACATATACAATTGTCCAGTCAGATTTAAATTTTTTAAATCATTCAAATAAATTGAAAACAATAAAGGACCTAATCCACTTCCTTGTGGTACACCATATTCAAGAGTTCCAAGAGAGCTTTTGCAGTCGTTAACTTGTATGTACTGTTTCCTGTTAATGAAATAATTTTTGAATAATGTGAGTTCTTTACCCTGAATACCATAGTATTGTAATTTTTGAATCAATATCTCATGATCGACAAGATCAAAGGCTTTTGAAAGATCAAAAAACATTCCCGCAACTCCGCTATAACCCTCATCGAAACCTTTGCAAACATACCTTACTACATTCAAAACGGCATCTTGAGTACTTTTCCCTCTTCTAAATCCAAACTGGTAATTGTATAGAAGATTATTTTCCTCTAGATATACTAAGATCTTGTCGTACAAGAGTTTCTCAAAAATTTTGTCTATAGTAGAAAGCACAGCAATCGGTCGATATTTATCTACAGTATATGCATAAGGAGTTTTGGGAATGGGTATGATTTTTGAAATTTTTAATACAGAAGGGTACTCTGAAGCTGTAATTATTTTATTGAAAATATCAACTAGGACAGAGGAAATTTCACCAAAACATTCTTTCACAAATTTTACCGATATGTTACCAAACCCTGGTGATTTATTTGTTTCCATATTGCACACAATATCAGTAACATCATCTACATTAATGGTTTCCAAACTAAAACGACAACTTGATCTAGTAAGTGTCCCTAAAGAATTAATAGAGTCTCCTGGTAACACATCAATTTTCTGTTTATATTCTTTTACGACCGCAAGAAAATAATTGTTTAAATAATCTGCTTTTACTTGGTTTTCGAATATAATTCTACCTTGCAAATCACTGAGTTTGACGCCACTAGTCTTCGATCTACCAAGCCTTTTGTTAATAAAATTCCAACATTTCCTAGGATCACTTCCGGCTTTATGTAGACTATCATTATAATAATTATCTCTACATTTTCTAACGGCCAGTTTAATAACCTTACTTAGTCTTATCACGGTAATTTCAATATTTTCCTTGTTTTTCAGTTTTCTTCGTTTCCTTAATAATCTATTTTTGAAATATATTAACTCTTGAAAGTTTTTGTTTATCCAAGGTGTTAATTCAAACTGTAATGCCTTTTTTAACTTTGTTACTACAGTTGAACAATTAACAGCCAATTCAATACAAGATATAAGCTGTAACGTACCTCCGGTTAATCCGGGTTTGGAGCCGGGGTATACTCAGCCTCACCACGTCCTCTTTTGAAATAAGACTAAGACTGAATTGATTTTTTTCTTTTCTTTATTATTTTTTAATATTTTCTACTTATCTAAGTTTATAGCTATATACCGAGGCAACCGATCCCTTAAGAGATCCTTCTACCACCAAATGCAAACTTGAATTTCTTTTGTTTCACCTTTATTGAATATTATTCAATGCCTTGAACAGAGGATTTGATCCTCTGACTCTCACCCTGTTCCTCTTTAACTTCCTATCTTGAAGAATGTTATCCTTCTCGCCCTGTTCCTATTCACAATCTCCTATCTTGAAGGATGTTATCCTTCTTGCCCTGTTTCTCTTCAAAATCTCCTATCTTGAAGGATGTTATCCTTCTCGCCCTGTTTCTGTTCAAAATCTCCTATCTTGAAGGATGTTATCCTTCTTGCCCTGTTTCTCTTCAAAATCTCCTATCTTGAAGGATGTTATCCTTCTCGCCCTGTGCCTCCTCAAAATCTCCTGTCTTGAAGGATGTTATCCTTCTCGCCCTGTTTCTCTTCAAAGTCTCTTATCTTGAAGGATGTTATCCTTCAGGCTATGCAGGATGTTATCCAGCACTATTTCCCTTATTTATTCAATGGTTGTAAACCAATGAATTCCTAACTAATTATCTTAGTCGCCAGTTGCCACGTCTTTATTCTTCGGCATCCCACATAGAAAAGACCTCGATCTCCCCACATCTGTCTGTTTTATACCATTTTTCTCCATACAACAATCGCTCAACTTCTTTGTCGCTCTCGCTCACAGTACCTCTCACCAGTGTTATTTGCCTCTCTCATCCGCTACCGACTTCAATCTCTTTTCTCTTGTAGTCTAAATCCACCACCTTTCTCTTTGTTTTATTGTTGTCACCACCTAAGACTGCGACAAATGTGATTCACCAGCAAGTTTTGTCTCATTTTGTCATGTTACTGTGTAGGCCAAAATTCCCAGAACTTTTGGTCCTCACACTTTCCCCTTTCTTCGCATTGAAATAATGCGTAGTTGCTATTCGCATATATGCAACATTATATATACACAAAATTATTTTATTACATACATTTATATATATATATATATATATATATATATATATATATATATATATATATATATATATATATATATATATATATATATATATATATATATATATATATATTTTTTTTTTTAACTTATTTATTTTTGCTGTTCTTATTGCTAGTTCTGCCTAACCTACATTTGTTTGCTATTGAATTTAAGCACGTGTCTCTTCCTTGTCTCCGGCTAGTACACGGATACTCACGTGGCCCGCGGCAGATATTCTAATCCTGTACGCAATACCATCCACCTCGCGCTTAAAACAGACTCTTTTCTTCTTAGTCTTGACTGCCAAGATCTCTTAGCGTAGTACTTCAGGCAAACGCTCAAATTCGTTTTTATTGAGGGGCTCCACTTTTGTCTCCAATGCATGAGCGTTCCATTTTCCATGCTGCTGAAATTGCAGCTTGATTCATTTATATGCCCATCACTTTTCTGCAGTTCCTCATCAATAGCCTTCTGGATCAATTCTTCCAAGCTATTTAGGCTGATGTCACCCAGTGATAACATATCATCGTCGATGCCACTGAGCCTTAGGTCTTCGCTCTGAAAAGGATTGGATTCTACGCTCTGCAACGGATCGGTTTCTTCGCCTGCTGGTTTTGGGCTGCAGCTTCCGTCCTTTATGGCTAGTCGCTCTGGCGATATTGGATATTCCAGTAACGGTTCGGATTCTTCTACCTCGCTATCTGAGGCTATCACGGTCCATGTCATTTCTATCTGTGCTATATACTGGGTGTACTTTCGTCCTCTGCGGATGTACCGGTCTAGCTGAGCCGCAAAAAATACATCGGTTTCCATTTTATCCTCTGATCGCTCAGTAGACTGGGAGAGTGTCCTTTGGTCATCAGAATCGATCCCTTCCCACTCACCGTTCTGGTCAGTCTCACCCTTGATACTTCCGTCTTCCGTATCGGACAATTCGATGATGTCTCCGTCAAACATTTTTTTATTTTATTTTTTTTTATTCTTTATTGGCGATTTGATTTACTACTTTGTTTGTTTGCACGCTCATTCTGTTTGATGTGACACTATCGTTGTCTATCATATCACTAATTTGGCATTAACTTCGTCATTCGAACAATTATGTTTTCTTGTAATTTTGTCGTACTCTTCTTGTGTTGACCTTTCTTTCACCTTTTGTTCTTCATTTTTCATTTGATTTGGTTCTCCCTTATTGTGATACTACGCACTCTCAATTACTTTGTTTCAGCGAATAGATAACTGTATTTAAGCCAATTGTTGGTGTTGCTGTATCAATATGTGGCTGGTTGAATTTCCAGTTTTGGGTCAATTGCGCTATAGTGGTTGGCTGTATATTTTAGCTATTTTTTTTTAAGAGGTGTAATGTTGTCGTCAGCATTCACTACTCCCCTATAGAGTGTTGATGTTTCTGTTTTGTTTTATTATTATTTTATGTATATTACTATTGATGTAATCCACCTCTTTATTAAGCTTAGTTAATGTTGACTTCTTTTACAGCATAATTGTTTGGTGAATTTCCCCATTTATCATTATTATTAGGTAACGCATGCATGTCTACTTACGAATGGTTTAAGTTCACTTATATGTGCTGTGCGGGGTTGTCTCTGTCCTTCCTTCTTAAGCTCGAATATTACGGGAGAAATCTGCCTTTGTATTTGGACTGGTCCTTGGTATTTTGGGGCTAGTTTGGCTGCAAATTTTTCTGCAGCGCTAGAGAGGGGATGGTCTTTCAGCAATACCAAATCTCCCACCTTGGGTTTCCATTCTCTTCGTCGAAGGTTATAATGTCTTCCCTGATCTTTAGACGCTTTACTTAGATTTTTTCTTACTGTTCCGTTCCTGTGCCCAGGGTGACTTCATCATATAATGTGGCTGGTAATCTAGGTTCCCTCCCTTGGACCAGAAATGCTGCGCTGTAGTTTGATGATTCTGATTTTGCTGTGTTTAGAGCCAGTTGTAATTCCGGTATCATCTCATCCCAAGTTTTTTTGGTTTTCTCCTGCGTACTGTGCTATCATAGTTTTGACCGTCCTGTTAACCCGCTCAGTCGGGTTTTCTTGCGGTGTGTAGGGTGCAGTTAGCTGTTGTTTAACTCCAAGATCTTTTAGGTAAATTTTTGTGATATTCTTCCGAGGGGGTTTGTTTGAATTTGGAACGATTTTCCGTCATCCCACGTCAAATTTGGTTTATGAACAGACCGGTTTCGGCTTTGTGCCATCTTCAGTGTTCTCGAATACTAAATCTTTTAGGTATTTCTGAAAAGATTTTCAAGTAAATTGTGATCCATTATCGGTTATTAATACCTTCGGCACCCCAAAATTTGCCAATATGCGTTCACGAAATGACCTTTGCAGCGTTTCGCCGGTGGCTCGTCGCAATGGAACTAGTTCTGACCATTTTGAAAACTTGTCGGTGAAGACTAACAACATAGAGTTACCATGCTTTGATCGCGGTAGTGGTCCCACAAAATCTGCACATACGATTGACCACGGTTCTTCGGCGATACGTGAAAGCAGGTATCCAGCAGGCAGTCGTTGATCTGGCTTGAATTTTTGGCATGCAATACACTGTCTAACGTAGTTTTTTATATCCCTAAACATTCCCGGCCAGTAGTAACGGTTCGTGATTCTACCCACCGTTTTGCGAATTCCCAGGTGTCCCGCAGTTGGCGAATCATAGTTTTCTTGTAAAACTCGTTGTTTTTGATGGGTGGGCACACACAATTTCCATGGTGCACATTCCTCGTCTCGCTCTGCTCTAGGTAAATGCCGGTACAGATTTTCTTCACGTAACATATAGTCGGGAAATTTTTCTGGCCTCAACAGAACTTCTTTTCTACGCTGTTGCCACCAGTCGCTGGTTCTATTCCCTTCTACCAGTTGACAAACATCTATGGGATCACGGGATAATGCATCGGCCACAACATTCAGCTTACCCTTTCGATAACGTACCTCATAGTCATACTGTTGTAGTTCGAGTGCCCATCTTGCAATTCGTCCTACTGGACTTTCTATTGGATTTAGCCACTTTAGAGCTAAATGATCCGTGATAATCGTGAAATGGTATCCCTCTAAGTACTGCCGCATCTTTCTTACCGCCCAAACTATGGCGAGACACTCCTTTTCGGTGACGGAATAATTCGTCTCCGCCTTATTTAGCTTTCGACTAGCATACGATATTACCCGCTCCTGTCCATCAACTTCCTGCGTGAGTACTGCCCCTAAACCATAACTACTGGCATCCGTCTGAAGAGAAAACTGCTTAGTGAAGTCGGGACAGACTAGCACTGGGGCGCCTATGAGGTGTTTCTTCAAAGCATCAAATGCTTCTTGTTGTTCTGTGTTCCATCGAAAATGTCTTCCTTTCTTCAATAGCGATGTTAACGGGAGAACGAGTTGTGTGAAACCTGGTACAAAACGACGGTACCAGGATGCTATGCCCAGACATCGACGTACATCTCGTACGTTTTTCGGAGGTTGAAGGTCCTTGATCGCCGCTATCTTTTCCGGATCGTTGTATATACCGTTTTGTGTCACCATGTGACCTAAATAACGAAGTTCGTTTTGGAAAAACTTACACTTTTCTTCATTTATGTTGAGATTGGCTGCTCGTAATCTACGAAATACTTCCCTTAAGTTTGCCATATGCTCTTCTAGTGATTTCCCCAGTACGACGATGTCATCTAAATATGCAAACGCGTGTGGTTCCATCTCAGGTCCGATAACTCTGTCTAAGGTCCTTTGGAAAGTGGCGGGAGCTGACGTCAGCCCAAAAGGCATCACTCGCCATTGGAACAGACCTTTACCAGACACTGTAAATGCTGTGTATTGTTTGCTATCCTCGGCCATAGGTATCTGCCAGTACCCATTTTTCAAATCTATACTACTAATATAGTTCGCGTTGCGCAGTCGGTCCAATATAGCATTTATCCGTGGTAGTGGATAAGCATCAGCTATAGTTTTAGCATTCAAAAGGCGGTAGTCGACGCAAAGTCTCAACTTCCCATTCTTTTTTGGTACCATCACGATTGAAGCGCTATAAGGGCTATTAGATGGCTCTATGAATCCATTCTTAACTAGTTCGTCTACTTCCTCGTATATTCGTCTTTGCATTTCCGGATTCCGTTGCATATATCTTTGCCGTACCGGTCGGTCATCTTTAAGGATAATGTGGAGTTCAGCTATCGTAGTTGGACCGTGTATATTTTTAAATTTCTCCAGCTCTTCCGTCAAAAAATCGCTTATTGTTTCCTTTTCACTTTTAATTTGTCTCATTAGATTCTGTCTTTCTTGGTTATCCTTCATTGACCTTACCGTTTGTGTGGCGGCACCCAGCCGTAAAGCCTCATCACCGCAACGTAGCTCCATTTTCATCTTTGTTAGAAAGTCGAGCCCCAGAAGAACTTCGTCCATCATACCAGGCATTACTCCAAACTCTATGCTACATGTATTGTTCCCTAGCTTTACCTCTGTTCGAATTGCCTCATTGAGCAGTACGCTTTCCCCGTTGGCCAGCCTTATGCTGCATTCAATTTTTCTTGTGTTGCTCTCGCTCCTGATTTGTTCCGCTAATTGTTCATTTACATAGCTCCTGGAAGCTCCCGTATCTATCGTTGCGTCCCTTCTATGGTTGTTTATTTGGACGTCTGCTACTATCCTGGACTCAAGAATTCTTAGTTTATTTACTGGTGCAAGGGCCGACTGAAACGGTCCGACGCCTCTCCTTGCGACGGGCGTGGACCCATCCCGTTTCCCGAACTCGCGGTAATTGCATAATTTTTTTCTACAACACTCTTTTGTGCGAACGCCCCTTTTACCACATTGCCAACAAAGCAAGACACTTGGGTTTTGGCAAAATCGTTACCCGTGGCCTTCTTGCCCGCACTTTCTGCACGCTGATCGCGGATTAATAGGCATGGGCTCCTCAGCGGACACTACCTGCCTCGTGCGTTCCTCTCTACATTGTCCTGTCTGTCGATTGTGTCGATATTCACGCCTTATTTCAGGATGATTACTTTGGATCCTCTCATAATCTTCTGCCATCTTGATTAATTCTTCCAAGCTTCCGAAGTCTGTCCTTCGAATATATAATTGGTATTCCACCAGACAGTTTCGGAAAATTCGGTCGACTTGTTGTTCTGCTGTGTACCTTGTATATCGCATTAAGTTTTGCATTTCTATTACGTACTTCTTAAATGGTTCCCTGGGTTTTTGGAATCTTCTTCGTACCTGGTCGTCTAGTTCTTCAAAGTAGCGTGGAGGTAAAAAGTAAGATAGAAAGTCCTCTTTAAACGATTTCCAACTTTGCCAATGTTTGTTGTTGTTCCGAAACCAGAGTAGTGCATTCTCTTTCAATAATTCCGGCATAGTTCTCGGTAACATGCTAGTATTAAGCTCATATACTTCCGCCAATTCCTCGACTCGTTCAATAAAACCCAATGGATCCTTTTCGGCGTCAAAACGAAATGACCATTTTCGTACAATATCTATCATGGCATACGTGATTTGCGATCCCTGGTTAGTAATCGGCTGTGAAAGTCTTGCGTTGTTCGCAAATGATGGCAATTCTAACGACAGAGTTGTACTTCGGCCATGCTTGGCCTCCAGCTCCTCCAATCTGGCCACCACAGTTTTTTCTTTATTTTCGCTAGAAACAAAAGTCGAAAACTTCTTCCGCAGTGCTTCTACAGAGCCAGCTGTATCCAATGAAAATTCGTCTAGGTACTGGAGCAGCTCCTTTTTTTTCAATAGGTAAATCCACGAAGTGCGTACCATTGTTATTATCTTTTTTTACCAGATTTATTCCGCTGTCACTTTCAATCTCAGAGTCCCTGCTCGGGCGCCAATTGTAACGTACCTCCGGTTAATCCGGGTTTGGAGCCGGGGTATACTCAGCCTCACCACGTCCTCTTTTGAAATAAGACTAAGACTGAATTGATTTTTTTCTTTTCTTTATTATTTTTTAATATTTTCTACTTATCTAAGTTTATAGCTATATACCGAAAAGTCTCTTATCTTGAAGGATGTTATCCTTCAGGCTATGCAGGATGTTATCCAACACTATTTCCCTTATTTATTCAATGGTTGTAAACCAATGAATTCCTAACTAATTATCTTAGTCGCCAATTGCCACGTCTTTATTCTTCGGCGTCCCACACAGAAAAGACCTCGATCTCCCCACATCTGTCTGTTTTATACCATTTTTCTCCATACAACAATCGCTCAACTTCTTTGTCGCTCTCGCTCACAGTACCTCTCACCAGTGTTATTTGCCTCTCTCATCCGCTACCGACTTCAATCTCTTTTCTCTTGTAGTCTAAATCCACCACCTTTCTCTTTGTTTTATTGTTGTCACCACCTAAGACTGCGACGAATGTGATTCACCAGCAAGTTTTGTCTCATTTTGTCATGTTACTGTGTAGGCCAAAATTCCCAGAACTTTTGGTCCTCACAAGGCGAATTTGTCAAAACGGATACATCTAGTTCTGAATAATTTCGAGGTGAAATGTTTCGTAAATGATCCTTAGCCTTATCGTAATCACAATAACTTTTTGATATCTCAATGTAGTCTCTACTTTTAAAGCCGTTTTTAAATTTACACGATAGTATATTATGATCTGAAAAAGTGCACTTAATAGAATCAATATAAAGCCTCTGAGACAGATTGCTAAAAATATGATCTATGCATGTTTTACTTCTCGGTCTTGTTATAAGATTATGAGCACTAGGGCAGTCATAGTTTTGAAATACCGAAGTCAGTTCATTATGTGGAGGGCTTTTAAAAAGATCTATATTCGAGTCTCCAACAACTATTAATGGATTTTGAGCTAAGTCATCTAATAAAACATCAAGTAAATTTATAAAATTCGCATCAGTACATTTCTATGAGCGGTAATATGACACGGTGTGTAATGGTTTAGATTCCACTTTTAAGTTATTCAAAACAATAGCTAAGAATTCAACATAATTTTCACTCTTGCTAATTTTAATACTATAGTCAATATTTTTTTTATATATAAAGATGTACCACCAAACCCAACTTCCCTACAACAATGAATGCAAGCAAAACCAGGAATCTCATAAATTTGTATATCTTTTTTGAACCACGTCTCTTGTATTGCTATTATATCAGTCAGTTTTGGAAATTGAACTAGGAATGATTTAAATTTATTAAATTTTTCTATGGATGAAAGGCTTCTTATGTTAATACTCACAATGTTTAAAAAAGTACAATTTAAGTTATTGATATAATTTTTAAAATTTGTAAAGCTATTAAAATGCTGATTTTTTATCATAAGAAAATATAAGAATTAAACAATAACAAATTAACTATTTATTTATGAAGGAGATCTATATGAAGCGCCATCTTCTTCATCACCATCACTAGATTCCACATTCTCGAGTTGTCTTGAATGAACCAAAGATCTCCTACCCCAATGCTTGTTAGTTGTTGCATCCAATAACATTTTATCAACATCATCTTCATCACGAATTAACTGTTGCTTGGAAATTTCACTTTTTTTGCAAAAGACTCTTCCATTTCTTATATAAACAAACTGGTATCCAATTGTTTTTAATGATTTTGCATGGTACAAAAGATTCATAGATTCTTTACTGTTAAAATTATTTACAAATATATTTTTTTATTTTTTCGTCTTCTTTGAGTTTCTTTTTTGATGACATAAATTTTTCCTTGTAGGCTTTTGTTTTAAATTTGACCACTATAGTTTTCTTATCGTTAGTTTGGTTTTTATTTCTGAGAAAATAAGCATCTTCCACGGCATTTTCATGTATTGCACACTCAGTATTTTTTGACATGTTTACCACTGCATCTAAAGCACTCATATTCTCACTCACTTTTAAACCACTGATAATACAATCGTTCCTAATCCGATGCTCATTTAAAACTTTTACTGAAGATTTTAACGATTTTATTTCTGTCTTTAATTTTTTATTTTCTTTTTCAATTTCAGCTAATTTTCTTTTGTTTTCAGCAACATCTTTAAATACCTCATCGAATTTAGCAGACATAAACATAATCGATTCACTCAACTGATCTAATTTCTCAAGCTTTTCAAGTTTTTTTAGTTCAGTTTTAATTGAGTTTAATTCTTGTCTTATATCACCTCCTTTTTCTTTACATAAGTGACATTTAAATATATCGTTCTCATTTTTTAACAGTCTCTCAAATTCTTTTCTACTCAACTTAGAACATTGTGAGTGAAAATTTTTTTCGCACTTGTCACATTGTATGTAATCATTGGTTTCTTCTTTGATTTCATTTTCACATTGATCACATAATATAGCTCTTTTATTCGCAATACTACGGCGAGCAGGTTTTTTCGGCATACTTGATCTATTTCAGATACCTTTTGCTTGGTATTATTTATTTATAAAAGTTGTATTATTTTTTTATAAGTTTTTAATTACAAACTTTTAGTTTTTTATTACTACGATTAGAGCACTAATTAAAAGTACGTTTTTACTTCAGGGTTGCGAACTTCAATTCAATTCAAAAACAATAAATTTCTGCCTTGTCAACAACAATGGTTAATGAAGTTTAAAACTGACTTAAGTAATATTTTTAATAAAAATAAGTTATGCTTTGTCAACAACAATGGTTAATGAACTTTAAAAACGGAAATTGAGTTACATTTTTAATAATGATAATTAAATAATAAATAAAAAAAATAAAATTATGTTGACGTAAGTATCAACATTCTCCCCCGAGTTGACCGGTCACTGGTGACAAACATTAATCTCTATGGGGATTCACTGCTAGAAAAGGTACATCTGGTTTGATGGCTATTAGAGCGTTATTTCTTATTGTTGGGAACGAAGTTATCTTCAGGAGTTGTAGGACTTGTTGAGCGATCAGCGGCAACCCAATTTCGAAGAAGACTTCGTTTTTTGTCACGGCCGCATTTGTCTTCATTAGCTTGTACAGTTGAGTCAAACTATCGTCTTCAATTGGAAGCATATGTTGTACTGGTAGATGGGCTTTTATTGTGGTTAATTCAGTCCTTAGCTGATGAGGCGATAATAAAAGTGGACTAATTTTTTCATGGTGCGCATCTGTTAGTACGTCGATGATCTCCTTTTCTACCCTTTGCAAGTTCAGTGCTGTTAATGTTAATTGATTGGAAAGAAGGGATATTAGATGGGTTTTTTTCTGATTTCTGATAATTGCTTAGCAAGTGCATTTGCTTCATTATTGATTTTTGCAACAATTTCTGTTAGTTGTTTTTGTGTGCTGAGTTCGTCTTTTTTAATTATATTAATAGTGGAATCAACAATTGTCGTTTGGTTTTTAAGTAGTTTGAAGATATAGTCTGTTTCGACCTTCGCCCTTTTAATGGTGTCTGACATTTCATTGGCATAGTCTGAGTCCAGTACTCCAAACAATGACCTTGCTACATTTCCTACAATGTTAAATGCACCCCTTTTTACTCTAGTAGTGGTCCAGCAACTCTTCTCTTACTTGATTGAAATTAATTATCAAAATCTTGCAAGTTGACTTATGTGTGATTGATGAAAATAAATGCTGCAAAGTGACTAGTTCAGATTGAAAAATCTTTAGCTCGGACAAGAAAGGTGCTAGATCATAGTATACCACGAGTTTCCATTCAGCTGTTGCCAGTTTTACGTTTCCAATACCTTCAAAGTATAGCCCCGGGTCAATCATGGCGAGTACAATTGAGTCAGTAATAGTCTTTAATTTTTTGGTGGATGGAGTATATTCTTCGTATTGGGTGAATAGGGTTGGATAGTTCACTTGCAGGTAATTCGTATTCGTAAAATAGCGGAGGTAGTCTATGGATAGGTCTTTTTTTTATTCCTGATTATCTTCTTAAATCTGCTACGCGAACCGTGCCATCATTGTCCTCGTGTGTTTGAAGGATTCTTCCAAGTAGCCAACTCATAACCGGTAAATTGTCCTCTTTAATAATAACCCTCTGTCCTTCTTTCACGTTTTCAGATGATGATTTCCACTTCTGTTTTTCCTGCAATTGGTGTAGATACTCGGTTGACCAGCGTGTCCAGAACTCATGTTTAAGTTGGGAGACGAGTTTCCATTCCGTGGCGAGAGAATTATTTGGTTGCACTCCTCTATTGTCCACTTGGGCTGTGAGTGGTTCCCCAATTCAGAAGTGTCCTGGAGTCAGTACAGTTAGATCATTTGGATTAGGTGACATATATAATATATATATATATATATATATATATATATATATATATATATATATATATATATATATATATATATATATATATATATATATATATATATTTATATATATATAGATTTATATTTTTCAACACACACTTATTATTATAACTACATTTATATTTACATTTATTTACATACTTATATATCTTTCTTTTCATTATTTTAAACGAACTTACAGTTATAGTAGATTACATACATACATATATACACATAAAACACGAGAAAAAGAAACAGAGTTCAGAAAATTTTTTTTTTCTTTATAACTTTGATATACCCTTGATCATTTTTTTTTTTTCATAAACATACATACATATAAATATTTTTTTTTCATCATTCTCACATTCTCATTGGCATTTTCAGGCATACATACGTACATAAATGAATGCCTGTGGTTATTTATATTTGTATAAAAGAGAAAAAAACAGAAAAAAAACAAGAGAACAAATGATGCTGAATAAGAGTGACTTTATAATTTTTGAATTTATAACGAAAGAAAAACACATTTAAGAGAAATACTATTTGTATAATTAAGAGTACATTTGCTTTGATATTATTATATTGGGTTATCAACAGTGTTACCACATATGGAAATATTTAATTAAATTAATTTACATCTTCAGAAGGTACTAAATTTATAATAATCGAAGAAAAAAATTTTGAAAATTTTGTTTGTTAAACCAAATGTTCGCTTTTATTGTACTTATCTTCAGTTGACGTAGTTTGTAAATTGTTATAAGTCCAATTGTGTCCGAGTTATAAGCCTGACAGGCATTTGTCGATTTTTGTGCTTTTCTTTTTCCGACGGGGTTTGTTTGAATTTGGGACGATTTTCCGTCATCCCACGTCAAATTTGGTTTGGTTTGAAGGGGCTAAAGCACAATATCCGAGAAAATAATAAAAGGAGGGAAATAGAGCAAACCATTGTGGACACAGAGGTTGCAATATCGATGCTACCAAACGAGGAGCAGGATCAAGCCCGATATACCTGCAAACGCATAATAGAGAAGGAGATCAAATCTAAAAGGAGTCAAAACAAGGAATGCGAAGCTGTTAGAAATTTAAAACAAAAACTTAAATCTAATAATGTCGTAAAAACAAAAGCAGATAAACGAAACACAACAGTATTGATCAGCAAGAATGATTACATTACCAAAACGGAGCAGTTGATAGAGGACACTAAATGTCGGAAAATTAGGAAAGATCCTACAGACGAATACCAGGCGAAAGTCAAGGAAATAATCAAAAAGGCAACCAAAATAATAACACCAAACATATCGTACTCGTTAACACTCATGAACCCATACGCTCCATCCATGATTGCTCTACCGAAAATACATAAGCCGAATACACCAATGAGACCCATAAATAATTACAAATCAGCCCCGAGCTACAAACCATCGAAATACCTAAAAACAATACTGAAAGACAACTTGGACCTAGAAAACAAACACACAATAGCCAACACCACGGAATTAGTTAATAGGCTACAGAGCGTGGATATAACAGAAAACACTAGGCTAGTCTCATTTGATATAAAAGACTTGTATCCATCAATTCCAACAACAGAGACAATAAACATTGTACATGAAACACTGCTCAATAAAACAAAAGACGTAGAGTTTTCAATGCAACTCGCAAATACGCTAAAAGCCACATTGGAGCAAAATTATTTCAAATTTAACAATAACATATATAGACAAACCAATGGACTAGGAATGGGTAATCCAACATCAGCAATCCTAATGGAAGTATTCATGCAAAATTTAGAAGAGAAATATGTCGAGCACCTAAAAACCTATTTCGGGGTTACATTCTACGCGAGATACGTAGATGATATTATATGTATACTGGAAGGAAATAAAGAGGAACAAATTCTGGATCTACTGAACAAACAACACAAAAACATAAAATTCACAATGGAGGTGGAAGAAGGCAATAGCATAAATTATCTAGACTTAACAATTCGGGCAAACAAGAGCTTAAATAGGATCGATTACGAAATATACAGGAAACCAACTGCTACAGACACAATAATACACAATTCATCAAACCATCCTCAACAACACAAAAACGCAGCAATTAGACAATTAGTAACGAGACTTGAACGAATACCACTAACGCGGGAGGCATATATGAAGGAGTTGAAAATAATTTATAGCATAGCGGAAAACAACGGGTATAGGAAAAAATTGGTAGACAAAATCAGAAGAGATATCAAAACAAGTGGGGAACGGAACAAAGAACAGGATCAGGAGAAGAAAGCTTGGGCTACTTTAACATATATGGGCACATCAACATACAAACTTGCTAAATTTTTTAGAAAGCACAACATTAACACAGCATTCCGAACAAATAACAATTTGGGTAGAATACTCCAAGACAGCACAAACGAGACAGACTGCCTGGATAAACAAGGAGTATACAAATTAACTTGCACATGCCAACACAGTTACATCGGACAAACGGGACGAAAGATAAAAACCAGATTTCGGGAACATATGAGAGACTACAACAAAAAAATGAGAGAACCAGGAACAACACCAGAATCGAATTTCGCGAACCACATATTCAGCAAAAAATTTACACCAGCGCTTATTAGAAAAACGGTTAAACTGTTACACATACAGCATAAAGGACGGCGGTTGAACGTATTAGAAAACATGGAAATATACAAACAGAAAGCTTTTGACGGGAGAATAATAAATGAACAAATAAACACTGCCTCGGACATAATATTTGAACCATTAAAATATTTTTACACAAAAGAGGACAATAATTTAACGAAACCGAACAACATAACAACAGATGTACAAGACAAAAGGCCAATCCAAAAACGCACAATCATAGATTACTACCTGCATACAGATAATACACCTATTAAATAATCGACGCGCTATAAAGACAGGGTGCACAGACATGGTATATAGGGGAAAATGAGAGGAACAGGTAGCAGGAAGAGAGAGAGAGAAAGAGAGACATACAAGAACGAGAGAGAGAAACACAAGGGGATCAAAGAAAGGAAAAAACGAACCATACAAAAGACAACGTACAGCAAGAAAAACGATTCAGTATTCAAGAGAACACTGAAGATGGCACAAAGTCGAAACCGGTCTGTTTTCAAACCAAATTTGACGTGGGATGACGGAAAATCGTCCCAAATTCAAACAAACCCCGTCGGAAAAAGAAAAACACAAAAATTTCCATCATTGAATTGCCTTGAATTTCTACGCCTGTAATTAGCGCCGCAATTACAAGTACTAGTACCGAACCGATTATTGTTATTATTGTTAAAAGAAAAATTTTGATTCCCCTTATGAGAATTAAATGCCAAAACTTGTCTTTCATTAGCCTCGACAGACTGTTCGACAATTAATTTTGCGATTACATCCTTAGGCTCAGTAAATGTTGTAGAAGCAATAATTGGCTTCACTAAATTCGATCTAGCATTCTGTCTACAAACGTTAACCGTCTGTTCGACTGCCACTTCATGGGCTTTCGTTTTCGTAATGCCTTCGACTATAAGTGATCTTTCAAAAGCATTTGCTAAGTCTTCTACTTGTTTGGAGAATTCAACATAGTTATCGCCCTTAATCTGCATAGCAGCAATTCTGCCTGACACGACTTTTGAGCTCTCCGGCCTTATTCCCTGCTTTAACGCACCTATTATATCCTCAACTGTCCTGGCACTTTCCGGCAACGATTCCCGATCCTTTCCCTCTAATTTAGACTTCAAAAAATGCTGATCTTAAGTTGTCATCAGTTATTTCCTTAATCAAATCAATCTAGTCTATAAAAGAATCCAACGAAAGTGGATCTCCGCTATAATTGTCGCGAATTATTGAAGCACACATACTAATGTAGGACCGCTTTTGTTCTGCCGTGGCCATTGTTATTCCTATATTTTCTGAATCCTGTTCGACTTGCAATTCTATTGGTTTAAAATTTCCTTCTCTATTTGTTAGTGATTTCGAATCGATTACTTCATATATATTCTCCGGCGCATCTATTTCGCATTCTAATCTATCAAGACACTGTTTTAAACGTTGTCTGCACTGAGTGACCTTTGAAATAATTGACTCAAGATCGAAATGCAATGAGCCTTTTGAGTTATTTTTTACATAAAGAACAATTAAGTTGTAGTTTTCTATTAGAAGATACTCATTTCTCTTATATATATTTTTTGAAATCGGTCTCTTTTGCCAAACTCTTTTTACAACTGAATTATAATTTGAAATTAGTTCTTTCAAAACTGTGTCATCAAAATAAGACATTTAGTCATTTCATATATATTTTAACCACGATATTGAAATTAGCTTTCCCAAACAATATGAAAATGTTTAAAATTTGTTTTTTTTTTTGTATATTATATTAAATTTAAACTTAAAGAAATTATTCAGCTATTATGTAAATGAATTATTTATTTTCCATTGTAATTTAAATGAGTTCAAAATTTTTTTCTTCGATTATTATAAATTTAGTACCTTCTGAAGATGTAAATTAATTTAATTAAATATTTCCATATGTGGTAACACTGTTGATAACCCAATATAATAATATCAAAGCAAATGTACTCTTAATTATACAAATAGTATTTCTCTTAAATGTGTTTTTCTTTCGTTATAAATTCAAAAATAAATTCAAAAAAAAAGTCACTCTTATTCAGCATCATTTGTTCTCTTGTTTTTTTCTGTTTTTTTCACTTTTATACAAATATAAATAACCATAGGCATTCATTTATGTACGTATGTATGCTTGAAAATGCCAATGAGAATGTGAGAATGATGAAAAAAAAAATATTTATATGTATGTATGTTTATGAAAAAAAAAAATGATCAAGGGTATATCAAAGTTATAAAGAAAAAAAAAATTTTCTGAACTCTGTTTCTTTTTCTCGTGTTTTATGTGTATATATGTATGTATGTAATCTACTATAACTGTAAGTTCGTTTAAAATAATAAAAAGAAAGATATATAAGTATGTATGTAAATAAATGTAAATATAAATGTAGTTATAATAATGAGTGTGTGTTGAAAAATATAAATCTATATATATATATATAATATATATATATATATATATATATATATATATATATATATATATATATATATATATATATATATATATATATATATATATATATATATATATATATATATATATATATATATATATATATATATATATATTCTATTTACATAGAGACATCCATCTTACTGACGCGCTGCTTGTTGTTGCCTTAAGGTGAATTCACTCATTCGTTCTGAACGAAATTTTTGTTGTTGTTCCGCATTAAATTTACTCTCTTTCTAAAAATAGAAACGTCAAACTACATATAAAAAAAGCGTTCCGAACGTTCAGAACGAATGGGTGAATTCACCTTTAGTTAACTTTAGACCCCTTGCTGATTGTTGTACTTGTTGCGTGATGGCTGGTGTTGTTAACCATTTTTATGTTGATAATGTACACGTGCATTTGTGGTACAGTACGTGCATTTCTGGTACAGTTCATGTACTTAAATTTTGGAATTTCATAAAATTGTTCAGAGTTTGGTTCTTATTCAGCAATCCACTTATATTTTCACAATTTTTTTTTATCCTTGAAGCAATTTGTCATTATGGCAAAAATATTTATTTAAATATTCACAGTTTGCTGGTTGAATGAGTTCCGCCATATTCCAATTAGAACATTTTTCCCACACACTTTATTTTGCACACGCTTTATTTTGTTAAACTCAATTTTTTATAATAATTTCTTTTTGCCAGACCGTTACATTCGGTTATATTATACATGTGTTGGTGTTTTGTGTTTCTTCAGGTGGAGGCAGGATCGCCATTTAAACGATAATAAAAGACAACCTCTTGCTTTCTTGATTCAAACCAGACTGTGTCTTTATTTATTTCTTATTTGTTAAATTTTTCTTAATGCATACTTGGCAGCACCTTTTAGTATAAGTGCTGGCACTACAATTAAGGGATAGCACTACACTTAAGAGATAGCACTACATCTGAATTAAAGAGAGAAAACCAACTAGACAAATCTAGCATAATTAGCAGCTTATCTCCGTTCCTAGATGAGCATAACATATTACGATTCGGAGGAAGATTGGAAGCTTCTAATCTATCATATGATGCAAAACATCCCATGTTTCTACCCTATAACGACTCGATTTCAAAACTTATACTCACAATGTTGCATGAAAAAAACTATCATTGTGGCCCACAATCATTATTAGCTATATCCAGACAACAATATTGGATCATCAAGGGTAAATCAATGGCAAGAAATATAGTCCAAAATTGTGTACGATGAACAAGAGCAAAACCTAGATTATTTTCTCAAATAATGGGGAATCTACCAGCAAGCAGGGTCACCCCATCACGCCCATTTATTAAATCTGGTGTTGGTTACTGCGGACCGTTTTGGGTTCACTACAAGATAAGGGGTAAAAACCCTCACAAGGTTTACATAGCTGTTTTTGTTTGTTTCTCAACGAAGGCTGTACATATGGAAGTTGTTACTGAATTGACAACAGATGCATTCATTGGGGCCCTCAAAAGATTTCTATCACGCCGAGGGCGATGCCAGATCATATATTCAGACAATGCCACAAACTTTCTTGGTACACGGAATCAACTAGAAGAACTAAATCAAGCGATATTCGACAGTAAGTCACAAGAAAAATCTTACAGTCATGCAGTAGAGAAGGCATTGAATTCAAATTTATTCCACCTCGAGCCCCTCATTTTGGAGGCTTATGGGAGGCAGCAGTAAAATCCGCTATGCAACTTTTACTACGAAGTGTTTCAACAGTGTCACTAACGCACGAAGAGCTTGAAACAGTAATCATCGAAATAGAAGCCATATTAAACTCCCGTCCGCTAACTTCAATGTCACCTAATCCAAATGATCTAACTGTACTGACTCCAGGACACTTCTGAATTGGGGAACCACTCACAGCCCAAGTGGACAATAGAGGAGTGCAACCAAATAATTCTCTCGCCACGGAATGGAAACTCGTCTCCCAACTTAAACATGAGTTCTGGACACGCTGGTCAACCGAGTATCTACATCAATTGCAGGAAAAACAGAAGTGGAAATCATCATCTGAAAACGTGAAAGAAGGACAGATGGTTATTATTAAAGAGGACAATTTACCGGTTATGAGTTGGCTACTTGGAAGAATCCTTCAAACACACGAGGACAATGATGGCACGGTTCGCGTAGCAGATTTAAGAAGATCGTCAGGAATAAAAAAAAGACCTATCCATAGACTACCTCCGCTATTTTACGAATACGAATTACCTGCAAGTGAACTATCCAACCCTATTCACCCAATACGAAGAATATACTCCATCCACCAAAAAATTAAAGACTATTACTAACTCAATTGTACTCGCCATGATTGACCCGGGGCTATACTTTGAAGGTATTGGAAACGTAAAACTGGCAACAGCTGAATGGAAACTCGTGGTATACTATGATCTAGCACCTTTCTTGTCCGAGCTAAAGATTTTTCAATCTGAACTAGTCACTTTGCAGCATTTATTTTCATCAATCACACATAAGTCAACTTGCAAGATTTTGATAATTAATTTCAATCAAGTAAGAGAAGAGTTGCTGGACCACTACTAGAGTAAAAAGGGGTGCATTTAACATTGTAAGAAATGTAGCGAGGTCATTGTTTGGAGTACTGGACTCAGACTATGCCAATGAAATGTCAGACACCATTAAAAGGGCGAAGGTCGAAACAGACTATATCTTCAAACTACTTAAAAACCAAACGACAATTATTGATTCCACTATTAATATAATTAAAAAAGACGAACTCAGCACACAAAAACAACTAACAGAAATTGTTGCAAGAATCAATAATGAAGCAAATGCACTTGCTAAGCAATTATCAGAAATCAGAAAAAAAACCCATCTAATATCCCTTCTTTCCAATCAATTAACATTAACAGCACTGAACTTGCAAAGGGTAGAAAAGGAGATCATCGACGTACTAACAGATGCGCACCATGAACAAATTAGTCCACTTTTATTATCGCCTCATCAGCTAAGGACTGAATTAACCACAATAAAAGCCCATCTACCAGTACAACATATGCTTCCAATTGAAGACGATAGTTTGACTCAACTGTACAAGCTAATGAAGACAAATGCGGCCGTGACAAAAAACGAAGTCTTCTTCGAAATTGGGTTGCCGCTGATCGCTCAACAAGTCCTACAACTCCTGAAGATAACTTCGTTCCCAACAATAAGAAATAACGCTCTAATAGCCATCAAACCAGATGTACCTTTTCTAGCAGTGAATCCCCATAGAGATTAATGTTTGTCACCAGTGACCGGTCAACTCGGGGGAGAATGTTGATACTTACGTCAACATAATCTTATTTTTTTTATTTATTATTTAATTATCATTATTAAAAATGTAACTCAATTTCCGTTTTTAAAGTTCATTAACCATTGTTGTTGACAAAGCATAACTTATTTTTATTAAAAATATTACTTAAGTCAGTTTTAAACTTCATTAACCATTGTTGTTGACAAGGCAGAAATTTATTGTTTTTGAATTGAATTGAAGTTCGCAACCCTGAAGTAAAAACGTACTTTTAATTAGTGCTCTAATCGTAGTAATAAAAAACTAAAAGTTTGTAATTAAAAACTTATAAAAAAATAATACAACTTTTATAAATAAATAATACCAAGCAAAAGGTATCTGAAATAGATCAAGTATGCCGAAAAAACCTGATCGCCGTAGTATTGCGAATAAAAGAGCTATATTATGTGATCAATGTGAAAATGAAATCAAAGAAGAAACCAATGATTACATACAATGTGACAAGTGCGAAAAAAATTTTCACTCACAATGTTCTAAGTTGAGTAGAAAAGAATTTGAGAGACTGTTAAAAAATGAGAACGATATATTTAAATGTCACTTATGTAAAGAAAAAGGAGGTGATATAAGACAAGAATTAAACTCAATTAAAACTGAACTAAAAAAACTTGAAAAGCTTGAGAAATTAGATCAGTTGAGTGAATCGATTATGTTTATGTCTGCTAAATTCGATGAGGTATTTAAAGATGTTGCTGAAAACAAAAGAAAATTAGCTGAAATTGAAAAAGAAAATAAAAAATTAAAGACAGAAATAAAATCGTTAAAATCTTCAGTAAAAGTTTTAAATGAGCATCGGATTAGGAACGATTGTATTATCAGTGGTTAAAAAGTGAGTGAGAATATAAGTGCTTTAGATGCAGTGGTAAACATGTCAAAAAATACTGAGTGTGCAATACATGAAAATGCCGTGGAAGATGCTTATTTTCTCAGAAATAAAAACCAAACTAACGATAAGAAAACTATAGTGGTCAAATTTAAAACAAAAGCCTACAAGGAAAAATTTATGTCATCAAAAAAGAAACTCAAAGAAGACGAAAAAATAAAAAAATATATTTGTAAATAATTTTAACAGTAAAGAATCAATTGGATACCAGTTTATTTATATAAGAAATGGAAGAGTCTTTTGCAAAAAAGTGAAATTTCCAAGCAACAGTTAATTCGTGATGAAGATGATGTTGATAAAATGTTATTGGATGCAACAACTAACAAGCATTGGGGTAGAAGATCTTTGGTTCATTCAAGACAACTCGAGAATGTGGAATCTAGTGATGGTGATGAAGAAGATGGCGCTTCATATAGATCTCCTTCATAAATAAATAGTTAATTTGCTATTGTTTAATTCTTATATTTTCTTATGATAAAAAATCAGCATTTTAATAGCTTTACAAATTTTAAAAATTATATCAATAACTTAAATTGTACTTTTTTAAACATTGTGAGTATTAACATAAGAAGCCTTTCATCCATAGAAAAATTTAATAAATTTAAATCATTCCTAGTTCAATTTCCAAAACTGCCTGATATAATAGCAATACAAGAGACGTGGTTCAAAAAAGATATACAAATTTATGAGATTCCTGGTTTTGCTTGCATTCATTGTTGTAGGGAAGTTGGGTTTGGTGGTACATCTTTATATATAAAAAAAATATTGACTATAGTATTAAAATTAGCAAGAGTGAAAATTATGTTGAATTCTTAGCTATTGTTTTGAATAACTTAAAAGTGGAATCTAAACCATTACACATCGTGTCATATTACCGCTCATAGAAATGTACTGATGCGAATTTTATAAATTTACTTGATGTTTTATTAGATGACTTAGCTCAAAATCCATTAATAGTTGTTGGAGACTCGAATATAGATCTTTTTAAAAGCCCTCCACATAATGAACTGAGGGTTTTCCTATGGCATTTACAATAGTCCACTAGTCCCTTTATTTTCAGAGGTGGTGCTTCGTCTGTGTCCCCCGGGCAGTAGGCTGAGGCAATAACAACCTCTATCCTGTTTCCATTGGAGTCCAACTCAACTAGCGCCAATGCACTGTCGCCATCCATAAATTCTGTAAGAGGCAAGTAATTAATATTGGTGTTTATGATAAGCGCAGCCCTTGGTTTGACTGCGCGCGTGTCATAAATTACCTGAGTGTTTTGTACATTGAGGCCTCGTATGCGGCCTCTTGATATCCAGGGCTCTTGTATAAGCCCTATGTTGATGGTGCCAGCAGCAAATCTTCTGCTAATTTCGGCTGATGCAGCTTTAGCATGATGAAGATTTGCCTGGATGCACCTCATTTTGTAGTATCTGATGTGAAAGGAGGGCTTTCGTCCTCTTCTTCCAACTCTACTGCCTCCATCTATTGAACAAGCGCATCCGCATTTATGTTCTCAGCCTTGAGCCTGAGTACGATTTGGCCAAACCGGAAGTTTAGCTTTCCTTTTGACTTCGTCACACTAGCTGCTGATTTTTGGTCCATGGAAAGAACAAACGTGACCAGAGAGCCTTTTTCGGCTCTTTTTAATAAACGCCACGTTTCGACGAGGAGACCCTGATTCTGTCCCTGTAACAGATCCAAGATCTTGCTCGTCTCCAGCGCAGTCGAATTTGGGAAGTATCCCACTGCAATGCGAGATTGAGGAATCTTATGTTCCTCTATGGCTTTCAGTGAGATTCTCTCCCATGGTGATGTGTCGGTGATATTTGTTTTCACCCACTCAGCTGACATGCTGTCCTTACAGTGCAAGACTAGGTATCTTGCCTTGTAAGTACAGCCAAGAAAAGCAGGTTTTATGGCCTGATCTTTGCCAGCTACAATTTTTTCCAGAATCATATTCTGGATGGAGTCCATTTGCTGGGTTGTGAGGGACGTATTTGGATAGTCCCTTGCTAGAACCGCAGTCTTGACTCCCATTGTTATGTCCTTATATGAGGCAGTGGGCCGCCTCTGTGTGGACACCGATGGGTTGTCTGACTGCTGTGATTTAGCAGCTTGCGAGGTGGATGGTTTTTTATCATCCTTTATCCTCTTTTTCAGTGAGGATTCAGGTGGCGTCTCCTCTTCAGACCTTTGTCTTTTTGGGCCATGTTTAATGCCCCCACGTTTCTGGTCTACGGCCATTGGTTGCAAGGCCTTGGCGTATGCCTCCTCTTTACTAATGCCCTTCTTGAGTAGATATGCCAGCCTTTTCTTCCCTGCACCACTGAGTCTCTTTGGCCTCTCTTCATTTTTTTCTTTACTGGGAGTTACTCCCGCCCCAGTTTCATTTGAGGGCTTTTCTGCCTCTTTATTTTTTTGAGGTATATGTGCCTCTGGATTATTTTTGGTTTTATTTTTGTTGTGTTCATTCATTTTTGTTCCCACGAGTATAGGGGAAAAACGGTCAACTACGCCAGAGCCCCGGAAACGCGGTAAGGCATTCATTGAAATGGGACCTCGCCTGTGCATCCCAAGTCCGCATATTAGGAACTAGTTAACCCACTAGCCATTCATCCCTCGAGATATGCTGTTCCCTCTTGGATTGGGGTTTGTTTAGAGTTTTCTCTCTTAGCCCGACTATATTTGCCAGGTACCCAGCAGACACATGACCGAACTGGGTCCCTGTTACCGGTGGCCTCCACGAGGAGGTTCTAGCCGCACTTTTGCACAGCTTAGCAGTTACGGCACAGTGATCAGTGAAAACACTGCGTTATTCCCCCTACATAAGCTGGCAGCTAGACCACCAAATCGCTTTTAGGTAACCAATATAATACTTAGGTTTTTAACCTCTTGGTCACCGATGGGAATGTTTTTGAGCAAATGTGGAGGGCTTGCCCACCATTTTTTCAAATTGAATCCATATTTTTTAACATAATGATGAGTTCTTTTTGCATCTGTACTGCTATGTTGAGGCTGTCTGAACCTCCAAGGCCGTCGTCTACATAGAAGTTGTCTTTCAGCATCTGAGAACCATACGGAAACTTGATAGAATTCTCATTAGCTATTTTTTGCAGACATCTTGTGGCCAGGTAAGGTGCTGCACGCGTCCCATATGTTACTGTGTTGAGTTTGTAATAGGCAAGTGCTGATGATGGAGCTTCCCTCCACATAATAAGTTGATATTAATGGTCGTTTGGGTTGATAAGCATTTGCCTATACATTTTCTCAATATCGGTTGTAAAAACGGACCTTGGCAATCGAAGCTGAATTAAAATAGAAAATAGTTCACTTTGCACCACCGGGCCAGTATACATTAAGTCATTTAATGAATATCGAGTTGATGTTTTTGCTGATGCGTCAAACACTACCCGAAGCTTTGTTGTGGTGCTATCAGGTTTTAGTACGGATGTCGTTGGATGTCGCTCCAAACCAACAAATCTGTTGTATGCCATGGCATGCGAATCACCCAATGATGTCGGGTTTTCCCGAAATGGAAGGCTTACGATAAAACGAATATCTGTGTTAGTTTGAGTATGATGAATAAAATGGGCTTCACATTGGGAATCTGCTGGGGACAAGGTCTATTCATTTGGTTCTACTTCATCGAGTTTCCATAGCCTCTCGACTGCTTGTTCTAGTGAAGACTCCTCACTAAATACTGCACATGTAAGTAGTGGTGATGAGCTGTGAGAAACGGTTTGTCATACAGGGCCGCCCACGATCCAGCCAAGTAACGTGTTTTGTAGAGTTGGACCGCCATTAGTCAGTTTTATTGCCCCAGGCTGCATAAGACTAAAATAGAATTCTGCGCCGAGTAGAACATCGATTTTTCCTTGCTGATAGAATCTGGGATCTGCTAAGTAGATGTTACTTGGAATGTTCCAAGTTGAAACCTCAAAGTTTTGATTTGGTTGTGCCGGAATGATACTTGGTAGGACAATCGCTTCTAAGTTTGTTGAAAAGTCATTATTTGTAGAGAACATTTCAACATTCACGCGGTGCTGTACTCTTTTTTTAATGCTTCCCACACCATCAATGCATAAAGACGCTTCCGTTGGAGAAAGTGATAGCTTCTTGATAAGTCGTTCAGTCTCAATGTTTACTTGTGAACCTGAATCTAGTATTGCTCGAAATTCGTGTGTGATACCATTTGTGGCCTTGATAATTACCTTTCCGGTAGCTAACATGATATAATTCTGACGCCCTGTTGTTGGCTTCAAAGATGTAGATGAGACTGTACTGATATCTTCTGGTTCTGAGGTAAATGTAATAATGAATTATGCTTCTTGTTGCATTTTCTACATCCACTGGAGGTACAAAATTTTGCTGTGTGATCCTCTTTGAGACAGTTAACACAAAGTCTTTGCTTCTGTGCCCACCTTAATCTGTGATTCCGTCATATTCAAGAATTTCTTACAGTGAAAGATAGGATGATTTCCTGTGGTACACAGTTTGCAATTGTTATTATTATCCATAGATGCCACAGATGATACTGTATTTTTCTCCTTCTGATTGGTAGTTAATTTCTCCCTGTAACCAAGTGACTCCATTCACTGAAATTGAATCTCAAGAAAGGAGAACAACTCTTTCATCGTCGGCACATTTCTTGGTTTAGTCAGTGATTGTATAAATCGAATATAGAGAGCACGATCTAGTTTTTTTGATAATTAGTTGTATGATTATAGCATCCCAAGACGAAGTGTTAACATTTAAGTTATTTAACGTCAGCAAACATTCCTTGGTAGTGTCATGAAGAGTCTTAATTGAAGCGCTAGAAGACATGGTTCCTGTTGGTTGGTTAAGGATCTTGTCTACTAAAGTCGCTACTATGACTCTTTTGTTGTCATACCGCTCCTGAAGTAATGCCCATGCTGTCTTGTAGTTCTCTTCGGATAGCGTTAGATGGCTAATAAGTTTTGCGGCTTCTCCTGAGACGTTTGATTTCAGGTACCACATCTTTTGTACGTTTGGTAGAGGTTGCTTATCGACCATTTCCGTAAATAGTTCAAAAAATTTACACCACTTTAAACAGTCTCCATTAAATTGTGGAATTGTAACCTTTGGTAGAGGTAATGCGCTATGTACTTCTGGGTTGCTTCCCAACTGTAAGCCACCATCTATATGCTGCCGTTTGTGTTGATCTGCTAGCACCGCCAATTCTATCAAATAATGTTGTACAGATTCATCCAGCTTATGATGCTCATTCAGATCAAGTTCCAGTATTGTAGGATCTTCCACTTCATACCACAATTCATCATAAAATTCTTGAATTTGATCCCACAATTTTTTTATGGTTTCACTCTTCATCTGATAAAATTGTGGTGGGTGACCCTCTTCTTCCAACGATAGCCCGTTTATTAAGCGTGTTAAGGCCGTCATTTGAGCTTTTAGTCTCCTAGCTAGTCCTTTACCTCGAGGCGACAATACTTCACGATCAGGTGGGTTAGTTGATGGAAGTTCTAATGTGTCTCTTCTGATTACTGGTAATGGCTTGACGCTGAACTTGTTAATCTGAGACGTAAGATACTCAATTGTCTCATTGTACATTTCACCTACGGATTTGTACAAGTTTTGTACAATATATGGATCGCTGGCTGACAGCGCATTGTCTCTTCTAATCGAGTTTTCTATTTTTTCAAAGGCCTGCCATAATGCATTTAGTTCTTCGCTTTTACTTCTGTAGAAGTCTAGCGTTCGCCGATCATGTGGGGCCTTTTTTATGTTAGAGACAATTCTTTCTATCTCAGTTGCTTTTACTTGCTGCTCAGATATAAGATTCTCTAAATTTGCATTGCAAAGGTATCCTAATACCTTGTATCCTAATACAAGGTATCCTAATACTAGGCGTCCCGCGACAAATGTTGAGGAGATGTGAGATGATTTGACTAAAACTGTTGTAAACTGGGTGTCCTGGTAAATTATTGTATATGGATTCGCTGTCGTTGCGTGTTTTCTTAATTTTCAAAGTTGTTGCGTGTTTTCTTAATTTTCAAAGCTCCTTACCACTGGTGGGGGGAAACTAAGTAAATTATTAAAATCTAGGGGTCACCAAAATGTACGAAAATGTACAAAGAGGCGATAGTTTAATTCAATTCAAACACATAAATGTGAACTGAAAACTACTTTTGCCTTATTTGCTCTTACAAGCACTTGAACCTGAAGAACGATAATGGAATCAAAATAAAACACTTTAAATGCTTTAAAACGATTGATTCACATTTTCTTTATTTTTCATTCTTATAATTGCTGAAACCAACCCGAGGAAATCTCCGGGTATTGATGGAGTTAGTAACAAGATGCTGATGAAGTTGCCTCGTGTTGCTGTTAGAATCCTGTTATTTATTTTCAATGGCATTTTACGACTGGAGTATTATCCACACAGCTGGAAACTTGCCATGGTCAAAATGATTCCAAAGGCGGGCAAAGATCTTACCAAGGCTGAGTCATATAGGCCAATAAGTTTGCTGTCAACAATTTCAAAACTCTTCGAAAAACTGCTCATGAAAAAATTGTCCCCACTTATAGCTGATAATGGGTGCATACCGGACCATCAATTTGGTTTAGAAGTCAGCATAGCACCATTGAACAAACACATAGATTGGTTCATTTCATAAGAAGAACATTTGAAGAAAAGAAGTATTGTTCTCCCCTCTTCATTGATGTTTCTCAGGCATTTGATAAAGTATGGCATGAGGGCCTGATTTTGAAATTGAGGACATATCTACCAATGAACATTGTGAATTTATTGGAAAGTTACATTCTTGCCCGGAAGTTCACTGTCGTGGAAGGAGACATCATGAGTGTGCCCGAAACTATATCATCTGGTGTGCCACAGGGGAGTATACTGGGGCCAGTTTTATACTTGATTTATACCTGTGATATGCCTCTGAGCAGTAATATCTTCACTTCTACATATGCTGATGATATAGCCTGCCTTAGTATGCATGAAAACCCTCACGAGGCATCCCGATATCTTCAGGAACATATTAACCTGTTGGAGCTGTGGTTAAACTTATGGAGAATAAAAGTAAATGAACAAAAGTGTGTTCATGTCACATTTACCCTACGAAGAGACACTTGTTCCCCCATTCGAATCAACAATCAAGTTGTTCCTCAACATTCACTGGTGAAATACCTCGGTATACACCTTGACCGACGGCTTACATGGAAACACCACATTGACTCTAAGCTGACACAAATGAAGCTTAAATTAACCCAGATACATTGGCTGATTGGTAGAAATTCTACCCTCAGTCTAGATTGTAAACTTTTAATATACAAGTCGCTTTTGAAACCCATATGGTGTTACGGAATTCAGCTATGGGGCACTGCTTCAGCTTCCAATGTAGAGCGAATCCAACGAATGCAAAACAAAATTTTAAGGTTAATAACATCGGCTCCATGGTACATGAAAAATTCCATTTTATATCGTGATTTAAATATGCCACTTGTGACCGCTGAAATTGCAAAATATGCAGGCAAATATTTAACAAAACTCGAGTTCCATCCTAATCCCCTTGCTCGTAACATCTTGAACTTTCCTGGACACATCCGCTTAAAAAAAAGGGATACTGCGGCCTTAATACGCCACACTTCAGATGGAGTTTTTTGAATATTTTTGTGCTTAACACATTTATGAATTATTAATTACTATCACTAAGTTTATGTCCGACACTGGTTGGGCCTAATTATTATATCTATATTTAAGATTTGAACACTTATTGTTAGTTCAGTTCTGAAGATACAATATATAAAAATTAGTAGAAAAAAATATGTACATACATATGTATGTTTAAATATATATGTGAATACGTACTAAATATCTGTAAAAAATATTATTTGGTATGCATTTGTAGAAAACAATTTCGTTCCTTAGTAATACATAAATGAATTTTACATTTTTGGCAAAAGAAATGAGTTCTTCCAGCTACTCCTTGGCTTGTTTTGCAATTATTTTTGCATCTTGTTGCTTCTTTTTTGCAGTCATGACATGGCATGTGATCTATGCCATCCAATTGTATATCTCGAAGTGGTCTTACCTCAATTTTTCTTTTAGATGAAACAGGTGATAGTGTTGAAAGATTTGAATTTGTATTTGAAGGGCGTCCCCGCTTCTGTGTTGACTTCTGACTCTTGTATAGAAGAGCATTCGCAATTTCTAATCGAAAATGCATAAGATCCAATATCTCTCGTTTTGACCTTCCCTGTTTTATTGCATGGCTTTGGTATTCGATGAAACTTGCAACTAAAGCGAAATCGAGAAAATGTGTTACTATCCGAAGAGTCCATTTCGTGGATTTTAAAAAAAACCCTATAGTAGGATATATATTGATCTAGGAGATCAACTCCACCTATTCCTGAATTATATAGCTTTACGATGTTAGGACGATTGAATTCCTCAAAAGCTTTTGTTAACTTATTGTACCTGTATGTAAGACATAAAATAATATATAAATAATAACTGGAGGTAACGTTCATCATATACAACTACCTTTTAACAATTTCATGTTCTTCTGATCCCATGAAATTTGATGCCAAATGTATCGGTTTATTGTCATACCATTTCACTAAAAATATATTTCCGTCCCTGCTTACCACCTGATCTGAACTACCTCGTCCTTTTTTTCAATGCTTTGTCGTCTATTAGAGGAGGTGATGCAAACCGATCAATTCTTACAGTTCCTACTGCATTTATATATTTTTGGCGAAGTATTTCCAATAACTGGTACGATGTAAAAAAATTATCACAATATAATGTGTGACCTTTATTTTTAATTCTTTCAGATAATTGGAGAACAACTGAAGCTCCAAACCCGAATTGGGATAAATTGTTGGAGCTAATATTAGTAGAACTTACTTGATAAAGAAAAAAGTCGTATGGCATTCCAGATTTTCCAGCTAATACGTACACTTTTACACCCCAAGGATTAGGTTTTCCTTTTATATACTGCTTCGTTGATAATTTTCCAGTATACGGTATGATTTGCTCGTCACCGGATAGTACTTCTTCTACTTCTAATTCTAAACACCTCTTTCTAACGGCTTCAATAACAGGTCTGATTTTCCAAAATTATTTACGATATGTAAATTATTCCGCAACTGGCAAAACCTGTCACAAGTTAATGTGTTTCGAAAGCTTTCAATACCAAGCAATTGGTCCCAGTAAAGTCTGAGCCTAGAGAACTTCATAGTACCAATCAAAATGTGCAATCCAAATAATTTTTTAATTTCGTTGCAATCAGTACTTTTGAAGTGTCCTACATTATTTTGAGTTGCATATCAATTTGTGTAGGAAGCAAAATTTTGAAATAATTTATCCGTAAAATATTGTTGGTATGGTGTTTTCTCATCTTCATAGCTTTCAGTACTTTCAAATCGAAATGGTATTGGATCACGTTTAGAGTTTTTTCGACGCCATTTTATATCTTGCTTCTTTGTATATATATAATTTGTCGATGCACTAACGTCTAATTCTTTAGTACCGGCAGGACCTTCACGGTTGATAAGAGCATTTGAAATATTGTCTTCATTTAACTCGTCTTGGGTATTATCCGATGAACTATGAACGATGCGATTAACGATAACAATATCTTCGTTCTGATTTTCAATATTATTGTCACTTTCACAGAATTCTACATCTTCTTCGATGTCCGATTTATTCAATATATCAAAAATCTCCTTGATTGTTAAATTCGACATTATTTATATTCAAAAAATCCAAACTTTTAGTTTATTTGTTGTACAAAAAGATTTATTTTAAATAAATAAAAACAACTCTTTTTATCCTTTATGTGAACTACTGCTAGCTACTTCTTAAAACAAAATAAAAAACGCGACTAGACGTCGCCAACTATGTTCTGAAAAGAGTAAACAACCCAACAACCTAACGGGACTGTTGAGTTGCACTTCTAAGAACTACCTAAGGGAATGATGATATTCTTCATTGTGCATTTGCATATTTGTGATCAATGCACTTTTGCTGCGTATTACAAGAATTTCAACACAATATGTTATTGTGTACTTTATTTATTTAAAAAGAAATTCTTGTCCCTTCAACATTTGTATATTAAAATGTAATGTACATTGAAGATTTTACTAAATGTACATTTTAATGTACATTCTTTTTTAGATATCATTAACGCCTAAAATATCGTATTTATGTAAAACGTATATTTACATTAGAAAACATCGAAAAAATAAGCAAAAAAAACCTTACCTTTTTTATGAAAAACACTCAATTATATATATATTTTTTAAATTTTGAAAATAAACTTTAACACACTGTACGCTGCGTCGATGATGACAGTACAAAATATAATAAATTGATTTCACGTTGTGTTGATATTGTACAGCCTCTTAAGAATTCAAACAACAACAAAGTAACGAACCTATAACTGCAAATTAATTGCATGTATGCAAAAATTCACATCACTGAAGAGTTGATAAAATCGACGTACATTATAATGTACACCACGCGTCAAAGGGATAAACAAGTATGGCCTCAATAAATAACCAAACAATTGTAAAATATTTAATCCATTTCATTTATTAATAATAAAAAACAACAAAATTAAAAAGAAATTAAAATTATTAAAAAACATTACACTACAAACATTATATACATAAAAATTAGGAGATCTTGACGATTTCAGTACTTTATATTCAATTAATCTATATATAAATAGGCAAGTGGAAAAAGCTAAGAACCATTTTAACTGACTTAACCTCAACGTATTCGCTTGAGTTTTTTTCTTTGTTTAATAGACTGTCAATAGGAGCAGTGCAGAATGTATTTTTTATTTTACATGTTTGTGCCTAATATATTTAAAAACAGTTAAGAATATTAGCCAATCATAATTTGCTAAAAAATTACAACAAAAAATATACTGAATTGTTGTTGTTCTTACTGAGCCTTAACACACGAGAACAATTATGCAGGCATAACTTCGCACTTTATAGGCAAGAGAGACGAGGGGAATGGTTTTTCGTCGGCACAATTTTTCAACCAGGCATAACCTCGCATTATTAAGGTGAATTCACCCATTCGTTTTTAACGTTCCGTACGCTTTTTTAATATGTAGTTTGAAGTCTCTATTTTTTTGAGAGAGAGAAAGGGAGTAAATTTAATGTTGAACAATTTTTGCTTGAATTGGTTTTTAGTCTCCTTCTCTCTCTCTCTCTCTCTCGCAAAAATAGAGACTTCAAACTACATATTAAAAAAGGCGTTCGGAACGTTAAAAACGAATAGGTGAATTCACCTTAAGATAGTTAAAAACAGTTAAGAATATTAGCCAATCATAAAGCCATGATTTCCCTCTCTCTTAATTTGCTAAAAAAAAATACAGCAAAAAACTAAAAATTAACTAAATTAAATTTAGCTTGGCAACTCCTTAAACACTCAGAAGGAAAAACTCATTTTATTTGTTCATTCTATTACATCATTTGGTGGTAAAACTATTCTACTAAGCTTCGATTCTATTCAATATTTAGATCTGTAAGATGTCTGACTTCTTACTGCAAACGCGCACAGTCTTACTGATAATAAATCTAAGAATAGTTAAAAACATATATATTTGATTTAAGGCAAATTTTACCTGTTGTTCCACACGGGACCCGATTTACTTTAATTGAAAATTGCATCATTAGTTGGAAGGAATTTAATTCCTTTCACAAAGTTACCTTAGCACAAAATACGAGAGCTAGACCAGAAGAAGTAGAATTTGTCGAATTTTTAAATAATCTTGGTAATGCTGAACTAAGAAATTATCGAGAGTTAGGTGATGACATTATTGAATTGCACAACAAGTAATTGGTTGTTTCGATAATTTAATTACTGATATCTATGGTAATATTCGTGAGAATATATTATCGGATCAAATTCTTAATTCCGTAATTTTAACTCCTACCAATGAAGAATTCGCTTCAATAAATAATGATATACTTAATCGTCTTTCAGGGGAGGAGAAGGTTTATTACAGTTTTGATAAAGTTTCTAATGATGTCAATGACGTAAATGGATATCGTTCTTAATTTTTAAACTCACTGAACGTAAGCGGAATGCCACCGCATAAATTGAAAGTAAATTCCATTGTTATGCTGATTCGTAATTTGAACACGGCACAAGCCATAGTAAATGGAACTCGAATGAGAGAAAAATGGTTGCACCGCAAAACCATAGATTGCGAAGTATTAACGGGAGTAGTTCGCAATAAAAGAATTTTGATTCCACGAATAAATTGACCATTTTCTGGAACAATTCTTCCATTTAAATTTCAGCGGACACAATTTCCAATTATACCCGTATTTGCTATGACCATTAACAAGTCACAGGGAAAAACATTTGAAAAGAAAGGTGTCCTTTTGAGACTACCTGTATTTGCTCATGGAAAATTATATGTAGCTGCGAGTAGAGTTCGTTCATTCGACGGCCGAAAATTTTGTATTTCAAATAAAAATGGTCAAGGAAACATACGCAATGACGATAGAGTTTTTACGAAGAATATTGTATGTATATAAAAAAATTTTCCTTAGATAAAGATGCCAGTCGTACAACTACTTTAAATATTTTGAATAAAATTAATTTTTTTTTACTTTTAGTTTTTCTTCAATTAATCAAAAAATTTTAGTATTTTTAATATAGGCAATAAATTTATGTTTCTTAAATGAACATCAAAAACTTTTCTATTATTTATTTGGAAAGCTCACATTAATAGATACAACTATTAAAGAATGGAGTAAGTACGGTAATACATTTTATTAGAAATGAAGAAAAATATGACATTTTATCTGAGCGGTTTTGTATTATTGCAATAATGGTTAAATTTCAACCACTGGGCGAACACTAGTAAAAATAAAATAAGAAAATTAAACATAACAAATTAATTATCCAAAGACAATAAAAACATATCAAGACTGTATTTCTAATTCATTTTATATATGTATGTATGGCAGAATTTTATGAGATCGCTGGCATTGCATTTTTGATATCAGACATTTTATATCTGGTTCAATGTTTGTTAAGTTTAATGTCATATTTGGCTCCAAATTCAATGTTGTTCGGTATTTAGTTTTGATTGCCACCATTGATGAAAACACTGTTTCACATAAATATGTGGTGGTGAAGGGTAACAAATATTTAATATTCATTTTTCTGTTTAATCCAAAATGAAAAAAATATTCGTGTTTTGGAAAACAATTTTTTGTGCTGGATCACATGAAATATCAATTAATGATTCCTTATCTTCTATGCACAATTTGGAGCGTTCTTCCTCCAAAAATGGATTTTGTAACCATAAATATTCTTCGTGGCTTTCCGGGAAATATATATATATATATATATATATATATATATATATATATATATATATATATATATATATATATATATATATATATATAATATATATTATTAACATTTTGCAATGATTGATAATGCAATTTTTTAACTCAATTGTGGGTTCAATTTCATTTTCAGTCATAAATTGTTCTAATTTTGGAAATGAATCAAAATTATTGTTTTCAACAGTATTTGCAATTACATTTAATTTATATTATATATATTTCATCTAAAATTTATTGCAAAATTCATTATTCATTTCTGTTAATAATATTTGAAGTTCTAATCGTAGTTCTACAAGACGAGTAAGCATTTTTCCTCTTGATAGCCATCTAACCTCAGTATTCATGAAAAGATTAGTATACGAATTATCCATTTCGAAACACAACTCTTTAATCAAGCGACAATTAAGTGATCTTGATTTAATGAAATTTACAATTTTTTTAATTGCATTACTTGGTTAGTTAATGAATAAAAAAGCTAAAATTTTCGAAGATTTGGCGTACCACCTGGGAAAGTTTCGCGTACCCCAAGTGGTACGCGTACCACAGCTTAAATAGCCCTGGTTTATATGACTACACAAAAATTAGATGTCCCAACTCGTAAGGATTGGGAAAGCTTTCTTAATGCCAGTACAACCATACCGAAAATGTCAACAATGCTTGAATTTTTAGAACCTTAGAATCTGTACAAACGTTTCTTGTCACAATTCGAGAGAGTTTTTTCCGGCATTACTACCAACAATTAAACTAATTATTACAGCACAAAGTTGCACTTTTAATATAAAGGCTCTTGTAGAAATACCACTTATATCAGAAGATCTTGCCCAATTGATAAATGCAAGGTATAAAACACATGTTCATATTTCTGAACCCCTACTTTTACTGTAAAAAAATATATTCACCTTATAGTTTATTCTAACTACGACAAACAGTATGAAGTAGCTGTTTCCGCTCTAGTAGTACTTATGCTCCAAACGATTGTATTCATGAAAAATTTCCTGATATTTGCTGATATTAATTTTAAAATTCCTGAAAAAATATATTTACTTCTAGTTAATCAGTCTGCGTTGAACCATCGTAGTTAACGGAAGTGTTAGCGGAGTTTTTTTTACATACTAAACAAACAAAAATACAAAAAAATTATATTCGTAATAAGTACTAATTGTTAAATTTGCATTAATAACATTTATCATATAATCTGAAAAAAACGCAAACAAAGTGATTGAGGAATACTCTGCATGAGTACCTAAAAAACAAACAATTGTGAAGTGAGTTCTAACGGCAGAAATGCCTACTTTACTGTGAGTTCTGATATTCCTAATGCACACAATAAAAATAAAAAATCGGATGATAGTCTTTTTCTAACGGCAAAGCCAATTTTACGCCAGCGATCAACGTCGCTTACTCTAATGCCAAGTATTGATTCGGTAATATTACCATTGCCTAGTTCATCTTTACTTAAGTCAGCGCCATCTGCCCCTTCAGTGTTAAATGAGGCTAGCGATCTTTATACCTTTGATGGGCCTATGGGTGCCAGTGACATTGACGTGACTCTTGCGAATGGGGCGGCGGTGGCGTTCTATCGATTTCGGTGGAAGGTGCGTGACGGTGCGGGGGTGAGTGATCACAATCTCATTGAGATTTTGGTCTCTTACCATGAGCGTGCGGTTGTGGCTGCGCCGCCTCGTAGATGGCGGCTTCGCGGGGTGGACTGGGACAACTACGCGGACTGTTTTCGGGGGGCTGCTCGAGCGCTGCCATTGGATGACTTTAGGGCAATGTCCTTGGATGAGCAGGTTGACCAGATAGATCAGTGGATGTGCATGGTTAATGATGCACTACTGGGACGGTACCATTGTGTCCGGCCAAATGGGGTCCGGTGGTGGACCCGAGAGCTGGATATGATGCGGAGCAGTGTCAGGCGTCTCAGGAGGTTACTCCAGAGGGCACGGCGCTGCAATGCTGAAGATCTAGCTCACCGTAGGGCTGAATATCTGGCTGGCCTGCGTTCATACAAGGACTTGATTGTTAAGGTTAAGGAGGACGAATGGAGGCGTTTTGTGCGGGACAATAGGGACGACCCCTGGGGTATTGTTTACCGTATCTGCAGGGGTAGGACTAGGAAGCTTGACGTGGAGTGTCTCCGAGTTGATGGTGTTGAATTGTCAACTTGGAGGGGCTGTACGGGGGCTTTATTGGGGGTTTTCTTTCCGGTGGCGGAGTCGGTTGGTTACTCTCCTCTCATTAGGGAGGGGGCTGGTCCTCCGAACCTGGAGAGCTTTGAGATAGGTGACAGTATCTGCCGGATCAGATGTAGAAAATCTCCTGGTATTGACGGCATGACTGGAGAGATGTGTAAAAGCATCTGGAAGGCTATGCCGGAATACTTGGAGTCAGTTTTTGGAAAGTGTCTGAGTGAGGGCTATTTCCCGAAAGCTTGGAAACGTGCACGTGTCGTCGTGCTCCTGAAGTCGCCTGATAGGGTCAGGAGTAATCCTCGCTCATATCGGGACATCAGTCTTCTCCCAGTGCTTGCAAAAGTACTTGAGAGAATAATGGTGTCAAGACTGAAGGAGCTAGACGGTATGGGTACTTCTGAGTATCAGTTTGGATTTCGGGAGGGGAGGTGTGTTGAGGATGCGTGGCTGCATGTTAGGCGTAGTGTTGGTGACTCATCTAGTAAATATGTCCTTGGCATATTTGTGGACTTTAAGGGTGCGTTTGACTATCTCTCGTGGGGTGCGGTGAAGGGCTGTCGGGAACTGGCCTTATGGAGAAGTTACTTCAGCGACAGGAAAGCTTGTGTGGTTGGTGCCAGCGATACAGTTTGGAGGGATGTTACTTGTGGCTGTCCTCAGGGGTCTATCTGTGGTCCATTTATATGGAACCTCATGATGGATTCTCTGTTGCGGCGGCTGGGGCACTCCTTTAGGCTGTGTGCGTATGCGGATGACTTGCTTATCTTGATTGAAGGTCAGTCTCGTGCTGAACTGGAGAGAAAGGGAGGGCAGGCCATGCAAGACGTAAATGAGTGGGGTAACCTAGTTGGGGTTACTGTAGCTCTGGATAAGACTGTGATGATGCTGCTGAAAGGCAGGTTGTCGCAGGCTCGTCCACCGCTCATTCGATCTGGCAACGTTAGTCTCAGATACGTGACACAGGTCAAGTATCTGGGTGTAATGATGGGTGAGAGGATGAACTTTTTAGTTCATCCTGCTTACATTAGGGACAAGCTGAGTGCCGTTGTGGGTAAAGTTAGACGCATACTTAGAAGTGACTGGAGCCTAAGCAGACGTGCCACTCGTAGCATTTATAGTGGACTGTTTGTTGCTTGCGCAGCTTATTGTTCTGCTGTGTGGTACGAGGTGGTTTTGTCTGTTGCTGGTAGAAACAAGGTCTTGTCCTGTCAGAGGATTGCTATGCTCGCCTGCATGCCAGTTTGTCGGACGGTCTCGACAGATGCTCTTCAGGTCTTGCTGGGTGTGGTCCCGCTTGACTTGGAGGTGATGCGCCGCGCTATTGCCTTCAAGGTCAAGCGTGGACTACCACTTTCCTCACATGACTGGCTTTCTGCGGATGATCTGGTGGGCGTGGACGTTAGGAGAATTGAGGTGCTCTATAGTGCCATCTCTGCATTCAAGCACCCTATTTATACCTTATTTTATAACTAAGTATAAGAATTATGTACATAAGAAAATAATGAAATAAAGAAAGGCAGTTGTTGATCAGAAGCCAAGACAAGCGGAGTTGTAATTATTCTACATGGCGACCGTGACAACTCGATAAAACACTACGTTTGTAAACTGTCGATATTATTTGAACACTCTAAAATAAAACACAAGACAAGTGAAATTAAAGAAGAAAATTTTCTTTTAGAAAGAAAAAAAAAGAGAATTAAATTTGAGCATAAATTTTTTTTAACAACAAAAATAAAACGAGCTAAATATTTTTTTATATACAATTTTGAAAATTAACAGAAAAAGCTTAAATGAATTACCACAATTTTGTAAAAGAAACCAAAGTAATTTTGTTGTGCAAAAGCAAAAGAATAGAACATTAATTGATTTAAAGGTGTTTCGATACAAATAGTTCACTCACTCCCACTACTTGCCATTAGGAAAAGGAATTAATAAAACACAATCAAACAAAATAAATTGTTAAAAAGTCAAGCTGAACCATCTTTTGTAGCGACTAAAAGCTAAAATAAAATCAGAATTAAATCAATAAATTTAAGCTGAAATCAAAAAAAAAGTATTAAATCAATAAGTTTAAACAAAAATTGTTTAAAACAAAAAACAAACCTTCACGAAAGCACTTCCCTAATATTATGACAATGGGCGAAGGTATGACTTCCATAGATTTGGGCACAAGTTCCATGCAGGAAACAACCATAGACGTTGGCGATTTGCCAGACGAACTCACAGAATCAGCAGAAGAAAGATATGAACGTCTGCTGCATCGCGCCCAAATTGAAGATTTGAATGAAGTTTCGGGCATTGGTTGCCTTTACCAAAGTGGAGTGACAGCAATTGCTATGAAGTTTTAACCAAAGAAAAGAGTGTTTTTAATTTTTGATTTTGTTTTGTGAAAGTGTAAAATGTTTTAAAAAAAAAAAACTTATAAAAAAAGAGGTACAGTTGCCGCAAAATGTCTTGGTTTCGTAGCGTTAGCATATGTCTACAATGCACAAAAAAAAGTACAGTTGCCGCAAAATGTCTTGGTTTAGTTTTATAAGAAAATTTAACACTTAAAATAACGGGAAACATCAGCATACATCAAAAACGAAAAAGTGAAACTTATAAAAAATTCAGCGAGTAATGTGGAAACAAAGAATAACTGAAACAACTCTTTTTATTTTTAAACGGCGAGTGACTGTGTACTAACGAAAATGTGTTCCAACGAATAATGTCCAAACAAACAATAAATGAAACAACTCTTTCTATTTTAAACGGCGAGTGACTGTAAATTGAAATCAAAAAAAACCTAACAGAGTATATCAGAAAATACAAATTAAAAAATCAGAAACATTTATTAATCATAATTAACTTAGCAAAAACACACATAAAAATACAAGAACAAGAATTCACTTATATACCTAAAGCTCAAATGAAAAACAACAGAAACCTAAATAAAACGAAAAGTTAAAACTAAAATATTTAAGAAAAGACATTCTAACAAACAGAAGCACCAAAAACAAAAAACTATTAAAATACAAAAAAAACCCCAACAAAGATCAGCATTTAAAACATAAATTTCATCCCTCATATATATGGACATAACTACAGAGAAAGACAGCCAAATAAATACGAACAACAAACGAAGAGAAGCGAATAATAAATAGGAAAGAAGACAACAGCTGATATATGTATATATGTACATATATTACACGTAAGAACTCTAGTTTATAGTTTATTATACCTATGTACATATGTACTAAAAAATTATTATATACTTTATTAAAATTAGTAAGTATATGCCTTATTAGTAATTACTGTAACATTATTTTATTATAACTTAATAATTTACTTATATTACTATACTTTATATTATACACATTATTAAAAACAATTACTATACTTATTACTAAAAATAGGTATTACATATTTACTGTGTATTGAAACTTATATAAAAGACTTAACCTACCTACATTGAAACGTTAATACATATCAATAAAAGTGAATACATAATTTTTTATAAATTTTTTTTTTCTCTTTTTCCTCACTTTCCAATAAATTTAGAATTTGATATAATTATATATAAAATGTATATAACCATATATGATCAATCATAAAATTAAACATGTAAATATGTACATAACAAACAATTACACATATGTATATACATAAATATTTTTTTTTTTATATAGAAATTCATACTAACTGAAGAGAAACAAGGAAAAATTTTAGAATTAAATTACAAAAGAAATAGAAAAACTAAAAAGCAAAAGAAAGCAGAAAGCAACAAGGAGAGTAAATACAGTGTAGGCTAAAACATTTCGTAATATTGAATTGAATTTTTTTTTTTGTTACGAAATATTTAAAAAATTCAAAATTAACAAATTGATTGAATAATTTTGCGATGAAGCTGTAACAACACATACTTATATGTATCTATTTTTTTTCTGAAACGAATATATTCACTATTGGTCTTATTAATTCGAAATTTAATTCTTTAATAAATTTCGGTAACAAAATTGTTTTAAAAAATTTCCAAAAGGAAAACAACACTATAAAAATTATTTTGAATAACAAGTTTTACAGTTCTTGAAATTATTAAATATGATTTCTACTAATTTTAAGCAAGAGCAAACATATTTTTTTTTTATTATAAAAATTAATACAAGAATTTGAAAATTAAAAATAATTTTTTTTACACTTACAACAAATGTCTGAATTTGATAATGAAAAATTCGTTGATCTAATTAAAAGATTTCACGCTATCAAGAAAAGAATTCTCCAAAATCGTCCGGTTTCTACTAATAAAATTAAAGTTAACGAATATATAGATTTATTAATTGAAACATATAATTCAATACTCGAATACGTAGAAATATATTCTAAAAATATATCATCTATCGAAATAAACTTAATATTTCGTAGAATAGAACACTGTCGTGAACTTTTAGTGAAATGTTTTGGGAAACTTAATTGCAAAGTAAGGGTTCCAAGAAACATACAATTATTTGAACTGGTTAGTAAGGACATTTTAACAGACTTAGATAGTGACTCTGAAAGTAGTGAAACAGGAACAGTATCTGACACTGACAATAAAGAAGTTTTTACAATTAGAGAGAATAACCCAGAACACGCTGGTACGTCGCTTGTTATTAATACAGGAAATATCTCAGAAATAACAAACAGAATGGCAACTATTGAGCAAAAGAAATCCTACGTCGGTATGTGTGCATCTATTATCAGGGATAATTATGATGGTAATCCATTAGGACTGGATTCGTTTTTGGATAAAGTTGATTTAATAGAGAGTCTTACTGAAGAAAATCTATTACCGGTTTTTCTATGTTTTATTAAATCCAAACTCGATGGTAAAGCTAGAGAAATTTTGCCAGATAATGTTAGCTCGGTGAATGATATTAGACTTGCTCTAAAGAGTAGAATTAGATCAGGCAATTCAAAGGTTATAATAGGCAAGATAGCAGCGTTGAATGTCAAGAACAATAATTACACGGAATTTTCAAAACAGGCAGAAGAGCTCGCAGACGCGCTGGAGCGCTCTTTAGTAATTGAAGGAATGTCTAGGAATAAGGCTCATGAGATGGCGGTTGATCAAACCATCAGTATGTGTCGCTCGAATGCAAAATCAGATTTGGTGAAGTCAATTCTGGCATCATCAAGTTTTTCAGATGCAAAAGAGGTAGTGGCGAAACTCGTAATTGAGCAGGCAAATGAAACAAAAGAGCATCACGTCCTTAGTGTCCGAACACATAATCCGAATTTGGGAAGAAGATTGAATCAACAGCAGAATTTTAATCGCTCGCATCCTAATAGCTCTTATCGTGGCAATAATCGTGGAAATTTTCACAATACAAATTTTTATTCTGGAAATAGACGTGGCAATAGAAACTCTAATATCTTTCATAACACTTATCATAGTAATAATGCATATCGTGGCAATAATCGGGTCTCCTTGAGGGGCTCCTCACGCAGTTACAACCACCAGAGAGCTTCGATCAGTTATTTAAACGAGGAAGTCCCTCGACAAGCCGGATTGCCGGGGGAAGAGAATATAAACTAGATTCACCAGAAGTATTTAAATCCGTATACAGTATAAACCCTAACTATTCCGATTTTATTGAATTAAAGTTATCACATTTAGATCAAAAATATACATTTCTTGTTGACTCACAGGCGGATATTTCATTAATAAAAGTATCATGTGTAGGCCCTAACATTAAAATAGATGAAAGGCAGAAAATAAGTATCACTGGCATTACATCGTCTTCAGTATCAACTTTAGGAACAATTTATACAATAAATGTAGGCTTGACTATAATAGAATGGCAATATTTTTTTACATTCATAATATAAAACTTGCGATACCAATGCTACAAGGAACAGCTGGTTCGTCATGCATCATTCCTCCTAGATGTGAAGTCTATAGAATTTTCAAATTAGATAGGGTTGAGCAACCATTGTTTGTTGACTGTCAGGAGATTTCAAAAGGAGTATTCATAGTCAAGGGTATTATTGACTCAAAAACACCTGTTCTACGCGTAATTAACACAACTAACGAAATAAAGCATATAGACAACTACAATATTAAAACAGAAAGTTTATCGAATTTTTACATTTATTCCATAAATGAAACTATAACAGACGTGGATCGTGTGGCCAAACTTAGAACAATTCTTCAACAACAAATGCCGGAAGAACATTTTAATGATTTATTACCACTTTGTGAGCAATTTTCAGATATATTTGCACTTAAAGATGATAAAATGAGTATCACTAACTTTTATGAACAGAAACTACGATTGAACGATTCTAATCCCGTTTACATAAAGAATTATCGATTGGCACATACACAGAAAGATGAGATAAACAGACAAGTAGAAAATTTATTAAATAACGATTTGATTGAACCTAGTAGCTCAAATTATAACAGTCCTTTGATACTGGTGCCGAAAAGGAGTATAGACGGTAACAAAGCATACAGAATGTGTGTTGATTATCGAGCAGTCAATAAAAAACTTATTGCCGATAAATTTCCGTTACCCCGAATCGACGATATCTTAGATAACCTTGGTCGTGCAAAATATTTTTCAGTCGTAGATCTATATTCTGGATTCCATCAGATACCATTACATCCTGAGTCACGTGATATTACATCTTTTAGCACCGATAGCGGTTCATATCGTTGGAAAGTTTTACCATTCGGACTTAACATTGCTCCCAATTCGTTTTCCAGAATGATGTCTATCGCTTTTTCAGGTCTTGCACCAAACAAGGCTTTTCTTTACATTGATGATATCATTATAATTGGATGCAGTAAACAGCATCACATTCAAAATTTAAGAAACGTTTTTGAAATTCTAAGAGCCCACAATCTCAAAATAAATCCTTATAAATGCAATTTCTTTCGACCAGAGGTAACATTTTTGGGACATAAGTGTACGGCAAAAGGTATTTTACCAGACGATTCTAAAACAAGTACCATAAGAACTTACCCAACTCCTACTGATAAAGATTCTGTTCGACGATTTGTGGCATTTGCAAATTATTATCGAAAATTCATCCCTAATTTTGCTATTTTAGCATCTCCGTTGAATTCTATTACGAGGAAAAATACATCGTTTAACTGGACTGATCAAATTAAAATCTGCATTACTATCTCCAAGAATACTGCAGTATCCGGATTTCTCGAAACCATTCCTAATCACAGTTGACGATTCAAAATCTGGTTGTGGAGCCATCCTAAGTCAGAACGTTAATGATGATGACTTACCAATTTCTTTTGCTTCAAAATCGTTTAGCCAATCCGAACAGAAGAAACCCATAATAAAGCTTGAACTCTTAGCAATATACTTCGCAATTATTCATTTTCGTCCATATATTTATGGTACTACATTTACTGTTAGATCAGATCATCGACCCTTAGTACATCTGTTCAATATGAAGGACCCAACCTCTAAGTTAACAAGAATAAGATTAGAACTTTCTGAGTATAGTTTTACTGTTGAATACATAAAAGGTAAAGAGAACGTAGGCGCGGATGCTTTATCAAGAATTTCCATTGATGAACTAAAAAACTCAAGTAAAAACATATTTTCAGTGACAACTCGAGCAATGTCAAAGAAAATTAATAGAAATAGACTTGATTTAGAACAACAGGAAAATTCCATTAAAATTAAAATATATGACAAATTTTCGTACAACTTTAATAAAAAGGTACCAAAAATTAAAACGGAATTATTTTATATAAATCAGAAACTTACTACAATGCGCATAAATGTTTATAAGAAATTTAAAAGATTGCTATATTTTGACTTTGAGATTGTTAACGAATCAATTTGTGTAGACAATTTGCTTTCGAGGCTACAGAAAGAGGCCAACACTCATAAAATTTTTATAGCAGAATGGTCCAAAGGTGATCCAATTTTTTCAATTTGTACAATTCAGTCATTAAAGGATAATGGAATAAAAATATTAAAAACCTTAGAAATTGTTTTAACAGAACCAGTGGAAATGATAACGAAAGATGGGGATAAGCAGAAGTTGATGGAAATATACCATAATGATCCCATAACAGGCGGACACTGCGGACAGAAGAAACTATACGCGAAAATTCGAACAAAATATTACTGGAAGGGAATGACAAGGAATATATCAAAGTTTGTTAAAGACTGTAATGAATGTAGTTTGAATAAGGTAAGACCAGGTAATGTAGAAGAACTCGTCCTAACACCTACCCCAACTAGGTGATTTGACACAATCGTTTTAGATACTATAGGCCCTTTACCATTGTCACCGTACGGAAATCGTTATGCAATAACATTGATTTGCGATTTATCAAGATACTTGGTCACCGTCGCGGTGCCTGATAAATCTGCTAATACTATTGCACGCGCTATATTCGAGAACTTTATTCTGATATATGGCAGAATGAACACGATTAGGTCAGATCAAGGAACTGAGTTTAAGAATGAATTGTTTACTGAACTTTGCAAGTTATTAAAGATTGACATAAATTTCTCCAGTCCATATCACCATCAAACCGCCGGTACAGTCGAACGCAACCACCGCGTATTCAATGAGTATATCAGAGCGTATATAAGGGAGAACATAAACGATTGGGACACATATTTAAGATATTTTACTTTTTACCACAATACTACTCCAAATACTGTTTTTAATAACCAATACACACCTTTTGAGTTAGTGTTTGGGAAAAAAGCGGTAATGCCAATTGACACAAAGACCAATTTAGATCCTCTTTATAACGTAGATAACTACTGTAAAGAAGTTAAATATAGACTACAAAAAACAAACATTATTGCTAAGAATTTAATAGACAGACATAAAGCACGAAACAAACAACTTTATGACAGATTTGCAAATCCCTTAAGACTAAAAGTAAATGATAATGTTCTATTGAAAAAGGAACCTTACGAAAAACATCAAAATATCTATGAAGGTCCTTATATTGTTAAAAATATAAATGGAGTCAATGTTACGATTTATAATAACTCAACTGCGAAAGAAAAAACTGTTCATAAGAATAGAATAAGGAAATTTTAAATAACAAAACTTAAATTCAATTAATTTTTTTTTAAACAAGTATAACATAAGAATGAGATCAATACGAATTATCGATAAATGAAATTGTATCAAACATTGTATAAAATTAAAACATCAATTGTTATTACATAAGATTTTTATATTTAAACATATAAAAAAAAAACCTAAATAAAATTATATTATAATTATATTCACTTTCAAAAAGAAGAGAGGTATAGTGCCATTCCTGCAATCAAGCACCAAAACTAATTAACGAAAAAAAACATATTTTCAGTAACAATAAAATAAAATAAAATTATATTATTATGAATATAATTATTATATTCACTTTCAAAAGAAGGGAGGTATAGTGCCATCTCTGCATTCAAGCACCCTATTTATACCTTATTTTATTCTACAGCTCTTAGATGAGCATCTTGTCTCTATTTGGCGGGCGAGATGGGCGGATAGTGAGAACGGCAGGGTTACGTATGAATTCATACGTGACGCTGACTTTGTGCGTGAACGCCCCGACTTTGGCTTTAGCCTTAGCCTGGGGTTTTTGCTGATGGGGCACGGCTCTCTCAATGCATTCTTGCATCGACGAGGCCTGTCGGATACTCCGGACTGTGGGTGCGGGGGAGGGCTGGAGGATTGGAGGCACATACTGACGGAGTACCGACTCTACGTGGACATCAGGGATTTGGGCGCAACGGGGATTTCTCGCGTTGGTTCGGGTTGGGACTTCGGTGGTGCGTTGGGGGATGGACGGACATGGGCGAGGTTGGGCGAGTTTGCTCGGGAGGTGTTTAGGAGGAGACGGGGACAGGGTTAGCATGGAAGGATCTTGCTTGGCTATCCGTGATCTCGAGCTCGCGGATGTCGCAGTGTGCTGTTCGCTCAGCATTGTTGTTACCTAGGCTTGATGTTGGTTGCTGTCTGTGGGTGGTGGTCTTCTCTGTGTATGGTGTCTGGAATTGGTCTTGCTCTCCTTGTCGTGCTATAGTGCCCCTACTCTTGGTCCCTAGTGACCTCGGGAGGGGTTGCTGTGGCCATGCGCCTGGCTTGCGGAGGCTGAATCCGGCGGACCTCGGTTGTGCCTATGTTTTTTGTTTGGTTTGCCGTTTTGGTTTGGTTGCTGTGTCATTTTGGTGACCTGAGTTCATCCGTGAGGAGGACTGTGTTCAATGTTGTCCTAACTTGTGAGTATTGTCCTTTGCTGGCCTCACTTGTGTGAGAAAAGTGTCCCCCGTGAGGGTGGCTGTTAACTGTTTTGTGTGTTCTGTCTGGTATCCTTGCTGTTGATGTATGTTTTGTTGTTGTTGGTGGTGGGCCACCAGTCCGGAACCATTTGGGGTTCAACTGGCAGTAGCTTCAGCTACGAGGTCTGACCGGAGAGTTAATTCTGGTACCACGGGAACCAGTGGCCTCTAGGACTTGTCCTAGACTGGTTATTGTTTAAAGCCTCTTCGGGGACCACGTGGTGGCTGTGGTTTAAACCCAAATCGCGGGAAGAGCATGCGCTCGGTGTGGAGTTGCATTGCAACCGGGTGCCGTGACCCATAGAACGGAAGGAGTGTTAGATAGGCTCCGCTCCTGACCAAGGGGGAGGCCATGTCCAAATGCATGGTTTCGAATTGGTACTCAGGCGTGACAATTTGTTGCGTGTGGGGGCGTTGGTGGACGCATTGTATTTACCCAGTACGAAGAGCACCGTCAAGTTAGGCCTTTGGGCAGGTATTGACGAAAATCTTGGATGCATATCTGTCCCCTTCAGCCTGGCTGTGGCCGGGACGTCCTCAAGATCTTCGCAGAAAAGTTTCCATGATTTTTTCTTGGACTTCCTTAGCTCCTTGTTGTAAGTGGTTAGGGCTGCTCTGTACCCTTCCCAATTTCCAGTTTGTTTGGCTCTGTTGAATTCCAGTCTTGCCTGCCTTCGCAGTTTCCCAGATTTCCCAAGGTACCCTCTTCGTGGAGGTTTTTATCTTGACAGGGCAGTTGTCTTGAAATGAGGATATGATTGCATCCGTCAGTCTCTCGACTGATGCATGCAATTCCTGATGTAATAGAAGATGCGTTTCTAGTGTACCTAGACTGCAGATTGTGCAAGTATCTTATCCAATCTGTTGCCCTGGGGTTTCTGTACAGCCATGGACTCTTCACCAATCCCCCAACTTCAAAAAGGATGTGTTTATGATCCGACATGGAGTCCTCTTCAGAGACCTTCCAATCTCTGATCATATCGAGAGATTTGTTAGTTATAAGTGTCAGATCGAGAACCTCTTCCCTGATGGTGTGGCAAAACGTTGGGCTATTCCCCCTATTTGCAATCCCCATGTTAGTAAGTAATAGGTATTCTTGGAGTGACCCATCTCTTTTATTCGTATCAATGCTTCCCCATATTATATTGTGAGCATTCGCATCACATCCAATGATGAGGGGTTTTCTATGGCATTTACTGAAATCCACTAGTCCCTTAATTTTCTGAGGTGGTACTTCATCTGTGTCCCCCGGGAAGTAGGCTGAGGAAATAACAACCTCAGTCCTGCTTCCATTGGAGTCCAACTCGACTAGCGCCACTGCACTGTCGCAATCCATGAATTCTGTAAGAGGCAAGTAATTACTATCAGTGTTTATGATAAGCGCAGCCCTTGGTTTGACTGCGCCCGTGTCATAAATAACCTGAGCGTTTTGTACATTGAGGCCTCATATGCCTCTTGATATCCAGAGCTCTTGTATAAGCCCTATGTTGATGGTGCCACCAGCAAATCTTCTGCTAATTTCGGCTGATGCAGCCTTAGCATGGTGAAGATTTGCCTGCAAGCACCTAATTTTGTAGTTTCTGATGTGAAAGGAGAGCTTTCGTCCCCTTCTTCCAACTCCACTGCCTCCATCTGTTGAACCAGCGCATCCGCATTTACGTTCTCAGCCTTGAGCCTGAGTACAACTTGTGCAAACCGTAAGTTTAGCTTCCCTTTTGACTTCGTCATACTGGCTGATGAGTTTTGGTCCACGGGAAGAACCAACGTGACCAGAGAGCCTTTTTCGGCAATTTTTCAAAATCGCCACGTTTCGACGAGGAGACCCTGATTCTGTCCCTGTAACAGATCCAAGATCTTGCTCGTCTCCTGCGCAGTCGAATTTGGGAAGAATCCCACTGCAACGCGAGATTGAGGAATCTTATGTTCCTCTATGGCTTTCAGTGAGATTCCCTCCCATGGTGATGTGTTGGTGTTGTTTGTTTTCACCCACTCAGCTGACATGATGTCCTTACAGTGCAAGACTAGGTATCCTGCCTTGTAAGTACAGCAAAGAAAATCAGGTTTTATTTCCTAATCTTTGCCAGCTACAATTTTCTCCAGAATCATGTTCTGGATGGAGTCCATTTGCTGGATTGTGAGGAACGTATTTGGATAGTCCCTTGCTAGAACCGCAGTCTTGACTCCCATTGTTATGTCCTTATATGAGGTAGTGGGCCGCCTTTGTGTGGACACCGATGGGTTGTCAGGCTGCTATGCTTTTGCAGCTTGCGAGGTGGATGGTTTTTTGTCATCTTTAATGCTCTTTTTCAGTGAAGTTTCAGGTGGCGTCTTCCCTTCAGACCTTTGCCTTTTTGGGACATGTGTAATGCCCCCAGTCTTCTGGTCTACGGCCATTGGTTCCAAGGCCTTGGCGTATGCCTCCTCCTTACTAAGGTCCTTCTTGAGTAGATATGCCAGCCTTTTCTTCCCTGCTCCACTGAGTCTCTTTGGCCTTTCTTCATTCTTTTCTTTACTGGGAGTTACTCCCGCCCCAGTTTCATTTGAGGGCTTTTCCGCCTCTTTATTTTTTTTGAGGTATGTGTGCCTCTGCATTGTTTTTGTTTTTATCTTTTTTGTGTTATTTCATTTTGTTCCCACGAGTATAGGGGAAAAACGGTGGCCACCACGAGGAGGTTATAGCCGCACTTCTACACAGCCTAGCAGTTACGGCACAGTGATTAGTGAAACACTGCGTTATTCCCCCTACATAAGCTGCCAGCTAGACCACCAATAATGTAGTAGCTGTTAAGTACTGACAATTGAAGTATTGTGCGTTTAATTTCATTGCAATCTAAGAACACACGGAAAACGTTTTTTAAAAAGGTAAAAACGTAACAATTGGTGTCAGAAGTGGGATTGCAAAATGAAGTTTGACGAGCTTAAGGTAGAACAGCTAAAGCAGGAGTTGACAAAACTGGACCTGCCCACAGCTGGTAACAAAGCGGAGCTACAGAATAGGCTAGCGGGGGAGTTCGAAAAAAAGAAGAACTGGAGATGGGTATACGTTCAGCTACAAGCAACATGGACGTAAGCTCTATGTTTACCGCGCTGTTGCAGAAAATAGAAGAAAGCTCTAAAACAACAAATAAAAAGCTGGAGGATGTGAGGGTTAACATCATTGAGGATAAATCGACTGACATGGAGAGAGAAGTTCACAGCATCAATAGAAAATTCGATGTGCTAGAAAAAGATGTTCATGAGAAGTTTGAATGCTGGAGAATGGTGTCGATCAGAAGTTACAACCGAAGGAGGAGAAATGCACTGAGTTAATCTTGGCATTAAAAGGCGCTGATGCACAAGTCCTGGAAACTATGCCCGCTACAAAGAGAAATAACTATGAGGACATTATGTAAATTACCTACTGCTTGTGTTGTATCCCCCCGGGGGCACGGTTATCAGCCTTTTTGCTGATAACCCCTAAAAACTTGTATGTTGCTACCCAATCCCTGAATTAACAGGGCAACGGGCGCGCATGCAAGTAAATTAAAGGTGAAAGTGGGTTCGCTCGCTCGTCCGGTAAGTGGGTAATATGGTCTTTCCAGACCTTGACCTTTGGCCAATTACCCCTTGAACGTAATATGTTACTACCCAATCCCTGAAATAACAGGCCAACGGGCGTGCATATAAGAAATTTAAGGAAGTAGCTCTGCCTATGCTCGTCTGGGTAAAGGTGCTACCGATACCTCAGGTTTGCATGAGACCTAAAATCGGAGGGATCACGTGGTGGCTGTGGTTAAAACCCAAAGATACGCGGGAAGAGTTATGGGTCAGATGAGTGTCTGCAAAAGGTGCTAGTGACCGATTGTAGATGCTCCCTTCAGGCCATATATCTTTAGGTGTTGTTGCCATTCGACAAAGCTGCCCTAATGTTTTGCGGTTGGCGAAGCCTCAGGTAAGATGGGGGCAATATTTTGCTGCCGGGCCATTGGGGTAGTAGGAGGTTAGATAGCTCCAACACTCTAGCAAGGTGTCTGTACATGGTTCTGCAGCCTGTACAGAATTTGCTACCATGTTCGTCCCTATTAGGGGCACATGTTGTTGCCTCACCCGGTATGTGCCTCTGGAAGGGACGACGGGACGGTGGTGAACGGCTTTATTCACCCAGTTCGAAGAGCACCGTCAGGTTAAGTTTATGACAGGTACTGACGTAAAATCTTTTTTTTTTTTTTTTTCCACTAATTTTTTTATTGTATCTTCATTAAACTGAACTAACAATAAGTATTCAAATCTTAAATATAAATATAATAATTAGGCCCAACCAGTGTCGGACATAAACTTAGTGATAGTAATTAAAAATAAATAAATGTCGTATTAAGTACAAGAATATTTTCAAAAAATTTCATCTGGAGTGTTGCGTACTAAAGCCGTAGTATCCCTCTTTTTTAAGCGGATGTGTCCAGGAAAGTTCAAGATATTACGAGCAAGCGGATTAGGATGGGACTCGAGTTTTGTTAAATATTTGCCTGCATATTTTGCAATTTCTGCAGTCACAAGTGGCATATTTAAATCACGATGTAAAATTGAATTTTTCATGTACCAAGGAGCCGATGTTATTAACCTTAAAATTTTGTTTTGCATACGTTGTATTCGCTCTACATTGGAAGCTGAAGCAGTGCCCCATAGTTGAATTCCGTAACACCATATGGGTTTCAAAAGCGACTTGTATATTAAAAGTTTACAATCTAGACTGAGTGTAGAATTTCTACCAATCAGCCAATGTATCTGGGTCAATTTAAGCTTCATTTGTGTCAGCTTAGAGTCAATGTGGTGTTTCCATGTAAGCCGTCGGTCAAGGTGTATACCAAGGTATTTCACCTGTGAATGTTGAGGAACAACTTGATTGTTGATTCGAATGGGGGAACAAGTATCTCTTCGTAGGGTAAATGTGACATGAACACACTTTTGTTCATTTACTTTTATTCTCCATAAGTTCAACCACAGCTCCAACAAGTTAATATGTTCCTGAAGATATCGGGATGCCTCGTGAGGGTTTTCATGCATACTAAGGCAGGCTGTATCATCGGCAAATGTAGAAGTGAGGATATTACTGCTCAGAGGCATATCACAGGTAAAAATCAAGTACAAAACTGGCCCCAGTATACTCCCCTGTGGCACCCCAGATGAGATAGTTTCGGGCACACTCATGAAGTCTCCTTCCACAACAGTGAACTTCCGGGCAAGAATGTAACTTTCCAATAGATTCACAATGTTCATTGGTAGATATCTCCTCAATTTCAAAATCAGGCCCTCATGCCACACTTTATCAAATGCTTGAGAAACATCAATAAAGAGGGAAGAACAGTACTTCTTTTCCTCAAATGTTCTTCTTATAAAATGTACCAATCTATGACATTGTTCAATGGTGCTATGCTGACTTCTAAACCCAAATTGATGGTCCGGTATGCACCCATTCTCAGCTAGAATTGGGGATAATTTTGTCATGAGCAGTTTTTCGAAGAGCTTTGAAATTGTTGACAGCAAACTTATTGGCCTATATGACTCAGCCTTAGTAAGATCTTTGCCCGCCTTTGGAATCATTTTGACCATGGCAAGTTTCCAGCTGTGTGGATAATACTGCAATCGTAAAATGCCATTAAAAATAAATAACAGGATTCTAATAGCAATACGAGGCAAATTCATCAGCATCTTGTTACTAATTCCATCAATACCCGGGGCCTTCTTTGGGTTGGTTTCAGCAATTAGTTTTTGCACATCACGCATCTTAAACTTTATGGGTCGAGGGGGTAGAGCAACTACATTCGGCAAATCAACAGCACCAGTACATGAGTTTGGGGTAAATACGTGTTTTAAATGCTCAGCAAATATGTTACCTTTTTCAGTATTGGTTCTTGCCCAACCTCCGGTAGAAGTGCGCAAGGGTGGTTTAGACTCAACGGGTGTTTTAAGTTTTTTAGCAGCGCGCCACAAGGAGTAATTAGATGCTGCTGTGACATCGAGACCTTCCAGATAGTTCTTAAGAGAAGCAGATTTTTCAGATGCAAGCAACTCTTGGAGTCGTTTTGTGCATTCTCTAAGTCTAATTTTATGTTGGGGTGATCTGTGCTGTTGCCATTCCCTTCTAGCTCTTCTTTTTTCACATACGAGACGTTCAATATCCGCAGAATAAATTCTATTAAACCCAGTCTGCGGATGGGAGGTAGTGGCATGTTTAGCAGCCTCTTTAATATTCTCGGTAAGATTGGCAATGTTAAGTTCAATATCATCGGGTGTTCTAAGCCTGATGTTTTCCGCACAATGACTACTGAGATATTTTTTGAACCCCAGCCAGTTAACACGATTTATCATCTTCACATACGGGTGAGGTAAGTCACTTCTTAGTGGGCTACAAATTATAACGATCGTGGGAGTGTGATCGGAGGAGAGATCATGTGAAGCCTCAACATGAATTAAATCCCTAGGGATATTTTTCATGACCCCAAAATCTATAACATCCGGAATTTTTTGTATGTCAGTAGGCCAGTAAGTGGGCTCCCCGCTCGAAATGACATCCAAACCCATCTTTGAAATTGTGTTGAACAATGCTCGACCTCTAGGTGTAATAAGACGCGATCCCCAGAACGTATGTTTTGCATTGTAGTCTCCAGCTGCTACGAAACAAGGGCCAAGAGTTTTGTAAAAATCCTCGTATTGATCCTCACTGATTGAAAATCTGGGAGGGGAGTAAACTGATGATATTACGAGATTTGAACAAAAATTTTCTATGCAAATATTTGTTGCTTGTAGATGGTTTTCACAAGTGTTCTCAAGAATATAGTGTTTGAGTCTTGACTTTATTAGAATTGCTGATCCTCCGCATGCTCTTCCTCTCGGGTCCTTTGTATCGTATAAGGTGTAGCCACTCATTTTAAATAGGCTTCTCGAAGTCAAATGAGTCTCAGATACCAACATTATATCAATATTCTTCAACGTGAGGAAGTGCTCAAGTTCATTTTTTGTGTTGGCGAATGCCGTTTGCGTTCCAGAAACAACACTTTAACGTGTTCATGGCTTGTTAACTAATGCTTGAAGCAGTGTGTTCTGCATTCGCAGCATTTCTTGCATCATGCTAGTCATATTTGTTGTAAAGTTGTTTATAGTTTGCACCAAATTATCAATAGTATTTTCAAGGCGACTGAAATTAAAGCTTGCATTTGCATTTGTTGTATTAGTTGGTGGTGACACTTTTTGCATGGGAACGGAGTTGATCTTCACAGCGTCAGCATACGATACTTGTGTAGAGATTGGTTGGGCCATTACAGGATAAGTGGCGGAGTACGTATTTCCTGTTTGCGCTGGGACTACTTTAGGCTTTTGAATCATAGCCTGTTTAACGAAGGAGTATACAGGACAACCTCTGTAGTTAGCAGTGTGATTACCTCCACAATTACTGCACTTTTTTTCCTTCTGGTCCTTCGACTTATTGCAAATAGCAGTACTGTGTAATTCACCGCACACAACACAAACAGTAGGTAATTTGCAGTAAGTTTTTGTGTGGCCATATTCTTGACAGTTATGGCACTGTACGGGTCCTGAGCGCTTGTGTGGTTCTTCAACTGTGATTTTTCGGTATAACAGATATTTTAAATTATAAATAGGATGTGTCTCATTTTTCTTCAGTTTAATATCATTTGGTTCCAGTTCAACGCGAAATAAGGGTTGGGGGATCTTCTCCCTGTTTATTATGTTAGAGACATTTTTAACCTTAAATCCTAGGAGGGTGAGAGCATCTTTTATTTCCTCGGGAACAACATAAGAATCTATGCCCTTCAATACGATCTGTAGGCCTTTAGCACTCTTAAGCTGGAATGTGTAGAAACTTGTTTTACTTTTTTCAAATTCGTTAACCATTTTGCGGAAATCCTTTTCTTCGTATATTTGGATCTTTGTTTCGTCAATATTACCACGTTTTATTGGGACAATGTGAAATGCCTTTTCACCAATGACCGAGATTAGTTTTTTAATAAGAGTGTTTGAATTTTTTTGTCTCAGATATATTGGTGGTGGTTTTGAGGTTTTCTTCGAGGATTCTTCGGGTCTGTCGCTGTCAACTTGCAATATTTCGAAACGGTTTTGACGGTTAGCTGAGGCGGCGTCGATATCGCTGGATATCTTAGGAACCGATGAGATCTGTGAAGAATTTCGGCTTCGCCCGCGCTTTACCACTGTGATATATCTGTCCATTCCGACAGGCACCTTAGGTTTCAGACTACTGTTGTCTGTAGTGATAACTTGGTTAAGTCATGAACACGAGCCCGGAGCGGATAATGGCGCTGACTTAAATAGAGATAAACTAGGCAACGGTAATGTTACCGAATCACTACTTGGCATTGGAGTAAGCGAAGTTGATCGCTCACGAAAAATTGGCTTTGCCGTTAGAAAAAGACTATCATCCGATTTTTTATTTTTATTGTGTGCATTAATATCAGAACTCACAGTAAAATAGGCATTTCTGCCGTTAGAACTCACTTCACAATTGTTTGTTTTTGAGGTACTCATGCAGAGTATTCCTCAGTCACTTTTTTGCGGTTGTTTTTTTTTGTTTTGTTTTTGTTGTTTCAGATTATATGAAAAATATTATTAGTCCAAGTTAAGCAAATTTCACAAAATACTTATTACGAATCAGTACTTATTACGATTTTTTTTTGTATTTTTGTTTGTAAAAAAAACCGCTAATACGTCTGTTCACTACGAAAGTTCAACAAAGACAAATCTTTGACATATTTGTTTGTGTTGTGTCACCGCATACAACAATTGCACGAGACTGCCATTTGCAATAAGTCGAAAGACCGGAAGGAAAAAAGTGCAGTAATTGTGGAGGTAATCACACTGCTAACTACAGAGGATGCCCTGTATAGTCTTTCGTTAAACAGGCTATGAGTCAAAAGCCTAAAGTAACCCCGCCACTTATCCCCTAATGATCCAACCAATCACTCCACATGTATCGTATGCTAACGCTGTGAAGCCCAACTCTGTTCCAGTGCAAAAAGTGTCACCACCAAATAATACAACAAATGCTAACCCAAGCTTTAATTTCAGTCGCCTTGAAACTACTATTGATAATCTGGTGCAAACTATAAACAATTTTACAACAAATATGACTAGCATGATGCAAGAAATGCTGCGAATGCAGAACACACTGCTTCTAGCATTATTTAACAAGCCATGAACACGTTAAAATTATATTTCTGGAACGCAAACGGCATTCGCCAACACAAATATGAACTTGAGCACTTCTTCACGGTAAAAAATATTGATATAATGTTGGTATCTGAGACTCATTTGACTTCGGGAAGCCTTTTTAAAATGAGTGGCTACACCTTACATGATTCAAAGGACCCGAGAGGAAGAGCATGCAGAGGATCAGCAATTCTAATAAAGTCGAGACTCAAACACTACATTCTTCAGAACATTTGCGAGGACCATCTAAAGGCAACAAATATTTGCATCGAAAATTTTTGTACAAATTTCGTGATATCATCAATTTACTCCCCGCCCAGATTTTCAATCACTGAGCATCAATATGAGGATTTTTACAAAACTCTTGGACCTTGTATCGTAGCAGCTAGCGACTACAATGCAAAACATACGTTCTAAGGATCGCGTCTTATTACAACTAGAGGTCGAGCGTTGTTCAACACAATCTCAAAAATGGGCTTGGACGTCATTTCCAGTGGGGTGCCCACTTACTGGCCTACTGATAACAAAAAATTCCGGATGTTATAGATTTTGGCGTCATGAAAAATATCTCTAGGGATTTAATTCATGTTGAAGCTTCTCATGACCTCTCCTCCAATCACTCTTCAACGATCGTTACAATTTGTAGCCCACTAAGAAGGGACTTACCTCACCTATATGTGAAGATGATAAATCGTGTTAATTGGCTGGGGTTAAAAAATATCACAGTAATTATTGTACGGAAAACATCAAGCTAAGAACTTCCGATGATATTGCCAATCTAACCGAAAATATTAAACAGGCTGCTAAATATGCCACTACCTCCCATCTGCAGACTGGGTTTAATAGAATTTATTCTACGGATATTGAGTGTCTTGTATTTGAAAAAATAAGAGCTAGAAGGGAATGGCAACAGCACAGATCACCCCAACATAAAATCAGACTTAAAGAATGAACAACACTTCCAAGTGTTGCTTGCATCTGAAAAGTCTGCATCTCTTAAAAGCTATCAGCAGCATCTAATTACTCCTTGTAGCGCGCTGTTAAAAAATTTAAAACATCCGTTGACTTTAAACCACCCCCGCGCACTTCTACCGGAGGATGGGCAAGAACCAATACTGAAAAAGGTAACATAATTGCTGAGCATTTAAAATATGTATTTACCCTAAACACATGTACTGGTGCTGTTGATTTGCCGAGTGTAGTTGCTCTACCCGTCGGCCCATAAAATTTAAGATGCGTGATGTACAAAAACTAATTGCTGAAACCAACCCGAAGAAAGCTACGGTAATGATGGAATTAGTACCAAGATGTTGATGAAGTTGCCTCCTATTGCTATTAGAATCCTGTTATTTATTTTTAATTGCATTTTACGACTGGAGTATTATCCACACAGTTGGAAACTTGCCATAGTCAAAATGATTCCAAAGGCGGGCAAATATCTTACTAAGGTTGATTCATATAGGCCAATAAGTTTACTGTCAACAATTTCAAAGCTCTTCGAAAAACTGCTCATGACAAAATTGTCCCCAATTCTAACTGACAATGGATGCATAACGGACCATCAATTTGGGTTTAGAAGTCAGTATAGCACCATTGAACAAACTCATAGATTGGTTCATTTCATAAGAAGAACATTTGAAGAAAACAAGTATTGTTCTTCCATCTTTATTGATGTTTCTCAAGCATTTGATAAAGTGTGGCATGAAGGTCTAATTTTAACACTGAAGACATATCTACCAATAAACATTGTATATCTTTTGGAAAGTTACATTCTTGCCCGGAGGTGATATGCCTCTGAGCAGTAATATGGTTAATGCTTGTGATTAACACTAATGTGAGTCGCCGGCACTTGAACCAGGACTCTTGTAAATCTTTAAAGGTTACTTGAAAATGAATCGCCGGCACTTGAACCTGGATTCGATAATAAGAAAAATACGCGTGTCTTTGATTGTGAATCTTTACTATATTAATTTATTTTGTATTTTACCTTTTCTTATATAATCATTTTTTGCAAAATCTACAACTTAAAAATATAAACAAAAAATACATACAGTGTAATTGAAAATACTCTAATTACAGTTAAACAAACAAATAAAATAAATTGCAATTCATGCAAAATAATTTAAACCAGCAAAAGGTGAGTGTTATGATTTCAATGAATTTTGTCGCTGCTAATTAAATGATGTATTAAATTACTATTTTAAGTTCCATGCCGTTTATTTAATTAATAATAAATAAACCTTGAAACTAAAAGAAATTTTAAGCCAACTGCGTCAGGGTTTAATGACTCTTACTTGCTTTTACAAATAAGCAAAAATACAAAGGTAATATTATTTCCCTTTGCAGTCAGAAAAAGAATTAATTCTTATATGTGTTAACATGCTGCCCGCACAAATGACTGGCTTGACTCATAACAACTAACACCCCTTGCTAAATTCATTACACATTAGATTTATAGAATTTAATAGATAAGAAGATTAAGCCTGGCCAGTGTTAACATTCGGTAGTTTGATGCCGAGGGGCTGGAGTTGGACTGAAGCTGGTCTTCCACTTTTTATACCTGCAGATCGTAATGATGACAGTTGTCGGTATCAACGCAAGCGCTGCGTATCCGACAATTATCCATGGTTATTATGTTTGACTTCCCTTGCAAGGTGCGTCGTTTTGGAGATTTGGGATAACTCTTGCTGTACTAGTTCATGTACTGTTGGCTTGATTTGTTTTGCGCTGAAGTTCATACTGTCATACTGTTTTATCCAACCAATTATGGGATTAAAGTTCGTTGGTGAACCTTGTAGAGACGTAACAATTTGTTCACGACCTTGTATGGTAATGAGGTCATTTTTTATGACACAGTCAGGGCGCATGGTTATTAACCCGCTGGTTTCTAATGTAATGTGTATAATGTCATTACCGCATACTGCATTCAACTTGATAGTATCTGATGTGGAAAACACAAATTGATTTGGACGATTTAGCTGCTGCAATACTGTGGTATCTTCCAGCTTACGGAAGACGCATCTTGGATCAGTTTGATAATTTAGTAGATCAATTTCACATTTGTTGATCATTGGGCTACGAGTTGCTTGGATATGTTGCTGGTATGCCTGTCGTCGCGTAATTTCCAGCAAGTGTTAATTTCATGTTGTGGCATTGGAAAGAATTCGTCATGATGTAAACTAATAGCGAGAAATTCTGTTGAGGTTTCTACAGCTAAAAGTGTTTTATTTATTGTTGCTACAATTGGAGTAATGTGTAAGAGCTGGTACTTTTGTGGATCAGTAAGGGGTAGATTGATGGTGAATATTACGTGGTTCTCTGCGATAATTCCATTGACCTTGATGAGCTTGTATACTTCTAATAAGTTCTTTTGATGAATCGGCAACTGCATGTTTGCTGGTAAATGGGCCTTTATCTTCCTGATTTCTTCATTGAGTTGTTGAGGAGTGAGTAACAAAGGATTAATTTTGTCGTGATGGCTATCAATTAGAACATCCATGATTGCCGAGTGTATGCGTTGTACATTGTTGGTGACAATGAGCATTTTCACGGAAAGCATGAGTATGCGTTGTTCGACCTTAACATTGTGGAGTTGATTGCTAGTTTTGCCAAATTTATCCTGTACGTCCAGCTGATACCTTTTGATAAAGTTGATGGTGGAATTAACTAGTGAGGTTTGATTCCTTAGTAGCCTGTCTAAATATTCATCATTTCTTTCAAGCTCCTTAATTGTTTTTGACATTTGTGTTTCGTAGTTAGAGTCTAAAACGCCAAATAGTGAATTGGCAATATTTCCAACTATGTCGATTGCCCCTCTTTTCTTTCTTTTGACAGTGAATAGATTGAATTCTGTCTGCAAGTCTTCTTTTACATGATCAAAGTAGTCCAGCAGAGTCTTACATGTCACCTTGTTCAGCGTACTGTTGCATAGATCCTGAAGCATTGTTGTTCCATCAGTCAAAATATTTATCTGATGCTGATATGGTTCAAGATCGAAGTACACAATCATCTTCCAATTCACGGCCATCAGCCTTACAATGCTTATCCGTTCAAAATAAATGCCAGGTTTGTTGTTGAACTTGGTTATGTTTATTTGATTTGCCATGGCTACAGGAAAAAACAACAATGTTAATATGGTAAGCAGCAAGGTTGAGTTTAGGCGTGAATGTTTTGTTGGAGTTACTTCGCCGGTTAGTGTTTCTGATGCCTTAACTTTTTTCGCTGGACAGATTATGGACAATGATGCCACTTGTGATATTTCTTCAGATTGCTCTTGTGCTTCATTAATTTCCGGAAATAGTGGAGCCAATCTGTGGATAGGTCGTTTGAAGGTTCCTCTTTGAGTTTTTACATCGCACAACCTTACCAAGCCATCATCGCCCTTATATACCTTTATTATTCGGCCCAGGGGCCATTGTACCACTGGAATATTATCTTCCCTAATTATTACCAACGTGTTTGGGTGAATCTTGCTGATTGCGCTCTTCCATTTATGCCGCTGTTGTAATTCGTTAAGGTATTCCTTGGACCATCGTTGCCAAAAATTTTGTTTGAGTTGTGACACGAGTTGCCATCTGGTTTGTAAACTTCCTTTAGGAAATTGTGACCGAACATCAACGCTTGAGGTTAATTCTTCACCAATCAGAAAATGCCCTGGAGTGATAGCATTTAGATCGTTGGCATCTGATGAGTTTGGAATGATAGGTCGAGAGTTCAGCATGGCTTCAATTTCGATCACTACAGTTTCTAGTTCTTCGTATGTAAGTGATGCCATTGAGACATTTTTCATTAACATGTGCTTTGCTGACTTTACTGCTGCCTCCCACAGTCCTCCAAAATGGGGTGACCTTGGAGGGATGAACTGAAAATCGATCCCCTTTATGCTGCATGCCTCAATGCTGGTTTTGCATGAATGACGCTATTAAGCTCACTTAGATGATTTCGGGCACCAACAAAATTTGTTGCGTTGTCGCAATACAGTGTTCTACAATGGCCTCTTCTCGCTATGAACCTCTTCAGTGCCCCTATAAATGCTTCTGTTGTCAAGTCAGTGACCAATTCTAAGTGCACTGCCTTAGTGGCAAAGCAGCAAAACACCGCAAGGTACGCCCTTTGAGGTCGTTTTTAAATGTAAAAAAATGGGCCGCAATAGTCCACTCCCGAATTCAGGAATGGCCGAGCTGGTTGCACTCGATGATTTGGAAGGTTTCCCATTATTTGATTATACATACTTGGCCTTGCCCTTGTGCATCGTACACACCGTTGAACAATTGCTCTTGTTAAGCTTTTCCCTTTTATGGGCCAAAGTCGCTGTCTTACTTGTGCTAACAAGGCTTGAGGGTCACAATGATAGTGTTCCTTATGTATTTTTTTTATTAGGAGTTTCACAAGTGGATCTTGGCTTGGTAGTATTATTTGATGGATTGCATCGAATTGCTGTGTTGAGGAGTTCAGTCATCCACCTACTCTAATTATACCTTCTTCATCCAAAAAAGGAGTTAGCGAGCTTAGCGGATTCGTCTTTGGTACATATTTATCTTTAATAAGTGTCCTTTTGAGGTCATCGAAGTCGGATGTTTGTATTTGTCGTACAATTAGCTTGAGCGCTGCGTCGAGTTCCATTGGAGAAAGCTGAATATGTTCTGCTCGGGATTCCTTTGGCCGCCTTGTGTTTCTAGAGAATCGCAACATATATGCGATGACCCTTTGTACATGTGTAAAAGAATTTTTCGACGGTATTGTATAAATCCAAGCATTTTGTTGGACTGAGTGTTGAGTTGTTAGAACAGTTGCTGTATAGTTGAGGTCAGTTGTTGATTCCCGTTTGATGGGACTTGACCACAGCGATTTGGGATTGTAGAGGAATAATGGCCCGTACAACCACATGGTACATGACGCCTCTCGATAAGATGTCCGCAGGATTTTGTTTAGATGGGACATGTCACCATTGGTCTGGAATCGTTACTCGAAGAATTTTTACAATACGATGGGCTACGTATATCGGTAAGTTTCCTGGATGATTGCTTAGCACGATCTGGGAGTCAGACCAGCAGAAGGATATTTTGTTCTGCCAGCTCAGATCAGCTTTCACTCTTGCCGTAAGTTCAGCTGCCAAAAGTGCTACGCATAACTCTAGACGAGGTATTGTTTGTGATTTTACGGGTGCTACGCGCGATTTTGAGCATAGTTGATTGACTTTTACTGTTTTGTCCTTCTGTACTATTCTGATATATACTGCTGCACCATAAGCCTTTTCTGATGCGTCCGCAAAAGCATGTAGTTCAACGTTTGTGTCTGCTTGATTGGTAAATATATACCTTGGAAATCTTACGTTATTCAATTCTATTAGATCTTCCCTATAGGTTGTCCATTCCTTTTCGACTGCCGTAGGAAGATTCTTATCCCACTCAAGTTTCATTTGCCATGTTTTTTGAAGTTGAATTTTTCCGGTTACCACCACAGGACCAATCAAGCCTAAGGGATCATATATGTGTGCCAAGTCGGAGCTCATGGTCCGTTTTGTTGTATTTTTGTGTTGTTGAGCATTGACCTTAATACAAAATACATCTGTTTTCGGGAGCCACAAAACTCCTAATGTTTTGGTTGATTGTGTTTCTTTTGATTCAAAGTTGAGATTAAGTTCTTGATCTTCGGCTGCAATTTCATGTAATAATCTTTTATGGTTTGAACACCACTTCTTGAGTTTCATGCCAGCTGTGGCCAAAATGTTTATCAATTGCTGTTGTTTTATTACCGCTTCATGAATTGTATCAGCTCCCATTAAACCATCACCAACATAAAACTCTTTTCGCAGAGACAATGCTCCATGTGGATATTGTTCCTGGTAATCATCTGCCAGCTTGACAAGACAGCATGTTGCTAGGTAAGGCGCAGCCCTGGTACCGTATGTTACTGTGTTCAGTTGATATACGTTGATTGGCTGATTTTCATTTTCTCGCCACAGGATTAGCTGTAAGTTTCTATCTTCCTTGTTAATCCATATTTGTCGATACATTTTGTCAACTTAGGTCTTAATTCATACTTGTACATTCGAAATCGTAACAAGATTGCAAAGAGTTCACTCTGAACCGTAGGACCACTATGCATTATGTCGTTCAGAGATAGCCCCGAGGATTTATGTGCTGAAGCGTCAAACACGACCCTTAATTTGGTTGATGAACCATCTGGTCGTAGTACACAAGGGTGTGGTATGAAGTAATAAGGAGAGCTAATTTTTTCAGCGTTGACCTTTGTCATATGACCCAACGATTCGTACTCTCTCATGAGTGACACATACTGATCCCTAAGTGTAGGATTGGATTTGAGGCGCCCTTCGATGGAGTTAAATCTTTTGTATGCTATTCCCTTTGACTCTGCCAGCGTTGATGGATGATTGTTTAATGGAAGTTTTACCACAAATCTTCCATCTGCCGCTCGAAATGTGGATTGAAGAAAGTGTGATTCACAATACAGTTCGTCTTCTGTCAACTTTGTTGTACTATCTGATGGTTCCTCAACCTCCCAAAATTTTGCAACTGCTTCTTCTAATTCCTTTGTTGTGCATATTCCGCAGACCTTGCTACTGATTGATGGTGATTCGACCCTTACAGATATTACCCATCCAAGGACGGTATTTTGTAGTACTGGAAAATTGTCTCCCAATCTGAATTGGCCATCCATGAGTAGGTCAAAAATGATTTCTGCTCCTAGCAAGCAGTCAATTCGACCTGGCTTATTGAATTCTGGATCAGCTAATTGAATATTCTGCGGGATTCCCCAGGATTCAATGTTTAAATGATGAACCGGCTGATCGGAGACAATTTTCGGCAGGATGTGGGCATCTACTTCAGCAACATAACTATTTATTGTTGATTGGAACTGAATGCTTGTCTGATGGCGCATCTTGATTTTTTAACTCCGATACCTTCGATGCTCACGCATGTTTGTCTGGATCTACCGCCCAGGGATTTCCATAGGCGGTCCGTTATTAGATTTACTTGAGAACCGGAATCCAGAATGGCTCGACGTTGTATTAGCTGTCCAGTTACAGATGATAGTTGAATGATTGCGGTTCCTAATAACACATAATAGGGATCCTTACTGGACTGATTGGTTAATAAGCTAACCTAATTAGACGTGTGGTCATGAGCCACTTCTACCCTTTTAAGAGCTGGCGGATGGAGTATTGATTGGCCTTGTGAGGCAGCCTTGTTGTTAAATATCTTCGCCTTGGGATTGTGTAGTAGGGTGTTATGGGTTGTAGTGCATCTACTACAATGTCCTGAAGTGCATTCCTTGACTCGATGTCCTGGCTTCAGGCAGTTAACACAGAGATTTAAGTCCTTAACCCATTTCCATCGTTGGTTTAATTCGGCATTGATGAATTTTCTACAAGCGTAAATTTTATGAGCCTCCCTGTTACATATTTTACAAGTTTTATTTGGTTCTGATGCTGTCACCGAGGCGCAAATTCGTGATGTTACCCGTTCTAATTTTTCCCGTGTCTCCCAGGATTGAAATCTGCGCTCTAGAAAATTTAATAGTTCATCAATAGCGACCAATCGCCTGTTGTTGGTCAGACTTTGCTCGAAGGCAGTTTGGGTATCTTGATCCAATTTCTGTAATATAATATGAACCAGAATGACGTCCCAATGTTGCACTGGTATGTCTTGTGCCTTCAGCCCATGAATGCATTCTTGTGTTATGTCGTGAAGTGACTTTAATGATGATGCAGATTCCCTTTTGATAGATGACTGCGATAATAGCTTTTTCAGTAGTGTGGATACCAGAAGCCTTTTATTGTCATATCTGTTACTGATAAGTGACCAGGCGACCGCGTAATTGATTCCTACTGCAGGTAGGTGCTTGATTAGATTTTTTGGTTCTCCTTGTAATGATGTTGTCAAGTAATGCATTTTCTTTGTATCATTTATGTTTGTATTGTGGATGAGCTCTACGAAGATGTCCTTAAATTCCATCCAGCGCTGATAGTTTCCATCAAAGGTAGGTAGCGTTATTTTTGGGAGAGGTATATCGATGTCCCCTGGCATTGCTGTGCGACGAAGAGGACTTTCTGCATTTAGTTGCATATGTTGTTGCAGTTCAATCATGGCTGCTTCTGCCCTTTCTTCCATCTCATAATACGTCTGAATATTGTAGTCTTTAATGTTGTCGTCATTAGTTGATGCCCACAAGGCCGCATTATTATTGGCTAATTCGACCATGTATTTTTCGATGATACTTGCTTTAATGTTGTAGTATGATGAATGATGTTTAAGTTGCTGTTGTGCAAAAATTTCATCAATATTTCGAGTGAGCGCCTTCATTAATGCTCGTTGATTCCGAAGGATTTTACGGATTTCAGCTGACTGCTGATTGTAAACTTGCCGTTTTTGTTCGCTTGACGGATGTGCTTCGTCCGTAAGTTTCAACAGATCCATTGATCCGTGCTCAAACAGTTTTGTATGCTTTACAACAATTTGGGTGATTTTGTTGTGGTAATCTTCCACCAGGTAATCATCGTCCTCGGGCTTGTTTTTCATTGCCATGATTACCTCATGAATTTTGTGGAATTCTGTAGCCAATTCTGTTAAGGCATCCAGCCTTTTGGCAGGATGTAGGTCGTAGATACTATTTTTGACGATTTTTTTGATGCAGAAATCTTTCTAGCTGCCTGGAGGATTGTTTGTTCTTCCAGTGTACTAGATTTGTTGATGCAGAATATAGGGCGTCGAAACTGTGATTGACGACTGTGTTGTAATCTTCCTAACTGCCTGGAGGACTGCTTGTTCTTCCAGTGTAGGAAACTTGTTGGATAACAATCAAAGATCACGTCGGGGTCACCAAATGTTAATGCTTGTGATTAACACTAATGTGAGTCGCCGGCACTTGAACCAGGACTCTTGTAAATCTTTAAAGGTTACTTGAAAATGAATCGCCGGCACTTGAACCAGGATTCGATAATAAGAAAAATACACGTGTCTTTGATTGTGAACCTTTACTATATTAATTTATTTTGTATTTTACCTTTTCTTATATAATCATTTTTTGCAAAATCTACAACTTAAAAATATAAACAAAAAATACATACAGTGTAATTGAAAATACTCTAATTACAGTTAAACAAACAAATAAAATAAATTGCAATTTATGCAAAATAATTTAAACCAGCAAAAGGTGAGTGTTATGATTTCAATGAATTTTGTCGCTGCTAATTAAATGATGTATTAAATTACTATTTTAAGTTCCATGCCGTTTATTTAATTAATAATAAATAAACCTTGAAACTAAAAGAAATTTTAAGCCAAATGCGTATGCAAAATTTAGTCAGGAGTTAATGGCTCTTACTTGCTTTTACAAATAAGCAAAAATACAAAGGTAATATTATTTCCCTTTGCAGTCAGAAAAAGAATTAATTCTTATATGTGTTAACAAATATGTACAGTTCTACATTTGTCAATGATACACCCTGCTTTAGTATGCATGAAAACCCTCACGAGGCATCCCGATATCTTCAGGAACATATTAACCTTTTGGAACTGTGGTTGAAGTTATGGAGAATAAAAGTAAATGAACAAAAGTGCGTTCATGCCAAATTTACCCTACGAAGTGACACTTGTTCCCTCATTCGAATCAACAATCAAGTTGTTCCTCAACATTCACAGGTGAAATACCTTGTTATACACCTTGACCGACGGCTTACATGGAAACACCACAAATTAACTCAGATACATTGGCTGATTGGTTGAAATTCAACCCTCAGTCTAGATTGTGAACTTTTAATATACAAGTCGCTTTTGAATCCCATATGTTGTTACGGAATTCAGCTATGGGGCACTGCTTCAGCTTCCAATGTAGAGAGAATCCAACGAAGGCAAAACAAAATTTTAAGGTTAATAACATCGGCTCCATGGTACATGAAAATTTCAATTTTACATCGTGATTTAAATATGCCACTTGTGACCGCAGAAATTGCAAAATATGCAGGCAAGTATTTAACAAAACTGGAGTCCCATCCTAATCCTCTTGCTCGTAATATCTTACACTTTACTGGACACATCCGCTTAAAAAAGAGGGTTACTACGGCTTTAATACGCACACTCCAGATGATACTTTTTAAAAATATTTTTCCGCTTAATACGACTCTTATGTATTATTAATTACTATTGTTAAGCGCAGGCTCGTTTGCCTTGCTCAACTTTATCGAGATGTATAACTTGGTGCTTCACCAAGTTATTACTGTTCGTAGGGGTTTATTATCCTAGTAGTTCACCAGGATAATTCAAGCGATTATTATCGGTTCAGTTGTTCAAGTGGTACACAAGAACAACGTAAACTGACTTGTCGGAAAAAATGAAATTCAGATGTTTGCTGGATGAATGACAATCGTGCAATCACAAATTTTATTAAAAACTTATGGTATTTAAAGAAGAAAATTACAAATAGAAATAATAAAGAAATACAAATACAAATAGAAATACAATACAAAAAAAGAAGTAAAAAATTTTAATTTTTAACAGGCCGGAAACCGTTCATTCTTCTGATGCACTAATTATTTTCCCACCGTTAGCAGAGAACAGATATTGGATTTCATAACTGTCTGGCTGGTGAATTAAATAAGCAAATTATTTTCTCACTGACAGTAAAGCCCAAACAGATATCAAATTTCTCCAACGTCTGACTAGTTATTTGATTTAGTACGTGTAAATAAAAATATTGTTTTAATTTAGCTATGAATTATGCAGACGCGGTAATTCTCACGCCTAAATAAGAACGTAAAGAAGAGGTACGGATTTTGTTCAAGTATTATGAATTATGCAGACGCGGTAAATCTCACGTCAAAATGTGGGAAAAATAAGAACGTAAAAAAGAAGTACGGATTATGGTTAAGTCTTATTAATTCTATTGAGAGTTGTTTTTATTTTTGAATAAAGAATAAAAAAAACTCAAAAGAATTAACATACTGCGGCCCCAAGGGGATTGAAAAGTGCGAATGAGCGTTCTCCGGCAATTTACATATTTTGAAGTGGATTAAGTTGTTGGTTCCAATGAAACATTCCAGTTGGATCGTGGAGACGGTTGTGGTGCTTCGGGGATCGGTTCACGTCTTCTCTTCAACCTTTGCCTTGCTATCAGGGCCACTATCACAGCTAAAATCAAGGCTAGTCCAACATAGCTGATGGTTAAGCTATGTACTTTATGGGTTCTTGCGAGAGGAAATTCTTGTCGTTGTGCCCTGACCTCATTCTGCAGATGGGTTATCTTTTCAATTGTCGAAGCATATGACAGGGGTTGTGTCATGTTGTTTACGCTTTCTCGGAGGTGAAGGAATGACATCCCATTGCTTGTATATGATGAATGCAAGTTTGATGAGATGGTTCGATGCCCGTATATGGTAATAACATCATTTTTCATTGCACACCCTGCGGGAAGCGTGAGCAACCCGGTACCTTCCAGCAATTGTGAACTGCTTTCACCCTTGCATACTGTGCTTAGTTTTAGTTGCTGTTGAGTTGCGAACAGCCACTGGTTCTTGTAAAAAAGTTAGTACCATACGTTATTGCTGTTTATCAACTCTATGTTGCAGCTTGAGTCGGATTCATTGTTGAATAAATGTATCTCACAGCGACAAATTGGAGAGCCTTTATGATATGCAGCTTGAATGTGTGGGCATAAGAAAATGTTATGCTCAAGTTTATTGCAGGTACTTAGCTTCGATTCATCTAGAGGGAAATATTCGTCACGATGAGCGTTGAGAGCCATCATTTTAGTGGTTGGTATGATAGCCACTAAAGAGTTGTTCATTAGCTGTGGTACTGGAGTAATATAAAATAGGTCATATTGCCCTTGATGGGCTAAAGGGATGAACAAGGTGCAAATAATGTGCTGAGTTAAGATTGCTGCGTGAGCCGTGACTACACCATATAAATGAATAATGTATGCAACTGGAAGTACTAGATCTGCGGGAAGGTTTGCCTTTATGTTATCGATTTCACCCGAAAATTGTTGTGGGGTTAGTAGAACCGGACTAATTCGACTATGGTAAGTGTCCGCTAACAATGTGATCATAGTTGTGTGCATTTTTTGTAAATTATTAGCAATTGTAAGTAACTAGACACTCAGTGATAAAATGACTTCCGATCGATGGTAACTGTCATTGGTTGTGAGGTAGAGTAGTTTATTTATTTTACCGTTCATTTTTTCGAAGTTATCTTGCGTGCGTTGTTCCGATTGCTTCATGAGATTCAGGGTCGAGTCGATAAACGATGTTTGATTCCGAAGAAGGCTTTGCAAGTGGGCTTCGTTGGTTTTTATACTATTAATAGTATCCGTCATTTCTGCTGCATATTTGGAGTCTAGAACGCCAAACAAGGAGCTTGCTATATTTCCAACGATGTCTATTGCTCCTCGTCGCTTCCTTTTTATGACATTTTCCAAACCGTGCTCCATTTCATTTCTGAGATCTTGAAAATGGGATAGAAGTCCGTTGCATTGATGATTAAGGGATGAGTAATCGCAGGCCCTTTTCAGCGCAGAGGTACCGTTCATTAAAAGTTCTAATTCGTTATAGAACGGTGTCAGCTCAAAATAAATAAGGAGCTTCCATTCAGCGATGACAGGTTTAACTTGGCCAATATTTTCGAAATGTAATCCAGGGTTGCTGGTGATTTGGGTGTACGTCACTTGTTGACATAGGATTAGAGGGAGAAATAATGCTACGAGTACTAGCAGACCTGTTGCGTTTAGACTACAACGTTTTGAGGGTGGTTCAGTTATGGTTTTGTTATTGGGTGAGCTGTCTCTTTTTCGTGTTGGTTTCTCATCTGGTGTGTTATTGCTAACATTGGTTCCTGGTGGCTCCACAGGAAGAGGAGCCAGCAAGTGAATTGCTCGCTTAAGGATACCATCGGATGTTTTCACATCAGCTGTTCTGATGAGTCCGTCTGGACCGGGGTAAATTTCAGTTACTTTTCCAAGACGCCATTTCATGACTGGTGTGTTGTCTTTAATTATAACTATGGTACCCCGTTGCAAATTTTGAGCCTTGGTTTGCCACTTGTTTCGCTGCTGGAGTTCACTGAGGTATTCCTGCGACCATCGTTTCCAAAACTGATGCTATATTTGTGACACTAACTCCCATCGTTTTGTAAGAGTTGTTGGAGTTGACCTGGCAGTTGCATCTACTTGTGCTGTAAGCGGTTCACCAATCAAAAAGTGGCCTGGTGTTAGTGCAGCTTCATCATTAGGATTATTCGGCAACGGTGCAATCGGTCTCGAATTAAGGATTGCTTCGACTTCTATGATCACGGTTTCCATTTCTTCATAGGTCAGAGACGCGTTTGCCATTTCTTTAACAAGTAACCTTTTTGCGGATTTGACTGCAGCCTCCCATAGTCCGCCGAAGTGCGGGGCTCGTGGATGTATGAAATGAAAACTGATGCCTTTGCTGGCACACTCTTGTTGAATTTTTTCTTGAGCAGCTGTGGCGAAAAGAGCAGTTGACAACTCTTCTAATTGATTGCGAGCTCCCACAAAGTTTGTTGCGTTGTCACTGTAGAGATGCTGACAGTGGCCCCTTCGGCCGATGAATCTTTTGAGCGCTCCAATGAAAGCGTCGGTTGTAAGGTCTGTTACAAGCTCCAGATGGACCGCCTTAGTGGAAAAGCAACAGAATACTGCAATATACGCCTTTTGGGGTCGCTTTCCTCGGGTTTTGAAGTGAACCCAGATTGGACCACAGTAGTCAACTCCTGCATTAATAAAGGGTCCCGCTGGTATTACTCTTGCTTCTGGAAGGTTCCCATAATTTGCTGCAGAAGTTTTGGTTTCGCTCGTACACATTGCACACATTTATGCACAGTTTCCCGAGCCAAATGTTTGCCTTTAATGGGCCAAAAACGTTGTCTTACGATTGCTAGAAGTGCTCCAGGGCCACAATGTTTGTTTTCCCTATGTATCGACTCAAATATTAGTTTACTTATTGTGTTGTTATAAGGAAGCAACATTGGATGTTTGGCATTGAATGATAACGTGGATGCTTCTAATCTGCCTCCGACAATTAGAATGTTATATTCGTCTAAAAATGGGGATAAGCTTTTTATTTGACTCGATCCTTTAAGGTCCTTTTTCTGTTGCAGCTGTTGAATGTCTTCTGTGAATGTGCATAGTTGGGTGGTTCGAACAATGATGGCAAGCGCCTCGTGAAGTTCAATAGGTGTAAGATTTTGTTGGGTTTGTCGCTCGGGTTTGAAAGTTCTGGCATTTTTAATGAATCTTAAAATGTATCCTATGATACGTTGGAGCCTTTTTAGTGAATTTCGGTGATTGATGCTATGCAAAAAGTTTTCACTATTGACAGCAATGAGTGAGATGTATGATCCTTGCTTTTGTTCAGGGGTCGGCAAATTAGGATCTAGGCCAAAACTGGGAGGCCAATGTTTCTCGTCTCCACGAAGAAAAAATGGCCCATACATCCATTGGGGTGTATGCTGTAACTGTTGTGGATCCAGTCCTCTCGATACGATGTCCGCTGGGTTATCTTTAGAACTTACATGACGCCATTGCTCAGGTAGCGTGTTTTCTTGAATTGAAGCGATTCGATTTGCCACAAATGTATGAAAGGAAGAAGATCTTGAATTTATCCACGATAAGACTATTTTTGAGTCGGACCAATAGAATGTTGGCGTTGTATTCATATCCAAGTCTAATTTCACCTTTGCAGCTAAGTTAGCACCCAATTGTGCGGCACATAGTTCCAGTCTAGGCAGTGTTTGCTGTTTGAGTGGAGTTATCCGTGATTTCGCACATAACAAATATACTCTTATTGTTTTGTTTGGTAGAATTGTTCTCACATATATTGCAGCACCATACGCCTTTTCGGAGGCATCGGTTTTTTTTTTCTTTATTTCTTTATTCAAAAAAAAAAAATAAGTTTTAACTATTATAAACACTAGTTAACAATATTTAATTGGCTTATACAATGTCTCTAGATCGAGCGCTCTAGTATAATACTAAACATAATAATAATTTGCTTTTTACAAAAAAAGTAACAATATTTATATATTTATATAAAGATAATATAATTATTATATTATATATTACAATGAAAAGTTACAAAAACATTGTTTATATTTCAAAAAAAAAAAAAGGTTTAATTCAAAAGGATAAAAGAAATAGAAAAAAAAACTTTATTTTGGTAACCACCAAAACATTTTGGCATTAGATTTTTGTGCTAATTTTAGGTCCGTTTGTGATATACTTGTACTGTATCTCATATCTAATTGATTTAAATTACAGTTAATTGTCTTTATATTCGCCCGTCTATAATTGTGATATAAGATGGGAACACCATTATCATTTTGGATTAAACCATTACTATCCAGGTAAACAAAAGCTTCTGGTGGAACAAATCCATTTTCTAAGGACCTCGACACATATTCATAGTTTGTGTAATAGGGAGCCATTATATAATTATTTTCTGTACATTTACAACACCGTAAAACGTGATTCCTTATCAAATAAATGATAAAATTATCTATACGAATTATATTTGCATTACTGTACAGAATTTTGTTAGAAGTATATTTAGTGAAGTCACTATTTGCAGATCTATAAACTGAAGTGCATGATCTAATGCATTTCCTCTCAAATATTCTAATTTTTTCCATATATGAGGGGGAAATATTGAACCAAATGGGGCATGCGTACGTAAGAATAGGTCTAATCAGGGATTGATACATTATGATTTTAACTTTATTCCTAATATATTTCGAGTGGAATAGGCGTCTGTATGAGAAATAAGCTTTTCTTGCTTTATATAAAGTTTCTTTAAAATGAAAATTGAAATATAAAAATTTATCAAGGTGAACACCTAAATATTTTACTACTTCTTTCACTGGTATATTGCAATTATGTAAATTAGATTTAATTTGAAAAGTTTTGAAGTTTTTCCTTATATCGTAACTGCATTTATTTACTGGCGGCCTAAAAAGTATGGATTCGCATTTTTGTGCGTTTATTTTCATGTTCCAATGTATTGTATATTGCTCTACTTTGTTGTAAGATGTCTGTAAATTGCTGTTAATTTTTTCGATTTTATCATCATGATAGTATATTATAATGTCATCTGCAAATGAAATGATGTTATCTACTTGGTTAAGTAGGTCTAAAATAAACAAGTTAAAAAGGATGGGAGAATTAACTGTTCCTTGTTGTAATCCATTAATAATATTAAATGATTTGTCGGTATCAATATTCTGGTAGGAGACTTTGAATGTTTTATTGCTAATCATATTATATGTTAGTATAATTTGGTTTAACGGCAGACCGTATTGAAATAATTTATGTATTAAACCCTCAATCCAAACACTGTCGAAAGCTTTCTTCGTATCTATTAGACATGCTCCTGTACAGAATTTTTTATGCCAATTCCAATTAATATCGGAAGTTATTTTATGTATTGCGTTAATGGTGGAGTGTTTCAATTTAAAACCAAATTGTTTTTCGCTATATATTTTATTATTATTGCAGAATTTATATAGATTATTATTTACACATATTTCGAAAACTTTACTGATATTAGGAAGTAAACTTATAGGTCGCAAATTTTTGGGGCTATTTGGTTCTTTATCCTTTTTAGGCAGTAAAACTACTTTGCCTATTTTCCATTTGCTAGGAAAATGTGAATTATTCAGCATATTATTAAATAATATGCAAAAATTAAAAATCATTCCTTGTGGGATATTCTTTAATACTAAATTTGGTATATTATCAGTTCCGAATGATAACTTATTTTTTAATTTAGAAAAAATATAAAGAATACTATTTCTTGTTATGAAAAAGTCCAATGAATTATCTTCATTAATGTTGTCAGATAACATTGTTTCATTGAAATTTGTAAGTGTGGTTTTGTTATTCTCATATTCCCTTTTCAATTCTAGAAACCTATTAAAAGTAGATTGGACTTGCTGGTGAACAACATTATTTGGAATAATTTCTTTGCACGCATGTATGGACTCGAAATAGGATCCTATAGTATTTAACATTTGGATCTTGTCTTCAATAATATAATTATTTTGATCATCTTTTCTTAAGCTTTGAGGGTTAATCCCCACGTTATTCAGAATTAGTTCATCATTTGTAGGAATTTTAATTTCTTGCAAGTTTAAGGGTTTAAATATTTTAAAGTTTTTCTTAATTTGGTTATACATGTCCCCCGAATCTTTGGGGTCTATATTCGTTAATTTTTCTTTAATCTGTTTATTGACATTTATTGCAAAATTATCTTTGATAAGTTTTTTAATTATTTTTATTTTTGCTTTTGCTAATGTAAGTGTCTCATTGGAAAGTGTAAGTTCTAGTCTGTTATGTTTTTTGACCAATGTTAATATCCTGCTCTTCTCAGAATATAACATTTTGATAGTCGAGTTGCTTATTTTTGAGTAGATTTTGCTATTTTTATGTTTGGGAACTGTTTCCTCTATCGCTTTAAGAATAACATCATTTAGTCTATCTAAGTGATAGTCTATTTCGGAATTAGAGAGATTTCGATTATTGGGAATTTGAGTATCTTGGGTGAGTTTTTGGTTAATATTGTTTTGAAATTTTTTCCAATTGGTACCTTTATAGTTGTTAGTAGTCTTAAGGTTTTCCCTCAAAAATGTGAAATTTTCGTTTTCTTTATTCTTGTAGGTTATTATCTGTACAGCATCGTAGTCACTATCATAATCTAGAGTTTTAAGTGAGTTTATTGTGTCATTTTCAGTAATAATATGAAGCCTAGAATCGACTAAACAAATATCTAAGTAAGAACCAGTTCTTGGATATGAAGGACGACAGGTAGCATAAAGTTTACATCTAAACCGAATTTCATTATCTAATAGCCATGTGTACAGTATGTTACCCTTTTGATTATTCATAGAATTGCCCCATTCTCTATGTTTACAATTTAGGTCTCCTGCTAAAATATAATAATTATTTGTGCTTTGTAAGTTTATAGATTCAAAGAGACTATGGATCTCATTTTTCAAATAAGTATCATTATTCCCTGATGGGTAGTACGCGGAGATAATATATAACATTTCATTTGTAGAGAGAGGAAGACGAATAATACAAGTTTCTAACGTGTTAAAAGAATTTATTACACTATTTGTATAATTAGAGAATTTTAAGTTATTTCTTATCAATATCATTGTTCCACCTGCTTGCGTTGTACCTTTTCTATCTCTTCTTATAACATGGAAGTTGTCAAACTGGATTCTATGCTTATGATTTAGTTTTGTCTCGTTTACGAGTACAATATCGGGTATATTTTTCTTTATGAATTCGTGAAGCTCGTATCTTCTATCCGTTAATATTAGAGAATTAACGTTAATGTGTATTATTTTAAGTTTGTTTGAAATAAAAGTTTGGTTGTTTTGAGGCATTATTCAAGCATGGAAAAAATTGTGTCTATTCTTGATACTTGTAGTTCTAGTTGTTTTTGAAAGTTTATCATATGATTACTTATGTTTATCATAAAATTTTTCATTTCTTGAATAAAAGAGTTATTGATTGTATTAGATGGGGTTTTTAAATCTATGTTAGTGGTGTTATTACCCTTGACTACATCTGCAAACGAAGATGCTGTATTAGTGTATACATTGGTGTTATAAGTTTTGTTTATTAGTAAATCTTTTCTTTTTAAATTAATTTTTTGTTTCAGTTCCTTGTATTTTTCACACCCTTTGTAGGATGCTGGGTGCCCATATTTATTGCACAGCACACAGAATAATTTGTCTTTTTCATCAGCTGATACCTTTTCAACAGAACACTTTCCTCTTTCGTGGTCCATGCTGCATTTGACACATCTCCTAGGAAGGTGACAATTAGCAGCACTGTGCAAAAAGCCTTGACAGTTGCGGCATTGGGATATTTCGGGTCGCCTAACTTGTTCCCATCTAATTACACGGTGTAGTAGTGTTTTTATATTTTTAAGTTTATTGATACTGCTGTCAGGTGTTATTTGAACCATAAACATCGGGAGTTTTATTCCTTTTTCAGTGGATAATTTAGTAGAAAACTGATTAACTTTTACGAATTTTAGATCTTCACTTTCTGATTTTACTAGTTCACAAAGGATATCCTCAGTATCAGTATCTGCGTCAAGACCTTTAAGTAAGTAGGTTTTGATTTTACATTCTTTAGGAGTGAAAGTAAAAAATTTCGTTTTAGTTTTTTCTAGATATACTTTGACTCTTTGATAGTCTTGAATTGAGTTCAAAAATAATGATTTTTTTATTACTAAATTCTTTAATATTAAATTCATTGATTTTCAGTCCATATTTAATGAATTCAACTAGGTTTTTACTGTCTATATCTATAATATTAATTGGGGGGATTTTTTTTTTGTTTTTAATTTTTTCGGTATTAACCATTGTGTTATCTGGGTTTTGTAAAGTGGTGTTATTGTTTATCACAGCTGAGGCTGAATGAGAACTTTTAGGGTTATTGTTTTTATCATTGACATGATAAGAACTCTCTTGATTTTTGTTTATTGCATTTACATGATTTTCGAATTTTTTTAATAAATTTTGATCACACTGAGTATCGTTCTCACAGTCAAGAACTGAGTAATAGTTATTTTTAAGATGTTTAGTTACACTCTCGTTATTCATGTTTTCCTTTTTTCTTTTTCTTTTATTATCAGTATTTTTTTTATTGCATTTTAATTGTATATTGTCTTTTAAGTTAGAATTAAGACTGTTGTTGTTACATGAGTTTGGAGCGTTAAGCTCACTCATTTTAGGTTTTTTAATTTTCTAATGTTTCTATTTTTGTTGTTATTTACACGAACAAGAAGAAGTAAATGTACAGATTTTTGATCGACACAACGATTTGAGACAACTAAGTTCCGCGAACACGTCTTCACAATAAGATATTCAGACTGCACACCTCGGAGGCATCGGTAAAAACATGAAGTTGAGTCTTGCTAGGAAGAACTCCTTTATAGATATGCCGATGCACTTGAAAGCTTTCAAGTTTGCTTAGGTTACTTCGAAAGGTTCGCCAGCGTGAGTCAAATTCCGTAGGAACAGCCTCGTCCCATGAGAGATTCAAGGTCCATAATTCCTGGATAAACATTTTTGCTCGGGCAACTACTGGCGACAGTATTCCTAGTGGATCAAAGATTCGGGGAAAAGTCTGATGTGACTGTTCTTTTAGTCACAGCTTTAATTGTTTGAATGTTGACCTTGATCTTAAGTAGGTCATCTTTAGGTACCCATACCAATCCCAGTGTTTTAGTGTAATCAGTTTCGTCTGAGAAGTCAAGACTGACTTCTTGGTCATAACTGGGTATGTTGCGGAGCAGCTGGGCATTATTAGCGCACCATTTTCGTAAATGGAATCCGTACTTGGCCAGAACGTCTTGCAGCTGGCGCTAAGTTTCTAGGGCTGTATTCAGGCTATCAGCATAAAAGTTCTTTTCCAAGAAACTGGCTGCCAAAGGAGCTTGCATCTTATTATCCTGGATTATTTCCTTCAAACATTTGATCGCCAGATATGGTGCTGGTTTAGTACAATAGGTAACGGTATTTAACTGGAAATAACTAATGGGCTCAGAGGAATTATTTCGCTAAAGGATTATCTGGTACTGTCGGTCCTTGGGGTGGATATAGATTTGGCCGTACATTTTTTCGATATCTGTTGTGAATACGAAACGGGGCAGCCGAAATCGCAATAGAACCGTAAATAGATCATTTTGTAGTGGTGGTCCAGTGTGGAGAATATCATTTAAGGATTTTCCTGAGGACGTTTTTGCTGACGCATCGAAAACTACTCTGAGTTTAGTTGTACTACTTTCGGGTCGCAAAACGCAGTGGTGAGGAATAAAGTATGTATGCCCCTTTACTTCGTCTATATTGATTTTCGACATGTGCCCCATTGTTTCATAGTCTTTCATAAATAGCGCATATTGTTCCTTGAATGAAGCGTCTTTTGATAATCGACGTTCTAGTGCGAGGAACCGATTGAATGCGATACTATGTAAGGACCCTAATAAAGATGGTTCAGCACAAAATGGCAGTCGTGCTATGAATCGACCTTTATGGTCACGTGTGGTATGCTGATTGAAATGTGCTTCGCACTGTGCATCGAAAGGTGATAAATTTTGCTCTCTTCCTTCAACCTCCTCGAGTTTCCAAAATCGCTCAATAGCTGTATTCATTTTATCCTCTTCTGTTAAGACTCCGCAGATTCCTGATGAGAGCCTCTCACCAGATACCTTTCCCGATACGATCCATCCAAAGGCTGTATTTTGTAGCAGTGGAAGGTCCTTGCCTAATTTAAGTTGTCCGATCTTGAGTAGTTGATGATAAAATTCGAACAAAATATCGATTTTTTCTGGACGGTTGAAGGTTGGGTCCGCTAATGCTACGTTGCTGGGAATTGACCACCTGTCGATTGTAAGCGATTGAGCAGGTTGAGGCGAAATAATTTGCGGCAATACGAATGCTTCAAGCCGTGTTGAAAAATTGTTGAGCCGAGATTGTAGCGTAATGTTGACTCGGTGTTGAACCTTGGTACGGTTTTTTCCAATACCGTTGATTGAAACAGAAGTAGTCCGTGCTGGGAGTCCAAGCCGGTTGACTAATCGTTCTGTGATCAAATTGACTTGTGATCCTGAATCAAGGATTGCCTTGCATTCAGTTTCCAGACCATTAGCCTTGACCTTTACCAACGCTGTTCACAGTAGAACATATGGTCTTTTGTTAGTGTAACTTCCCGCCATGCTTTCAGCTTCTGTTGGTGTGCTGACTAGAGATGTCGCGTGTTGCGTCGTGGAGTTATTCGTTGTAACTGCTTCATTGGCTGACTCTGTTTCCTCCTTTGATTTGTTACGCTTCCTGGATATTGAATTCTTTTGCGGGGCTTGTTCCAAGTGTACAAGGGTGTTGTGCATTTTTCCACATTTCTGGCAGCGGCCTGAAATTGTGCACTGTTTGGTCAAATGATTGTGACTAAAGCAATTAACACACATTTTATGTTTCTGTATCAAGTTTAGTCTATTTACAGGGCTTAGCTGGATGAATTCTCTGCATCTATACAATGGGTGATATTCTTGCTTGCAAACTAGGCATCGTTGGCTCTCATGGCGGGGATGTGCCGTAAGCGTGCATGTTTTGCTAGCAGGAGAAAATGTTTTATCTTTGTGTCCTATTGCCTCCAGAGTGTGGAAGTAGTTCTCCAGAAAGGTAAGAAATTGGCTGACTGGTTGCATTTCCTTTGGGTTGGGTATCGATTGCTCATATTGAGTGTATACAGTTTTGTCCAACCTTTTTACCAGAAGGTGGAGTAGGAGTGGATCCCATGTCGAGATTTCGAACCCCATATTAGAAAGAGCTGCCAGACATTCTCTCGTTGTATCGTGCAATCGCTTAACGGCCATTAACGTCGATGCACCGGATGGTTGGTCTAGCAGTCTCTGAACCGCTGTTGCCACTATTAGTCGTTTATTATCATATCGATCCTGTAGTAACTGCCAAGCGGCTATGTAATTGTCCGCAGTAACAGCAAGATGATTAATAAGCTTCGCTGCTTCACCAGTAACGTTGGTCTTTAGATAAAACATTTTGTGAGCGTCTGACATCTGTTGCTCATGAATAGTTTTTTTAAATAAGTCAGAAAACGATGTCCATTTCATATAATCACCTTCAAATTTAGAGAGAGTGATTGTGGGTAATGGTAGGGTAGATGGTCTAGCCATAGTCTCTGTGGATGAGAGGCGATTGTTGTTAGCCGTGGTAAGCTGGATGATCGCTAACTGAGCGGCTTGTTCGAGGTGGATGTATCTGCTTGTGTCATAACCGGCGAGGTCTGGATCGGAATATTTATCTAACACTTCATCATTAAGTAGTTCTAGCTGTTGCCATAGTTTGGTGATGGTGGCCTTTTTAACATCGTAATAAGGCCCATCCTTACCTGACTGCAACTGAAGGCCTTCTAGCTGTCTATCCAGAGCTGCCATCTTTCCTAGGGAGCGGCTGATTAAACCATCGTGGCTACTTGTAGGTTGAGGTTTCGTGGATGGGGGGTTGTTAATGATTTCGGACTGGTCGCCCCCTTTTGGCGGTGGATCAATAGGGTTTTTGGCGATTGCTCCCTTACCTTGGTAAGTGTGCTCGCGTTCCATCAGCGCTATATATTTGGATGCCATTGACTGGATTTGACTATAGCGGTCAGCAGTGAAGTATTCATCTTCCATATCAATATCCTTTAGAGTCCGCAATTTGGTATCTGCCTCATCGAATTCTTTCCAAGCTGTAGTCAGCCGGGCCAATCGTTCCTTGTAGTACGCTGGGGTTTTGCGGCTAGCTGGGTCCTTGGTAAAGTTGCGGATGATGGTGGCGATACACTCGCCGATCTCCTTCAGTTGGTGAAGAAGCTGCTCTGCGGTTTCCATATTGCTTTGTTGATGCCCTTTAGAGGTTAATTGAGAGTTGGGGTAAGCTGCTTCTTGGTTGTGATGCAACGTTGTCTGTGATTGAGCGCCTGTAGTTTGTGGTTGGCCGCTGATATATTGGGTTTAAATTGTTCGCTTGAAGGACTTTAGGTTTTCCTCAACCCGATGTCCTGTCACGGTCGCCAAATGTTAAGCGCAGGCTCGTTTGCCTTGCTCAACTTTATCGAGATGTATAACTTGGTGCTTCACTAAGTTATTACTGTTCGTAGTTGTACCATTTACCAGGAAAAGGGTGATTAATTTACCCAGTCTCTGGATGGGTGGCATCGAGATAGTTCCCAAGGAGAGGGTAAAATATCTGGGTCTCCTCTTGGATATGAAACTCACTTGGGAACCGCACCTCGAGTCAGTACTGGGAAAGGCCACGAGGAGCTTTTGGACAGCGAGGCAACTACTTGGTAGATCCTGGGGTCTGAGCCCCAAAATGACCTTCTGGATATATAACCAGATAGTGAGACCAACCATACTGTACGGGGCTCTGGTATGGTGGAGGAAGACTGAGCAACGGACAACTATATCGAGACTGTGCAGGTTACAAAGGCTTGCATGCCTATGCGTCACAGGGGCCATGAAAACAACCCCAACGTTGGGTATGGAAGCTCTTCTGAACCTTGCACCGCTCCATCTAGCTATACAAGAGGAGGCAGCTATAAGGGCAATCTCTATCTACGGAAAAGAGAACCTTAGGGCGGGCAACCTAACTGATCATCTGGCTATCCTCAGGGGAATCGGGGACATACTTGATATTTGGAACGATTTTCCGTCATCCCACGTCAAATTTGGTTTATGAACAGACCGGTTTCGGCTTTGTGCCATCTTCAGTGTTCTCGAACTTGATATGTCTCAGGCGGGCGACCATATGGACCCGGTATACTGTTTCGACAGGAAATACAGGGTCCTCTTCCCCACAAGAGAAGAATGGTGCGCAAACCCAGGATGGCTAAGAGATGGATCGCAAATGTGGTACACGGACGGCTCAAAAACGCTCCAAGGAGTTGGGGCGGGAATAGTGGGGCCTAGAGCACACAGTTATATAACATTGAGCAAGGATACGACAATTTTCCAAGCGGAACTTTACGCGATACTGGAAACTGTGGAGATCCTATCCGAGAGAAGACACAGGGAAATACGGGTTAAGATATTCTCGGACAGCCAATCGGTTCTTAAGGCCCTGAGAGGCTGTACGTACATGTCCAGATTATTACTGGAATGTCAAAACAGGCTCAATGGCGACTCATAATCAGATTACTCTGATATGGGTACCAGGGCAACAGGGGCATGCCGGGAATGAGATGGCGGACATCTGTGCGAGAAGAGGGGCTGAGGGGAACTTCATTGGACCCACCCCTTCTTTTGGTTTCAACAAAAGTCTCCTTAAAGGGGAGATTTCGAAATGGACATCGTCCAGGATTGCACAACATTGGAATGACATCAACGGATTATGTCACTCCAAGAAATTCCTACGCTTTGACGCTGGGAGGGCGGATCTGGCTCTAAGACTGGACACGAAAAGCCTACGGACGCTGGTAGGGGCGCTCACAGGCCATTACACCTGCAAAGCCCACCTATACAGAATGGGCTTATCTGACACGGACATCTGCAGATTTTGCGGTGAAGATGAGGAGTCGATGGAACACTTGATAACAAATTGTGGGGCATTGTGCCACAGGAGACACAAGACTCTACATGCATATACGCTGAGTGAAGAGGATCTGCTAATGCTCCCACTGAAGGAGCTGATCCTATTTGCGAACGTATTAAACTGTTAAGGACAGGGGAAGCACAATAGATCAGCAATGGTCGCAGTGCGAAAGGCTATCCTGGGCCAAACCCCATTTCATTACTTACTTACTTACTTACTGTTCGTAGGGGTTTATTATCCTAGTAGTTCACCAGGATAATTCAAGCGATTATTATCGGTTCAGTTGTTCAAGTGGTACACAAGAACAACGTAAACTGACTTGTCGGAAAAAATGAAATTCAGATGTTTGCTGGATGAATGACAATCGTGCAATTACAAATTTTATTAAAAATTTATGGTATTTAAAGAAGAAAATTACAAATAGAAATAGTAAAGAAATACAAATACAAATAGAAATACAATACAAAAAAAAGAAGTAAAAAATTTTATTTTTAACAGGCCGGAAACCGTTCATTCTTCTGATGCACTAATTATTTTCCCACCGTTAGCAGAGAACAGATATTGGATTTCATAACTGTCTGGCTGGTGAATTAAATAAGCAAATTATTTTCTCACTGACAGTAAAGCCCAAACAGATATCAAATTTCTCCAACGTCTGACTAGTTATTTGATTTAGTACGTGTAAATAAAAATATTGTTTTAATTTAGCTATGAATTATGCAGACGCGGTAATTCTCACGCCTAAATAAGAACGTAAAAAAGAGGTACGGATTTTGTTCAAGTATTATGAATTATGCAGACGCGGTAATTCTCACGTCAAAATGTGGGAAAAATAAGAACGTAAAAAAGAAGTACGGATTATGTTCAAGTCTTATTAATTCTATTGAGAGTTGTTTTTATTTTTGAATAAAGAATAAAAAAAACTCAAAAGAATTAAAACTATCACTAAGTTCTTGTCTGATACTGGTTGGGCCTAATAATTATATATATATATATATATATATATATATATATATATATATATATATATATATATATATATATATATATTGTTAGTTCAGTTTTGAAGATACAATAAATAAATATTAGCAAAAAAAACTTCTAGTTAATGATGTTTTTGGAGATATTCTGCTAGGTGGATTAGGTAAATTCGAAGACAGTCTCTTATTGTAAGAAACTTACTTTAGTTGGATGGCTTCAGGTCCTCCTGGCTTATCAGCTGCTACATCTACGTTATCGGTGGATATGTGTTCTATTCACAAACAGCTTCGCTTATTCTGGAAGCAGGAGAGTTATTAGACTCTCTATCTTACTCTAATGAGGAAGAGCTTTGTGAGAAACATTTTGCAAAATCTCACTTCACGATAACAATGGTCGTTATACGATAAATCTGTCTTTAAAAAACTAATAAGAGGCCGGGAGCTGCCCAAACTTACTCACATGCACTACAACGCATTAAAGAGGTTGAAACAACTAGAGAATTCCTTCAAAACTATACCAATTTTCGCACTAGAATATAAAAAAAGTTATGAATGAGTATGCCATTGCTGCATATGGTAAAATTAGGTCAATACCCCCTTTCTATTCCTGAAAATGCATGTTTCTTACCACATAATGGGGTATTAAGTAAAAACAGTACAACGATTAAGTTACGAGTTGCATTTGATGGTAGCAGCCGCAGACTCCCTCAGCTATCCATTAGTGATGAAATAGCAGCTGGACCAGGAGGGTTATTATGTAATTCCCTTGCTGGGATAACTACCTTGTCGTGGTGTGACGGCTTAAGTGTGGGCTGAATTGCACACCTCTTCTGAAGGCGAACGACGGTCCTCTATAGGATCCATAGTTTAACTGAAGAAGGCGGTGGGCATAAAAGCCTGCATACTAAAAGTTATCCACGCCCAAACAGAGGTGTTACGCGACCCGTGCCTATCTGTTCTCTTTGCAGTCGGGGGCATGAGACTGTATTTAAACGGAGCTTTGCTGATACCTGGGCACCTCATCAAATAGACTACGCTATGACGTGGAGGAGATCCCTTTCCCCCACACTCGTTGGACCAAAATGGACAAAAATAATAATAATCACAAACACAAAAACGAAAAAATAACGCTGACGACAATGGACATACAAACGGACAACGGAACAGGAAATCGGACAAGGACAGCGACACCAAAAAGAGAGGAAGAGGTGGTAATACCCGGGGGGACTTAAAGTCAACCCAGCCTTCAGTGACAGGTGGGAACACCAACTCTGACTCTCATAACGTAAACCAGTCAGCTAGAGATGCTTCGTAGAATCTAGGCAGACTGGTGGATGAGGTGAGCGACAAAATCGCGAGCCTAAATACTGGAAAAAAGCGGCTATCTGGGGCTCAAAGGCGAAATCTTGCCAAGAAGAACCAGGCAGCAGCTAAAAATACGCAAGATGCCCTAAAGGGAGCCTCGGAGACTCCCTCCACCTCGGTAGAGACTGGTAAGAGGATCCGATCTCCACAAGAGCAGAACATTGCGGAGCCGGAGCATAAAAAAAGGTGCTCCTCGTCGACCAGTAAGTCGCCAAAACCGGGCGTCTCCCTTCTTAAAGGAGTCTCTATGAAGAATCCTTCTAGTAAGGGGGTCAAAGGTGCAGCACTTACTGAGAAGGCGGGCACGTCGGCGAAATCTTCCGCGGAAGCAGAGAACGCCAAAAAGCGGAATCTCTTCACGCGTAAGAGGAAGCTAGACGTAAGTGAGGAAAAAGAGACGCCATCTTACGCTAAATTAGCCAGGAGGCTATATAGGGACAATCTCCGCTACGCGGTCATTGACACCTCACGTCCGACTGGCAAAATACCAGAAAATCAACAGCAAGTGGTTGAGAATCTGGTAAATAACGCGATATTGGAATACGTTATGGCAACCGATAACGGATCTCCAATAAAAATAAACAGCTGCGAGTTTCAAGGGGGCGTGCTGTTGCTAAGAATAGCATCGCAGACCTGCGCAGCTACCCTAAAGGAGTTGGTAGAAGGAATCCCTCCGCCATGGGAAGGCTGTAAGCTGGAACTGGTGGAAGGGAGAAATATACCAACTCTAACCAAGGCAACCTTCTACATCAAAGGATGGGGATGCAAATTCACATCTGACCGTGTTTTGGAGGTTATTGGTAAACAAAACAAAGAACTGGCGGTAGAGAAATGGGAGGTATTCCACAGAGAGGAGGACCAAAATGGAACTCTTTTTGTGGTGGGCATCGACCAAGGATCTATTTCCAGCCTTTCCAAATCTGAAGGGAAGGTGTTCTTTGTTTCAAAAGCCGTCTATTTGAAAATAGGCAAGTCCTGTATCGGCAGCCAGGGGAAAACCACCCCCACCAACGATAGGACAAGCACGGCACAGGCTGCATCTAGCCAAAATCAGGCGGATGTCTCGGAGGTCCAGACGGCCAAGGAGGAGTTGGAGCACAAAATCACCAACTCCCAAGAGGACCGCCTATTAAAAGGATGATGTGGGAGGTCATCCAAATTAACCTCCACCGGAGCGAGACGGCAACTCACGCTTTGATGGAGAAAATTAACAAAGGTAAGATACATGTGTCATTAATACAAGAACCCTGGACGACAAAAAACAGGGTTAATGGATTAAACCATGTAAACTACCAATTATTTTATGCTAAAACAGGGAATCGTCCGAGGACCTGTATTCTTAGTTACAAAAATTTATGCTTTCTTTTATCCACAGAGTTGTCAACAGCAGACGCAACAGCACTGAAGCAGGGAAATGGAAACATATGCCTAGCATCAGTATACTTGCCGTATGATGCACCGACACTACCACCAACGTCGGAATTACAACACTTGGTTGAATATTGCAGAACAAAAGGTAGGAAAGTACTAATCAGATGCGATACTGATTCGCATCATATTGCATGGGGTAGTACTAACATTAATAAAAGGGACAGGCTCTTTTAGAATATCTGAATACTAACGATCTATTAACTGTTAATACTGGTAATACGCCTACCTTTATTAATAGAATTAGAGTGGAGGTATTAGATGTAACCATATGTTCTGAAAACGTAATCGATGAAATTGCTGAATGGAGGGTTCTGAACGAGCACTCATTCTCAGATCATCGTTATATTATGTTTAAAATTGCAAGGCAACCGCCAGAACCTATAACCTTTCGAAACAGGGCTAGAACTTATTGGGCAAAATTCGAAAGGTCACTTGATTCTCATTTAGGGCAGGTTTCTTTCAATCGCCTAGAAAGAGAGGACATAGACAGTAAAGTCAAAATCATTACGGACGCTTTAGTTGAGTCGTTTGAAGAGAGTTGCCCACTTCGGGAAAGAAAATCCCCATACGAGAAACCCTGGATGACAGGGGAGATTCGGGCAATGGGGAGGGAAGTCCGCCTACTCTATAATAGAGCGAAACGTAAAAGATTACCAGTATATTGGGAGGATTATCGTGATAAACTCCGAAATTACAACAAGAGAATAAGAACTGCTAAACGTACATCCTGGAGGCTTTTCTGTGAACAGGTGGACAGTGTAAGCGATGTTTCTAAAATTAAAAAATTTTTGTCAAAAGCCCACATCCAGGCTGAATCATTAGTGGATGAAACGGGCAAGACAATTGAAAATGTGGAGGAAACCATTAAACTCCTCATGGATACACATTTTCCATGCAGCCCGGCCGAACTTTCGGCTATGCTGGACGATGGGAGAAGTGGTGAACATGAGGTGCCTATTATCAGCGATAGGATGGTTATGGAAGCGATAAAAAGCTTCTCTCCGTTTAAGGCTGCGGGTCCGGATGGTATCTTTCCGGCGCTCCTGCAGAAAGGGATGAATTTAGTTTCGACACCTCTTGCAGGAATTTATAATGCATGCCTAACACACGCATATATTCCAGTAGGCTGGCAGGAAGCGGGGGTAGTGTTTATCCCCAAACCTGGCAAGCCAAATTATTCTTCACCAAAGGCTTATAGACCAATAAGCCTAACTTCCTTCTTGCTGAAAACCATGGAGAGGATAATCGACGACATGGTTAAAGGCAGGATCGCAGGCCATATGCTGAGGTTCAAGCAACACGCATACGTCAAAGGTAGATCAGTGGACACTGCATTGCATAATGTGGTGTACTTTATAGAAAGGTCTCTTAATGAAAAAATGTACACTCTCGCGGTTTGCATTGGCATTGAGGGGGCTTTCAACAACGTGCATACCGACACACTTATCCATTCTCTGGACCAGTTTAATGTCAACCGGGCGATACGCGACTGGATTGGCAGTATGCTAAGGAACAGATGGATTAATTGTGAGGCGCACAATATAAGTATAAGAAAAAGGGTGCAATGTGGAACTCCACAATGGGGGATTTTGTAACCCCTTCTATGGACCACAACAATATATACCCTTATTAGGACTCTGACCGATGAGGGATTCGAGACAGTCTGCTATGCAGATGACGTCATGATCCTTCTGAAGGGAAGGGATCCAAATCATTTGTGCAGGAAGGCCGAGGAAGCATTAACCCTGGCACACAACTGGGCTCAACCAAGAGGGTTGAACGTTAATCCAGAAAAAACTGAAATTGGCCTATTTACAAGAAAGACGAAGATAGCTCCATATGATGAGCCGCGCTTTCTTGAAAGGACAATAAATATTTCCGACAGGGTGAAGTATCTAAGAGTCATTCTTGATCGGAAATTAAAATGGAAAGACCACATAAACGAAAGAGTCAAAAAGGCTCATATATGTTGGGCAATCTGTAAACGGGCCGTAGGCACAAGATGGGGGCTGAATCCAGAGATGACACACTGGCTTTATAGTAGCGTCATCAGGCCGATTATGACCTATGCTTCTATAGTGTGGTGGACGTCGATGGAATATAAATGTAACATCAAAGCTATACAGAAAGTTCAGAGAACCTGCTGTCTTGGTATAAGTAGGGCCTTCCGAACGACATCAACAGGGGCGATGGAAACAATATTATCTATCCAGCCAATCGAAATTCGTATAAAATACGAAGCGACTCTTGCAGCAAACCGACTAAAGGTGATGGGTGAGTGGATCGATCAGGAACACGAGGCGCATTATCAACGAATCCTTACGGCCATAGGAGAGTCCATACCGGAAAATATCGCAAGTGACCGCATACCGGAGACTAGACTAGAGGCCAACTGCGGAACATTGATCCCCGACATCCATTCCTGGTTGACCGATCCTTGGAACCAGATCCCCATGGGGCTTCATTGTTACGCGGATGGATGAAGGTCGAGAGGGAAAACGGGACTTGGTGTTTATATAGAAAACACCACATAACTGTTTTTCTGCCTGCCGGACTATTGCACAGTTTTGCAGGCGGAAGTTCGGGCGATAACGGAGTGTATCAGAGAACTCAACGTAATGGGGAGGTCAGGACTTGTGAATATATTCACAGATAGTCAGATGGCCATTAAAGCAATCTCAAAGGAACGCACTAAATCACGTACAGTTTGGGATTGCAAAAACACTATTAACAGTTACTCGAAACATGGTGAAGTGCGCATCATATGGGTGCCAGGGCACGCGGGGATAACTGGAAATGAGAGGGCAAACTCACTTGCTTCTAGGGCAATAGAGTTAGGTAATATAAGCTTGGAATGCGCAAAACCTTTCGATGCAGTTAAATCCGAGCTAAAGACTTGGGCACATAGGGCCCATTCAACTCTCTGGAATAACGGAACCATGGGAATCAGTACAAAAATTATATGGGGAGATCCAGACGAGAGAAGAACGAGGGAGCTGCTAAAACTTAGCAAGCTCGAACTAAGTAGAATAATGGGAGTTGTCACAGGGCACTCTCTACTACTGGCACATCTTAAACGCGTCGGAATAGCGGGAGGAGATGAATGTAGAGCATGTGGGGAGGAGAGCGAAACATTGGAACACTATTTGTGCCAATGCCCCGCCTTCTCACAAATAAGATCCCGATATCTTGGGGGTGATATCTTACCGGACATAAGCCGATTACGGGGAATATGCTGGAGGAAGTTAAGAAACTTTGTGAGTGACACGGAGTTTCTCTAGACCTTTGGGTCAATATGTTATGGTTAAATTCAAAGGAGCGCACAACAAGCCTTCACTGGCTTAGGTGTATGTCGTGTGACATGGGCTGACATACCCCTCCAATCAATCTAACCTAACCTAACCTAACCTATTATGTAATTCGATTCGAAAATGTAATCAATTCGAAAGGCATTTTCGAATCGAAAGCAAAATGGTATCATGTAATTCGTTCGAATGTTATACAAAGTTATATTAAGAAAAAATTGAAAAAGAGGAGTAAAAAGCCGTGCTGCCAAGTTTAGCAAAGCCAAAAAATTTGAAGTCACTTGTATTCCAACTAAAATTGTCTAATTTTGTAAAAAAATAAAACAAAGTAAAAATATATTAAATTTGTAGCATAAAAAATGGATTGTGTTTCTTTATGGACAAGTAATTGTGAGGATGCAAGTGGCATTACTCCAGAGAGAATACAACGGAAAATTATCCGAGATTCATCAGACATAATGAAGCTCAATGGTAAAAAGTAAAATATATTTAAATAATTTATTTAAAGGTATTTAATGAAAAGAAATTTATTAGTTTTGTTATAAATTTTAGATTCAACAAGGAAGCTTTTATGTATGACTTAAATAACATTAAAGACGACTTAAAGCAAGCAGGAAGATTAACTGCAATCTCACCATTGTTGAAATTTAGGATCAAGGAGGATACCAACATCAAATTGGACAGGATCGTCTGTTGGGATTTTCTCAGTCCTCAGTTTCGTTGTATATGTCAGAGGTATACCAAGCAATTGAAAAAAATATTTGTCCCAAGACCATAGTACTCCAAATGATAGAAGAAAAGATGAGAGAGGCAAAAAGAAGTTTTCTAGAGAAATGTGGAATACCTGGAGTAATTGCGGCAGTGGATGACACACACATCCAAATTATAAGACCTGTTGAAAATGAGCATCTTTTTTTCAACAGAAAGCTTAAACGCAGCATTACCCATATGGTGGTAAATCATTATATAAAATAATGTAAGCAATTAAACAATCATTATTTTTACTAGATTTGCTACCACGAAATGTACATCAGAGCTGTCCACGGAAGATTTGGTGGAGCAAGCCATGATTCTCATTTTTGGAACTTGTCTCAAGAAAGAATATATTTAAAAAAAAATTATTTGAGTGGAGATACAGAAACACGATTACTCGGTAAAACCTTTCACATAAGCTAATTTTAAGAAATTAATGAAATTAAAATTGTTTTAGGTGATTCCGGATATCCTCTCGAACCCTGGCTTTTGACTCCATACAAAAATTCTACGGAGAACTCTCCCGAATCATTTTTCAATGAGCAGCATTCAAAAGGAAGATCTATAATTGAATGAACGTTTGGATTACTAAAAGCGAGGTTTCACTGTCTTTTAGCAGCGAGGGAATTACATTATGCTCCCAAAAAATCCGTTACAATTCTAAACGTATGCTGTGCATTACACAACATATGTATGCAATTTAATGTTGATCTTCTTCCAGTAGATTTAAATGAAATAACAAATTATTCTACTAACAGCAGTGTCGAAACAGAAACTAATTTCTCTGATATCGAAAAAATTATTAGAAATGAAATAAAAAACAATATGTTAAGGAATTTATAAAAGAAAACATATGTAAAAAACAGATACTTATATGTACTATTAATCTATTCTGCGGGTTTATATTATTTTATTTTATTAGGTTTTCATTTACATTATTTAAAACAGAAAGACAGTCTTTTATATTTTTATCTACTTCGGTCATGTGTAGATATTTTATCTGATTGCCAACTCGTTCTTGAAGTAGGCTCTCCTTTGATTGAACTTGTGTTCTTTGCTTATCTGTTGGTGGAAATTTAATTAGTAGGAATTGGTGTAGGTTCATGTGAAGCAATATTTATAAAGTTTTCCAAAAGACTATCTTCCACTATATCTAATGTTGTCGTTGATTGCGTGTTTTCCTTTATATTTACTCCAAAATGGAAGGTTCCATAAATTCCACTCACAGCTTTTTCAATTGAAAGCAAATCTACAACTTTTTCTTCGAGTTGCGTTAAAGAACAAAATTTGCTTGGGCCACCTCCTGTTCCTAAAAGACTATTTTTGTTCTTAAGGCATTTAACCTTAACGTGGTTCTTATAGTCAGCCCATACCTAAAAACTAGGTTAGTTATCTTATTGGTTTGATGTTCAAGAGTACTAATTACTCCCTTTTTTCCATTTTATGCTATCATGAGTGGGTCTAGTTGCATTCAAGTCCAAAGTTAATCTGTCCCATAACTCCTTTGACTTGCTTTTAGCATTTGGAACATTTAGATGGCCTTTAGCCAAATCGGGATGCTTTACCATGAAATCGACCATTACATCGTATTATCGTTGCGCTGTATTGCACTTTTTTTGTGGTAGACTCTTAGTTGGTTCAAAAATGTTCAGTTGTACATTTTATTGTGAACATATTTTGCAATATTTTTAGGATATATTTTCAGTTAAAATACTTACATTTTAAATATTTTTTATTTTCTTCAACAGTAAAATGGTTTTCGAATGAGATACGAATTTTCGAATGAGAGAAAACAATTACACTTCGAAAAAAATTTCCTTAAGTTGTAAATAATTTTTCGAAAATCGTACTAAATAATACAACTTATTCAAGTACGAATAATTTTTCTTTCGAACAGAGTTATATATTTTTAATGTTCTACAGCCGAACAATGGCGGAAGTACAAGAATTAAAAAATGAGATCGAAAAATTAAAACAAACATTACAACAAAGCCAACAAAGAACAATACCACAAATTCCGCTACCAGAATAGATATAAAGTCGGGAGATATTCCTGAAAACTTTAAAAACTTTCGCAATCAATGGGACCTCTATGTACAAGCAACAGGTCTTATTAAACAAGATGAAGAAACGAAAAAGCCATATTACTGACAGCTATTGGCAGTGATATGTTTAGAAGATACGGAAACATGCCAATAAAAGATGAGGAGAAGCGGACTGACAAGGATTTACTAAATGCTATAGAAAAACATCTAACGCCGTCGGTAAATAAAAGGTATGTCAGAGCAGTATTTAATATGGCCAAACAAGAAGAAGAAGAACCATATGACGAGTATTTTAATAGATTGAGAGGCTTAATAAAGAACGCACAGTATGGGGACTGCAGGATGACTTGCTACTTGATAAAATAATTTGTTCGATCAAAGACCATAATTTACGTGAGAGGTTATGGTTGGACAATGAAATTACTCTCGACAAGGCTATAGAAATTTGCAGATCTAAAGAAATATCTCAAAAACAGCTTAGAGGCCTTAGTAGCAACAATAATACGGTGGAAGTAAACAACATCCAAAAGAGCCGTAAGTACCCACAATTTAAGAACTACAAATCACCACTACAATGTAAATTTTGTGGCGATAACTATCACGACACCCTGGAAAGTTGTCTAGCTCGAAAAGTGTATTGTAAAAAATGCAGCAAAAAGGGGCATTATGCAAGAGTATGCTTGACAGACGACAATAATAACAACACTAAAAAGCAAAGTAGTAAAACTGTAAAAGAAGTTTCATCACTACATGAGAATGAATCAGACGATGATCAACACGTACTTAACGTTGTTGAAGATGGTTACCCACATGGACTTCTCAAAGATCTTACGATATATGCTGAAAATAACAAACCAGTATTAAAAGCCAGTTGGATACTGGAGCAACTTGCAATATAATAGGATACAATAATTTGAAATCCATACAACCAAATATACGAATTACAGAAACATCTACAAAATTAAGAAGAATTGAAGGAACAGAAGTTTCATCCATAGGTACAACCAACTTAATAGTTCAGAACAAGAGCATCATATAAAAAAGGACCACTGTCCATTACTATCTGCCGAAACATGTCAAAAGTTAAAACTAGTCGAAGTATGCAAGATTATTAAACAAAACACGGCCGAACAACAAGCAGAAAACATAATCAAAAAATACAGCGATATTTTTGAAGGTGTAGGTAAACTCACTAGAAAGATAACATTAGAAATCGACGAAACAGTTGTGCCAAAAAACGAATTATATAATATATTATTATATGGACCAGCAATTTTCGATGCAAATATTTGTTGCCTGTAGATGGTCCTCACAAATGTTCTGAAGAATGTAGTGTTTGAGTCTTGACTTTATTAGAATTGCTGATCCTCTACATGCTCTTCCTCTCCGGTCCTTTGTATCATATAAGGTGTAGCCACTCATTTTAAAAAGGCTTCTCGAAGTCAAATGAGTCTCAGATACCAACATTATATCAATATTTTTAGCGTGAAGAAGTGCTCAAGTTCATATTTGTGTTGGCGAATGCCGTTTGCGTTCCAGAAATATAATTTTAACGTGTTCATGGTTTGTTAAATAATGCTAGAAGCAGTGTGTTCTGCGTTCGCAGCATTTCTTGCATCATGCTAGTCATATTTGTTGTAAAATTGTTTATAGTTTGCACCAGATTATCAATAGTAGTTTCAAGGCGACTGAAATTAAAGCTTGGGTTAGCATTTGTTGTATTATTTGGTGGTGACACTTTTTGCACTGGAACAGAGTTAAGCTTCACAGCGTCAGCATACGATACTTGTGGAGTGATTGGTTGGATCATTAGGGGATAAGTGGCGGGGTTACTTTAGGCTTTTGACTCATAGCCTGTTTAACGAAAGACTATACAGGGCATCCTCTGTAGTTAGCAGTGTGATTACCTCCACAATTACTGCACTTTTTTCCTTCCGGTCTTTCGACTTATTGCAAATGGCAGTCTCGTGCAATTGTTGTATGCGGTGACACAACACAAACAAATATGTCAAAGATTTTACGTCGGTGCCTGTCATAAACTTAACCTGACGGTGCTCTTCGAACTGGGTGAATAAAGCCGTTCACCACCGTCCCGTCGTCCCTTCCAGAGGCACATACCGGGTGAGGCAACAACATGTGCCCCTAATAGGGACGAACATGGTAGCAAATTCTGTACAGGCTGCAGAACAATATACAGACACCTTGCTAGAGTGCTGGAGCTATCTAACCTCCTACTACCCCAATCGGCCGGCAGCAAAATATTGCCCCCATCTTACCTGGCGCTTCGCCAACCGCAAACATTAGGGCAGCTTTGTCGAATAGCAACAACACCTAGAGATATATGGCCTGAAGAGAGCATCTACAATCGGTCACTAGCACCATATTGCAGACACACTCATCCGACCCATACCTCTTCCCGCGTATCTTTGGGTTTTAACCACAGCCACCACGTGATCCCCGAAGGGGCTTCTCTAATAACCAGTCTAGGACAAGTCCTAGAGGCTACTGGTTCCCGTGGCACCAGATGGGACTCTGGTCAGCCGCGTGTTAAAAACACCTCCGATTTTAGGTCTCATGCAAACCTGAGGTATCGGTAGCACCTATACCCAGACAAGTATAGGCAGAGCTACTTCCTTAAATTTCTTATATGCACGCCCGTTGCCCTGTTATTTCAGGGATTGGGTAGTAACATATTAAGTTCAAGGGGTAATTGGCCAAAGGTCAAGGTCTGGAAAGACCATATTACCCACTTACCGGACGAGCGAGCGAACCCACTTTCACCTTTAATTTACTTGCATGCGCGCCCGTTGCCCTGTTAATTCAGGGATTGGGTAGCAACATTCAAGTTTTTAGGGGTTATCAGCAAAAAGGCCTAGGTCCGGAAACCTGATAACCCTATACCCTAGGAAGCACAACATCAAGCCACGTTGTAGCTTCTGATCGACACCATCCTCCAGCATATCAAACTTCTCATGAACATCTTTTTCTAGCACATCGAATTTTCTATGGAGGCTGTGCACTTCTCTCTCATGTCAGTCGATTTAACCTCAATGATGTTAACCCTCACATCCTCCAGCTTTTTATTTGTTGTTTTAGAGCTTTCTTCTATTTTCTGCAACAGCGCGGTAAACTTAGAGCTTACGTCCATGTTGCTTGTAGCTGAACGTGTACCCATCTCCAGTTCTTCTTTTTTTCGAACTCATGGGTATTAATGTCCAGGCCAAGCCGAATAAACTTCCCCGCTAGCCTCTTCTGCAGCTCCGCTTTGTTACCAGCTGTGGGCAGGTCCAGTTTTGTCAACTCCTGCTTTAGCTGTTCCACCTTAAGCTCGTCAAACTTCATTTTGCAATCCCACTTCTGACACCAATTGTTAGGTTTTTACCTTTTTAAAAAACGCTTTCCGTGTGTTCTTAGATTGCAATGAAATAAACGCACAATACTTCAATTGTCAGTACTTAACAGCTACTACATTATTGGTGGTCTAGCTGGCAGCTTATGTAGGGGGAATAACGCAGTGTTTCACTGATCACTGTGCCGTAACTGCTAGGCTGTGTAGAAGTGCGGCTATAACCTCCTCGTGGTGGCCACCGTTTTTCCCCTATACTCGTGGGAACAAAATGATCTTGGATCTGTTACAGGGACAGAATCTGGGTCTCCTCGTCGAAACGTGGCGATTTTGAAAAATTGCCGAAAAAGGCTCTCTGGTCACGTTGGTTCTTCCCGTGGACCAAAAATCAGCAGGCAGTATGACGAAGTCAAAAGGGAAGCTAAACTTACGGTTTGCACAAGTTGTACTCAGGCTCAAGGCTGAGAACGTAAATGCGGATGCGCTGGTTCAACGGATGGAGGCAGTGGAGTTGGAAGAAGGGGACGAAAGCACTCCTTCCACATCAGAAACTACAAAATTAGGTGCTTGCAGGCAAATCTTCACCATGCTAAGGCTGCATCAGCCGAAATTAGCAGAAGATTTGCTGGTGGCACCATCAACATAGGGCTTATACGAGAGCCCTGGATATCAAGAGGCCACATACGAGGCCTCAATGTACAAAACGCTCAGGTTATTTATGATACGGGCGCAGTCAAACCAAGGGCTGCGCTTATCATAAACACCGATATTAATTACTTGCCTCCTACAGAATTTATGGATGGCGACAGTGCAGTGGTGCTAGTCGAGTTGGACCCCAATGGAAGCAGGACAGAGGTTGTTATTGCCTCAGTCTACTTCCCGAGGGATACAGACGAAGTACCACCTCTGAAAATTAAGGGACTAGTGGACTACTGTAAATGCCATAGAAAACCCCCCATCATTGGCTGTCATGCGAATGCCCACAATATAGTATGGGGAAGCATTGATATGAATAAAAGAGGTGAGTCACTCCTAGAATACCTATTACTTACTAACATGGGGATTACAAATAGGGGGAATAGCCCAACGTTTTGCACCGCCATCAGGGACACACCTATAAGTAACAAATCTCTCGATATGATCAGGCATTGGAAGGTCTCTGAAGAGGACCCCATGTCGGATCATAAACACATCCTTTTTAAAGTTAGGGGATTGGTGAAGAGTCAATGGCTCTACAGAAACCCCAGGGCAACAGATTGGATAAGATACTTGCATGATCTGCAGTCTAGGTACACTGGAAACGCATCTTCCATTACATCACCTAAGGAATTGGATGCATCAGTCGAGAGACTGACTGATGCAATCATATCCTCATTTCAAAACAACTGCCCTGTCAAGATAAAATCCTCCACGAAGAGGGTACCTTGAGGCAGGCAAGACTGGAATTCAACAGAGCCAAACAAACTGGAAATTGGGAAGGGTACAGAGAAGCCCTAACCACTTACAACAAGGGTTAGTAAAAGAGAAAATCATGAAAACTTTTCTGTAAAGATCTTGTGGACGTCCCGCCCACAGCCAGGCTGCACAAAGCCCTTTCGAAGAGGGGCACGAATCCGATAGGCACACTGGGGGGGCAGATGGCACTTATACAGATACTTTTAACGGGATACTTCCTCACGATTCTCACATTTGGAATTTGTCAGAAGAAAGGCAATATTTGAAAAGAAAGTTTCAAGCTGGAGATACTGGTATTAGAATTCTTGGTAAAATATTTATCACGCTAATATTTATTTATTGTATCTTCAAAACTGAACTAACAATAAGTATTCAAATCTTAATATATATATATATATATATATATATATATATATATATATATATATATATATATATATATATATATATTATTAGGCCCAACCAGTGTCGGACATAAACATAGTGATAATAATTAATGATACATAAATGTCATGTTAAGCACAAAAAATATTGTTGAGTCAGAAAATATTGAGTATAAATTATAATTTAAATAATTTTTATATTTTTTTTAATTAATTCATTCATTTAAGTATCTTGTAACTCATATTGCAATTTTTATGTATATAAAGTTCATATGTATATATATATACTTATATATTATATTATAAACACATAAAATATAACGGGATTGCTGGTATTGATTGCTCAAAGATACAAGACAAGTTTGTGCGCTTATTTAATTTACTTTTGTTTTTTTGTTGCTGATATACAACAATTCCAAAATTAATCACAACAGTTATTTTTTTTATCTTCTTTTTGTGATCTTTTGTATTTATTTTGATTTGCTCCGGAGAGACTTACTATTGAGAGTTTATTATAAAACTCTCCAATTCGAACATGGGTTCGAAAAGGAGACGAACAGCTGATGAAAGTATTGCCAGCACATCTAAACGTGCTGGCTATAATAATTATTACCATCCACTTCAAGCATTAGCAGATAATGAGACAACAGATGATAATATGGGTGCTTCCGCTACTGTAACACCTAAAGTTAAGATACCACCGATAACTATTTTGAAGAGCAATACTGATGCATTGCATAAACTCTGTAAAGACAGCCTCATTACCAATTATTCAATAAGAAAAATCTCAATTGGCCATAAACTATTTTGTGAGGGTCAATTTGATTATGATTCTGCAGTTAAATATTTAACAAACAACAAAATGGAATACTTTACATATACTCCAAAGAACAACAGACCATACAAGGTTGTTTTAACGGGCCTAGATAAAATCGATCCCAATAAAGTAAAGCTAGATCTAATTAAAATTGGCCTTCAGTGCATGGATGTCAAAGCTGTTTGTCGTAAAACTGACAACAATCGTGATGTTCAGGTAAACTATATAAAGTATAGTTTACCTGAAAAAAGGCACAGTAAGCCTTACGGAACTACGGAACAACTATAAAAGTATAAATTATATTCGTGTTAAATGGAGCTACCAGTTTAAAGTTCCCAACAAAATCACACAGTGCTATAACTGTCAAATGTTTGGCCATGGCTCCAATAATTGCAAAGTAAAAACATTTTGCTCTAATTGTGCTGGCCCGCATGAAACCGCATCTTGCACATCGACTGTAGTGAAATGTGCAAACTGCAACGGCGAACATAAATCTACGGACATTACCTGTCGTATGAGAACATCATATATCAGCATGAAGAATCGATATTCTAGTCAACAAAAAACACCTCGTTATGTATTTACAAGTACTAACAATGTTCGTAAAGTAAATATTTCTACTAATAATTCTAGAAATAATAACATTAGTAATAATCAAACTTTTGCTAGCGTGCTACAAAATGAAAATGTTACATCAAAAAATTCGTCAAATGATCTATTTTCCTTGGAGGAACTTAGCGCTCTTACCTTGGAATTAATTCAAAAACTTAAAAACTGTAAAACCAAAAGTGAGCAATTTTCTGTTATTACAGACTTAGCTTTTAGATTTCTACCATGAGTAATAATTTAAAAATAGTAATATGGAACGCTAGAGGAATCCGTAACAAACTTGATGAATTTTTTGATTTTATGCAAAGGGAGAGTATAGATGTTAGTTTGGTGAGTGAAACTTGGCTGGACAGCAGATTCTCAATGAACCACCCACTATATTTTTGTTATCGTAAAGACCGTGAATGCTCCAGAGGGGGAGGTGTAGCGGTTGTAGTTCGTAAAAATATATGCCACGAAATTTTACCTGTAATAAATACAGAACTTATAGAGAACTTGGGCATTAAGATAAAATCTATAAATAATACTTACGTAAGCTTATATAGCTGTTATTTTCCTGGAGGATCACCGGGTCCTTCGGATATCAGGAAAAATATGTTTAGATCGGATCTAAGAAAGTTTTCTAGGATTCATGGTCCCTATGTATTAGGTGGTGACTTTAACTGTAGAAATCAATCTTGGGGCTGTCTACGAGCAAATTGCTGGGGCAACATACTTCATGATTTGATAGCGAGCAACAATTTTGAAATTGTCTTTCCCCCAGATCCTACTTTGATTCCTGCAAATAGCAGAACTAATCCATCTGTACTCGACTTTTTTATTTCAAATGTGCCAGATAAACTCTCTGCTGCGCTGACTCTTAACAGACTTAGCTCTGATCATTTACCTGTCGTAACTACTTTCAACTTAGAATTTCAGTCTTCTGATAATCTTAGGTACGACTATGCCCAAGCGAATTGGAGTTTATTCAGGAGTTTCATTAATAATAACGTTGCCCAACTATTGAACACCCCGATTAATAATTCAGACGATATTGATTTTTTGGTAACAAATTTTACATCACTTTTGCAAAATGCTATTGAACACAGTGTTCCAAAGAAACACTTTTCTAATATTTATAGCAAACCTTTGCCAAGATACATAATTGATTTCATCACCCAGAGGAATATTTGTAGGAGGAATTGGATAAGGAATAGACTTCCAATTTCTAAAGCTCGAACGGCATTTTTAAATAAAGTTATTCGCAAAAAAATCCTTCAGTTTCGGAACTCTAAGTGGAATAATTTGCTCAAAAGTCTTGATAAAGCTTCTCCTAAATTTTGGAATATTGCCAAAATTATACGGAAGAAGAAGAAATGTATTCCTATCCTTAAATATAACAATAATTTGTATATAAATAGTAGTCAAAAATCTGAATTACTGGCCCAAAATTTTCTTTTGAACCACACTATTTCTGCAGATTTAACTGATTTTGATACATCACAATCTGTATCTCAATCACTGAGAGTACTCAGCAATCAAGATTTGACAGCGAATAGTGAGAATATTATTAGTATCTCTTACATCAAGAGCATCATAAAGAATCTAAAAAATAAAAAAAGTCCAGGCGTAGATGGAATTCCTAACAAGTGTCTTAAAGCCTTACCGGAAAAGGGATTGCAAGTTCTCACACGCCTGTACAATATGTGTTTAAATATATGTTATTTCCCTAACATCTGGAAGAAATCGAAGATAATTGCAATCCCAAAACCAGGAAAAGATCACTCGAGCCCTGACTCTTATAGGCCAATAAGCCTCCTTAATACAATGTGCAAGATATTGGAGAAGATAATTAAGGAAAAAATAGTTAGTTTTATAGAAGATAACAATGTTCTACCTGTCCAGCAATTCGGTTTCCGTACCCAACATAACACTTCTCAGCCATTAGTAAGAATCAGGAAAATAGTAAAGGAAAATTTTAGATGCAGAAAATCTACGGCCATGATATTACTGGATATTAAATCTGCTTTTGATTCTGTTTGGCATGATGGTCTTCTTCATAAATTAATCAACTTTGGGCTAGATACTCGTACAATAAAAATACTCAAGAGCTACTTGGAGAATCGCTCATTTAGAGTTTATATAGGTAAGAATTTCTCGGAGGAATATAATATTCCTGCTGGTTGTCCCCAAGGTTCGTGTCTTTCACCAATTCTCTATAATATATATACGGCAGATTTTCCCTTATTGATTAATTGTGAGTCCTCAATATTTGCTGATGACACAGCTATTCTAAGCTTTAATATTTTTTCTGATAATATACTGGAAAATTTACAAAGGGAAGTTAATGTTGTTATCGGGTACTTTAAAAAATGGAAAATTTTGGTGAACGCTTCAAAAACGCAATCAATTTTCTTCTCTAGGAAAAGAAAGCACTGTTTTTTACCCCAGTACACCATTAAAATCGATGGCACTGAGGTTCCGTGGAAGAATAGTGTTAAATACCTCGGAGTTATACTTGATAGGAAAATGTTGTTTAACGAACACATCAGTCACGTCGTTAATAAAATCAATATAACAACTCGAATCATGTATCCATTTATAAATAGAAAATCTGACCTGAATCTCCAAAACAAAATTTTGATATTAAAGATCATATTTCATGCCATATTATTCTATGCTGCTCCTGTGTGGCACGATGCATCTAACTGTCATATTAAACGACTACAAGTTTGCCAAAATAAGCTTCTGAAAATGATCTATAATTTGCCACCCCATTTTTCGACCTCAAGGCTCCACTCACTATCTAATGTTCAGCTTGTCAAGGATCAAATAAATGTTATAACCGACACCTTTCTTAATAGATGTGCTAATTCTCCCTACGAACATATTAATAATTTATATCCTTAACCAATATACTTTTAACTCCTTAGATACTCCTCTTTATGCTCGTATATAAATTTTTTTTCTTTTTTTTCTATACTAACAAGGTTTTCTAACTTTTTCCTTTAATTATTTATTCATTGTTTTCTTAAATTAATATAAATTTACATATTGAAATTTTATATTTAAGCTGAAAAGTCACAAATGACTAAACTCTTAATTTGTATATATTAAAATTATTGTGAATTACTCATTATATTTTTGACAATAAAAGCCAAGTAAGTACCATAACGGGATTGCATTCTTTGCATTCCATTTGAATTCATAGCATTAAGCATTGTCAACTTGCAGAAAAAGTAGAGCAATAAACAACTCAAAACCAAGCATCGGAATTTTCGTTTATTTATGAACAATCACAAAATTGGCGATCGTGACAGGACAGTGTTGGTTCAAGTAAATAAATTCAACAAGTACAGTAATTGATATAGCACAAATAAAATAAATTTGTTTAAATAACTATTAAATAAAAACAATTGAAATTTCAATAAAAGTGATTCTTAAGAAACAAATTCAAAACTTCTTCGTAATCAACATCATCATCATCGTAATTAACATTTATAATTTCATAAAATATCATCGTTCTCATTCTCAACATATTCTTCGTTTTAGCGTTGCAGTTGCTGCCTTTTACAACCTGCGGTACACTCGCTTATTATTGCAATTTTACGAATTTAATGATCAGTAAAATAACTTTAATCCATTTTGTTAGAAATTCTTATACATTTTAAAAACATTTTACTCAACATCAAAGGCAACTTCGATCAACTTTATTTAATATTAATTTTTGATGGAACCAAATTGTAAAATGAGTACCGACAATACTAGCAATGATAAATCTGACTCTGATGCCAGCCTGCTTTCATCTTTAAGACAACAAAGATCAACAATGAAGCGCAACATCACTCAAATGAAAGCAAACATTTAAAGGGATGGGGGCTCTTCAGTTTTTACTATTCTTGAATGCCGGCTTCAAATCCTTGAATCATATTTCAAGCAAATAAGCCACATTCAGGCGCAAATTGAGAAATTGGATGAAGCTGACAACAACCGGTCAGATATTGAAGAACTCTTCATTTCTTCCAAGGCTCCACTGGTAAGTTTCATAAACAATAAACGTGGCCCCATTGACATCGAGCAGAGTTTCCTCAATGTAACTCATCCAGTTACTTCACATCAAAATCGTTTGCCTCAGATAAAATTACCTAAATTCGATGGAAAATATTCAGAGTTTTCGAGGTTTATAAGCACCTTTAAAGCGTTAGTTCACAGCAAACCAAGCATCCCAACAATTGGTAAGTTCAATTATCTTCTCAATTGCCTATCGGGACAAGCATTGGCAGTCATTGAACCATTCCAAATTATTGAGTCTAATTACCAAAAGGCTTTAGATAATCTCATCGAAAGATATGATAACAAATCATTAATTTTTATCGATCACATCAACTCATTATTTTCGATTATGCCCAACGCTACTCAGTTACGTTCAATTATAGACAAGGTTTCAGCTCTTTGTAGTTCCTTACTCTCTTCAGGCACTGAACTAGATGTGATGAATGCTATTATCATACATATTGTATTGTCAAAAATAGACGGTGAATCAAAAAAGGTCTATGACGAAATACAGGATTTTAAATCCCTGCCATCATGGAATCAATGTCTATCAATTTTAAGTCATCGTTGTCAGTTTCTAGAGAGTCGTGGCGCAGAATTGGATTCATATAAACCTCGCGATAAAACCGCAAGGCCAATCTCCAAGCATGCAGGTTCACCTTTCGTCGTTTCAACTACACTTTGTGAATACTGCAACTCAAAGGAGCATTTTATTAGCACCTGTTCCAGTTATTTGGCACTACCAATTTCTCGTCGCTTCGATTTCGTCAAGGGTTCAAGGTTGTGTATAAATTGCCTCAGAAAAGGTCATTTAGTCTCCCAATGCCAACCAAAATCTCGTTGTCGTACTTGTCGAGTATCACACCACTCAACTTTACATTACTCAAACTTTCAAACCAAAAACAATTCAAGTAATCCTTCTCTTCAACATCATTTGCCTTTGGAATCGTCATTCCAACAGCACTCTTCGTCAATTCCATCACACCAACAGGCATATTTACCATCTTCGTTGTTCCATCAATCAGTGTTGCCTATACAGGAGAATCCATCGTAATATCACCTTAAATTTTCGTCATTTGTCACTCGTAGTCATCGTATTAACTTACTACCAACAGCTATAGTTTTTGTTGAAGATTCATTTGGCATCCTCCAACCTCTTCGCGCCCTACTAGATTCATGTTCTGAAGTCAACCTTATCACCCAAGAAGCTATCAATCGTCTTCGTCTCAAACAAAATAAATCGACACAAGAAATTTCTGGTGTTTCGGAAATTCGAACTCATCTGAAGTACAAGGTGACTACTTCACTAAAATCTCGTGTTTCGAATTTTGAATGGACAACAAGTTTGTTGGTGACAAAATCTATATCGTCTCACCACCCACCTGAGCAAATTACAATAGAAAATTGGACCATTCCAACTAATATTGAATTAGCTGACCCACAGTTTCACATTCCTCAACGCATTGATGTACTGATTGGTTCTGAGATTTTCTTCGAGTTACTCCTTGATGGTAAAGTGTAGCTTGGACATGGATTACCTTATCTAATAAACACATCACTTGGTTGGATTATTGGTGGTGGAATAGACAATTATCATACAAGGCGTGCATTATCGTGTCATGTAACGAAAAGCAAGAATTTGGACTCACTACTCAGACTGTTTTGGGAAATTGAGGAGTTCAATCAACAATCACCTGTTCTCACAGAAGAAGAAAAGGATTGTGAAAGGCATTTCATCCAAAATACAATTTTTGATCCCAATGGTAAAGTTCAGGTACGTTTACCATTTAAATCCTCTATAAGTCAACTTGGCAGTTCATTTGAAATAGCTCGGCGACGACCTTTATGTTTAGAAAAACGACTTTCAAAAAATGATAACTTACGAAAAATGTATTCTGAATTCATGAACGAGTACATTAAACTTGGTCACATGTCACCAGTAAAATTTGATCGTTTAAACTTTCCGCATTATGTTATTCCGCATCATCCTGTTCTTCGCCCTCAAAGCACAACAACCAAACTCAGAGTGGTTTTCGATGCCTCATGTCGTACTTCGACCAATATCTCTTTGAATGGAACTCTCATGGCTGGTCCCACAATCCAACAACAACTTATAATAACTATTTTAGCATTTCGACTAAATAAATTAGCTCTATCAGCAGACATATGCAAAATGTATCGACAGTTTTGGGTAGATGAAAGAGACAGAAATTTTCAATTAATTTTGTGGAGAAATAAAACCTGTGATCCAATTACTTTATATCAGCTGAATACCGTAACATATGGCATATCGGCTGCTCCGTTTCTGGCAGTTAGAAGTTTGGTTTTTATTGCTGACTTCTATAAAAACGAATTTCCTGTCGGTTCTCAAATTCTTAAACGGGATCTATATGTAGATGATCTGCTCACAGGGGCAGATAATTTTGCCGATCTTTTAATTAAAAAACGTGAAATTATTGAAATTCTACAGAAAGCTTTCTTACAATTATCAAAATGGAACTCAAATTGTTCAGATATTGCTCCTAGCAATGGCGAATTCCATTTAAACGGTACTGACGAATATATCACCAAAGCCCTTGGGATGTCATGGAAGCCCAAGGAGGATGTTTTATGTTTTCGTTTTGATTTGGCAGTTATCGAAGTTCCAAGAAAGAGATCCGTTCTATCAGCCGTGGCAAAAATCTTTGATGTTCCCGCTTTGCTAAGCCCTGTTGTAATCTCGTGCAAAATCCTAATTCAAGAGATGTGGAAGCAAAAACTGGATTGGGACGCACCGCTTAACGCCCGTTAAACAAGTCGATGGAAACGAATCGAACAAAGTCTCCCGTTCATCAATCAAATCGAAATACCCAGATTTGTAGGAATTTCTATGCAAACATGCTTTGATATTCACGGCTTTGCAGATGCTTCTCAATTGGCATATGGTTGTAGTCTTTACATACGGGTTGCTTATACAAATCATTATAAAACAACGTTGCTTATAGCAAAATCAAAGTTAGCTCCAGTTATTCACCAGTCATTGCCTCGTTTAGAACTTTGCGCCGCTTTGTTGCTCAGTCGCACATGGAATAAAATCAAACTTAAATTTGATTCTTTAAACTACCGTATTTTCTTTTGGTCAGATTCAAAAATCGTTTTGAACTGGCTCATTAACCACTCGTCATCGTATGTTTGCTTTGTTGCTAATAGAGTATCAGAAATACAAAACTCAACTCATAACATACCTTGGAGGCATGTGCCCTCAAAACAGAATCCAGCAGATATTGTATCGAGGGGCTGCCTCGCCAATGAGCATGTCAATACAATATGGTTCACCGGACCGAAATTTCTTTTAGAACCTGAAGCAAGCTGGCCTACTGAAAACATCGAAATTAAGGAACTGCCTCAACTAGAAATGAGAAAAACTTTGCTCAAAACAACAGTCTTAGTCGAATCAATAATCGATCGTTTAGTTTCCCGTCATTCATCGTATCTTCGCATTCTTCGTATCGTCGCCTACATTCATCGAGGTTTTGACAAACAAAGACGAAATCCCTATATTACCCCTGAAGAGTTACAATCAGCATTTTATCGAGTAGTATACGATATTCAACAATCATCATTTAAAAAAGAAATTAGTTCGCACAACAAAGGTGAAAACTTAAAACCCAGTTTCCAAAAGCTGGCCCCATTCCTAGACAATTTTCATTGCTGCAATTCAACCTTAGTCATCGTTCGAGCTGGTGGTCGTCTAGCAAATTCTACATTATTATATGCAACAAAATTCCCTGTACTTTTACCAAAGGATTATGATTTCGTAAAAATGTTCATTGAACATCTTCATCGCCAACATTTACATGCTGGTTCCAAAGCTCTCTTCGCCAGCAAGTATGGATAATCAACGCTAGAGAGGTCGTAAGAAAGGTAGTTCGAAATTGTGTACACTGCTTCAAATACAAACCTCGATTACTACAGCAAGTGATGGGCGATCTTCCTGCCGATCGTTTCAATGCTCAACGTCCTTTTCTAGTGTCGGCTGTAGACTTCTGTTGTCCTGTTTACACCTCCTATCGTATTAGAGGAAAAACTCCCTATAAAACTTATGTCGCTGTTTTTGTTTGTTTTTCGTCAAAGGCCGTTCACATTGAATTAGTGTCGGACCTCTCAACCAATACTTTTCTTTTATGTCTTAAAAGGTTCATAGGACGTCGTGGCATACCTCAGAAGCTATTCTGTGATAATGCAACAAACTTTGTCGGCGCTAGCTCTAAACTTCAAGAGTTTAAACAACATTTTTTTGAAGAGGATAATATCAGAGAGCTCATGCACTATAGTATAGTCACTGGCTTTAAATTTGCCTTCATCCCTCCTCGTTCTCCTCACTTTGGTGGACTTTGGGAGTCCGCCATTAAATCAACAAAAACACTTCTAGTCAAAAACATATCACAAGCCAATCTAACTTATGAAGAATTTCAAACAGTTCTTGTCCAAGTTGAAGCCATTCTAAATTCTCGACCTCTGACAGCCAGATCCGATGACCCGAATGATACTGAAGCCTTAACTCCTGCCCATTTGTTAATTGGTTCCTCGTTACTGGACCTACCAGATGAAAATTTGGAAAGTTACAAAAACATCAACTATCTAAAGCGATGGCAACTTGTTACATATCTCAAGCAACAATTTTGGGTACAATGGGTCCGTGAGTACGTGCTTAACTTACAACAAAGATGCAAATGGTTCAAATCTTTTGAAAACGTACCTGAAGGAGCTCTAGTTATAGTTCACGAAGACAACATTCCGCCTCAGTATTGGCTCCTAGCCCGTATTATCACAACAATACCAGGTCGCGACGGAAAGGTGAGGGTAGTTGATCTAAAAACACCAAAAGGGGTTCTCCGAAGATCCAGCCACAGAATTGCACCTCTACAAATCGAAGCTGATTGAAAGTTCCTTTCAATGGGGGCAGTATGTTAAGTCAGAAAATATTAAGTATAGTTTATAATTTAAATAATTTTTATATTTTTTTAATTAATTCATTCATTTAAGTATCTTGTAACTCATATTGCAATTTTTATGTATATAAAGTTCATATGTATATATATATATATATATATATATATATATATATATATATATATATATATATATATATATATATACTTATATATATTATATTATGTTATATTATAAACACATAAAATATAACGGGATTGCATTCTTTGCATTCCATTTGAATTCATAGCATTAAGCATTGTCAACTTTTATATTGAAGTCGGTCTTGCAGAAAAAGTAGAGCAATAAACAACTCAAAACCAAGCATCGGAATTTTCATTTATTTATGAACAATCAAATATTTTCAAAGAATTTCATCTGGAGAGCTGCGTATTAATGCCGTAGTGTCCCTCTTTTTAAGCGGATTTGTCCAGTAAAGTTCAAGATGTTACGAGCAAGAGGATTGGGACGGGACTCGAGTTTTGTTAAATATTTACCTGCATATTTTGCAATTTCAGCGGTCACAAATGGCCTATTTAAATCACGATTTAAAATTGAATTTTTCCTGTACCATGGACCCGATGTTATTAACCTTAAAATTTTGTTTTGCATTCGTTGGATTCTCTCTAAATTGGAAGCTGAAGCAGTGCCCCATAGCTGAATTCCGTAATACCATATGGGTTTCAAAAGCGACTTGTATATTAAAAGTTTACAATAGAGACAGAGGGTTGAATATCTACCAATCAGCCAATGTAACTGAGTTAAATTAAGTTTTATTTGTATTAGCTTTGAGTCAATGTGGTGTTTCCATGTAAGCCATCGGTCAAGGTGTATACCAAGGTATTTCACCTGTCAATGTTGAGGAACAATTTAATTGTTGATTCGAATGGGGGAACAAGTGTCCCTTCGTAGGGTAAATGTAACATGGACACACTTTTGTTTATTTACTTTTATTCTCCATAAGTTCAACCACAGTTCCAACAGGTTAATATATTCCTGGAGATAACGGGATGCCTTGTGAGGGTTTTCATGCATAATGAGGCGGACTGTATCATCGGCAAATGTAGAAGTGTGGACATCACTGCTCACAGGCATATCACAGGTATAAATCAAATACAAAAGTGGCCCCAGTATACACCCCTGTGGCACAACGGATGAGATAGTTTCGGGCACACTCATGAAATCTCCTTCCACAACAGTGAACTTCCGGGCAAGAATGTAACTTTCCAAAAGATAGACAATGTTTATTGGTAGATATGTCTTCAATTTTAAAATTAGGCCTTCATGCCACACTTTATCAAATGCTTGAGAAACATCAATAAAGATGGAAGAACAATACTTGTTTTCTTCAAATGTTGTTCTTATGAAATGAACCAATCTATGAGTTTGTTCAACGGTACTATTCTGACTTCTAAAACCAAATTGATGGTCCGTTATGCATCCATTGTCAGTTAGAATTGGGGACAATTTTGTCATGAGCAGTTTTTCGAAGAGCTTTGCAATTGTTGAAAGCAAACTTATTGGCCTATATGACTCAACCTTAGTAAGATATTTGCCCGCCCTTAGAATCATTTTGACCATGGCAAGTTTCCAGCTGTGTGGATAATACTCCAGTCGTAAAATGCCATTAAAAATAAACAACAGGATTCTAATAGCAATACGAGGCAACTTCATCAGCATCTTGTTACTAATTCCATCAATACCCGGGGCCTTCTTTGGGTTGGTTTCAGCAATAAGTTTTTGTACATCACGCATCTTAAACTTTATGGGTCGAGGGGTAGAACAACTACACTCGGCAACACTCAACAGCACCAGTACATGTGTTTGGGGTAAATACGTATTTTAAATGCTCAGCAAATATGTTACCTTTTTCAGTATTAGTTCTTGCCGAACCTCTGGTAGAAGTGCGCAGGGGTGGTTTAGATTCAACGGGTGTTTTAAATTTTTAGCAGCGCGCCAAAGGAGTAATTAAATACTGCTGTGACATCGACAGACAGTTCTTAAGAGAAGCAGATTTTTCAGATGCAAGCAACTCCTGGAGTCGTTTAGTGCATTCTTTAAGTCTGATTTTATGTTGGGTTGATCTGTGCTGTTGCCATTCCCTTCTAGTTCTTCTTTTTTCACATACGAGACGTTCCATATCCGAATAAAGAATAAATTCTATTAAGCCCAGTCTGCGGATGGGAGGTAGTGGCATGTTTAGCAGCCTCTTTAATATTTTCAGTAAGATTGGCAATGTAAAATTCAATATCATCGGAAGTTCTAAGCTTGATGTTTTCTGTACAATGACTACTGAGATATTTTTTGAACCATAGCCAATTAACATAATTTATCATCTTTACATATGGGTGGGGTAAGTCCCTTCTTAGTGGGCTAAAAATTGTAACGATCGTTGGAGAGTGATTGGAGGAGAGATCATGAGAAGCTTCAACATAAATTAAATCCCTAGAAATATTTTTCATGACGCCAAAATCTATAACATCTGGAATTTTTTGTATGTCAGTAGGCCAGTAAGTGGGCTCCTCGCTCGAAATGACATCCAAACCAATTTTTGAAATTGCGTTGAACACTGCTCGACCTCTAGGTGCAATAAGACGCGATTCCCAGAACGTATGTTTTGCATTGTAGTCGCCAGCTGCTACGAAACAAGGTCCAAGTGTTTTGTAAAAATCCTCATATTGATCCTCAGTGATTGAAAATCTGGGAGGGGAGTTAATTGTTGATATCACGAAATTTGTACAAAAATTTTCGATGCAAATATTTGTTGCCTGTAGATGGTCCTTACAAATGTTCTGAAGAATGTAGTGTTTGAGTCTTGACTTTATTAGAATTGCTGATCCTCCGCATGCTCTATCTCTCGGGTCCTTTGTATCATATAAGGTGTAGCCACTCATTTTAAAAAGGCTTCTCGAAGTCAAATGAGTCTCAGATACCAACATTATATCAATATCTTTCACCGTGAGGAAGTGCTCAAGTTCATATTTGTGTTGGCGAATGGCGTTTGCGTTCCAGAAACATAATTTTAACGTGTTCTGCATTCGCAGCATTTCTTGCATCATGCTAGTCATATTTGTTGTAAAGTTGTTTATAGTTTGCACCAAATTGTCAATAGTAGCTTCAAGGTGACTGAAATTAAAGCTTGGGTTAGCATTTGTTGTATTATTTGGTGGTGACACTTTTTGCACTGGACCAGAGTCGATCTTCACAGCGTCAGCATACGATACTTGTGTAGTGATAGGTTGGGCCATTAGGGGATAAGTGGCGGGATTACTTTAGGCTTTTGACTCATAGCCTGTTTAACGAAAGAGTATACAGGGCATCCTCTGTAGTTAGGAGTGCGATTACCTCCACAATTACTGCACTTTTTTCCTTCTGGTCTTTCGACTTATTGCAAATGGCAGTCTCGTGCAATTCACCGCACACAACACAAACAGTAGGTAATTTACAAAAAGTTTTTTATGGCCATATTCTTGACAATTATGTACGGGTCCTGAACGCTTGTGTGGTTCTTCAACTGTGATTTTCCGGTATAAGAGATATTGTAAATTATAAATGGGATGGGTCTCGATTTTCTTCAATATAATATCATTTGTCTCCAGTTCAACGCGAAATAAGGGTTGGGGGATCTTCTCCCTGTTTATTATGTTAGAGACATTCTTTACCTTATATCCCTGGAGGGTGAGAGCATCTTTTATTTCCTCAGCAACAACATAAGAATATATGCCCTTCAATACGATCTGTAGGCCTTTAGCACTCTTAAGCTGGAATGTGTAAAAACTTGTTTTATTTTTTTCAAATTCGTTAACCATTTTGCGGAAATCTTTTTCCTCATATATTTGAATCTTTGTTTCACCAATATTACCACGTTTTATTGGAACAATGTGAAATGCCTTTTCACCAATGACCGAAATTAATTTTTAACAAGGGTGTTTGAATTCATTCCCTCAAATAGATTGGTGGTGGTTTTGAGGTTTTCTTCGAGGATACGTCTGGTGTGTCGGTGATATCTTGCGAAATTTTAAAACGGTTTGGTGGTTAGCATTTGAGTGTCATTTGAAAAACCTACATGCCTGAATTACCCTTCTTACCGCTACACTGCGTCAACGTTTTTGGATTCTAGGAGCAAGAGAGCTGGCTAAAAGAGTTTGTGATAAATGTACAGTCTGTCAACGCTACAGCGCCAAGGCAAACGAACAACTCATGGGTGAGCTACCGAAATATCGTGTGAATGCCGTATATCCCATTTTCGAGGTTGGCTGTGACTATGCCGGCCCCATTATGTTCAAGCAGCATAATGGTCGTAAAGCGCCAAAGGTTAAAGCATATGTGGCAGTATTCATATGCCTTGTTACCAAAGCAGTTCACCTCGAATTGGTAAGTGATTTAAGTTCTGACGATTTCCTAGCTGCCCTGGACAGATTTGTGGCAAGAAGAGGTCTTTGCGGTCACATTCATAGTGACAATGGGACAAACTTTCAGGGAGCTGCAAAAAAACTTAGGGAGATTTATAAAATGGTAACTACGTACGAATTTAATAATAAAATTTCCGATTTTTTATCCAACAAAGGTGTGCAATGGCATTTTATTCCTCCTGCCGCCCCGCACTTTGGAGGCGCGTGGGAGTCAGCAGTAAAGAATATAAAGTACCACCTTCGGCGAACCATTGGCCAAACTATATTAAATTACGAAGAGCTATCAACTCTATTGACAAGAATCGAGGCTACTCTTAACTCGAGGCCATTAGTCCAAGCTGACTCAGATGATTTACCATACCTTAGCCAGGCCATTTCTTGATAGGCCGACCTCTAAGCTCTCTACCTGAATTCGACGTTAAACACTTGAAAGCTTCGACTCTTTCAAGGTGGAATCATGTTCAGCAACCAATATTTTTGGTCACGGTGGTCAACCGACTATCTTCTATCGCTACAACCCAAAGCAAAATGGTTGAAGGAAAAACCAAATCTTAAAGTAGATGACATCGTACTTTTGCGAGACGATAATCAACCCCCAGCCAGTGGGAAGATTGGACGTGTTCTGGAGACCCACGCTGGCTCTGATGGTCTGGTAAGAGTGGCTACGGTCAAAACTGCAAATTCAACAGTTAACAGACCGATAACTAAACTATATCCTTTGCCGAAGGACAATTGAACGTCAATGATGTCGTTCAAGGCTGGCGGAATGTTGATGATATTTTATTATACTTATAATTTTTATGAATAATTAATTTGCCTTATTTTATATTATATTTGAATTCCCTAATTTAACATTAAATTACATACCTACATATTTTTTACTCTCTTTATTTAAATGCAAAATTAGCGGTATAATCGTATGATTCTTAATTTGAGTGCATTTTTATTGGCGTCGTTATCCCTGGATATCTTGGGAACCGATGAGCATTTAGATGAATTTAGGCTTCGCATGCGCTTTATTACTGTGATATATCTGTCTATTCCGACAGGCACTTTAGGTTTCTGAATATTATTGTTTATAGTGATAACTAGGTTAAGTGATGAACACGAGCCCGGAGCAGATAATGGCGCTGACTTAACTAAAGAAGTACTAGGCAGCGGTAATGTTATCGAATCACTACTTGGCATCGGAGTAAGCGAATTTGATCGCTCGCGTAAAATTTGCTTTGCCGTTAGAAAAAGACTATCATCAGATTTTTTATTTTTTTGTTTGCATTAAGAGCGAAATTTATTTTAAAAATAAGAAAAAGCATTTCATAATAACGATTGACCACTATTACGATTTTTTCGAGATAGATGAGTTAAATAGTTTGTCAGCAAAAACAACAGTAAACATATGAAGAAAAAACTTTAGCAGGCACGGGGTTCCCTTAAAAGTAATCACTGACAATGGAACAAATTTTGTCAATGCCGAGTTTGCGGATTTTGCAGCCTCGTGGGAATTCAAGCACGAAACGTCAAGCCCGTACCATCAACAAGCCAACGGGAAAACAGAGTCTGCAGTAAAAATAGCTAAGCAGCTAATAAAAAAGGCAATTGAATCAGAATCGGATTTTTACAGAATGCTTCTAATCTGGAGGAACACACCAAGCAAAATTGGCTCTAGTCCTGCCAAGAGACTATTTTGTAGATGGCTGAATTGTGTAATACCAAACGCGAGTACGAATCAACAAGTTGTAACGGACGTATCATACGGCATCGGGCACCAGCGCATGAACAACAAAAAATATTTCTACAAAAGAACAAGAGAAGAAAATGATTTGAATGTGGGTGACAAGGTATTCATGAAAATACACCCAGATGATGTGTAGACAAAGGGAGAGGTAGCGGAGAAATTATCAAATATGTAGATCATTTATCATAAATTCAGATCAGAAATTATATAGACGTAACACAACTCACCAGTTTGTGAAAATAAGTCGACATCAGATATTAGCGAAAACAACTATGCTACAATAAAATAGAAGGCCAAATCATCAGTGAAACATCAAGGCCACGAAGAACAATCAAAATCCCGAAACGATTTGGAAATTACGAAACTTCTTTTAAATTAAAAAAAGGGGATGTCTTATCATGCCTAATACTTTTATATATATATATATATATATATATATATATATATATATATATATATATATATATATATATATATAGTCTGGCGTCACACCTAGAACATGACACTTGTTAGTTTGTCAAAAACATATACATACATACTTACATCATTTTCTTGATAATTCACATTTTGAACAGAGTTTTAAGGTGAATTAACCCGTTCGTTCTGCAGGAAATTTTCGTTGAGAGACAATTTTAGTTTACTGAGAGTTTGCTCACAGAAGATTCACCCGCGTCGAACAAATATTCTGTAGAAACAAAGCTACCATATGCAACAACTCTGTAACTCTGTAACTCTGTGTGTTACTTCTACAAGCAGGCAGCACGGTGGCAGATGATTGCAATTTGCTGTGTTCTAAATTAAACAAATTTTTATAAAATAACAAATATACAAATGAATAAAAGTCGAGTGCATGTTCTAATAGCTATTTTGTTAAATAAATATAAAAAATTTACAAATATACGGGTATGTTCTAGAATTCGAATTCACTCGAAAGTGGATTACTGTAGCATTTTTGGTGTTCTGCAATTCACATCCCCATGTTTTTATTCGTTTTCAATTAGAGTAGTAAGGGGTAGGTGAAAGTAAAACGAATCGTATTTTATTCTTATAAATGTTAACATAATTAAGAAAAATACAATTTTGGTTTTTAGTTTGAAGTTCAACATCAAAAAAAATTAATTTTTCACAGAAATATTAATGCAAACAATTTTTTTTTAAACTTTGCCAAAAATATCAATTTGGTTTTGGCAGATCTCACTTGTGTAAAAAAACATGAAAAAATACAACAATTTTGTTTATGTTCGAAAACACAAGGTTGCCCTACATAATAAAGTTTGATATGTCAATCTTTTTTGAACTAAATCTCAATGCATTTAGATCTTATTGATAAAGAAAAATGAATCTTTTTGAAGGAAATTAAAACTAATTTCATATATATAAATCTATTTAAACAATAATTATAATAATTCGAATGCATTTAGTTGTAAAATCGCAATGTAATAATCAGGCAATACTTTGTTTTAACAACAAATGGTGCCAGGACAACGTAGTCGATATGTCTATAGCCGGCAAACAGCCGCGGTGATAAATAACGCCAGGCAAGCAGATCAACCAAAAGCAAATACAGTCAAAGCCCGGTATAACGATTACTCAGTTTAGCGAATATCCGATATAACGAATGGCCAAATTTTTACATTAACTACCTTATATAGCGAATGGCAAGAAAAAATAATCCCGATTTAACGAATGACAAAGCAAAATAAAAAAATTGTTACAGAACCGTTAGATTTTTGTGTGTGTTTTTTGCTTCTTTGCTTTGTATTGAAAGAACACGTGTGGCTTTGACTGTACAATTAAATTTTTATGTTATTAAAATTGCGGACCACCGTTTTTTATAAAATTGTAAGTTAAAAACTACTGTTCGATATAACGAATATCTCGGTATAACGAAAGGTCTGAACATTATATCATTCGTTAAACCGGGCTTTGACTGTAATTTTAATTTCGTTCGTTGTCTTTTTTGAGAGTATTGAATAATTTTATTTTCATTCTATGTTTTTTTAAGAATATTAATTTTGTTTTTTTTCGCGTTGAAAATTAAATGAAAAATTTGAATATCTTTTTCATACTCTGTAAATTGTTTTATATCCAATTTTCACGATGATTTTTTAAGACATGTCTTGTTTTATTTTCTTTTAAAGTTGCTCCCAAAATCATGTCTCATTTTCATGATGATTTTTAAAACATGTCTATTTCTTCACTGTTGTTGTAAAAAAAACTCTTATTTGACAGCCAGAGTTGTTTTTTTTTTACTTTATCTTTAATTCCTTTTATTTCTATAATTTGGACGCCAAAAACGGAATTTAATAACTTAAAAAGTAAAGTATTTAAAAAAGTAAATTTTCTTAAAAAAATCAAAATTGGGTGCTATACAGAAAAACCTCTAAGAAAGCAATGGAGGTAAAACTAGTTGACTAAAACTAGTGAGTGGGTGAAGCAATGGCGGAAATGCTGAGTAGAGCGAGGTACATTTTAGTTTCTTATGAACGACTTCTTGGGATATAAGTCGTCTTTTCTGAACTATATCAGAATGAGCCGAGAGACATTTAATTTTATACTCGCAAAAATCGAAGGTGATATAGTAAAACAAGATACCATCTTGAGAGAAGCGATAACTCCAGCAGAGAAACTGGCAGCCACACTCCAATACGTCGCTGCTGGAGAGTCCATCAAAAGCACAAATTATCAGACGAGACTCTGGGAAACCTTTCTTTGTCGTGCAGCTCCGGAATTATGCCAGGCAATTTGGAAACACTTTAAAAATAAATATTTAAAGGTTTTTGAGTAGGTACATATGTATATGAAAAATATATTATTTTATTGTGCCTATTCATAGAATGAAATACTTTGGTTTATTATTTTGAAATTAAAATAAAACAAGTTAAATTATTATAAGTACATTAATTGAAATAAATTCGTCTTTTATTAAAATATAACTTTAAAAAGTATATATCATTAGCTCTTGGCAGATTGTGAACAAAGAGCTAGATCGCTTGACACGGTCCATATATGTAGGATTACGTACATCATACAAGTTTTCGTGTTCCTGATATTTAGATATTAAAATCCCCACAATTTCGTTTTTCCACATGGTTTATATTTATTTGAACTTTTTATTTATATTTATTTTATTTATATACACACAAAACAAAAAACAAGCACTTGTCGCTTTAAAACAAGTAAAATAAAGAACACAGAGAAATAACCATCTTAACAGACGAATGCAAATAAAATATAATAGTAAAATTGCGAATGACAGCTAAAAGGAAGAGATGTATTTTTCTTCATTGTTGTTGTAAAAAAATCACGAAAACAGAAACCACGTTCCTTTTGTTACCCCTCTTTCTTTTCTACCTAATATGCCTACAAACAGAAAAGACATGTCTTAAAGACAAGTAAAAAAATCATCGTGAAAATTGGGTGTTACTTTTGTAATTTGTTAATTTTTTTGCCGCCCGCCGTCGATTTTTGCGTAACTGTGGCCGTCGACATTTAGATTTTTTTTCGAACATAAACTTCGAATGTGGAAAAACATGCTGAATTCAGAACACCATTTTATAAATTATGGGGATTTCAATCGTTTTTCGTTTTCAATCCGAGTCGAAACCTTGAACATACCCGATACTCTGTATATTATTATACATACATATGTACATACATACAGTATGATGTGGCAGCTTATTTCAATTTTGCATAAAAAATTTATGTATCTGGCAGCACAGTTCAATTCGTTCGGGACGATAATTAAATTAAACCAATTGAGGGTTTTCACACAAGACTAATTGTGCTGGCATAAAATCGCAGTTTGTTGGCATTTTCGGTGAAGAGAGTGGTTTTTGGTTGGCACAATTTTTTCAACCAGCTTCAACCCCGCACAAGCAGAACAAAACTAATACATACACACTTATGAAAACAGGTTCTGCGAAATAAACGAAGAAAATACTAACACACACAAAGCTTTGTATACGTACACAATTTTATGCCAGCATAATTAGTCTAGTGCATAAACTAGAACTAGACTCGACAACTTTGTAAACATGCATAAAGTTTGTGTGAAAGGGAGAGCTAATCTAGTTGTTTTTATATAGATATCTCTTCACACAAACTTTATGCACGTTATACAGTTTATGCAAAATATGATTCGGACCCTTTTTATACGTCAAAGTTGAGTACTCTGGTTGAGTACTCTGTGGTCTAGTGTGAATACGAAAGAACAAAAGTTGTGCGGATTAAAAATTAGTCTTTTGTGAAAACCCTCATTCAAGCAAAAATTGTTCCGCAATAAATTTACTCCCTTTCTCTCACTCTCTCAAAAATAGAGACGTCAAACTACATATAAAAAAATCGTTCGGAACGTTCAGAACGAACGGTTGAATTCACCTTTATATTTTTAATGTAACTATTATATTATTATATTTTGCATAAATAAATAATGAATTCAAACACAATAAGAATATGACAATATGTCCAAGGTTTTTGGACTTTCATGGAATAATTGCTTTTGTTTTTCTCAAATCCTGTAACTAAAAGTAGTCTGCATTCAGATGCAGCTGAACTATTCGATCCATTAGGATGGCTGGCATCGTCCACAATACTTGATAAAATCCAATTCCAAAAACTTTGGAAAATAAGTCTTGAAATGATGTACATCCGCAACACAGCTACAAGAAGAATGGGTCCAATTTAGAAATGATCTAAAAGCCCTTGAAGAAATACCTCTTCCTAGATGGATTGGATATAACACCACCAGATCTGCTGCACTACATGCCTTCCGTGACGCGTCACAAACTGCATATGCCGCAGTCGTCTACTCGCGCACCTTGACTCAAACCGGTGAAGTTCTCTTGAATTTGCTGCAGTCAAAATCAAAAGTAGCACCTTTAAAACGTGAAACAATACCACGTTTGCGGCTACATTGCTAGCAAAGCTGGTCAGCAAAATCAAAAATAGCATTTCTAGAGAAATCCAAAGCATTACATACTGGACCGATAGTACCATAATACTAGCATGGCTAAGTGTAAGACCTCCAAATATATAATAGAAATTATTCGAAATTTAAGGACAACCCAGCCGATTGCGCATCCAGGAGAGTGGTGACCAAGAAACTAATACAGCATCACTTATGGTGTGCAAGAACCACAATGGCTAAAATCTCCATCAAATACTCACGTCTCAACAAATAAGATACCCGGTACTAACAGAAAAAATTACTGAAGCACCCCAGTTGATTATTGCTGAAATATTAACCGTTTTCTATTCTCTCAAATTTGATTCGTGTGACCTCACAACAAAAAATACACCATATGAACTTAACCGAGCTTTAAAAAAAATTACTAAATACACACAATGGCAAAAATTCCAAGAGAAAATAATATATTTGAGATCTGGAAAACCGGTCCCAACGAAGAGTAAAATACGGAAACTAAATCCATTTTTAGATGAAATGGAAATACTAAGAGTTGGAGGACGTCTGCTATTCTAATACAAACATAGCAGGCGTAGATCAGGTTATAGAGGATATGTACTAAAACGACCTAAAAGATTGAAATAAGATTCCCGACTTTGTAAAGAACTTGAGAGAATTCTCCGGCAATCCATCAGAGTTTTGTTCTTATAGCGTAGACAGAATCCTTGAACTGTACGATTCTATGAAAAAACCCCTAAATACTTCGCAATAATCAGTAGAATTCGAAACAAAATTGTTGCCCGTGCAGACACAGCCTTTTAGTCATACAATACGCATTTAAATAGGAATTGTATAACGAAACGTCTTGCATTACATTATGCGGACGAAAATTATTTAACTACTTTAAAATACCAAATGAGCACACTAATGCAAGGTAATAGCAAAATTCAAGACTTTTATCAGGAGGTGTACTATTAACTTTCTCTAATTATAAATAAATTATCTCGTACGGATATTGACAAAGAAGCGCTAGATCTTCTGGCACAAACCTATAGAGATAAGGCCTTAGATGTCTTCATTAGAAGTCTAAGGGTCAATATGTCAATGCACCTTGTACCTTAAAACGGAAAATCAATTGTGAGATCACAATTTGTAAGCTCTCAAAAGACTAATACCTCTAAGACCAAATAGAATGCAAAACCAAAACAAACATCAAAATAGCGTTTATCTTCAATTAGTTCACATGCCACAAACTTCCCATTATTTCCATCAATTTAAGCCAATACCTCCGAGAAAATAATATCACCCTAATCAAATGCCAATGGCACAGGTATATCCAAGTCCAAAGTGCACCAAAACTAACACCACGTCCCGAACTTATGGACGTAGACTCTTCAATAAAAACAAGGGCTGTGAACTTTATAATAGGTTACAGTGTTTGCCTACCAAACCGAGTACCCCAGCTTCGCTCCCTGGCAGAGGAAAAAAAATTTCACATTGGTTTTTCAAGTTTTAAAAATGATGTGGCTTCAATCCTCTCCTAAAAATTCATCCAATGAGCCTCCTAACCACGCCCTTTCCCTGGAAAAGAGGATAATATCATAACAAACAAAGGTCAGGCAGAGCCACCACCTTCTGGAAAAAAGATAAGAATCAAAGATTAGCGCGGTTCCTCACCACTACACCAAAATACAGAGAGGGCGTTGTTTCTAGGCAACGACAGATGGCAGCCCCATTATCCTAGACCTGCTACATTTGACCAATCATCTACTTAGCTGGAACAAGAAGCGATTACCGTAACTGATACAAGGCAAAAAACAAATAACAACAATGCAAAAAACCACTGCAGCAACAACCCGTTAAAGATGTATGTATATGCTTTGTAGAAGCCCTATGCTAACTCCAGGAGTGAAAAGGAACATATATATATATATATATATATATATATATATATATATATATATATATATATATATATATAATAAATTTGTTGGTAAAAGACCACAAAAACAAATAACAACAATGCAAAAAACCACTGCAGCAACAACCCGTTAAAGATGTATGTATATGCTTTGTAGAAGCCCTATGCTAACTCCAGGAGTGAAAAGGAACATATATATGTATATATATATATATATATATATATATATATATATATATATATATATATATATATATAGATATATATATATATATATATATATATATATATATATATATATATATATATATATAATAAATTTGTTGGTAAAAGACCACCCGATTAATCGGAACAATTCCAACGACCCATAAAAATGCAATGGAATTTCCATTTATAAACAGAACAAAGTAATTATAAGGAACAACTGTCAAACGATGAGGATGAGGAAAAATTACGAGCACTGATGAATACCTCGAAAGCCAAATGGACAGAGAGGAAATCGAAAATTAATTCGAAATCATCCATACTCTATTTTGACTGCAAGACGAATACCGTTCAGATACTAAACTTTGTCATAGACACGGCCTTAAACAAGAATTACATTTAACATACCTAACCAAAATTATTTCTTCGCAAGCTCAGTAGGTGTACAAAATAAAATAAATAATAAAATAAATCTACTCGCCCAACACGCTGATAAAATCAAAATAAAGCAAAAAACCTCACAAACGGCAAAAGAACAGATTACAAGAAACTATTGAACGGCATAAAACCTTATTTAGTGAGTCAGATGAGAACCTTACATACAACACAGCCGCGGCTGAACACAGTGGCTGAAAATCGTTTTTCATTGGCCAAAATTCTGTAACTTTTTAACCGATCAAAATATTGAAGTAATTTTTTTAATTCATATATATTTAGTTCAGCTTGACTCAGTTTTAATTACACTAAAATTGATTGAGGACTTTTTAAGGACTTCTAGGTCAAAGTTGAACTTTTGATTTTTTATAACTTTTGGAGTGAAATATAGGTTTATTTTTTTATATGCATATTAAAAAATTTTATATTTGGAACTTAATAATAATTATAATAACTTTTTGGTGATAATGGAATTTTTTTAATGTTACACTCAAAAAAATTTTTACATTCAAAAAAATGTTTACACTCAAAAAAAATAGTAAAATTAATTGGAGATTTTGCTGTTGCCACAGAAAAATTTTTTATTTTTTGCTGTCAAAGAAGGTTCTATTTATAATTATTTTTTACTAATACTATGTTTTTCGTACTTAAATGGCAATGAAAGGCAATTATAATTATTATTCATTTGACACAAATACTGATTGCAAATATTCTATATTTTGCTCCGTGCTATTTCTGTTCTTTAGTAGTTTTTTGGCTTCTTCATCTAAATCCCGATGTTCCACTTTCCATTTATTTCGAATATTGGAGATGAACGGATCTGACGTTGCCAATAATATATTAAATAGATCTTCATTTGTGGAATTTTGTGAAATTTTTCTAGTATTGTGCTCTCTATAAAATCTGTAATCCTTGTTCCTTTTTTCCTGAGCCTCCTCTGATAGATCTCCAAGTGGCAAATGATATTTAATGATATGTTCTCCATGATAAAGGATTTTGTGAACTGTTGCAGACATATTTCTCCATGGGTAGTTGGTTGTATATATTTTTGCAGTTTCCTTAGCATAATCTCCAAATTGTTTAGAGTCAATTTCTTCATTGCACGCAAGTACTTCTAGGATTATTTTAAATCTGAAAATAACGTTTAAATCCACTCCTGTTATTTCAGATGCTGTTTCTGGATCTGAAAAGAATCTTCGTGCGGTACTGCCATCATCTGTATTGCCTGACCCTTGTTTTGGCTGATCTATAATCAATCCAATTTTGCGATATTCATCTTGAACATGTTTCTTTTTTGAACTTCTTATCTCTTTGTTGGTTTCATTGTTTCTTTTGAATCCTGAAGACCCGAAATCCAAATCACAACTGATTTTTAATATATGTTCCATGAGTCGTATTCTTGCATGTAGTGGTGATAATCCAAATTCATATGCATCGGTATTATCTAATGATTTTGCCGGAACTTGGTTTAACTGGGATGATGCTGTTTAGCATATAATGCAGCTGGATGCAGTCTTTGTTTTTTTTCATGCTAAAATTTATTTATTGTATCTTCAAAAAAACTGAACTAACAATAAGTATTCAAATCTTAAATATATATATATATATATATATATATATATATATATATATATATATATATATATATATATATATATATATATATATATATATATTATTAGGCCCAACCAGTGTCAGACATAAACTTAGTGATAGTAATTAATAATACATAAATGTAGTGTCAAGCACAAAAATATTTTCAAAAACTTTCATCTGGAGTGCGGCGTATTAAGGCCGTAGTATCCCTCTTTTTCAAGCGGATGTGTCCAGTAAAGTTCAAGATATTACGAGCAAGGGAGTAAAATAACTTTATATTTATTTGAAATAAATATACAAATGTTTTTTATTCCTTTTAATTGTTTGTTTTTTTACAAAAAATAAACAATTTCAATTGTTCTTCTTTCAAAAATTTTCTACAAATTAAAATTATTAAAAATTACAAATACTTATATGAGTATTTGATTTAAAAAAAACATAAACGTACAAACATATCGTTTAACGAAATAAATATATTGGTATTAAAGTTATAACAATTACAATAGAAGTAAGAAGATCTCTTCGGCCAATAACTGAAAATTTGAAGTTTGTATATTATCAACTTCCATTTCTAATGGATAGTCCACACTCTTTTCATTTAATTTATTATGAATACTATTTTGACTAAAGTGTCCCGAATTTTGTTGTCTATTTTTTATTTCTGTTATTTGTCCATTATATGTTCTGGGTTGAAAAGTAGCAGAATTCCTATATTTATTAAAATTAGAATTTCTATAATTTTGATGATTTGGTCCATTTAAATTATGATAAGTTCTAGATGAAAGATTCTTAGTTTGAAAAGTATTGCTTTGAATCTGGTCATTATTATAAAAACTGTTTTGATTTTCAAAAAGTTTATTATTATATGCTGTCGAAAAAGATTGCAGCTTTTGATAAAAATATTCTGTTTCCACCAAAATTTCTTTTGCTTTCAATAAAGTTTGAGGATTTCTTGAGTTAAGTACTAATTTTGGTTCATTTGGAAGCTTACTTATAAAAATTTTTAAAACCATTAATTCATTATTTTTACAGCTAAACCAATGATTATCTTTATCAATACTAGATTTTAAATTTAATTTAGTTAAGAGTTTTAATAAATAATCATAAAAATCATTAATGCTACTTCGAATCTCCGCGATCTTAATTTTGTTAATACTATTTTCAATACTCTCGCTTATATTAAAATTAATTCGTAAGATAATTTTTACCTCATTCCAATTGATTGGGTTGTTGTTGTTTATAAGAGTTATGTTAGCTTTCCCAACAATTTTGTTTCTTACTCTTATATCAAATAACGTATGAAAGTGTCTGCAACTAATTTTCGTAATTCCTCGACATGCAAAATAAACATACCAAGTTCATCCGGATTTCCATCAAACAACGAAATACCATCTAAGAGGTTGAATATATTGAAGGCCATTTCTTAAATTCTTCAAATTAATACAAATCGAGCAATTGCTCCTTCAGCTAATCAATTTTTTCTCTTGAGAAATTGTTCTTTGCACTATTCAACTTGTTTTCCTTAGTTTAAAACTGCTCCTTAGAGTATGCTGCAAATTTTTTTGTATAACACTTCTCTCCTTTTCTAGCAAACTAAGGGTTAGTTCGTAACTCCGACTGCGCCAGTAAAATAACTTTATATTTATTTGAAATAAATATACAAATGTTTTTTATTCCTTTTAATTGTTTGTTTTTTTACAAAAAATAATTTATTAAACAATTTCAATTGTGCTTCTTTCAAAAATTTTCTACAAATTAAAATTATTAAAAATTACAAATACTTATATGAGTATTTGATTTGAAAAAAAAAAAACATAAACGTACAAACATATCGTTTAACGAAATAAATATATTGGTATTAAAGTTATAACAATTACAATAGAAGTAATGATTTAGGATATAAAGGAATATTATATAACTAGGGGATTAGGATGGGACTCGAGTTTTGTTAAATATTTGCCTGCATATTTTGCAATTTCTGCAGTCACAAGTGGCATATTTAAATCACGATGTAAAATTGAATTTTTCATGTACCATGGAGCCGATGTTATTAACCTTAAAATTTTGTTTTGCATTCGTTGTATTCTCTCTACATTGGAAGCTGAAGCAGTGCCCCATAGCTGAATTCCGTAACACCATATGGGTTTCAAAAGCGACTTGTATATTAAAAGTTTACAATCTAGACTGAGGGTAGAATTTCTACCAATCAGCAAGTGTATTTGGGTTAATTTAAGCTTCATTTGTGTTAGCTTAGAGTCAATGTGGTGTTTCCATGTAAGCCGTCGGTCAAGATGTATACCAAAGTATTTCACCTGTGAATGTTGAGGAACAACTTGATTGTTGATTCGAATGGGGGAACAAATGTTTTTTCGTAGGGTAAATGTGACATGAACACACTTTTGTTCATTTACTTTTATTCTCCATAAGTTCAACCACACCTCCAACAGGTTAATATATTCCTGAAGATATCGGGATGCCTCGTGAGGGTTTTCATGCATACTAAGGCAGGCTGTATCATCGGCAAAAGTAGAAGTGAGGATATTACTGCTCAAAGGCATATCACAGGTATAAATCAAATACAAAACTGGCCCCAGTTTACTACCCTGTTCAACACCGGATGAGATAGTTTCGGGCACACTCATGAAGTCTCCTTCCACAACAGTGAACTTCCGGGCAAGAATGTAACTTTCCAAAAGATTTACAATGTTTATTGGTAGATATATCTTCAATTTTAGAATTAGGCCTTCATGCCACACTTTATCAAATGCCTGAGAGACATCAATAAAGAGGGAAGAACAATAATTTCTTTCTTCAAATGTTCTTCTTATGAAATGAACCAATCGATGACAGTGTTCAATGGTGCTATGCTGACTTCTAAAACCAAATTGATGGTCCGGTATGCATCCATTATCACCTAGAATTGGGGACAATTTTGTCATGAGAAGTTTTTCGAAGAGCTTTGAAATTGTTGACAGCAAACTTATTGGCCTATATGACTCAGCCTTAGTAAGATCTTTACCCGCCTTTGGAATCATTTTGACCATAGCAAGTTTCCAGCTGTGTGGGTAATACTCCAGTCGTAAAATGCTATTAAAAATGAATAACAGGATTCTAATAGCAATACGAGGCAACTGCATCAGCATCTTCTTACTAATTCCATCAATACCCGGGGCCTTCCTTGGATTGGTCTCAGCAATTAGTTTTTGTACTTCAAGCATCTTAAACTTTATGGGTCGAGGGGGTAGAGCAACTTTGCTCGGCAAATAAACAGCACCAGTACATGTGTTTGGGGTAAATACGTTTTTTAAATGACCAGCAAATATGTTACCTTTTTCAGTATTAGTTCTTGCCCAACCTCCGGTAGAAGTGCGCAGGGGTGGTTTAGACTCAACAGGTGTTTTAATTTTTTTAGCAGCGCGCCACAAGGAGTAATTAGATGCTGCTGTGACATCGAGACTTTCCAAGTAGTTTTTAAGAGAAGCAGACTTTTCAGATGCAAGCAACTCTTGGAGTCGTTTAGTGCATTCTCTAAGTCTGATTTTATGTTGTGGTGATCTGTGCTGTTGACATTCCCTTCTAGCTCTTCTTTTTTCACATGCGAGACGTTCAATATCCACAGAATAAATTCTATTAAACCCAGTCTGCGGATGGGAGGTAGTGGCATGTTTAGCAGCCTGTTTAATATTCTCGGTAAGATTGGCATTGTTAAATTCAATATCATCGGGAGTTCTTAGCTTGATGTTTTCTGTACAATGACTACTAAGATATTTTTTGAACCCCAGCCAATTAACATGATTTATCATCTTCACATATGGGTTAGGTAAGTCACTTCTTAGTGGGCTACAAATTGTAACGATTGTGGCAGAGTGATCGGAGGAGAGATCATGTGAAGCTTCAACATGAATTAAATCCCTAGAAATATTTTTCATGACGCCAAAATCTATAACATCTGGATTTTTTTGTATGTCAGTAGGCCAGTAAGTGGGCTCCTCGCTCGAAATGACATCCAAACCAATTTTTGAAATTGTGTTGAACAATGCTCTACCTCTAGTTGTAATAAGACGCGATCCCCAGAACGTATGTTTTGCATTGTAGTCGCCAGCTGCTATGAAACAAGGGCAGAGAGTTTTATAAAAATCCTCGTATTGATCCTCAGTGATTGAAAATCTGGGAGGGGAGTAAATGGATGATATCACGAGATTTGAACAAAAATTTTCGATGCAAATATTTGTTGCTTGTAGATGGTCTGCACAAATGTTCTCGAGAGTATAGTGCTTGAGTCTTGACTTTATTAGAACTGCTGATCCTCCGCATGCTCTTCCTCTCGGGTCCTTTGTATCATATAAGGTGTAGCCACTCAATTTAAAAAGGCTTCTCGAAGTCAGATGAGTCTCAGATACCAACATTATATCAATATTTTTTACCGTGAGGAAGTGCTCAAGTTCATTTTTATGTTGGCGAATGCTGTTTGCGTTCCAGAAACATAATTTTAACGTGTTCATGGCTTGTTAACTAATGCTTGAAGCAGTGTGTTCTGCATTCGCAGCATTTCTTGCATCATGCTAGTCATATTTGTTGTAAAATTGTTTATAGTTTGCACCAGATTATCAATAGTAGCTTCAAGGCGATTAAAATTAAAGCTTGCGTTTGCATTTGTTGTGTTATTTTGTGGTGACACTTTTTGCATGGGAACGGAGTTGATCTTCACGGCGTCAGCATACGATACTTGTGTAGAGATTGGTTGGGCCATAGGAGGATAAGTAGCGGAGTACGTATTTCCTGTCTGAGCTGGGGTTACCTTAGGCTTTTGACTCATAGCCTGTTTTATAAAAGATTATACAGGACATCCTCTGTAGTTAGCAGTGTGATTACCTCCACAATTACTGCACTTTTTTTCCTTTTGATCCTTTGGCTTATTGCAAATAGCAGTGTTGTGTAATTCACCACACACAACACAAACAGTAGGTAATTTACAATACGTTTTTGTATGGCCATATTCTTGACCATTATGGCATTGTACGGGTCCTGAACGCTTGTGTGGTTCTTCAACTGTGATTTTCCGGTATAACAGATATTTTAAATTATAAATAGCATGTGTCTCATTTTTCTTCAGTTTAATATCATTTGGTTCCAGTTCAACGCGAAATAAGGGTTGGGGGATCTTCTCCCTGTTTATTATGTTAGAGACATTTTTAACCTTAAATCCTTGGAGGGTGAGAGCATCTTTTATTTCCTCAGGAACAACATAAGAATCTATGCCCTTCAATACGATCTGTAGGCCTTTAGCACTCTTAAGCTGGAATGTGTAGAAACTTGTTTTACTTTTTTCAAATTCGTTAACCATTTTGCGGAAATCTTTTTCTTCATATATTTGGATCTTTGTTTCGTCAATATTACCACGTTTTATTGGGACAATGTGAAATGCCTTTTCACCAATGACGGAGATTAGTTTTTTAATAAGAGTTTTTGAATTTTTTTGCCTCAGATATATTGGTGGTGGTTTTGAGGTTTTTTTCGAGGATGCTTCGGGTTTGTCATTGTCATCCTGCAATATTTTAAAACGGTTTTGCCGGTTAACTGTTGCGGCGTCGTTATCCCTGGATATCTTGGGAACCGATGAGATTTTAGATGAATTTGGGCTTCGCCCGCGCTTTACTACTGTGATATATCTATCCATTCCGACAGGCACTTTAGGTTAAGTGATGAACACGAGCCCGTAGCGGATAATGGCGCTGATTTAAATAAAGAAGTACTAGGCAGCGGTAATGTTTCAGAATCACTACTTGGCATCGGAGTAAGCGAAGTTGATCGCTCACGTAAAATTAGCTTTGCCGTTAGAAACAGACTATCATCAAATTTTTTATTTTTATTATTTGCATTAAGCGCTTCAGAACTCACAGTAAAATAGGCATTTCTGCCGTTAGAGCTCACTTCACAATTTTTTGTTTTTGAGGTACTCATACAGAGTATTCCTCAGTCACTTTGTTTATGGTTTTTTGTTTGTTTTTGTTGTTTCAGTTTATACGAAAAATATTATTAATGCAAATAAAGCAAATTTAACAAAAACTGTACTTATTACGAATCAGTACTTATTACGAATATTTTTTTGTTTGTATTTTTGTTTGTTTAGTATGTAAAAAAAAAACTCCGCTAACACGTCTGTTCACTACGAAGGTTCAACAAGACCATGCAGTCTTTGTGTTAGTCAAAGACTGACCTACTTTTCCATCTATCATTGTAAGGACTAATTGGTAGCTTACTTCAATTTTCTGCCCATCTAACTGTAATTGTAATGGCTGTAGTGTTGCAATTTGGGCCTTGATATCACTAATTTCTTTGTAATGGCATCACGAGTTTCTTTTTTGAATTCAAATTTGATTGGCCTGCAGTATTTCGTAGAAGATGGTGTCTCATTTTTCTAAATATCCATTGTTTGCGTTGTACTAGCCGAAGGCTCCGAATCTTCCAAAATCTTTTTCAATCGCAATGGTATAAGTGATGCCATGAACATATCTGAGTCCGAAATATTTTCACATATAACTTGTTTGTATGGTTTTGTCCCGAAGAACCATCACATCCCCATTTGCAAAAAAGAATTAGTTTTGTATTTCCATATTTCTTTAACGCATTTCCTGGTATTGATTGTAGCAAGCGTTCGGCTGTGTGATCTAGTAGAGATTGTAGTTGTACCTCTGCACAGTGTGACGGATGACCAATCTAGGAGGACATTCTACAAAAATCCAATGTAACTGGGTTCCAAAAATTTTTCTTAGAGGAATGCAGAACTAATGCACTACTACGAAAATGTATTCAAAAGAGAATAAAAAAGTACCGTTAGGTTATAGTTACAGCACAAACTTGATATTTATGCACACGAGGTAATATGAGTTTTGTTATTGATAGTTTATAGTAAACTTTCAGTGCGTGCAGTTCTGTTAAAAGTGAAAATATTTTTACACAATTTTGCCATATTGTTGAGGAAGCCATTCCAAATAAAAATTAAATAAAGTTTATTCAGAAAGTGTTTCACCACAACAATATATTACGGTGCAAAATATTGCCTTACAATTTGTAGCCATAAGTGATCTAATTCACATTCTTTGGGGAAAATCGAACTTATATTGCAAAATATTCTAAAAAAGTAAACTGTGGAAGATAGTGCGGTTTGTGTGGAATCAGTTCACGTTTACAAAAGTTGCCCGTTTTTGCCCGATTCAGAAAAAATATATTTTTGCTAAAATGGTATGTGCATTGGGAGTAGACGTTCTTTTTAAAACATGGTTGGAGAGCAAGAAAAAATGTGATGTCTTTATTGTTTCATGGATATGAAATAATAAAATCAAGCATATTACCCATAGGCCAATTGTCCGAAGAAGCACAGGAAAGTAGAAATAAGGACAACAGGCGATTTCGGGAAATGTTTACACGAAAAACATCAAGAGTAGATACAAATACTGACTTAATAAATAGATTACTCATAACATCTGATCCATATATATGTAGCTTGCGCAACATCCCAAAAACAAAACGTGGTATTCTCAGTAATGAGACAAAACTTCTGTTGCTTGCTCCAGCTCCTAATAATCATACATATGACAGCGAATCCGAATGACCATCATACATGGCTTCAGACTAAAATTAAAACTTTTGTCAATTTTGTTTTCTCTATTCTTTTCACAAATAAAAACCGAAACTTACCGCTATTTGGCAGGTAATAGTACTAATTAGCTGTGTTTTATTGGCTGAAGGTTATTTTTTATTGTTAAGAAACAACCTTTTTATACAATAGTCGTATCTAGGGACCAATAAAACACGGCTATTATATAACTTTTTTTTTTTTTGCTATACCATTCACAGTCATATGATAACCAATTTTGCCAATTTTCATAGATTTTTATCACAGCGTTTGAGATATAGTTGAATTGTCCCTCTAGATTGGTCATCCGTCACACTGTGCTCTGCCGAAATTGGTGTGATTGTAATAGTGTCCTTTGATGGCAAACAGTCCATTTTAGCAGCAGTTATGTGATGATATGCTGGATAGATATTTGAGCACTTTTCAATCGCACGCAATCTGCTTTTAATATATTGCTGTTTTGTTAATTCCAAATCCAGAAATAAAGCAAATGCCTCCTCATTTGTGTGCTGTATTGCATCGCTCGGAGTTGGTATACTTTTAAGAATTGGTTTTGTTCTCACTGGACTAGCTTTAATAATTTTTCAATGATATCCACTTTTGTTAATTGGTTCTGTGATCGTAATTGATGTAGGAAAGATTCTTTTATATTTGTACAACCAATTGCAACGTTAACATCTTTAAGTTTCCGCCTCTTAGATCTATCGCTGCAGTTGTCCAATGATTTGCGTGGTCTTCCAACCTTATCTTGCTTTGCTGTTTCTGCAGCGACAGTAAGTTTGCCATCTAACCACTTTTTATATAAAACTTTTGTTTTCTGTAGCTAACTTCTTTGTAGCGTTTTTTTAGTACTTTTACAAAATTAGATAATTGTTCTTGTATTTCGGTGCTACACGAATTTAAGTTTAATTTTATTTTAACGTAACTAAGAACATCTTCCTGGTTTTTATTTCTAAAATACTTTTCGGCCAGTTCTTTATAACCGAAGCTCTCCATATTTTTCTGAATATTTTTATTTGAGTCTGTTATGATTTATCACTTGCAAATATACGTACGTACAAGTAAAGGATTAACTTATTATTGAGTAATTCGAATCCGTAGTTTTATACATTTTTAGATACATGTTATTCACACATTGATCTTCAATTTCAGAGCAGGTAGTACTTAAATTGAACAAAACTGCACTTGTTATCCAGACCTTAATATCAGGTAAGACCAATTAGTATCTCGCCAATATGGGGTTCTTTTTATCTTTAATGGTTTAATGTCGCGATTATTATTGGGAAATTGTTTATGACTTTGGCTGACCCTAACAGTTATATTAGAAAGAGATCATATGTTTACTGTAGAACCTATTGTAATATTTTAGTGACTGTTTTTTTTTTTTTGCTGATCAAAACAAAACCATAAAACTCTTTCGCAGGTATTATATTTAATTATTTTAGTTTTACGTAGTCTAAAGTAAAAAACATAAACCTTTAGGCAAAAAAGTGAAAATTTTATACACCATTGTATACGAGTAATTATAGGGCTGTTTAAATTATCCTAATTTGATTTTTTTTAGAGTAATTTCATTAAAATTAAGAAAGTGTTCTACCGGCGGGTCGTGGCGGGTGCAAAAGTATATATAGGGTTAAAGAAGACACCTTCGCCTTTCTTCGGGTGGTATACGTTTCTTTTTCCCTTTTGTTCCCTACAAGTTCTATTCCACTAAAGTTTAAATTTCCGAAAAATATAGTAGTTTCATAATAATTTCATAACACCTCTAACATTAAACGCTAGAGCGGTAACCACTTACAACAACTAAAGACTATAATCCTACCAATATTATAAAAAAGACCGCAGGCCATTATCGATGATAGCTTGCGAGTAGTAACCATTTATTTTTGACAAAAAACTGATAAAATAACACCTTTTTCTGAAATAACAAATACAGTTGAGTTTGACAGCATGCCACGCCCACAATTATTAATAGTTTAACCTAATTTTTTGGCTACCTTAATATGGATATATTAGCTCCAAAAGGGCGTAAAAATATTAAAAATCGGTGACAAAAAAATCGACTTTTGGCCAATGAAAAACGATTTTCAGCCATGTATTCACACGGTACATTTGCGAAACTTGTCTCCACATATGTGTAATGCCAATTTTAAGATCTAATAAGTTCGGTTCAGGAATGGTTGTTATCGCTCTGCAAGTTAAGAAGTGTACTGGCGTAATGGCTGGCAAATCATTCACGTCATCGGAAAGTGGCGTTTGTGGCCGAACATTTAAACACCTTTCCACCTGTTTTAAGACAGTGTAGAATTCTTCAAAAGTTAACATGGCAGTATTGACTGAACGTTTTAATAACAGTTTCATGCTCTTGACGCCTACTTTCCATAGGCCACCAAAGTTGGGAGCACCTGACGGAATGAAATGTCATTGAATTCGGTTGTGCGACGAGTACCGAGCACCAGCTTTAAGTTGTTCAAGAAATAGTTTACGTTCTTCCTGTAGAAAAGCATCCCCCGGGGGCATGCATTCGACATCTTGTCTTGGTGGCTTGGTGTTGTGCTTCCTGGGGTATAGGGTTATCAGGTTTCCGGACCTAGGCCTTTTTGCTGATAACCCCTAAAAACTTGTATGTTGCTACCCAATCCCTGAATTCACAGGGTAACGGGCGCGCATGCAAGTAAATTAAAGGTAAAAGTGGGTTCGCTCGCTCGTCCAGATGGATAACATGGTCTTTCCATGTCTTGACCTTTGGCCAGTTACCCATAGAACTTAATATGTTACTGCACAATCCCTGAAACCAGGGCAACGGGCGTATATATAAGTAATTTGGAAGTAGCTTTGCCTATGCTTGTCTGAGTAGAGATGCTATCGATACCTCAGGTTTGCACGGGACCTAAAATCCGAGGTGTTTTTAACACAACGCCGACAAGATAGGAATCTGGTACCATGGGAACCAGTAGCCCCTAGGACGTGTCTTAGACTGGTTATTGGTGAGGCCCCTTTGATGACCACGTGGTGGCTGTGGTTAATACCCAAAGATACGCAGGAAGAGTTATGGGTCGGCTGAGTGTGTCTGCAATATGGTGCTAGTGACTGGTTGTATATGCTCTCTACAGGCCATATATTCGACAGAGCTGCCCTGGTGGTTGCGATTGGTGAATCTCCATTAAGATAGGGGGTATTTTGCTGCTGGGCCATTGGGGTGGTAGGAGGTTAGATAGCTCCAGCACGTTAGCAAGGTGTCTGTACATGGTTCTGCAGCCTGTACAGAATTTACTACCATGTCGTCCCTATTAGGGGCACATGTAGAACCACACCCTGTATGTGCCTCTCGAAGAGACGACGGGGACGCACAGTGGCTGAAAAACGTTTTTCATTGGCCAAAATTCTGTAACTTTTGAACCGATCAAAATATTGAAGTAATTCTTTTTTTAATAGATAGATATTTAATTCAGCTTGACTCAGTTTTAATTACATTGAAATTGATTGAGTACTTCTTAAGGACTTCTAGGTCAAAGTTGAACTTTTGATTTTTTTTTTAACTTTTGGAGTGAAATATGGGTTTATTTTTTTTATTTGCATATTAAAAAATTTTATATTTTGATCTTAATAATAATTATAATTATTTTTTGTGATAATGGAATTTTTTTAATGTTACACTCAAAAAAATTTTTTACACTGAAAAAAATTTTTTACACTCAAAAAAATTTTTACACTCAAAAAAAATTTTAAAATTAACTGGAAACAAGGTTTAAATCCACTCCTGTTCTTTCAGATGCTGTTTCTGGATCTGAAAAGAATCTTCGTGCGGTATTGCCATCATTTGTATTGCCTGACCCTTGTTTTGGCTGATCTATAATCAATCCAATTTTGCGATATTCATCTTGAACATGTTTCTTTTTTGAACTTCTTAACTCTTTTTTGGTTTTATTGTTTCTTATGGATCCTGAAGACCCGAAATATAAATCATAATTGATTTTTAGTATATGTTCCATAAGTCGTATTCTTGCATGTAGTGGTGATAATCTAAATTCATATGCATCGGTATTATCTAATGATTTTGTCGGAACTTGGTTTAATTGGGTTTATGCTGCTTGGCATATAATGCAGCTGGATGCAGCCTTCGTGTTAGTCAAAGCCTGACCTACATTTCCATTTATCATTGTAAGGACTAATTGGTAGCTTACTTCAATTTGCTGTCCATCTAACTGTAATTGTAATGGCTAATGGTAGTGTTGCAATTTGGGCCTTGATATCACTAATTTCTTTGTTAATGGCATCACGAGTTTCTTCTTTGAATTCAAATTTGATTGGCCTGCAGTATTTCGTAGAAGATGGTGTCTCATTTTTCCAAATATCCATTGTTTGCATTGTACTAGTCGAAGGCTCTGAATCTTCCAAAATCTTTTTCAATCGCAATGGTACAATTGATACCATGAACATATCCGAGTCCGAAATATTTTCACATACAACTTGTTTGTATTGGTTATGTCCCGAAGAACCATCACATCCCCACTTGCAAAAAAGAATTAGCTTTGTGTTTCCATATTTCTTTAACGCATTTCCTGGTATTGATTGTAGCAAGCGTTCGGCTGTGTGATCAAGTAGAGATTGTAGTTGTACCTCTGCCGAAATTGGTGTGTTTGGTTAGTATCCTTTGATGGAAAACAGTCCATTTTAGTAGCAGTTATGTGATGATATGCTGGATAGATATTTGAGCCATTTCAATCGCACGCAATCTGAGCTTAATATATTGCTGTTTTGTTAATTTTAAATCCAGAAATAAGGCTAATGCCTCCTCATTTGTGCACTGTTTTGCATCGCTCGGAGTTGGTATACTTTTAAGAATTCGTTTTGTTCTCACTGGACTAGCTTTAATAACTTTTTCAATGATATCCACTTTTGTTAATTGGTTCTGTGATCGTAATTGATGTAGGAAAGATTCTTTTATATTTGTACAACCAATTGCATCGTTAACATCTTTAAGTTTCCGCCTCTTAGATTTATCGCTGCAGTTGTCCAATGATTTGCGTGGTCTTCCAACCTTATCTTGCTTTGCTGTTTCTGCAGTGACAGTAAGTTGGCCTTCTAACCACTTTTCACTTTTTATATAAAACTTTTGTTTACTGAAGCTAACTTCTTTGTAGCGTTTTTTTAGTACTTTTACAAAATTAGATAATTGCTCTTGTATTTCGGTGCTACACGAATTTAAGCTTAATTTTATTTTAACGTAAGTAAGAACATCTTCCTGGTTTTTATTTCTAAAATACTGTTCGGCCAGTTCTTTATAACCGAAGCTCTCCATATTTTTCTGAATATTTTTATTTGAGTCTGTTATGATTTATCACTTGCAAATATACGTACGTACACGTAAAGGATTAACTTATTGTGTAATCCCTTATTGAATCCGTAGTTTTATATATTTTTAGATACATGTTATTCACACATTGATCTTCAATTTCATAGCAGGTAGTACTTAAATTGAACAAAACTGCACGTGTTATCCAGACCTTAATATCAGGTAAAACTAATTAGTATCTCGCCAATATGGGGTTCTTTTTATATTTAGTCGTTTAATGTCGCGATTATTATTATAAAATTGTTTATGATTTTGGCTGACCCTAACAGTTATATTAGAAAGAGATCATATGTTTACTGTAGAACCTATTGTGATATTTTTATTACTGATTTTTTGCTGATCAAAACAAAGCCATAAAACCCTTTCGCAGGTATTATATTTAATTATTTTAGTTTTAGGTAGTCTAAAGTAAAAAACATAAACCTTCAGGCAAAAAAGTGAAAATTTAATACACCATTGTATACGAGTAATTATAGGGCTGTTTATATTAGAGTAATTTGATTTTTTTTGGAGTAATTTCATTAAAATTAAAAAAGTGTTCTACCGGCGGGTCGTGGCGGGTGCAAAAGTATATATGGGGTGAAAGAAGACACCTTCGCCTTTCTTCGGGTGGTATACGTTTCTTGTTCCCTTTTGTTCCCTAGAAGTTCTATTCCACTAAATTTTAAATTTTAGAAAAATATAGTAGTTTCATAAATATTTCATAACACCTCTAATATTAAACGCTAGAGCGGTAACCACTTACAACAACTAAAGACTATAATCCTACCAATATTATAAAAAAGACCGCAGGCCATTATCGATGATAGCTTGCGAGTAGTGACCATTTATTTTTGACAAAAAACTGATAAAAAACACCTTTTACTGAAATAACAAAAAACAGTTGAGTTTGACAGCATGCCACGCCCACAATTATCAATAGTTTAACCTAATTTTTTGGCTACCTTAATATGGATATATTAGCTCCAAAATGGCGTAAAAATTTTAAAAATCGGTGACAAAAAAAAATTTGACTTTTGGCCAATGAAAAACGATTTTCAGCCACTGTGGGACGGTGCACAGTGGCTGAAAATCGTTTTTCATTGGCCAAAAGTCGAATTTTTTTTTGTCACCGATTTTTAAAATTTTTACACCATTTTGGAGCTAATATATCCATATTAAGGTAGCCAAAAAATTATGTTAAAATATTGATATTTGTGGGCGTGGCATGCTGTCAAACTCAACTGTTTTTGTTATTTCAGAAAAAGGTGTTATTTTATCAGTTTTTTGTCAAAAATAAATGGTTACTACTCGCAAGCTATCATCGATAATGGCCTGCGGTCTTTTTTATAATGTTGGTAGGATAATAGTCTTTAGTTGTTGTAAGTGGTTACCGCTCTAGCGTTTAATGTTAGAGGTGTTATGAAATTATTATGAAACTACTATATTTTTCGGAAATTTAAACTTTAGTGGAATAGAACTTCTAGGGAACAAAAGGGAAAAAGAAACGTATACCACCCGAAGAAAGGCGAAGGTGTCTTCTTTAACCCTATATATACTTTTGCACCCGCCACGACCCGCCGGTAGAACACTTTCTTAATTTTAATGAAATTACTCTAAAAAAAATCAAATTAGGATAATTTAAACAGCCCTATAATTACTCGTATACAATGGTGTATAAAATTTTCACTTTTTTGCCTAAAGGTTTATGTTTTTTACTTTAGACTACGTAAAACTAAAATAATTAAATATAATACCTGCGAAAGAGTTTTATGGCTTTGTTTTGATCAGCAAAAAAAAAAACAGTCACTAAAATATTACAATAGGTTCTACAGTAAACATATGATCTCTTTCTAATATAACTGTTAGGGTCAGCCAAAGTCATAAACAATTTCCCAATAATAATCGCGACATTAAACCATTAAAGATAAAAAGAACCCCATATTGGCGAGATACTAATTGGTCTTACCTGATATTAAGGTCTGGATAACAAGTGCAGTTTTGTTCAATTTAAGTACTACCTGCTCTGAAATTGAAGATCAATGTGTGAATAACATGTATCTAAAAATGTATAAAACTACGGATTCGAATTACTCAATAATAAGTTAATCCTTTACTTGTACGTACGTATATTTGCAAGTGATAAATCATAACAGACTCAAATAAAAATATTCAGAAAAATATGGAGAGCTTCGGTTATAAAGAACTGGCCGAAAAGTATTTTAGAAATAAAAACCAGGAAGATGTTCTTAGTTACGTTAAAATAAAATTAAACTTAAATTCGTGTAGCACCGAAATACAAGAACAATTATCTAATTTTGTAAAAGTACTAAAAAAACGCTACAAAGAAGTTAGCTACAGAAAACAAAAGTTTTATATAAAAAGTGGTTAGATGGCAAACTTACTGTCGCTGCAGAAACAGCAAAGCAAGATAAGGTTGGAAGACCACGCAAATCATTGGACAACTGCAGCGATAGATCTAAGAGGCGGAAACTTAAAGATGTTAACGTTGCAATTGGTTGTACAAATATAAAAGAATCTTTCCTACATCAATTACGATCACAGAACCAATTAACAAAAGTGGATATCATTGAAAAAGTTATTAAAGCTAGTCCAGTGAGAACAAAACGAATTCTTAAAAGTTAAAAGCGATGCAATACAGTACACAAATGAGGAGGCATTAGCCTTATTTCTGGATTTGAAATTAACAAAACAGCAATATATTAAGCTCAGATTGCGTGCGATTGAAAAAGGCTCAAATATCTATCCCGCATATCATCACATAACTGCTGCTAAAATGGACTGTTTGCCATCAAAGGACACTATTACAATCACACCAATTTCGGCAGAGGTACAACTACAATCTCTACTTGATCACACAGCCGAACGCTTGCTACAATCAATACCAGGAAATGCGTTAAAGAAATAAGGAAACACAAAACTAATTCTTTTTTGCAAATGGGGATGTGATGGTTCTTCGAGACAAAACCAATACAAACAAGTTGTATGTGAAAATATTTAGGACTCGCATATGTTCATGGTATCAATTGTACCATTGAAAAAGAAACTCGTGATGCCATTAACAAAGAAATTAGTGATATCAAGGCCCAAATTGCAACACTACAGCCATTACAATTACAGTTAGATTAATTGCTCAGGAGGAGTCTGGCGGCAAAGATGCTTCTTGCCATACTGCGGGGGGATATTAGCGCAACCCCCAAAATCCTCATGATTTATTTTTATTAAATTAGCATCATTGTTTTAGTACAAATTGACATGTAATTGCTTGTCAATATAATTTATACATTTTTTATTTAACGAAGCTTTTAATGATCAAGTCAAGTTCTGGCGCCTTCGCCATTTTCTATGCATACTTTGCGAGGTTAACCAGAACTCCTGAAGTAGAGAAATTTTAATATTTCCAGTAGTTTCCAAACTAAAAAGTATGTAATTATAAATTACTGAATTCTGTATATTTCCTAATGAATTCTTGTATATTTTAAAGGAATTTTAATATAAATACATTTGTATAAAAATATATTGTATTTGTGTTTTATTCAAGATCCATTGCAAATTGCTGGCTCGGCCTCTTGCCTTTTCAACAACCACATTGACTCTAAGCTAACACAAATAAAGCTTAAATTAACCCAGATACATTGGCTGATTGGTAGAAATTCTACCCTCAGTCTAGATTGTAAACTTTTAATATACAAGTCGCTTTTGAAACCCATATGGTGTTACGGAATTCAGCTATGGAGCACTGCTTCAGCTTCCAATGTAGAGAGAATCCAACGAATGCAAAACAAAATTTTAAGGTTAATAATATCGGCTCCTTGGTACATGAAAAATTCAATTTTACATCGTGATTTAAATATGCCACTTGTGACTGCAGAAATTGCAAAATATGCAGGCAAACATTTAACAAAACTCGAGCCCCCATCCTAATCCCCTTGCTCGTAATATCTTGAACTTTACTGGACACATCCGCTTGAAAAAGAGGGACACTACGGCTTTAATACGCCGCACTCCAGATGAAAGTTTTTGAAAATATTTTTGTGCTTGACACTACATTTATGTATTATTAATTACTATCACTAAGTTTATGTCTGACACTGGTTGGGCCTAATAATTATATCTATACCTAAGATTTGAATACTTATTGTTATCTCAGTTTTGAAGATACAATAAATAAATATTAGAGTGAACAAAAATTTATATTCCAACTATTGGGGATGAGCGATAATCATCTATTTCATATTGGAATTGCTGTCTTCTAATGAATAAAGAACAGAGCCCTACATCTACATTTTATGTTATTTGATTTCTCTTGCTATTGATATTTCTTCTGTTGTGGCTGGACTCCATCTGATGTGTTTGATGCACTACCGTGTCTTAAGAAATGCGTTATATTTTATCCGTTGTCCTATAACTAAATATTGTAGTTCCTCTATCAGTGCAACATGATGTGACGTTAAACCGATTGATTTAATTAAATGTAAGTATATTTTCACAACACAGTTTGATGAACATTTTTTGCAATTCAACTTCTTGTGATCATTGTTTTGTACAATTTAGAAAACTTTTTTCACACATACTGCTTGTCAAAATTCATTTGAGTTGATAGCAGTAGACTGCACTCAACTTGATAGCAATTTTTCTTCACTTTTAAATCATTTCGCCTATTTGATAAGAGGATGGTATTCCACAGAGCTTCATGGCTTCTGCACAGCTCAATGAATCACAACACATCATTAGTACTTCAAGCACTGATTTCATTTATTTATTTATTTACGATACTTAACTAAAGGTTTTAAAATGCTGCAATTATTTAGCGTATTGGAGAAAAAGTGTTAATGCATTAAAACTTGAAAGGCAAAACTTGGTCGTCTAACCCCCAAGTTAAAGAACAATGTAAATTAAAACAAATACTTTTTTAAGCAAAATAAACAAATATTTTTTTTAATGTGTATTATTACGTAGTAATAGTAATGTAATTTATATAAAATGTGTAATTATATGATTCAATTATTAAAGTTTTTCACCTTTATTCTGCATTTAGAATACGCTCCCGCATTCAGTTATGCACGGATCGATAAAAGGTATTATGCAAAAAAACTTAATCGAAAGAAAAAGAGAAAGGGAAGAGTATGTTTAAATGAACAGCTTCGCTATGAAACGTGTGAAATAGAAACAGAAAAAAAGAGCAATTTTATAAACATTTTAGTAAAAACTTTAATTTAGTGCAAAAAAATTTTGAAAAATATAATAAATTGTTAAAAATTAAATATTGTGGGAACTATAAAATCATATATTGCATCAGTAAAGTACGGAAAGAAATAGAAAAAGCAGGCCAAACTATTCCAATGTGAAGAAATCGGTAGTGGCGAAGATAGTATATAATTTTTTGATATTATTTTGTTTCAAGAAAAAATGGAATCGATAGCAGCTTCATTGTTGTTGGAAGAGAAAACCAAGTCGTTTTAGAATACAGATTCAAGAATTGAAAAGCAGAGATTTAGAGACAGTTGCAACCAATTTAAATTGCGTAATAAATTGTAAGATACTTGTGTTAAATATTTATGCATGAAATAATTATTTTAATTCTACAGATTAAAAAAAATTTTCGCTTAAATAAAGACGCATTTAGGTATGTGTCAGCGAACCTTCCCTAAAACACATCTCAAAAAGCCTACAAGCATTTTATTCCATCTACAGATAACTCTGTCAACAACGACGATGATTAATCAACTGGCAGCAGGCGTGTTTGGTAGTGATTTTTGAAATCGTATTTTCTTTTGAGTATAACTAAATAAATTGATTTTCATTAAACCTAAAACTTGTAACTAATTTGGTGCAGCGAAGAGAGGTTTGTGACAACTTCAGAAGTGAGATTACCCTGAGCCGTACATCACTACGCTGCGAAATGCAAGATGCCTAGTTTTCACAACATGAAAATTAACACTTTACGTAAAAAGTGTAAAACTGCTGGTTTGCCTACGAATGGAAGCCGGAACGATTTGGATGAACGTTTGGAGGAACATTTGGATAAGACGTCTTTTACCAGTTGTAATTTTGATCAAAAACGCATTTCATCTCCTACGCCATCCAAGCAGACCATTTCTTCGACGCACGAACCAAACAGTACGTCCCTGCCAACAATTCAATCATACGCAGATTCTATCTATATATATAAAATAGGATGTGTGTATGTATGTATGTATGTAACGTAATGGCTCCGAAACGGCTGGGCCGATCTTGACGAAATTTTCAGGAAACCTTCAGAATACTCGGGCGGGTGACACTGTGAAGTCTGATTTTCGGTCTGCTAGTAATTTATACACGTCCAACATTTACAACAACAAAAACATCGAACAACAATAACCACAATATGTATGCTCTTCCAATATCGACATGCGAACATATTGTGACGTCATCAAAACTACAAAATGTTGCGGCAAGTGTTTCAACGAGCACAAATGTACGTACCTCTGCAAGAAACGATCGTTGTTTTGAATTTCTTCCACGTAAAGCAGGAATACGCAAAACAAGGGCGCCGCGCCAATGCTTATGCTCTTTTTTTGTGTACATGTGCACACGTATTGCAGAGAAATAAAAAAAAATAAATCAGTCTCACTCGAGCACTCAAACACGATGGACGTGCTACGCTTGTTGTTAGAAATTAGCGTTGCCATATGCAAAAAGTGAGATCCCCAGAAATTCATATGAAATTAACCTGAGGAAATACTAGTTCTTATGAACAAAATTTTTATGAGAAAATGGAGATTTAAGATTTCAAATTTAGGTATGACATGAAAATGTCAGATCTGGCAATAGTGATTCTTTATGTGTGTTGGTGAGGGCAAACAAAATGTTTATATGTATTTTTGCCTATCGCTGACGTAAAGCTAACACCAACAATAAAATGTATGCTCTTCCAATATCGACATGCGAACAAATTATGGCGTCATCAAACCTACAAAATGTTGTGACAATTGCTCCAACAAGCAAAAATTTAGGTACGCATTAGGCTTTTGCAAAAGTTCATTTAAATTCAAATACATTTACTTTTTTTTAAAGATTCTCAGTTTAAAGCTAAATACAAAAGAGGATCAAAGCAAACAAACAAACAAATCTAAGAGCATTTATATTTACTCATTCTTGCTCACTATAAGCAAGTCAAAGTAAAACAGAGCCAGCCACGACATATTTTCTCACTAACACAACGTCATTTTATGTCTGCAACCCAACAAACACTAAATCAAGACTTTTCATAGTGAAATAATAATGTTTGAAAATGCAGAAAAAGAACTGCTTTTTAATAAAAGCAAAAGCATTTACATTAAAAAAATTAAAGATTGGAAGATTGGTTGCTTGCATTGGAGCAAACTACTCAATCGAGCTCAATAAGCTTGGGCATTGTCAAACATGAATGAAAGCTACATAAATGACCTTTGTCAATTTGCTATATGTATTCGCTGTGTAAATCGTAAGTACGACTTTTTTTGAAACTATGCTTTCCTTGGAAACATTTTACACAAACGTAACTGGCAAACTTTTATTCGATGTAGTTAGCGATAAGCTTTTTTTTGGTACAGATACAAAAAAAAAAAATACAACAATTGCTTGCCGATACCACTAGCATTTTAAAGTTTTGCAGTAAGATTTTCAGTGTTAATACTCTTGTGGCAATTCCTTGTCATTAAAATATTCTTCAAATGCGAAGAACTTAAGCTATTGCGTTGCTTTGAGCAAATTAGTTTGAGGTCTGAAAAAATTTGCTCACACAAGATAAACATTTCATAGCATTTTTCTTTAGTTCGGGATATAACAATAAATCCAAATTTTTCCAGAACTCTGTGGCATTCGTTTTCTCTACCGCATTTAACTCACTTCGAAGTATAATTAGCTCGCTTTGTATTTCAAAGTTGTAGTTGGTAACGTCACAAGTGAAAGGACTTTCGAAAATTTCAAGCAATGGTTGTATTTTGTCGAAGTCTTTAAACCTGTCTTGGAAGTTATATAAAAGTGTTTCAAATATTGTTATGTATTAAAATTTAGTTACGTTCTTCTGTTTGTCATATATGAGATAAGTTTTTGGAAAACTAGAAAAATCGTTTGATTGAATTTGGGAGAGGAGTAAAAATATCTTTGTCTTAAAGTTAAAAAGAATTCGATGCAAGTCGCACAAATTCTTTTCCTTACCTTGCAGTTCTAAATTGAATTCATTTAAAAAACCAGTGGTATCGGCCAAAAACGCTAAATCCAAAATAAAGTCTTTGTCTTGTAAGGCCTGCACTGCACAATCATCTATCTTTTCCTTTTCTAAAAACTGTAGCACTTCTTCTTTCAAATAAAATAATCTATTTAAGCAATCTCCACGGCTTAGCCAACGAACTTCCCTGAACATTTTTAGATCATTATATGCTGCGTTTTTGGTTTTCAAAAAATTTACAAACTTTCTATGCGTGAGGGCGTGATGCCCTCCTCGTATTTTATTAATAATGCGTTCCGCAGTTTTCGTGGCAGGGTAATTAGTAATAAATTTGGATGCAAGAGCGGCCTGATGAATGATGCAATGAAAGCTATGAACTGAAATTTCATTTTTATTCATTTGCCCAATGAAACCTTCACATTTTCCTGTCATTACATTTGCTCCATCTGTACAGACACCAACAATTTTTTTTGTATCTGTAACAGAAAAAAGCTTATCCCTAACTACATCGAATAAAAGTTTGCCAGTTACGTTTCCGTAAAATGTTTCCAAGGAAAACATAGTTTCAAAAATTTCGTAATTGCGATTTACACAGCGAATACATATGACAAGTTGACAAAGGTCTTTTATGTCTGTGCTTTCATCCAGACAAAAGGACATGAATTCGCAATTCATTAATTTTTCCCTAATAATACATTCTACCGAATTTCCTATTTGGGAAATACGACGTAACACCGTCTGAGGAGACAAGGGAAGAGATTGTATTAATGTAGTTTTGTAACTAAGTCTTTGTAAAACTTTATCAAACATATTTTTTATAAATATACCATCAGAAAATGGCCTTCCATGTTTGACAATGTTTAAGTTTATTAAGCTCGATATCTCCACGAGGAGTTTTTTATTTTCAAAATTTGGTTCATTTTCCTCCACTGCAAGCAACCATTCTTTCATTTTTTTAATGTAAATGGCTTTGTTTTTATTAAAAACCATTTCCTTTTCTGTACTTTTTAAAACATTCATTTCGCTATGAAACGCCTCATAATGTCTTTTAATAACATATTCAGTGTCGTTCTTAAATGTTTTATAACATAAAATACATTGCACGTTACCAAATGCACTTGTTATAGCGAAATATTTTTCGCATGCCATCGTGTATACAAAATGTTTGCTGGTTACCTAAAAAAATGAAAACAACAACAAAAACAGCAACAAAAATAGTAAGCATTTGCCGCATGTGTACTCGTCGCTTGTTCATTGACGACTAAAGCTCTAAACACATAGACGACAGCAGACAGCAAGCAGCAATATGTCAAAAATAAAATGCATGTATTTAAATGAAAACGATTATTTTGACGGCAGCACAGCAGCACGACTGCACAACAGCATTTGCTGCTGCTGCCAATTTAGGCTATTTTCTATTTTGACGGGCAGCACTAAACAAGTATAGTGTTGCCACTATATATATAAATTGGATAAATAAAAGCAAAAAAATTTTTTTTAATATTAAACATAAAAGAACATTACAAAAATACAATAAAGAAATAAATTTATGTGTTTTTATAGTTTTTCGTGATATTGTTACATTTTATAATCAATAACTTTAATTTTATTCATTATAAAATATATATCCGGCATCCCTGAAATTTGTATTGCTAGAATACACATCAGTTGACTATTATGCTGTTGCTGTCTTCAAAATATTTATGAAGCTGACTTCAGAGCAGCATTTGAAGTTGGCTGCATTTGAAGTCGTGAAGTCGTAAAGTCTAAACACATAGACGACAGCAGACAGCAAGCAGCAATATGTCAAAAATAAAATCCATGTGTTTAAATGAAAACGATTATTTTGACGGCAGCACAGCAGCACGACTGCACAACAGCATTTGCTGCTGCTGCCAATTTAGGCTATTTTCTATTTTGACGGGCTGCACTAAACAAATATAGTGTTGCCACTATATATATAAATTGGACAAATAAAAACAAAAACTTTTTTTTAGTATTAAACATAAAAGAACATTACAAAAATACAATAAAGACATGATTTAATGTGTTTTTATAGTTTTTCGTGATATTATCACTTTTTATTATAAATAACTTTAATTTTATTCATTATAAAATATATATCCGGCATCCCTGAAATTTGTATTGCTAAAATACACATCAGCTGACTATTATGCTGTTGCTGTCTTCAAAATATTTATGAAGCTGACTTCAGAGCAGCATTTGAAGTTGGCTGCATTTGAAGCCGTGAAGTCGTGAAGTCTGCTGTCGTCTATGTGTTTAGAGCTTAAGAATACGTGTGAAGTGCTCTCTGCACAATTGTGCTATGAAATGGCTGGCTCTGAAGTAAAACAAATTTTTGCTGATATGCTGTAAGTGTTATACTACGTATTTATTTTTCCATACGAGTATTTTAAGCATTGAAATCAAGCAATGGTTATGACTTTTTAATGTGTTTTATTTTTCAACCAGGCAAAGATAGGATATTTTATACCCATCCCAAAATTGAATTTTTGAGTTATTAAATTTTGGTTTAATAAAATTAAATTTTTTATTTGTATATAAAAATTGTTTTTTTTTATATTTTTAAGAAGCATATGCCCTCCCCAATAACGCTTGAGTGTTTAGTTAAAGTTCATGCTACAGCTCTAAACACATAGACGACAGCAGACAGCAAGCAGCAATAATGTCAAAAATAAAATCCATGTATTTAAATGACAGCATTTGCTGCTGCTGCCAACTTAAGCTCTAAACACATAGACGACAGCAGACAGCAAGCAGCAATATGTCAAAAATAAAATCCATGTATTTAAATGAAAACGATTATTTTGACGGCAGCACAGCAGCACGACTGCACAACAGCATTTGCTGCTGCTGCCAATTTAGGCTATTTTCTATTTTGACGCGCAGCACTAAGCAAATAAAGTGTTGCCACTATATATATAAATTGGATAAATAAAAACAAAAAAATTTTTTTTAATATTAAACACAAAAGAACATTACAAAAATACAATAAAGAAATAAATTTATGTGTTTTTATAGTCTTTCGTGATATTATCACACTTTATTATCAATAACTTTAATTTTATTCATTATAAAATATATATCCGGCATCCCTGAAATTTGTATTGCTAAAACATACATCAGCTGACTATTATGCTGTTGCTGTCTTCAAAATATTTATGAAGCTGACTTCAGAGCAGCATTTGAAGTTGGCTGCATTTGAAGCCGTGAAGTCTGCTGTCGTCTATGTGTTTAGAGCTTTAGGCTATTTTTTATTTTGACGGGCAGCACTAAACAAATATAGTGTTGCCACTATATATATAAATTGGATAAATAAAAACAAAAAAATTTTTTTAATATTAAACATAAAAGAACATCACAAAAATACAGTAAAGAAATAAATTTATGTGTTTTTTATAGTTTTTCTTGATATTATTACATTTTTTATCAATATCTTTAATTTTATTCATTATAAAATATGTATCCGGCATCCCTGACATTTGTATTGCTAAAACATACAGCAGCTGATTATTACGCTGTCGCTGTCTTCAAAATAATTATGAAGCTGGCTTCAGAGCAGCATTTAAAGTTGGCAGCATTTGAAGCCGTGAGTCGTGAAGTCTGCTGTCGTCAATGTGTTTAGAGCTTAAAGCAGCGATAGGCAAAAATACATATAAACATTTTGTTTGCGCTCACAAACACACATTAAGAATCACTATTGCCAGATCTGCCATTTTTATGTCATACCTAAATTTGAAATCTTAAATCTCCATTCCCTCATAAAAATTTTGTTCATAAGAACTAGTATTTCCTCAGGTTAATTTCATATGAATTTCAGGGGATCTCACTTTTTGCATATGGCAACGCTAATTTCTAAAAACAAGCGTAACACTTCCATCGTGTTTTAGTGCTCGAGTGAGACTGATTTATGCTTTTTATTTCTCTGCAATACGTGTGCACCACAGAGTACTTAACCAGAGTACTCAACTTTGACGTATAAAAAGGGTCCGAATCATATTTTGCATAAACTGTATAACGTGTATAAAGTTTGTGTGAAGAGATATCTATATAAAAACAACTAGATTAGCTCTCCCTTTCACACAAACTTTATGCATGTTTACAAAGTTGTCGAGTCTAGTTCTAGTTTATGGTGTGCACATGTACACGATATAAGAGCGTAAGCATTGGCGCGGCGCCCTTTTTTTGCCTATCGCTGTGCTAAAGTTACATAATTTATTAATTTTCTTTCGAATAATTTTTGTAGAAGATTTTACAAAGTCACATGCGAGCAATTGCAGGAGATATGCGAAAAAAAAAGATTTGTAAACTTATTCAAAATCAAAACTTAAAATTTTTCCAGTTGAAGCTATCTTTTAAATTGTTTTTCAAGTTCTGTAAAATTTTTGCAACGCACATATGACTTTTGTAAATTTAGATGACGATATCTAGGTAGATATGTTGATAATTTGATATTAGAATCAAATTAAACAAAAATGTAATTTCATACAAATAAAATAAAAATTACAAAAATACTCAAGTATTATACTAAATGGTTTAAGTATTGCTTGCCGTAACTCCATGTCTTATTATTAACTTTGCGTACTTTTCCTATGCTCTACCACTTGCCGTATTTATTTTGTACAAATACAATATTTATTGTGCTTGTTTCTTATAAGAGAACAGCCATTTGCTTTTTTAAGAAAAGAGTACCATAAAACAAATAAACGAAAAAAAGAGGATGTACTTATTTACTTTTTTTTGTACTTTTGCAAAAGGCTAGTACGCATACATCAAGCGGTCGTTATTTTGATTTTCAGTCGCGGTTTGCAGTGAAATATTCTGCGCAACGTCCAACTACACGTTATGTTTTACAACAGGCAGATGGTGGATGTTTTAATTGTAGCACTCATGTTGCAAGTAATTTCGTCCCTCAACATAATTTTGTAGACTTTGACAAGCAATACAAAAATTCGAATGAATTTATGAACAGACAGAACCGTCAGAACCAAAGCACACATACAACAAACACTAACGATGTTACTCACTGTCCACACTTGCAATTTAGTTGCAGCAATTCTTGGTTGTTTTAGGAGAGAGAGGTAAGAAGCTAGGGGAGGGGTACACAGTTTCGTGTTCTCTGCAATTCTGTTTTGCTTTGCTATCCTCACTATTCAACTTGATATTTGGTATTGTTGTATTTGATGTTTTACATACGTTTTTATACAAGAATTGCAATACTAGATTTTTTCTAATGTGGACACTAAAGCAATTCTGCAGCAGAATTGCATGCAACAAAATTGCCAATGTAGACGGGGAGTTATTTATTGTTGCGGAGGCATAAGCCAACACGAAATATACAAATCAAATTGTGGAAACGAAAACATGAGATTTGAACCGAGTAAAAAGCAAGATTGTGCTCATAGCTATCAACATTGTTGCTAGCAACAGAGGTTTAGAGATTTTGATGCGAATGAATGCGACAATACGACAATATAGGCCAAGACAAATTACATCGGAACAATTTATATTTTGCACCTCAAGGGCAGGTAATATTTTCAAACCCATCGCCACCAATAGAACACTGTGTTAACGAAGTGAACCACCAACAACGTTTGGGGCAAAATTATTTTAACAATGGATTTTTAAATGCACGCGAGATGGTGTCGTTGCTACCGGAATTCAACTCCTCTTCAGTATCATCGTTGAATGCAAAACAGTTTATAAATCGTATCGAAATATTACGAAACGCATACCAGTGGAACGATGAAATTTTGATATTTACAGTTCAACAAAAGCTACAAAATTTTAATTCATGACATTGACGCCCTTATTGTGATGAATGACCATATCTGTGAGAACTTACTACTTGGTAGGGACGTTTTGTGTCAAAAGGGAAGCCGGTTGGTTATAGAAGAAAATTCCTGTAAGCTGGAGAAAATCATGCCAATATGTACAAAAAGTGAAAAGAACAACGATGACATCAACCAAATTCTTAATGTGCTGAACAACCATCGTGAAATTCTTGCTGATGCCACGCTAAACCTAGGTGAGTGTAATATTTTATGTATGGAGATGAAACTTACATCCGACGTCCCGGTGAATGTTAAACCTTACCACATACCTTTTTCTAAGAGACCGATAGTTGAAAAGTTAGTAAATGAACTCTTGAATGCTGGTATCATACGCCGTTCGAACTCACCATATGCTTCAGGTATAGTTTTGGCCGAAAAAAATAGAATAATTAACACCGACTGTGCGTAGATTTTCGGGCCTTAATTCGTATTACAGTAAAAACACCCTTTCCTATGCCAAATTTGGAGGAACAGTTTGCGCAATCGGCAGGTAATAGGTACTTCACATCCTTGGACCTAAGAATTGGTTATCACCAGATTAAAATGGAGGAAGGCTCGAAACAATATACGGCTTTTGTGACTACGCTGAGCCATTATGAGTACAACCGAATGCCTTTCGGTTTAGTCAACGCTCCGGCCTACTTTCAACAGGTGAAGAACAATTTAATATCCAAGATGAATGTCGGTGAAGTTCTCGCGTACTTAGATGATGTGATATTTCCGAGCCGTACTGTGGACGAAGGTTTAAAGCGCTTGGACAAATTTTTAGAAATCTTGAAAAGGGCACATTTAACATTACGGTTGCACAAATGCAGGTTTCTTGAGCGGGAAATTTCATATTTGGGCCATCACTTTAGCGAAGACGGCATAACACCCGGTGAAAATAAAGTAAGCGCTATACGAAACTTTACGCCACCCACTAACACTACCGAAATCAGACGGTTTCTTGGGCTGGCAGGTTTTTTTTCGAAATTTTGTTGAACAGTATTTGCTTATATCAAAACCACTCACCATTTTGTTGCACAAAAATAACAAATTCATTTGGGGCGATAGTCAACAAAACCCATTCAACGAGTTAGTTCGAAAATTGTCAAGTCGACCACTGATATATCTGTATGATTTCAATGCACAACATGAGGTGCACACAGATTCCTGTTCGGCGGGTATAGCTGGCGTTTTACTCCAGTCATTTGGTGAAAACTCTTGGAAACCTATTTGTTATTACAGTCGTCATTGTACAGCCGCCGAATCAACATATCACAGCTACGAGCTCGCTAGCTGTCGTTGAATCCCTTGAGAGGTTTTGCGTTTATGTTCTGCGGAAATCATTCCGTTTAGTGACGGATTGTTCCGCGATTGCCACCGCAAAACACAACAAAGGAATGATACCTAAAATTGCGCGCTGGTGGATAAAAACACTTCACTATGATTGGGAGATAGTACATCGCCAAACTTATTGATATTATTCAAAATCACGTCGTAGACGCAATACACGGTGATATAGTGGAAAACGAATGAACAGAACATTTGGAAAACCCGTTTTGACAAGAAACACTTGCGTCCTAAGTTATACCAACAAGGTGCCCTAGTAGTCATCGAAAACGAAGTCACGGATACTGGTGAGTCCAGGAAACTGGAACCCAAGTACAAGGGTCCCTATACCGTTTCACGCATCCTTGACAATGACCGCTACCTCATCAAAGATACTCCTGGGTGCAGGTTACCAACAAAAGGTTTTGTTCCGTATTCTGTTGTGACAAAATTGGTTTTCATTAAACCTAAAACTTGTAATTAATTAGGTGCAGCGAAGAGAGGTTTGTGACATATGTATTAGACACTTTTGCATCAGAAGCACAGTCGAATACGTTGATATCTTTATCACCGCTTAACTGAGTTGCGTCTGCTCTGAGATTTTTTTGCTGAAGGAAGCTACCAGCACGGTTTGGGTACAGATTACAACGTTGGAATAGCTCAGTTCACAGTGTCAAATTCACTATCATCTTTCCTTGATATAATGCAGGCAAAGTTGTCTTCTCCGTGGATAAAATTTTACCAGATTGAGGAGGAAAAGTTGCAAGCAAAGCAAGACTTTTATGCGAAGGCTGGCTTTCCAGGAGTCACCATGTGTGTTGACGGCATATGGTGGTGAGTATTTTTTTTTTACTATTATAGTGTTCGGAAATGTAATTTATTTTTTAGGTGTGCGATAATAAAATGCGCATTAGGTACGTTGACGCAAGATACCCTGGATGCCACCACGATGCTCATATATGGAGTTTTAGTAAAGCGAGGTCTCAGTTGAAAAGGAGATATCGGGATAGGTCCACAAATGAAGGCAGCCAAGAAAATACCTACAATATGAGGCACTCAAAGATGAGAAAGGGCGACTGGGGTTCTGAGGAACCGATCTAGATGTTGATTAGGTGCTCGAGAGCTTCATTACTCCCCACAGAAAGCTAGTCAAATTATAAGTGTTGTTTGTGCCTTCCACAATATTTGTATACACTACGATTCACACAATATTCCGTTTGAAAGAATAACGTGAATAAAAACAGCAGTTATTATAAAAAAATACGTATTTTTTATATATGTATGTACATATGTATACTTGTCTTATGTTTAACAAAAAAATAAAATATATGTATACAGTTCATTAAATATTCAGTTCAGTTTACATTAATAAAAAACGCAAAAACTTAGATTATTCTTATTTAAAAATAACACAAAATAATACAACACTTATTTTAATAGCCCATGTGATGACTTACTACACTGAATCTAAATCAAGAGATGGATGCTTCAGTTTTATCCATTGCAACTTGATTTTTTCAGCCATTTTCTCTAAAGAGCGATTCATCCGCCTTAAATGCGTACACATCTCGTCATACTTTTTCAAACTAGTTTTATTACATTTCTTTACATCATTATGATAATCTTTTTGCAACGCTCTTTGCTCTTTCAGCAAAGACGAAAATCTTTCCCTTATATTACGCTGCTGTTTTCGTTTTTATGAATTTGTGTCTACATCAATAAGGTCTTTGTAGCGAGCGGATACATAAATTTCGGAAGTGTTTGCCTTCTCCAAAATCCAAAGTACAGCTAATGCCATTTGTATTAGTTACCAGCCCCGTTAGCTGAATAACTATTTCCTCAAGGGTCTTATACGCTCTAAGCGACAGGAGCCTCCTCCGGTGCTCATTTGCCAGTCATCCTACACCTTACAAAATATATTTCATATTCTACATATATATTTATGCTACACATTATTAAAATGTCTTACTTTCTTCCATGCAGTCTCATTTTTTGTTAGTGGCCCTATTGCGTTAAGTGTTGTTGCAACTTCCTCCCAGAATGGCTGCACTTGTTTCTTAGGACGCTTATAGTATCCGCACGCAATATCACTCGTCAATTCCATAAAATCCCCAACTTTTCGTATTACTCAGGTGTTGTTTTCGACCCATAATAAATTAAATAAGTCTTTAAAATTTCACTGCAACAAAAAAATAATTCCAAAATAAATTTATTGCATCTCGTACTTACATTATTTTAACACAAACCAAAATAAAATAACAACGTACGAAAGCGTAGTAACGATCGTAATGCAGAATACATATAATCGAAAAAGAAATCGAAAAGAAGCGGAACGGAAAGCAGAATACCAAAGTTGCCAAACGTAGAAAATTTCGACTCGATTCGAAATGCGAAATGCAGAATAAGTGTGTTTTTTAAATAATTATTATGATTATAATCAATTTAATTGTTATAATTTTGAAATTTAAAATTATGGATGATTTGTACTCTTTATAAACTCTTAACTTTAAGTGTGTTGTTGTTCGACTTTAGGTAAATGAAATAAAAATCTCTCTTGCTTCAAATATTAGTATTTCAAAATTTGTAACTGAAAATGAAAAAAAATATTCTAGATATGTCTTCAAGAATTGGGTGGACTTAGTTCCTAGCTGTCAGGCCGTCTACAAGGACGCCATTAGAAGACTCATATTTCGATTCGGATGTCCAGAAATATTCCTCTAAGATAATTAGGACAGTTTCGCAAGCGCTTGGTAGAAAACGCCTTAGCTAAATATGGAGCCAAACATCGCACCAGTGACACTTGTGAAAACCCAATAGAGAGTATGAACCGAAAAAATTATGAAAGCAAAACAAATTGGTAGAGGCCTTCATTATTAGGATTGCCGAATCCCCGAGATAGTGTGAAAAAATTCGGAATATCAGAAGAAGGAAAGCGTGCGGCAAATACAATACCGCAAGATCTTAAGCCCTACCAATAGAAAAAATTCAAACATATACTTACATAAGAACATGCATACATATTTATGTAAGTGAAAACAAGCCGACTGAAAATTCGAGGTACACATTCATGCATGTACACATTCATTTATTTATATCGATGTTTTTGTGCTGGAAATGATACAAAATTTTATTTTTAGGGCAAGTACGTTTAATAAATTTCTTGAAAAATTTCACAATATCAACGAAAAATTTAATACAAGGGAAGAATAAAAAAGTTTCTATAGAGATTTAAAGAATTTTAAGTAAAAGTAATTTTGAGTATGCACACATGTATGTATTATATATAAAAACAATTTTTGAATAAGCGCTCTTTTTCGCTCAGCTTAATAGATCAATCACTTACTTAAGTTGGATTCACCCATTCATTCGGAACGAATTTTTTGTTGTGAGACAATTTAAGTTTACTGAGAGTTTGCTCCAAACGATTCACCCACTACCACAGAATATTAGTTTATGGCATAAACTTTATGCCCACTACGAACAAATATTCAAAGAAACAATGCTACCATATGGAACAACTCCGTAAATGATGCGTGTTACTTTTGCAATCAGGCAACACATTGGCAGATGATTGCAATTTTCTGTGTTCTAAATTAAACAAATTTTTATAAGATAAAAATATATAATTTTTGTTTTTATTTTTATTCCGGCTCTAGGTCATATGTTAAATAAAACTCCTTTTTTTGTTTTATTTAAATTTTATTTTTTATTCCATATTTCGATCACCATCGGTTCTCTTCTTCAGGAATTTAAGTAAAGCAAACTTTATCGTATTTTATAAGGCAAATTGCATGTGATAGTTATCAAAGAACAAATTACAACAAAGACAAATGTGTAAATCATTCTGACAAACACTAGCAGAACGGAACAACATGCTGTTTTCGAAAGCCGCTACACTTTCATCATCAGCGTTCTTGTGTTTGGTCCACTTCTGTGGTGTCAGTTGATGTATATTTCAGCTATTCATGTAAACCTTCACTGTAAATGTAATACGAGATTTGTTTTTGATTCATCGTATCACAATTTTGTGAAAACTTTTTTTTGTAATGAAGAGCTCAAATTACACCTCACTAACTTACAAATTAAATGATCCATATTTAAATTTTTGCCATATTTTGCTCCAACGGATACACAAAAATGGCAGAATTTCTTGAAACCTTCATCATTGGCGATTCTAAAGGGTCTACAGTCTTGAACAACCAACTCTGTACACAATTTTACAGCTTCCTTTTTTGTATCTCCACTTACAATAATCTTGTCTGATTTTTTGTCCGATTCAATATTACATTTGTGTTTATTAAGATTGGATGAGGCTCTTGTATCGTACTTAAAAACTGCAAAACAATGTCGACAACCAACAAATCTTTTAACTTCCTTTCCACTTTCAACTTCAATCTTCCCATGATCTTCCATATCTTACTATGTCCCTTTTTAAAGCGATTTTGAAAACACCATTTTTAGCTTTTCTTTAATATCATAAATATTTATCTTGCATTAAAAATAAAATAAAATAAACTAATTTTAAACACAAAAAAAGTTTTTTTCCACTAATATTTATTTATTGAAAAAATGTTTGATGTGGCTTTAGCTCTTCATATGCCGACATTTCATTGGTTGCTAAAACCAAATCGTCAGTGAAGTTTAAGCAGTTTGATAACATTCAACCTCGTATCTTTATGCCATACAAAACAAATACAATATGAGAATTTCAATATTGCATATGAATTATAACAAATACATAATCATAGTAGGCTTAGAATGTTTTTATACAAACAACACAACAAACAATTATACTCAAAATGACTCTATTTTATTTTTCTCTCAACACCTATACAATTAAACGCCCGTTGGTCGTTAATGATTGTATTCAGTTAGACAAAATGAAAAATAAAATCTTTATTGTAAATACTTAATATTGAATTTTATTTCACTGTAAATAGAATACGTGAATTTTTTTGATTCATTCGTATTACAATTTGTGAAAACTTTTTTTGTAATGGAAAGCCCAAATTCCACCTCACTAACTTACAACAGTGTGGCCATTGTTATCTATTCTTTACCAACTATACACATGTTTTTTTTATTTTATTTTATTTTATTTTTAATGCAAGATAAATATTTATGATATTAAAGAAAAGCTAAAAATGGTGTTTTCAAAATCGCTTTAAAAAGGGACATAGTAAGATATGGAAGATCATGGGAAGATTGAAGTTGAAAGTGGAAAGGAAGTTAAAAGATTTGTTGGTTGTCGACATTGTTTTGCAGTTTTTAAGTACGATGCAAGAGCCTCATCCAATCTTAATAAACACAGATGTAATATTGAATCGGACAAAAAATCAGAAAAGATTAAAGTAAGTGGAGATACAAAAAAGGAAGCTGTAAAATTTTGTACAGAGTTGGTTGTTCAAGACTGTAGGCCCTTTAGAATCGCCAATGATGAAGGTTTCAAGAAATTCTGCCATTTTTGTGTATCCGTTGGAGCAAAATATGGCAAAAATTTAAATATGGATCATTTAATTTGTAAGTTAGTGAGGTGTAATTTGAGCTCTTCATTACAAAAAAAAATTTTCACAAAATTGTGATACGATGAATCAAAAACAATTCTCGTATTACATTTACAGTGAAGGTTTGTATGAATAGCTGAAATATACATCAACTGACACCACAGAAGTGGACCAAACACAAGAACGCTGATGATGAAAGTTTAGCGGCTTTCGAAAACAGCATGTTGTTCCGTTCTGCTAGTGTTTGTCAGAATGATTTACACATTTGTCTTTGTTGTAATTTGTTCTTTGATAACTATCACATGTAATTTGCCTTATAAAATACGATAAAGTTTGCTTTACTTAAATTCCTGAAGAAGAGAACCGATGGTGATCGAAATATGGAATAAAAAATAAAATTTAAATAAAACAAAAAAAGGAGTTTTATTTAATATATGACCTAGAGCCGGAATAAAAATAAAAAACAAAAATTACATATCATAAGGTCGGAAAAATTAACAAATATATACTTAACTAACGGAGGGCACGCCGAAGAACATCAATATGAAATTAATAAAATATACATACTTATAGTAACAAACCCAACAAGTTTGTCATAAGTAAAAAATAAATTAAGCAAATTTAAAAAAAATAAGCATGTGTATGGTTGGTAAAGAATAAATAACAATGGTAAGACTGTTGTAAGTTAGTGAGGTGTAATTTGAGCTCTTCATTACAAAAAAAGTTTTCACAAAATTGTGATACGATGAATCAAAAACAATTCTCGTATTACATTTACAGTGAAGGTTTGTATGAATAGCTGAAATATACATCAACTGACACCACAGAAGTGGACCAAACACAAGAACGCTGATGATCATAAACTAGAACTAGACTCGACAACTTTGTAAACATGCATAAAGTTTGTGTGAAAGAGATAGCAAAGCTATTTGTTTTTATATAGATATCTCTTCTTACAAACTTTATGCACGTTATACAAAGTTTATGCAAAATATGATTCGGACCCTTTTTATACGTCAAAGTTGAGTACTCTGGTTGAGTACTCTGTGCTGATGATGAAAGTGTAGCGGCTTTCGAAAACAGCATGTTGTTCCGTTCTGCTAGTGTTTGTCAGAATGATTTACACATTTGTCTTTGTTGTAATTTGTTCTTTTATAACTATCACATGTAATTTGCCTTATAAAATATGATAAAGTTTGCTTTACTTAAATTCCTGAAGAAGAGAACCGATGGTGATCGAAATATGGAATAAAAAATAAAATTTAAATAAAACAAAAAAAAGGAGTTTTATTTAATATATGACCTAGAGCCGGAATAAAAATAAAAAACAAAAATTACATATCATAAGGTCGGAAAAATTAACAAATATATATTTAATTTCCCATAACTCAACAATATCAAGAAATGTTGACAAATTATACCAAAAATATTTTGTCCATATAAAGGACTTGATATCAACCATTAAATGCATTGGTTTTGCAATAACAGCGGACTTATGGTCTGATAATTTTTTACGTAAAACATACTTAGGAGAAACGATGCACTCAATACTACAGGGAAAACTCATCAACATTGTCGTAGGTCTAAAGTCAATGAATGGTGATAAATGCACAGATACATTTAAATGTTTCAAATCCTTTCATAAGTTTGCCCATAGTCAAATGTAATACATATGTAATTGCAATTTAAAATATTTAAGATTTCAAGCATGTATATTCTTTACGTAGTCGTCAATAATTTGAATTTACGTATCCACGTGTTATTTGAATACTAATAACTGTTGTGTTTAGAATTGTGGTTGTTGGTACTGTAATTGTTGTAGTTTAGATTTTCGATAGTTTTAATAATATATAAGATGCTTTTTATTTACCAAAATTTCAGCTGAAAATATACTAGCTAAGACTCAAAATTTGCTTAATGAATTTGATTGCCAAATGAACGTGAAGTCTACTATAGTAACTGACAGAGGGGAAAATACGGTTGCTGCATTTCGCGGTTACCGTCGCATTAATTGCTCCAACCATTTGTTGCACAGTGTTATCCAGAAATCTGTTGAAAGTGTTGCAAGTGTAGCACATCTCTACAAAGCTTTTAACAAATTGGTCAGGACTTAATGCATAGCTGACAAGGTGCTTACAGAGCTTTTCTCCAACACGCTGGAATACAGTATATTATATGTTTGCATCTGTGGATAAAAATTGGGAAGAAATTGTTTGTCTTTTACAGCAAAATGGTCAGATAAATAAAATCTACAGAATTAACCACAGTTATATAATTGCGATCGCTTCTATCTTGGAACCATTCGAGAAAGTTTCAAAAATGTTAGAGGGCGCCGAATACTCCACACTTCATTATGTTTTAATATACGCTCAGCAGTTACATAAAAAATACACTGTGAATGAATCGGACTTGGATCTAATTAAGTATTTAAAACTTAAAATAATAGAAAATTTGGAATCAACAGTCTTGCAAAATCTGTCAATGTTGCATAAAGTGGCTTTATTTCATTTTCCAAACTTATACAATCTACCAATGAGGAGAGGCGAAGCATTAAACTTGAATGTACTAAATTAATAGAAGAATATCACCGACCCTCGCAAAATTCTCCAAATTATCAAAACGTATTATCAGTGGAAAATTTTGATCTTCTAGGAGATTTTTTGCAACCTAACCTTGCTGAAGATATCGGCGAGTCGTTTCAGCAGAAAATCACAAGGTACAAAAGCACAAATGTTTGTATGGTTGATGATTTCGATATACTAAAGTGGTGTTACGAAAGATGCAATTCCCGAAATGGTATAACCTCAGCTGTAAAAAATTGTTCATTCCAAGCTCTTTCTGAAATTAGAAGTGTAATTGGAAAAAGCCCAGAAAAAGTACACCAACTTATATTTGTGCGTGTAAACGTAAATCTTTGTGATCTTTCCAGTGAAATAAATGAACTGAAAGATTATTACGTCGATTACGGATGAAAATCGTACTTAAAATGCTTTGCTAGTTGCCAATATAATCTGATAACTTCATTTGTTTTTCTGGTAACTAAACATTAATGATTGCCGACTGACAACACAACTTAATGGATGCGTTATTTTTTTCCCAACCACGCAAAAATAAAATATTTTATACCCATCCCAAAATTGAGTTTTTGAGCTATTAATTTTTGGTTTAATAAAATTTTATTTTTTATTTGTATAAAAAAAATTGTTTTTTATAGTTTTAAGAAGCATATGCCCGCCCCAATAACGGTTAAACAACGCTTGAGTGTTTAGTTAAAGTTCATGAACATTTCCAATTTTTTTGGTTGGTTACATAATTTATTACTTTTCTTTTGAATAATTTTTGTAGAAGATTTTACAAAGTTATAAGTCACATGCGAGCAATTGCAGGAGATATGCAATAAAAGATTTGTAAACTCATTCAAAATCAAAACTTAAAATTTTTCCAGTTTAAGCTATTTTTTTAATTGTTTTTCTAGTTCTGTAAAAATTTTTCCAACGCAAATATGACTTTTGTAAATGTAGGTGACGATATCTAGGTAGATATATTGATAATTTGATATTATAATCAAATTATAAGAGGACAGCCATTTGCTTTTTTAAGAGAAGAGTACAATAAAACAAACGAAAAAAAGAGGATGTACTTAAGTACTTGTTTCTTGTACTTTTGCCATCTAGATGCTCAGCATTTTTCGCTAAAAGAGAAAAATTAGTAATATAATAAAGCAAAAAATATTTAAGTCCCTTGGTGTCGGATGGTCATTCAAACTACCTTTGCTTTTCATTTGCACCAAAAAAAGTTCTCCAGTACATATTTTTATCAAAATATATATTTCTTCTTTTTTCTTGTAATTTTTAATTGAACACGAAACAATAAAAAAATAAAAAATTTTTGAAACTTGGGGCTTGAACAGTGCAATTTTCATTAGAACAAGTGATAATCACCTGCGCTAATGAGACCACCTGTTTTCAAATTGCCTTGGTTTAGTTAAAAAAAATAACTATATATCTCGTCGAAACAAATATTTATCTACTCTGGCAAGCAAAAAACAGCTGATAACCAAGAGTAAATGAAAATCACAAAAATAAAATGACAAATCACAAAAGCAAATAACAACAATTGTTACAATCGAAAGTGTTGTGCATTTTTTTATATTTTAACCAATTTTTGGTACAAACTCATCAGTTTTACTCTTAAAATAAATAAAAAACAAATATATGTTGTCAATAAACGACTTTTTATTGAGTTAAATATAAAAAGTCGTCTAAAATTAAGAAAGTGATTTCAGATCGGTACCCACATAGCTGACCGGTTTCAAATCACAAAAGTTCAAAAAGTTTTGTGCGCAGAACACATTTTTTGCGATTTCAAATCACCTTCTCAACAAGTGATTTGCAGAATAGGCGTAATTGTACATACATATATATTTTTAACAGAATATTAATAGCATTTATTTATAACATAGTGAACATAAATATTTTAAGGCAGAAATTACGCTATAAAATCTGTTTGTTAGCAAACATAGAAATAAATGGGAACTGCAATATAAAAACGAGAAGAAAATCAAATTTCATTGGGATGGTAGACAACGCAACGTATTTTAGTATTTCATTAGGCCCAATTTATACCATGATGTAAAAATCGTGGATGTTTTTTATTTACTTTTGAAAACATCTTCTGAAATCTTCTTGCATCTATACCATGATTTTTGCGTCGCGTATTTTTTTTCTTATAGGGTTGATTTTTAATTGGTAAATTCTTTTTAATTGTTCATTCGAATTTTTATGTCAGTGATTTGTATACCACAAAATATAAACAAAATTTATATGTTCTATTTTTTGACCGTTTTTGTTTAATTAATAAACTTTATTTTATTTTTTATTAAGCTTAACGTCTTAAATTTTTATTTTAAATTATTATCGATATTTCGGTACTCATCAAATAACATCTTCAGGATATTTATTATTTGTTTGTTTTATATAAATTTAAAAATATTTTACATTTGAAAAATAATAATAAAAAATTTTTTGTCATTTTTGAAATACTAATCACATATTCACAAAATATTTAAAGTAATTATAATATACATTTGTACATTAAATAACAACATTAAAAAACTCATGTATGTAACAAAACATACTATATGCATAAAAATACTGACACTTCATTTCACTGTTTAAACACTTTGACAATAGAAGAAGAATAAAACATGACAGACAATAACGAAAATAAATGTAAAACGAATTACAAAAAACATCATGGAAAACAGAAATCGTGATGTTTTTACTACCCCGCTTTCTTCTCTACACCGTACGTCTACCAAAAAAAAAGTCGCGATGTTTACTCATGATTTTAAATCATCGTCTAAATTGCGTGTTACATACAAGTCTGGTAAGCGGAACATGTTGGCTGATTCGTAATGTTAACGCTCACGTGAGAGTAAATTTGTCTTAAATGGGGAACCATATATGTAAATTATTATACGCTACAAATGAATCCATTGGTGCAATAAAATTGGGAAATCTTGAGACATAAGGGGATTTCGCAAAATTTGTCTGGCATCTTATCATACACTGTAACTGACCATGTGAACAATCAATAAAACATTTGTTCTTAATATCACAGAATATACACAGAATACCCAACTTTGACGTATAAAAAGGGTCCGAATCATATTTTGCATATTTTGTATAACGTGCATAAAGTTTGTGTGAAGAGATATCTATATAAAAACAAATAGCTTTGCTATCTCTTTTACACAAACTTTATGCGCGTTTTCAAAGTTGTCGGGTCTAGGTAGTTTATGCTTAATATATGAACTTTCGAATCATTTATTCAGTTGACTAAAATCTACGTGCCTTAATACATACATATGTACATAAATCTCAAACGTTAAACAAAGACTTTTATAAGAAATTAATTTTCATGTGAATAGTCATCGTCGTCTTTTAAGTGGATAGCTGTAAAAGGAAAATTACTAATAAAAATAATGTGTATGTGTGTTAAATTAGTTGGCTAATTATTTATTACAGATACTAGCTACATACATGCATATGTATGTATATACACACATAAGTATGTGTGTATGCGAATAGTTTACATGCGTACGTATGTATGTATGTGAATAAATTACAATTTCGCTAACTCACCGTCTACATTGGCAATTTTGTTGCATGCAATTCTGCTGCAGAATTGCTTTAGTGTCCACATTAGAAAGCAATGCATATAGAATTTTTCCATTGATATATTGTACTAGCTGACCCGGGAAAACCTTGTTTTGCCTTCAAATTTGCACTAAATCGACATAGCAATTAGTGTTCAAATAAAGGTATCGGGCTAATTAACCCCACTACACGCTGGTTAAGGACTAGGGTTGCCAGATTCAATATGAGCACTAACTTGACATTTAGTGCAAATGAGCTTGATTTTAAGAAGAGAACTGGACAAATTGAAATATTTGCTTAAAAACTAAAAATACGTGATAATATCAATTTTTTTAATTTATTAAAAATTCTTTACTTATTAAAAACAGAAATAAAGGCTGTTTACTTACAAAAAAAAAAAAAAAAAAAACAATAATAACATAAAAAGTTCAACAATTCAGTCATTTCTTTACAGGATTATTACATAAAATTCATTCAGTTCGTTACTTATAAATGTACTTTTGTATATTTTCAACATACATAGGTGTATGCATAGTAAGCGCCAAAAAACTGTCTTTTATGTTTTAAACAATAAAAAAGCAACAAAAATAAAAAGTTTCTCAATGTTCAATTTCAGCTTGACAAATATTGCTTGAGCTTGAAACTTGACATTCACTAAAATATCTTGACAATCAAGCTCATTCCCGGCCATCTGGCAAGCCTATTAAGGACCCAACGCCTTCAGCAAAACGCAGCATAGGCTTATCGCGCTAATCTCTATTGGGCAAAACACAAAAAACAAAATATTGGGCCATCTGTCGGACGAACTTCAAACTACACAGAAACACTCCTCACGGCCCATAGAGCATGCATATAAAATTTGATCAAAATCGGTTCAGTAGTTTTTGAGTTTAGCGATCACGAACATACACGTAATTTTTATGTACATATAGCTGACACCGTCAGCTCAAAATATCTTCGGAACTACATAACCGATTTAAGAGTTTGATATCTCGTTTTGAAGAACATGACAACGGCTTTCCAAAAAAAAAGTGAAATAAAATAAAAAAAGCACAAAAAATAAATATATGTATATGTCATTGGCGCAATATGAAAACTGCATTTTGCCACGCCCCTCCGCCCACAGACCGAAAATAAAAATTCGGACTTCACAGTGTCACCCGCCCGGGTATTCTGAAGGTTCCCTGAAAATTTCGTCAAAATCGGCCGAACCGTTTTGGCGCCATTACGTTACATACATACATACACACATCCAATTTTATATATATAGATTTCGTATCTACTTATACACACCATATATATGTATGTAAAATTAGTATGTATGTATGTACATATGTATGTTTATATCCCTATACCAATTAAGATTCGAGTTACGAATACCATTACAAACCAATATAACTTTTCATATACTTACATTATTCTTATGAAATCCTTTGTTTTTTGTTAGGATAGCTTCAAACTTATGTGTATGTACTATGTATGTAAGTACAGTATTTATCGGTTAAAAGCATTGCTGAAAATGCAGGATTTTCGGTGCATATAAGCGGGAAATGCAAATATAAAAACTCGTTTATATGGTGCTTATAAAGGAACTCGTTTAAATGCATCAGCCGTGCATATATAAAAACTCTGATATTTGCATAAAGGGTGCATATACACAAAAATATGTTTAAATTTTTTATATTAGTTTTTATTAAAAAATATTTTCCCAAAAAAAAATTTTATAAATTCAGTATAATAAAAAATATTTTTGTACTACAGGCAGCATTTCACTAAAATCAGTCTCTAGGTTAATAACATAAGTAAAAATTCACTGCTTATTAGAATTGTTCCAGCAGTGAAGGCGAGTAGCGATTTTATCAAGTGCTTGTCATTGGAGGTAGTTGCTAGAGGAAAACTATCTGTTCGTTTTTTTGCTATCCAAAGTGTTTATGACAAACATAATTTAAAATCGCTACTCATTACACTAGCATTTTACAATTAAATTTTGAATGGAATATTTTGTCTACTTAGTACGAATACTACCTTTTAAAAAAATCAGTTATTTTGTATATTTTTGGAGCAGTTCTCAAAAATATATTGCTCAATTTCTTCCAATTCTTCGATACATAATTTTTTTGCTTCAAGAAAGCATTGTAAGCCATTAAGATATCCCAAGGCATTGCTTACAGCTGGAACTGGTACATATTCATCGTCATCCTCGTCCTCGTTAGCATTATCGTCATCATCATCTTTCTCGTCTCCGCTTGCTTGAAGCTTAGAAATGATTTCCTCCTCATTAGGTGCAGCATAACAAGGTAAATTATCGTTCATACTTACAAAATTCGCAAAATCGGCTACAAATTCTAAACCTAATCTACTGTTATAACTATATCATTTTCCCTGTCCTCCATCGATGGCACCTCATGTGATTCAATAACGAATTTACACTAAAAAAGTAATGGAGAATCATATTTATAAATTGGAAAGAATTTAGATTTGTATATATTCAGATTACCTTTTTAAAACAGTTAAAAATGGTCTTAGGTGTTACCATCCAGTATGCTCGATTGGCTATGTGTAGTGCTCATAAAATATCAAGAGTTTTCTTGAAATCTTAAATTTTTTGCCGGACTCTAAAAAGCATATTTGTTTACGTATTATATTTTGTCAATAGTACGCCATGAATGCATGAATCATCCTCTGATCTAATGGTTGTAAAATTAAATTATATTTGCGGGTAAATAACGAACATCAACGTTCTTTACACTTATGTATCTGCTTGTGGGCTGTAGCATTATCAAAAAAGAGGATGGCTTTTTAATTTTGTTTAATCATTTCTTCATCAAAAGCAAGTATTATTTCAGCCTAAATTTTTGAAACATCGAGGCTGTTTTGGTTTACCTATGGCAAACATATTTTTATAGTCACCAGTTGCATTGCACAAAAGGAGAATAGTTTTGTGTTCTTTTGAAAGGCTACAATTACTCCTATTTAGTGTTGATGAAGGCAAAGCCTTAAAAAGAAAGCCCGTGTCATCGGCCATAAATATGTCTTTCGGATTGTAACCAGCAATAAAATTTGGGAGATACGCTTTCACAATGAATCTTTTTTAAACTAATTCCTTCTCTCCGTTGCCATCGATATAGCCAGCCAAGAGAGGGATCAAAATTTTCGCTTAAGGCAATGGCAAATTGTTTCGCTTTTTCCATTAGCATATTGGTTGACACTACAGCGCCAGACATCATCATTTGATCAAACGATTTCGATAATGCCTTATCCACTTTTTTTGATTTACCGAGCCGATCTTTATTTCGCGACATATTACTGCATGTTTTGCTACTTCGAATAGAAATTTTGTTTCTTAGAAGACGGTTTACGGTGTCGATTGAACATCAATACTTTCTGCAAATATCTTGTTTAGTAGAATGTTTAATTTTATTTGTAATTGAAAGCTTCTGCTTTATGGACAAACATATTCTTTTGTTAGCACTCATTTTCACTCGCGATTGCTCATTTATTTAATAACTACATACATACATTTTTAATTTTATTTAGGAACATTTTGTCTAAAGGTGAATTCACCGGTTCGTTCTGCAGGAAATTTTCGTTGAGAGACAATTTTAGTTTACTGAGAGTTCGCTCCCAGAAGATTCACCGGCGTCGAACAAAAATTCTGTAGAAACAAAGCTACCATATGCAACAACTCTGTAAATGCTGTTTGTTATTTTTACAAGCAGGCAGCACAGTAGCAGATGATTGCAATTTGCTGTTCTAAATTAAGCAAATTTTTATAAAATAAAAAATATATAAATGAATTTAAGTCGAGTGCATGCTCTAATAGCTATTGAGTTAAATAAATATAAAAAATTTACAATTAAACTTGTATATTATAATACATACATATGTACATATAATATGATGTGGCAGCTCATTTCAATTTTGCATAAAAAATTTATATATCTGGCAGCACAGTTCAATTCGTTCGGGACGATAATTAAAATTAAACCAATTCAAGCAAAAATTGTTCCGCATTAAATTTACTCTCTTTCTCTCACTCTCTCAAAAATAGAGACGTCAAACTACATATAAAAAAAATCGTTCGGAACGTTCAGAACGACCCGGTGAATTCACCTTAACAGCTGACTTATGACAGTGATGATAAATATTGATAGATAGGGATGATACTTCCGAAATTATCATTTTAGAACAATTTTGGTACAATTTTTGCAAATTTGTGAATGATGAATATAGAAGACATTTTTTCATGCAATTGTATTAAAATTTTGCTGTATAAAGCGAGAAACGCGTATAAGCGAAATGCTTATAGCAAAAATTTGCAAGTATATTTCAAACTGCGACCTGAAAATTGCACGAACTTACATGCATAAAAGCGGGAAATGCTTATAACGGACGTGCATATAAGCGGTAAATACTGTACATACTTATGTACAAACAAATCTACAACGTATGGCTGGATTCACAGCGTGCGTTTATAAAAAAAAACAAACAATCGATACCAAAAAAATTAATACTAATCTCAATCATAACCATGTAACATTTATAAACAAGAAGAACGGATTCAACAATTACAGTTAAAATATAAATTAAAATACAATTAAACAAAATGAAGTGTGCATTTGTGTGTTCTGTACATATGTATGTACATACATACATATGTATGTACATACATAGTAGAAGTTACTTGGAATTGTAGAGTAAACGTAGCCTGATTATAAATCATTACAACAAAACTTAAAACCATAACAAGCCTTCGATTTGCTTAAAATTGCACGACCATTTATTTTATTTCAGTCTTTATCTTGAAATTTGTAAACAGTGAAAGACATGTAAATAAGTACATATGTATGTAAGTATGTATGTTTGTACTTATGTAATTTAAGTTTCTATTACAGTTTTTTTTTCTCTAAATAATTTTGTTTATTTTATTGAAAAAATATTGGCATAAAATATCCAAATTAAACTACATATCTGTGCAGAAGAACTATACTCTTGGTATACGAAAATTTCAATGTATGTATGTAAGTATGTACATATGTACATATTGTATGTACATATGTATGTATGTATGGATGTAAGTAGGTATGAATGGTTTGTAAATTCACATTTTGAGAGTAGAATTTACTAGAAGAAATAAAGCCGATCATATTTCGTACCCAACGGCGGCTAAGTAGAGAAATTTTTGGCGACGGTTAAAAGTCGGCTGAAGCGGACTAAAGCTCTAAACACATAGACGACAGCAGACTTCACGACTCACGGCTTCAAATGCTGCCAACATTAAATGCTGCTCTGAAGTCAGCTTCATAATTATTTTGAAGACAGCAACAGCATAATAATCAGCTGCTGTATGTTTTAGCAATACAAATGTCAGGGATGCCGGATATATATTTTATAATGAATAAAATTAAAGTTATTGATAAAAAATGTATATATTATCACGAAAAACTATAAAAACACATAAATTTATTTCTTTATTGTATTTTTGTAATGTTCTTTTATGTTTAATATTAAAAAAAAATTTTTTTGTTTTTATTTATTCAATTTATATATATATATATATAGTGGCAACACTATATTTGTTTAGTGCTGCCCGTCAAAATAGAAAATAGCCTAAAGCACTAAACACATAGACGACAGCAGACTTCACGGCTTCAAATGCAGCCAACTTCAAATGCTGCTCTGAAGTCAGCTTCATAAATACTTTGAAGACAGCAACAGCATAATAGTCAGCTGATGTGTATTTTAGCAATACAAATTTCAGGGATGCCGGATATATATTTTATAATGAATAAAATTAAAGTTATTGATAATAAAATGTGATAGTATCACGAAAAACTATAAAAACACATAAATTTATTTCTTTATTGTATTTTTGTAATGTTCTTTTATGTTTAATATTAAAAAAAACTTTTGTTTTTATTTATCCAATTTACATATATATATATATATATATATATATATATATATATATATATATATATATATATATATATATATATATATATATATATATATATATATATATAGTGGCAACACTATATTTGTTTAGTGCTGCCCGTCAAAATAGAAAATAGCCTAAATTGGCAGCAGCAGCAAATGCTGTTGTGCAGTCGTGCTGCTGTGCTGCCGTCAAAATAATCGTTTTCATTTAAATACATGCATTTTATTTTTGGCATATTGCTGCTTGCTGTCTGCTGTCGTCTATGTGTTTAGAGCTTAAGTTGGCAGCAGCAGCAAATGCTGTTTTGCAGTCGTGCTGCTGTGCTGCCATTAAAATAATTGTTTTCATTTAGATAAATGGATTTTATTTTTGACATATTGCTGCTTGCTGTTTGCTGTCGTCTATGTGTTTAGTGCTTAAAGCAGAAGTTTTAACAACATGATATGATCCAAAAGAGCCTTAATTCTGTTTCACGCTACAGCCACACGATCAAGTTTTTCACACATACTGCTTGTAAAAATTCATTTGAGTTGATAGCAGTGGCGTAGTCTGCACGCAAATTGAAAGCAATTTTTCTTCACATTTAAATCATTTCGCCTATTTCATAAAATATTCGTATTCCGCAGAGCTTAATGGTGTAACGTACATACATATGTATGTGTTCACGAAAATGATACAAAGTGTTAACTTACAATTGCTCCATCCAGACTGTTCCGTCTGGTCTTTATTTATTCTTTATTTAAGATAATTGACTTAATGTTTTAAGCTACCAACTAACAGCTTAATTTAAAAAGAGTAAATAATGTAAATGCATATTTGTATATAAAGAATTGGATTAATACAGTGGGCGACGTAAGTTTCCTTACACCTCCCTTCCTAAAGAAAAAATGTTGAATCAAATCTGGTGATCAATGCGAGTCTGATTCAAGATTTTTTTTCGTATATAACAAAAAGTTATCTATTAAATTATTCAGAATTAAAAAAAAATTCTTATATAATACTATTACTTAGTGTTAAATAATGTTTAGAAATAAAAAAAATTACATTGACTTTAGTGGGGTTATACTGTTTTTAAATATACATACATGTATTTTTGTTTGTTTCTTTTTTGTGTTAAACCATAACGATTTATTTTTTTAACAAAATTAAATCTTATTAATTATTAAAATCTCTTAAAACATTAGCCTGTTTTAGTGAGATAAAAAAAATTAAATTTTTTTTATTTATGAGAAGAGTACTACATCTTCCCTTTAATAAGCTATTCTTAACCTATCTTTATATCTGTATGGTTTTGTGTTTCTTTGAACATTCATCATATATAGTTACATTTACTCCCTATATGTGTTTTACGGTATATAGACCATCGTATATACTTATTTCTCAATTTATCATATGGTTCCTTTTTTACATACATATACAGGTATGTGATGGAAATCGTTTCGATTTGAAATGAAATCGTAAGCTCAAAACGTAGAAAATGGTTTTAGGTGTGACAAAAAACGTATCGATTTCATATTCCAATTTTGTTTCATGTTCAGTTGGTTATAAAAAAATCAACCCTGCTGGTTTGCTTTTATTTGCTAGAAACAGAAGTTGGTTATTTAAAAATGGCTTTTGTTGTGGTTTCATCGTTAATGCTAATTAATGAAGAAAATAAATGTGAAAATATTAAACGGAGAAAGCTACGGGACTCATCCAATGCATTAGATTTACCAGATAATATGTAAGTTGAAATCATCAAATTTAATTAATTGTTTAAATGCCATGTTTATTTTTTAGTTTTGTAGAATGTTTTCGAATTAATAAAGAAGCTTTCTCATGGATATTGGACAAACTAAGCCCACATTTTATATGCTCATCGATTCCTATGACCATCCAACTAGCAGCAACGTTGAGATTTTTCGCTGAAGGCAGCTTTCAACGATCAGTTGGTAACGACGCTTTTATTAATATGCACCGAACCACATTTTCCAAAACATTGAGTAAAATGCTGTTGCATCTAGAGAATGTAATGTGCCGGCATTGGATAAAACTCCCAAGTGAGACAACAGAAATGTTAAAATCCAAAAGACACTTCTTTGATAAGTATAGCATTCCTGGCGTTGTTGGGTGCATAGATGGAACCCATATCAAATTAGTCAAGCCAGGTACTCAGGACCATTTATTCTTTAACAGAAAAGGATACTTCAGTATAAATGCTATGATTGTATGTATATGTTAATGCGTATTTCTTTTATTACAAATTTATTTTTATTACAAATTTTATAATATCATCAGTTATGCGACTACAATATGAATATAATAGCAGTGGATGTAATTCGGCCAGGATCAAGCCATGATTCGTTTGTTTGGGATTTGAGCGTTCCAAAAGATTTCTACCGTTCCAGATATGAGAATGGAGAACGAGGATCATGGCTGCTGGCTGATTCTGGTTACGCACTTGAGCCATTCGTTTTGACCCCTTACAGGAATCCAAGTGCAGGCTCGTTTCAGCATAAGTTCAACAAGGTACATTCGTCTGAAAGAAATATAATTGAAAGAACAATAGGAGTTCTCAAAAGCAGATTCAGCTGTTTGTCACGAACCTTATGGTATAAACCTTTTAAGGTTGTTAAAATAATCAACATTTGTTGTGCTTTTCACAACATGTGTAATTTTTACAAAATTGAACCATACCCAATATTGGACAATAACAGTTTTTGATGGTGAAGAAACTTATGCTGAAACTAATCTAATAAATGATGAAGCTAGCAGAAACCGAGACAATATTGCACGCACCTTATAAGGTCAATTTTATACATTTTATTTTTATTAATTCATCAATTCATTAAATATGTTTAAATTAATTCATTAATTTATTGAAGACGATTAAATATGCTTATTAATTAATTTAAATACTTGTGTAAATGTATTAACATAAAATATAATAAAATGAATTTTATAATTTGTACAGATTTAGTTGTTTACAACAGTTCTTGTTTTATGCGGTTTTTCTCATACGCTAATTTCTCTAATTCTTTATGATGCCTTTCATTTTCTAATCGTTGTTTACGTAATTCTTCAGTTTGAGCATTGGTGGCTTTAATATTTTCTTTAAAGCGGTCTGACAATTTCTCTAATGCTTTTTGTATACGTCTAGTGTTACAGTCTAAATTTTTAAGGATTTCTGTATTTCCTTCCATAGTACTATGCAATTTAGTTAAAGTGGTTGATATTGCCGCATAACAATTAGTTTCATCTGACATGAACTTTTTTAAGTTGTACTGAAGAGAATGATTTTCTTTTTTTAGACAAGGAAGATGTGGTTGGTAATTCCTCTTCATGGACTTCTTCTGCATCAGTTGAATCTTTAGAGTTTGACGACTGCTCTACATTCTCTTCTTCACGTTGAAATCCATAGGAAACACTATTGTCTATGCCGTCGATAATATCATATAGACCACATATCTTTGCAATGGCTTCATCTCTCGGCGAAATGTAAAGCTGATTGTAAGGCCCTCCTCCAGTAGCGCGTGATTCCTTTTTATTTGTTGCTAGCTTCTTTTTTATTTGTGTTTTCTTATCACTCCATGTCTATGAAATCAATAAGCTAAAATATCTTTTTAAATTAATAATGAAAAAAACATACCTTTTTCCAAGCATCTGGTTTCTTCAATGGTGGTCCAATACTATTCAAATTATCCGCAAGTGTTTGCCAAAGTTTCTCGATTTCTATTCGATCTCCTTTGGCAAAACCCTTTGCTAACTGTGGATACTTTTCCATAAATTGAATAACCATCTCTTCCTGTTGAGTATTTATATGCTTTCCCCTATAAATATTAATATGTATGCAGATAAACTTGTCTTAATTATTTTAAAGGATAATGTATCTATATTTTTTGACCTCTTTTATAATAATCCGTTTTTTAATTTTCAAGCTTAAGGTCTTTTATTTTTTTTTTTTTAATTTTTAATTAAAAATAACTATCATTTTTAACCAAGTTATTGCACGCAATTTTTTTTCAAATAAACAAAAATTTTTAAATCGTGAACCAACGCTTACTCGATTTAAAAACGCAAAAAGAATACAAATTCCCTTTTCCATCACATCTTTTTTTTTCACATTGTCATAGAACAAGATGGGAAATGAAATCGATTTCGATTTAAAGCAAAACCAGAATGAAATCGAAATAAATGTCGATTTTAAATCGAAAATGATTTTCATCACATACCTGATACTTTATCATTTACGTTTACATTGAATGTGTTGGCAAGCCATAAAGTTCTAAAAATTATTTTTATGTTGGCAAGTCGTAGTCCTATTTTATTTTTCCCATTATTTTCTTTTTTTTTAGTTCTAATCTTTATTCTTTATAAACCTTAATTCTTCGTTTGACCTTGGTCAGTTTTATATAACACTTTTCCCCTGTAAATTCCTTAAATAAAACGTTCATATTTTCTATATGCAAATATTTAAAACGGTAGTTATTTATTTAGTGGGAACAATTGTCTAAATGGTAGTAACAACTACAACAGTGGCGACGAGGATTTGCGGAATTAATTTTTCTTATGTTGTAAATTAAAAAAAATGACTACCTTAGAAGCGATCGTATCAAAAATTTTGATCCAACAAACGGAAACTGTTAAACGCCAGCAGGATTTATTAGATATACTTACAAATCTAATAACAAATCCAAGCGGCTCAACGGTACCACAGCCTTCAACACAAGCAGGGCATGAGAATTTGATGGACGTTCTAGCTAAGAGCATTAGTGAATTTCGCTACGATCCCGAGTCTGACGCTTAATTTACCAACTGGTACAACAAGTATGAAGCGTTATTCATCGAAGATGCAAAGGCTCTAGATGATGCATCCAAGGTCCGGTTGATTCTTCGCAAATTAAGCCAAGAGGTATACGATAAATATTCGAATTTTTTGTTACCACAAAAGCCGCAAGATTTGAAGTTCGCAGATACCTTGAGACAATTAAAATCTTTGTTTGATTGCAAGGAATCTCTGTTCAGCATTCGCTACAATTGCTTAAGGATGCAAAAAGACGATAACGAAGACATCGTTATGTACACCGGCAGAGTGAATAAGCAATGTGAACGTTTTCAACATGCACAAATGTCAACGCAACAATTAAAGTGCAAAATTTGGCTCAAACAAGAATGAAGTTGATGGACCAAAGCGTCCGTTTTGGTAGTGCGGGTCTATGCATTTTGTCAAAGAATGTACTTATACTACTCATAAATGCAAGGCCTGTGGTCAAATCGGTCATAAAGAGGGTTATTGTGGATGTTTCAAAAAGCATAACTACAAACATAAGGTGACCAGATTTTAGAAATGAAAATAGAGGACATTAAAAAAAATGTAACAAAAAATTTATTTGAATTCATAAATACATTTTTTTACATACATATGTATGTATTTTATAGAAAAATTTACATTCTACATATGTAAATATATATGTATTTAAAAAAATAACAAATAAAAATAAATAAAATTACATAGTTTAAACTAATAAAGAAACTTAAAAATTCATTGCACTAATTTCAATTTGAACAAGCTTTAAACTTTCTGTAAATGATATTGATTCTTTTTCAAAGTGAGAAAATATCTCCACCCACCTCTGGCCGAATTCAATGGCATTGTCTTTCCAAAATTCCAGCTTCTATTCATTACAAAATATGTTTATTTTTCTTATTTCTTCAACTAATTTGCTTTCATTTATTTTATTTTTACCAATTAATATTGTCACCTTTTCCAGACATGAACACACAGCTTCCAAATCAATTTTTTTTGTCAAGAGGATCCAACGAAAAATATTTGTTTCCTTCAAAGATTCTGTCCATTCTTCCAAATATTTCACTGAAGTTTCATAAAATTTTTGTATATGTTTTTCAAATTTTTTTCGTAGGTCAGGCTCCGATTCTTCCAATTGCCGTATTTTACTCCATACAATTAGTGAAATATATAAGTTATTTAATTGAAATTTTATTTGCTCTTTTAATTCATTTAAAATTTCGAAAGCGTCCATTGCGGTTAAAGTTTGTTTTTCTAATTTTAATACAGCAGCTTGAAAAATTGATGCCTGATTGTGAATAAATTCTAAATATATTGGAGATGCTTCATTAGCAAAGAATTTTTGCAATATTTTTGGAACAGAATTTTCGCTTAAGAAATAAGATTTCAATGGTTCGTATAAAGAAATTATTCTTTGAACTGCTTTCATAAGTGCTAACCAACGAGTTGTGGAATACCCAAGTAACTTCTGATATTCGACATCAGTTTCTTCACAGAAAGTTTTTAGTTTTTCTGTTCGAACAATATAGTTTCGAAAGAAAGATAAATTTGTGGTATTATGACTGCTATATGGATTGGCAGTTTATGATTGACCGTATTAATCGTATTTGAAACTATATGGGCATTACATCCAATTCCAAAAATGTTGCGTCCCAAAGATGATTTTATTTTACAAAAAATATTTTCTTTACCCCTCCGTTTTAATCCTCCAGAATTAGTATTAGTGTTATCCGCAGCTATGCCAACCACTTTATTCTCCAAGTTATTACATTTTATAATTTCCATCATATGGGTTGATATAATTTCGGATGTTTCACCTTTTATTGTCGATAAATTTAAAAGTTTAACTTGTACACCATATTTTGAATTGAAATATTGAACGGCAATTGGATATAATTTTTCGGCTTTGTGATTGGATGCATCTGATAAAATGGACACAAAATTAATTTCTTTCAGTTCTGCAATTAATTTTCATTTACAGCAGGAAACAAAACATTTTTGATTATAGCATTAGATTTAGACCATGCACAAGAAAATTTCTTATCATAAAACGTTGGTATCAAGTTACTGGTACAGTCCATACTACGAAATGAGTGGTTGTGCATGACTTGATGGTAAGAAAATACTAGTTCATGTAGTGCTAGTTGTTTTGTTTCATTTTGGAATTCGTGGCTACGTAAAAAACTTGATATCTTCGAAGAGGATGCAGCGGCATTTTCGCTGGTTTTATGTGTTTTTGTATTATTATGCTGAATAATATCTTGCCTCCCTTTATTTTGAATAGAAAGTATTTGTCCACAAATTATGCACTTGACTTTACTGTTACCACTTATTTTCAAAATCGAAAACTCAGTAAAAACGATTATTGATCATACTTTTAAAATAAAAGATGACAAAAGATGACTGATTATGAAAAAGAGGACAGATAGAGTACACAAATTTAATAGAGGACAGCGAGTTGAAATATAGTATTGTCCTCTTAAAAATAGAACGTATGGTCGCCTTAACAAACATCAACAACAAAATGTGCGCAAACAAATATACAAACGCAACGAGCACAGCGCCAATAAAAGCGACAACGAATGCCGTACAAATGTTATTGCGGCGACGCCGAAGTTTCAGAAAAATATCAAAACAGTAAAGAGTCACGTAGCCCGCAGGAAGTTTTTTTCACTGCACATACACAAACATCAATTGGAACTACAATTGGATACCGCGGCTGATGTTACTATAATATCAAAATCAAATTGGATAAAAATCGGAAAACCAAAATTACAGCGCTGTATGCAAAAAGTATCGGATGCTTCTAATAACAAAATACCTGTCATTGGAGAATTTAGCACGGCACTACAACACAACATAAAGAACACACAGCAACCATTTGTGTCACAGAGCTAGAAAATTTAAACATATTCGGCACAGATTTAATAGAAAAATTCGGCTATTGGAACTGTAGCTTAGACTACATTTGCAAACAAATTTCAGCAGTTATTGATCCTAATGCAATTTTAAAGGAAATTCGTGAAAATTTTCCAGCGGTAATCCAGCCCAAACCAGGGCATTGCAACAAATTTAATGTCACATTGTAGGGTTAGGTTAGGTTAGGTTAGGTTGATTGGAAGGGTATGTTAGCCCATGTCACACGACATACACCTAAGCCAGTGAAGGCTTGTTGTGCGCTCCTTTGAATTTAACCATAGCATATTGACCCAAAGGCCTAGAGAAACTCCGTGTCACTCACAAAGTTCCTTAACTTCCTCCAGCATATTCCCCGTAATCGGCTTATGTCCGGTAAGATATCACCCCCAAGATATCGGGATCTTATTTGTGAGAAGCCGGGGCATTGGCACAAATAGTGTTCCAATGTTTCGCTCTCCTCCCCACATGCTCTACATTCATCTCCTCCCGCTATTCCGACGCGTTTAAGATGTGCCAGTAGTAGAGAGTGCCCTGTGACAACTCCCATTATTCTACTTAGTTCGAGCTTGCTAAGTTTTAGCAGCTCCCTCGTTCTTCTCTCGTCTGGATCTCCCCATAGAATTTTTGTACTGATTCCCATGGTTCCGTTATTCCAGAGAGTTGAATGGGCCCTATGTGCCCAAGTCTTTAGCTCGGATTTAACTGCATCGAAAGGTTTCGCGCATTCCAAGCTTATATTACCTAACTCTATTGCCCTAAAAGCAAGTGAGTTTGCCCTCTCATTTCCAGTTATCCCCGCGTGCCCTGGCACCCATATGATGCGCACTTCACCATGTGTAGAGTAACTGTTAATAGCGTTTTTGCAATCCCAAACTGTACGTGATTTAGTGCGTTCCTTTGAGATTGCTCTAATGGCCATCTGACTATCTGTGAATATATTCACAAGTCCTGACCTCCCCATTACGTTGAGTTCCCTGATACACTCCGTTATCGCCCGAACTTCCGCCTGCAAAACTGTGCAATAGTCCGGCAGGCGGAAAAACAGTTCTGTGGTGTTTTCTATATAAACACCAAGTCCCGTTTTCCCTCTCGACCTTGATCCATCCGTGTAACAATGAAGCCCCATGGGGATCTGGTTCCAAGGGTCGGTCAACCAGGAATGGATGTCGGGGATCAATGTTCCGCAGTTGGCCTCTAGTCTAGTCTCCGGTATGCGGTCATTTGCAACATTATCCGGTATGGACTCTCCTATGGCCGTAAAGATTCGTTGATGATGCGCTTCGTGTTCCTGATCGATCCACTCACCCATCACCTTTAGTCGTTTTGCTGCAAGAGCCGCTTCGTATTTTATACAAATTTCGATTGGCTGGATAGATAATATTGTTTCCATCGCCCCTGTTGATGTCGTTCGGAAGGCCCCACTTATACCAAGACAGCAGGTTCTCTGAACTTTCTGTATTGTTTTGATGTTGCATTTATATTCCATCGACGTCCACCACACTATAGAAGCATAGGTCATAATCGGCCTGATAACGCTACTATAAAGCCAGTGTGTCATCTCTGGATTCAGCCCCCATCTTGCGCCTATGGCCCGTTTACAGATTGACCAACATATATGAGCCTTTTTGACTCTTTCGTTTATGTGGTCTTTCCATTTTAATTTCCGATCGAGAATGACTCCTAGATACTTCACCCTGTCGGAAATATTTATTGTCCTTTCAAGAAAGCGCGGCTGATCATATGGAGCTATCTTCGTCTTTCTTGTAAATAAGCCAATTTCAGTTTTTTCTGGGTTAACGTTCAACCCTCTTTGTTGAGCCCAGTTGTGTGCCAGGGTTAATGCCTCCTCGGCCTTTCTGCACAAATGATTTGGATCCCCTCCCTTCAGAAGTATCATGACGTTATCTGCATAGCAGACTGTCTCGAATCCCTCATCGGTCAGAGTTCTAATAAGGGTGTATATTGTTGTGGTCCATAGAAGGGGTGATAAAGTCCCCCCTTGTGGAGTTCCACATTGCACCCTTTTTCTTATACTTACATTGTGCGCCTCACAATTAATCCATCTGTTCCTTAGCATACTGCCAATCCAGTCGCGTATCGCCCGGTTGACATTAAACTGGTCCAGGGAATGGATAAGTGTGTTGGTATGCACGTTGTTAAAAGCCCCCTCAATGTCAATGCAAACCGCGAGAGTGTACATCTTTTCATTAAGAGACCTTTCTATAAAGTACACCACATTATGCAATGCAGTGTCCACTGATCTACCTTTGACGTATGCGTGTTGCTTGAACCTCAGCATATGGCCTGCGATCCTGCCTTTAACCATGTCGTCGATTATCCTCTCCATGGTTTTCAGCAAGAAGGAAGTTAGGCTTATTGGTCTATAAGCCTTTGGTGAAGAATAATTTGGCTTGCCAGGTTTGGGGATGAACACTACCCTCGCCTCCTGCCAGCCTACTGGAATATATGCGTGTGTTAGGCATGCATTATAAATTCCTGCAAGAGGTGTCGAAACTAAATTCATCCCTTTCTGCAGGAGCGCCGGAAAGATACCATCCGGACCCGCAGCCTTAAACGGAGAGAAGCTTTTTATCGCTTCCATAACCATCCTATCGCTGATAATAGGCACCTCATGTTCACCACTTCTCCCATCGTCCAGCATAGCCGAAAGTTCGGCCGGGCTGCATGGAAAATGTGTATCCATGAGGAGTTTAATGGTTTCCTCCACATTTTCAATTGTCTTGCCCGTTTTATCCACCTATGATTCAGCCTGGATGTGGGCTTTTGACAAAAATTTTTTAATTTTAGAAACGTCGCTTACACTGTCCACCTGTTCACAGAAAAGCCTCCAGGATGTACGTTTAGCAGTTCTTATTCTCTTGTTGTAATTTCGGAGTTTATCACGATAATCCTCCCAATATACTGGAAATCTTTTACGTTTCGCTGTATTATAGAGTCGGCGGACTTCCCTCCCCATTGCCTGAATCTCCCCTGTCATCCAGGGTTTCTCGTATGGGGATTTTCTTTCCCGAAGTGGGCAACTCTCTTCAAACGACTCAACTAAAGCGTCCGTAATGATTTTGACTTTACTGTCTATGTCCTATCTTTCTAGGCGATTGAAAGAAACCTGCCCTAAATGAGAATCAAGTGACCTTTCGAATTTTGCCCAATCAGTTCTAGCCCTGTTTCGAAAGGTTATAGGTTCTGGCGGTTGCCTTGCAATTTTAAACATAATATAACGATGATCTGAGAATGAGTGCTCGTTCAGAACCCTCCATTCAGCAATTTCATCGATTACGTTTTCAGAACATATGGTTACATCTAATACCTCCGCTCTAATTCTATTAATAAAGGTAGGCGTATTACCAGTATTAACAGTTAATAGATCGTTAGTATTCAGAAATTCTAAAAGAGCCTGCCCCTTTTATTAATATTAGTACTACCCCATGCAATATGATGCGAATTAGTATCGCATCCGATTAGTACTTTCCTACCTTTTGTTCTGCAATCTTCAACCAAGTGTTGTAATTCCGACGTTGGTGGTAGTGTCGGTGCATCATACGGCAAGTATACTGATGCTAGGCATATGTTTCCATTTCCCTGCTTCAGTACTGTTGCGTCTGCTGTTGACAACTCTGTGGATAAAAGAAAGCATAAATTTTTGTGACTAAGAATACAGGTCCTCGGACGATTCCCTGTTTTAGCATAAAATAATTGGTAGTTTACATGGTTTAATCCATTAACCCTGTTTTTTGTCGTCCAGAGTTCTTGTATTAATGCCACATGTATCTTACCTTTGTTAATTTTCTCCATCAAAGCGTGAGTTGCCGTCTCGCTCCGGTGGAGGTTAATTTGGATGACCTCCCACATCATCCTTCTAATAGGCGGTCCTCTTGGGAGTTGGTGATTTTGTGCTCCAACTCCTCCTTGGCCGCCTGGACCTCCGAGACACCCGCCTGAGTTTGGCTAGATGCAGTCTGTGCGGTGCTTGTCCTATCGTTGGTGGGGGTGGTTTTCCCCTGGCTGCCGATACAGGACTTGCCTATTTTCAAATAGACGGCTTTTGAAACAAAGAACACCTTCCCTTCAGATTTGGAAAGGCTGGAAATAGATCCTTGGTCGATGCCCACCACAAAAAGAGTTCCATTTTGGTCCTCCTCTCTGTGGAACACCTCCCATTTCTCTACCGCCAGTTCTTTGTTTTGTTTACCAATAACCTCCAAAACACGGTCGGATGTGAATTTGCATCCCCATCCTTTGATGTAGAAGGTTGCATTGGTTAGAGTTGGTATATTTCTCCCTTCCACCAGTTCCAGCTTACAGCCTTCCCATGGCGGAGGGATTCCTTCTACCAACATGTCACATTGTATATCAAGCCCAATAGTACACCGGTATTTAAAGCAAAAAGACCAGTACCATATGCAACGCTACCATTAGTAGAAGCTGAATTAAACAGGCTAGAAGCCGAAGGAATCATAACACAAGTCACACACTCCGAATGGGCGGCACCAATAGTCGTTGTACGTAAGGCAAACAACAGCATTCGTATTTGTGAAGACTACTCAACAGGACTGAATCAGTGCATGGAACCCAACTTATATCCAATACCACACGCAGATGAAATTTTCGCCAAAATGTCAAACTGCAAATTTTTTAGTAAAATTGATCTTTCGGACGCATATTTACAGTTCGAAGTAAACGAAGCATCAAAAAGGTTACTAACCATAACAACACACAAAGGTTTGTACTTGTTTAACCGTTTGCCTCCAGGAGTAACATCTGCACCTGGTGCATTTCAAAAAGCTATGGACACGATTCTAGCAGGACTCGATGGTGTTTTTGCTTATTTGGACGATGTCATCATCGCAACATCAACACTGAAAGAAAATTTTACAATAGTCAGAGAGGTTATCAAGCGTTTTCATGACCACGGTCTAACAATAAAATGGAAAAAGTGCGATGTATTTCAAACTTCAATTAACTACCTGGGCCATGTAATAGAATCGGCTGGCATTCGTCCAGACCCTAAAAAGATAGAAGCCGTATCACACATGCCACGGCCACAAAACATGTCTCAACTTCGCTCCTTCTTGAGTGCCATAAACTATTATGGCAAATTCATTAAACGAATGCGTGATCTTAGACATCCCCTCGACAACTTATTGAAAGCCGAATCAAATTGGAACTGGGATGCTAAATGTGAGTCATCTTTTCAACAATTTAAAAAAATACTACAATCAGATTTACTATTGACACACTACAATGGCAAATTGCCCATATTTGTAGCAGCTGACGCATCCATGGTTGGACTTGGTGCACAAATTTTTCATGACATGCCTGATGGAACCAGGAAAGCAATCTATCACGTATCAAGAGCGCTAACACCATCAGAGCAGAAGTACAGCCAGATCGAGGCGTTGGCTTTAGTTTTCGCATGCGTAAAATTCCACTGTATGATTTATGGTAGAAAATTCACGTTGCTGACGTTGCATTAATTACAATTTTCGGATCGAAAAAGGGCATTCCAACACACACCGCAAACAGGTTACAGCGGTGGGCTCTCGTTTTAATGAGCTACGATTTCCAAATCCAATATGTAAACACTAACGATTTCGGAAATGTAGATATCCTTTCACGACTCATAGGAAAACAATCGCAAGATGACGATTTTGTAGTAGCAGCTATACAAACTGAAAATGATTGTGATTTTATCATAGAGAACAGCATTAAACATCTGCCAGTAACACAAAATATGGTTCGTGTAGCAACGGCAAAATACAGAGCTACAAGAGGTCGTTAAGAGTTTTACAGGTCGTTAGAGAGTATTATCGTACATCATCGAATATTCCCCTGCAAATTAAACCGTACTGCGATCGCAAGGAATCTTTAAGCATCGTCGACAATTGCATCATGACCGGAGAAAGATTAGTTATTCCAAAAGTTTTCAGACGTCGAATACTACACCGATTACATAAGGGACATCAAGGTGTTGAACGTATGAAAAGCCTGGCAAGATCCTATGTATATTGGTCGAACATAGATGCCGACATATCACTATTCGTAAAACAACGTCAAAATTGCATTCTAGTAGCAAATTCTCCTACTGATACCAACAAACATTTTAGACCGCGTGCATATCGACATAGCGGGTCCTTTAAGAAGCAAATACTATTTACTGGTGGTTGATGCATACTCAAAGTGGCCTGAGGTGATGCAGATTGCGACAATTTCATCAAGAGAAATTACCAAATGTATGCATAAATTTATTTCGCGATATGGTCAACCGAAACTAATAGTATCGGACAACGGTACACTATTTACCAGTTCAATTTTTAAAAATTTTTGTGAAGGGAGAGGAATCGCACACATCATGACTCCGGAGACAAAGTTTATGGAAAAACGTATTATCAAAATAAAATGGCTTGGGTACCAGGAGAAGTAGTCGAAAGGGTCGGCGCAGTAGTTTACAACGTGCTGATTTCGATAGGTCGTAGCACACTTATAAGATCACATATAAACCAACTTCGACAGCGTTATATAGATGATCGCAAACCACAAATAACCTATTTGGACTTCTACGGAGAAGATTCATCGTCACCCAACAACGGCAGCGAACCACAGAACTCACCACCAGTGCAAATGTTGGAACCGACCACTTCACAACAGGCAGAAGTGGAACCGCCAGTCTCGCTATTGAGGCCGTAGAGCCGAGGAGGTCAACGAGACGACGCCCAACTCCAAGAAGATATTCGCCTTCCTAAAAGGGGAGATGTTGGCAATCCATAAAGTTCTAAAAATTATTTTTATGTTGGCAAGTCGTAGTCCTATTTTATTTTTCCCATTATTTTCTTTTTTTTAGTTGCAATCTTTATTCTTTATAAAACTGAATTCTTCGTTTGACCTTGGTCAGTTTTACATCACACTTTTCCCCAGTAAATTCCTTAAATAAAACGTTCATATTTTCTATATGCAAATATTTAAAACGGTAGTTATTTATTTAGTGGGAACAACGGTCTAAATGGTAGTAACAACTACAACAGAATGGTTTTGCTTTTTTGTCATATAATTTTCTGTTGCTTTTCTTGTGTTTTTATAATACTGTGAGATTTTTGTAGTTGATATTTAACTTCATGATGCAATTTTCATACATAATGGATTTTTCATAAATTTAAATCATTTGGCATGATTGCCTTTCTTCCAAAAACTAGCTCATAAGGTGTGTATTTGTTGTCGAATACCGAAGTTGAAGTCGTATTATGAAAAAATGTGAAATATTTCAAGTATATACCCCAATGTGAAATATTTTCGCTAATATACGCTCTTAAATATTCATTAAAAACGCGATGATTTCTTTCTACAGTCCCTACAGTTTGATGATGGTAGGCTGTTGAAAACTTTATGTCAATATTTAAAAGTTTACACAGCTCTTCAAATATTTCATTTTTAAATTCTGTTCCTAAATCTGATCTTATGATTTTCATTCTTCCATGAACTAAAATGAAATTCTCAAGGATTGCCTGCGCTATTGCTATTGTTTTGTCGGGTACTGGTATACTAACTAAGTATTTTGTGAAATCACAAATTAAGGTTACAGCATACTTGTTTTCATACTTCGAAATAGGTAGTGGACCGATTGTATCCAGTACTACAACGTCAAACGGTTTAACCGGTGTTGGTGTTAACGTAAGTTGTTCCTTTGCCCCTATTTTAACCTTATTTATCTTTCATTCCCTACAGTTTTTCACAAATAAAGCAATATCTCATGTTTTTCCAATGGTATTTTATTCTAAGTTTAGCGTGCAATGTCCTCCTTCATTTATAGTTTCAATTGGATCAACTAATATCATTTCCAGTGTTGTTAATACTTTATTACCATGATTTTTTAACATTTGAATTGTGAATATACACAAAAATGGAACACCTTTTGGCCATTCTGCAGTATAAATGTTGTTATTGTTTGCTTCTTTTTGTAGCCTCAAAAGCATCGCATCGAAATTTGATGTTGCGTTAACAATATTAACATTCAACACACATTTAAATTTGTTTTAAATTTTTATCATAATGTTCGTTAGTTAGAGTTTGCGGTCGCCTGGAATCCATGCCTAAATTATCTGAAAAGTCCCAATCTATAGCGAAAGAATTATCTGAACGACGCAAACCTTACGCTTGCCGCATATGTAAGAAACTGCACCCTCTTCGAAAATGCCCTAAATTCTTAGAAATGACTATATCTGATCGTATTCGTGTGGTACATGAAAACCAATATTGCTTAAACTGTTTGGCACATGAACATTCCCACGGCATTTGCTTTTCTGGACATGGATGCAAACATTGCCGCAAGTCTCACCATACCTTACTGCATGTTAACCGCCGATTAGCAAAGGATCTGTTAGAACCTCAACCACGGTTAAGTTCTCATTCGCAATTAGAATCTCCGAAGCCCAGTTCATCCAAGTCTTTGAAGAAATCCATTCCGCCAGATTCTAGAGCTAAATCTGTATCATCTACCGCATCCAATTCAATATCGTTGTCCAAAGCCATTCACCAAAACACTGTTATACTTCTCCCTACCGTTTTGGCTAAAATTGGAGGTAAAACGTCCCACACTCGATGCTTGCTAGACTCTGGATCACCTGTTAGTAGAGTTTCGAAGAAATTAGTGGACAAATTAAACTTGACTGCTTACACCGTCCGTGATGAGACTATTTGCCCCATAGTGCTAAAGTCAAGATATGACGGCAATTCAAAGATCGAAGGAACCTTTAGAGTTATTATACTATAGTAAATGGTTTAAGTACTGCTTACCGTAATTCCAAGCATGTGCATGTCTTATCACTAGTTTTGCTTACTTTTCCTATGCTCTACTACTTGCCGTATTTATTTTGTACAAACACAATATTTATTGTGTTTGTGTCTTATAAAAGAACAGCCATTTGCTTATTTAAGAGAAGAGTGCAATAAAACAAATAAAAGAAAAAAGGGGATGTATTTAATTACTTGTTTTTTGTACTTTTCCAAAAGCCTATATATATATATATATATATATATATATATATATATATATATATATATATATATATATATATATATATATATATATCTTTATATATATATATATATATATATATATATATATATATATATATATATATATATTATAATATATATATATATATATATATATATATATATATATATATATATATATATATATATATATATTATAAATATATATATATATATATATATATATATATATATATATATATATATATATATATATATGTATATATATATATATATATCGTACTATCGCAAAATGGGATTTTTACGATAAACCTTCCATTTTTGTCAATGCTATAGTTCTGCGCAAAATGATTTTCACACTGTCTTTCTGACACTGACAGAGTTTTGTCTACCGTCTTAAACCTTTCTAGCTCCCATAGTTGAGCGATGTCTTCTTCTAAGGTTGTTTCATTCTCCACACACATTCCACATGTTGCAGTAGTTGATTGATATTCCCCAATTTTTCCAGCAATAATCCAACCGAGTAACGTATTTTGTAATATGGGCAAATTCTTGGCTAATTTGATCTGTCCGTCTACCAATAATTGGTGATGGAACTCGGCACCCAACAAAATATCTATATTAGCCGGGCGGTTAAAACCTGGGTCAGCTAATGTAATATCATCAGGGATTTTCCAGTGATTGATGCTAATCAGTTGCGATGGCTGAGGTGAGATAATGTGTTTAAGAACAGCTGCTTCAAGTCTTGTAGCGTAATTGTTGAGCCTTGAGCAAAGCTCGACGTTGATTCGTTGAAGGACATTGGTGTTGCTTGATCCTATTCCACTAATAGAGATTGATGTTGGTGTTGTTGAAATACCAAGGCGTTTAACTAGGCGTTCACTTACAAAATTGAGTTGTGAGCCCGAGTTAAGAAGTGCTCTACATTGTATCTCCCTTCCGCCGGCTCTGATTTGGACAATGGCTGTACTAAGTAGTATATAGCTACTGGATGTGGTGTGTGTTGCTGCGCTTAATGATGAGGCTGCCTGGCAGACCTGTGCGGGCCTTGTAACCTCAGTTGAATGATTGTATGTAGCTTTTGGAGATTGTTTGCTTGTGTTTTGGTCGGAGTCTTTTAAATGCAGCAAGGTATTGTGCTTGTTGGAACACTTCATACAACTTCTTAAGCCACAATTTTTTGCATTATGTCCTGGCCTCAAACAGTTAACACAGTACCTTTGTTTTTGTACAAATTGAAGTCGTGCTGATGGTGACAACTTCAGGAATTCTGCGCACGCGAATAGCGGATGTCTTCCAAATTTGCACATTGCACAGAGTTCGTTGTTCCGCTTTTCAATGGTGATAGACGTGCAAACCTTTGTTTTTGTGTTTGATGATTTTTCTACCACTGCTTCCATTGACTGAAAGTTTCTCTCCAAAAACTCCAAAAATTCTTTGATTGTTGGAACTTCGCGTGGGTGTGATAGAGATTGCTCGTAGCGGAGGCGGGTGGCCTGATCAAGTTTTTTTAATAATAAATGTAGTAGCAGCGGATCCCAGGTTGATGTGTTTATTTGAAGATTCTGTAGTGCTAACAGACACTCTTGTGTTTTGTCATGT